>CM073744.1:1816188-2553062 GCA_037127355.1 Schoenoplectus tabernaemontani | reverse complement strand
TTGATTGAGAAATATTTGAGATCCAATCTGATTCATTCATTTTTCTGCAGAAAAAAACTGCTATAAAATTTGTGCGGGTAATATACCCTGCAGTAGAGAAGTATATATATAGGTACTCACTGCTGGTCGACATAATGCACCAAATATAAGAAAGAAAGAAAAATGCATGATGAACAGAACTCTCATATTGAATCGAGTTATTATAATATCATCCATTTTTCTAAAACATCATTAGTATTTTTTTCCTTTTTGAAGAAATAAGTGAATGCCTACCAGCGGATTTCATGAATCCAAATTGCAAAGACAGGACGAATGCTTCATTACAAGCTAATGGCCACTTCATTATTGTACGTAATTAATAGTTAACGGTCAATTCATCATTAATAAATATATAATGGAAACATCATAATCTTACAGTCAAATGCGAATAATATATGATCAGGCCGGGGTTGGTGTGAGCTTTGCAAATGGATAGTGTGATGCGGAAATGCGAAATGATTAAAAGCAACACAGGTTTATACATATATTTTGGTCCCTAACTTTAAAAAAAATCAAAGTTAACTTCTAATTAATATTTTAATTATATCAAGTTAGTCCCACCCAAACAAATATCAATCTGGTTTAACCGCTTCAAGAATCAATTAGTCATTAAATTTTAATGCACAACAAATCCTTCAATTTTCAACATAAAAAATCAATTTAAAGTTATATATATATAGAGTCCTATTATGGTGCTTACGCCTTATTTTAATTTCAAGTTATAAATAATCGATCTGAATCCGTTCAATCTAATCTTCATATCAAAATCTACGTAGTAAAATCCGAAATTTTATATTTTTAAAAATTTTTTGCTATTTTTTTCTGGCACTGGGGAGAAAACGACTTGATCTCGAGTAATTTTATTTCATCCAAAAATGATAGTTTTTCCCCTATCCAAAAAATAAGCAAATAAATTCTAAAAAATATATAATTTGTATTTGATTAATAGATTTTGATATGGAGATTAGATCGAGTCGTTTGGATCGATCATTTTTTTATTTAAAATTAAAAATAAACGCAAAGTTACACAACGCTCTTGTACTTTGCAAAGCACCATAGTCTAATTCTCTCTCTATATATATAAAAAAATTCGTGATCTAATTTGCCAGAAAACGTCATGAACTATTGTTGGTGGTGGTTCGTTTTCCAAATATTAGGGGACAGAAAAAATTTTGCTGGTAGGATAAATGGATAGGAAACCAATTTATCAGCTAGGATTGCACTTGGGAAATATTTTCGTCTCAGTTAGGACGATAGTTCTCACTTTCAGTTCAACCAAAGCGAAGTCGGTAGCATAGCAAAGGTCTTCTGTTACTGTATGTCGGTAAGCAGTTCATATCTAGTTAACTAATGTTCATTAATGTCTGGTAAGTGGGGTCTGATAAAATTGAAACACGAACTTTTTTTAATATTCTAATTCGACAGTGTGATGGATATACATATAGCGATCATATTTATTATTGAACTAGGGTAAATTATATCAATGATTCTAAAGAGTTTACCTTCTAGGTTCTCAACATTTCAAAAGTATTAATGAATTTAAATACAGGAACAATTTGATAAATATTTTGAGGATAACATGTTATCTTTGAAAATTTAAGACCAAAATGATAATAAAGTGATATTTTAAGGATTAAATTAATACTTAAAATTTTAGGGACCAACTTATATGTACAAATATTTTATTATTTGAATTACATGAGTTGTTATATATTCAGGTGAATGCTATTAAAGTTGAATAATAAAGAGAAGGATAAATCGAATAATAAAATTGTCAAAGTCGAACAAAATCCATTTGTTATATTTTAAATTATGAACAGTTTTTTAAATGACTTCGAACATATATATTCAATAGAGTTGGATATAAATACCAAATGAAATAAAGATACGTTGTGAATATTTAAATATAGATGAGAATCTCATCTTTTATCTAAAATACCCAACTGAGTTACTTGGAATGTTTGTTAGCGCAGTTTTGCTGTTGTTACTCAGATTTCATCTTGATAAAATAGTTATCAAATAAATAGTTAAAAATATAAAAATATTTTAATATAAATTTCACATTAAAAAAATTTTAACATATATATTTTAAATATAAAATGATGTATATAATAATAATATATTATAAAATATGATAATCAAATACACTGATAATATATAAAAGATCATAAAAAAATTTATAGCATTTTAAGAGTTGAATTTAAATTTAAGTATATCACATATATTACTTTAAAAGAGGAGGGAGAAAATTATATATGAATCATTGGATTTTAATAGATGAAAAGATTTAAGCAAAATCAATGATGAAGAAATGATGATGTGTAATGCTTAAAAAGTTTTAAAATTTTAACTATCTTTAAGAATTAAAGTATTTTTTTTTGAAATCCATTTTGCTGCTTATTGTTGTTTCTAAATTTTAAAGAAAAATATGTAATGGCGCAAAATAGTTGGAAAATATTTTTAACGTAATTAAAAGTATCCCCAAAAGTTAACTTATACGTTTTTAAATTAAAAGAGAAAGAGATCTAGGTTGACAATGGGTTATTTTGACAACCTTGAACCTCTAAATAAATATAAAAAAATCTTACAACAACAACAACAAAGTCTTTAATCATAAATAAATTGGGGTAGACTAGAAATGAAACCCAATCAGAAAGCATAAGATCAAAGATCTCAAATATCAATGATAATAATGAATATGATGAAAGAAAAAGAAAATAAATTAATAATAATAATAATAATAAATAAATAAATAAAGACACAATTCACTACGACTAAATCATATTTAATTTAGGCGGGGATCCATTGACAATGGATTATTTTGACAACCTTGACAATGGATCTCTAAATAAATATAAAAAATATTTATAGATGTGTTCTTCTACCTTTAGATTGATGGTCATTCAAATTTTATATAATTTAATTATCGTTTGATAGTCCATCAAAGACCATCAAATTTTCATGCAATTTACAACGGTTCCAATTTAACGATTTTTGATGGACTATCAAACGATAATGAAATTACATGAATCTAAAGGTAGAAGAACACATCTATAAATATTTTATTTTTAAAATTTTTTTATATTTATTTAGAAATTCATTGTCAAGGCCATTTTCAATGGATCCCACTCTAAATTAAATATGATTTAGTCGTAGTGAATTGTGTCTTTTGCCCCCCTAAAAAACTCAGGTTCAATTAAGTTTGCATAAGTAGACTTCAAATGACGTTTTTGTTTGCAATCATTAATCAAATATGTATAAGAAACTCAAAATATAGCAAGTAGTTTACTTTGTAATTTTCATTAAATAAAAAAAGTTAAAAAAATTCAGAGCGTACATAGGGACTAAAATTACATCAATGCCTTGTGTACAAGAAATTACAGTGTCATTTGTTACTGAAACGGTCTATATTGATCCAATTTTGGAAACAAAGATAAAACATACATGTCGGGAAACAAAATGGAAAATTTTAACTTTTCTAGGAAAGTTCAGTTGTAGAGTCTGTAATTCAAGAAATATTTAAAAAAATCATATGAGAAAGATGATGGTAGTTTGGTCTCAAAGAGAACCTGTACTATAAGTAGTTTACATCACTCAATTAGGTGGGATAACTTCTCTCGACGTAGCACCTTTCTTCCTTAACTCACTATGTTCTTGTTTGACAATATCAAAAAGAATCATTAATTCAATTCATCTGTTTCACTTAATAAAAAAAGGGAAGTGTCCTTAACTCTCTGGGAGACGTGCCTTAGCTGACCTCTCTATGAATTTGAATTATAAAATGTTCTCGCCTCCTTAGACGCAAATAGGCAAATTAATCAAGGACATGGAAGTCGGATACTGCGAAAGGGCGGATGAATTTTACCTTTATGCTATTACATATTAAATAATAATAATAATATATAACTCAAAATAATAAATAATCAAGTCATTGAGAAAAAATTTCTCTATGAAATTTTATATTTACAAGTTTTGTATAATTTTTTCATTATTGTGATATTAAATAAAATTTTATCAATGAAAGTAATCAAACAATTTAGGGGTTAAAATAAAATATCGATGTGTTATTTGCGCTATGCTATACACCTACATTTAAACTATATGTGTTATTTGCGCTATATGAGTGGTAACGACCCGCTATTACATATGGCTTATACTTGGCGTGTGCATGTTATCGTATATTTGTTCATAATAAATTTTAAATGCTCATAATTTCTTCATCAGAACTCATGATTATTTGATTCAAATTAATTGAAAGCTACAACATAGATATATATATATAATCTTAATCTACTCCATATAAATTTTGAATCAAATTTTTTTTATTATCAACATTTTGGATTATTGACCCCAACTTGCATCTTGGTGCTTGCTTTTCTTCTTTAGGTCCCATTCTTTACCTAAAATAACAACTAAAACTAGGCCGGTACCTTGAACTTGAGCAATATAAATCTAATTTAAACTAAAATTAACCTAAAAAACTTTTATTTTGAGATTTAAACTAATCCTAAAATTTAGCATTTAGAATTAATTCATCCCATGGACTTTAGTTAATAATGGAGATAAACGATGAAAATAATATGTATTATTTAATTTAGTAATTTACTATGTCGATAGAATATTTTGAATAGTAGTTTTAAAAATTATACTTTTTCAATGTCGGTATTATTTATTTAATTAATTTTGTGTTATTTATTTGTTTGCTCATACAAATCTTTAGATAAAAAATATTAATATTATTTATTTACGTTATGTACGCATAGCTTTTGCTGTAGCATGTTATAGCGTAATAGATTTTTTTAGGATTGTTGCACGCGATAGACGCTTTATAATCCATTTATTTAGACCTTATAAAAATACAGAATAAGTCAAATTAGCAAATAAATGCATAAAAGTACTATTTTTTTTAAATCTAGGAGTGAGATCAACTTACCCTCCTGACTTAAGCTACATCTGCTCCTAACAAGTGCTTCCTTTATTTTCAATATTGTTAAAGGTACTATGTGTTTGAGAAATTATTCATGTACATCCAAGTTTTACACACCACATTTGCACAATGTTAGGTACAAAATATTATTTAAAATATATATATATATATATTTTAGATTTAAGGGTATAAATTATTTTTTAAAACATTCATACTTAATTCTTTATACAAATGTATTTTGTAGGTATCAGGTGCAATTATCACTCTATATTTTTTTCTCTAGAGTATGCAATAAATTTTATACACTAATATTAAATTGTATAGAAATGATATGTATCTATCCTCAATTTTGTGTTCATTTTTTTCTGATTTCTTTAATCCGCCACGGATCGCAAACTAGAAATTAAACTCCATACCGAAGAATTGTTATTTTTTTATTTTTCTTCCTCTGCTGATAGCTTAATATAAACTTCACGAAACTTCCATTTTGGTGTGTGATTACTAACATGTGCCACAAGCAGGAGTTTCACAATTCCTTTCCTTTTGGACGTGTACCGGTGTAGTGCCTAGTTATAGCAAGTGGGACTGAGGGACAACCTTTTTATTTACACACTTTACCTAATTAATTTTTCATTTGTTTGCTTAATGCCGACATGTAAAATATTCCAAAGTCAATGACTATAGTCTCCTTATGAACAAAAAGACCACCGACTATAAAAATTTGACCTCATGGTTTTAATTCCATGCCCAGTGAAAATGAATGGAAATAGTAGTTGATTTTTTTTAAGCATTGTATTTGTTTAAAAATTTCATATCGTTTCGTAACTCAAAATCTATATCATTTGGATGTTTCCAAATGTTCCACTGAGCCGAACAATTGCACATGTAGTTCGATCAATTACCCTATACAAAAGATACCATTTGCCCAATGGTATAGTAATGGCCGAGCCTATTTATAGATGTCCCCACAAAAATAGGCCCAGTAGATGATATCACACTGGAAAGCTAACAACAAACTGATAACACTTGTGAAGGCAAACTTTAGCTCTCGTTTGCCCACTGGAAGGTTCTGTAATGGCTTAAGCTTGCCACCGACTTTACTGTACTACCTACTTCAGATATCTTATTTTTTTCATGTTAATTGGAAGAATTTAGATTCAGACTATTTACGCTTGTCATCAGATTCAGCAGTTTAACAAATAATTACTCAGTATCGTAAGTCAAACGAACAGAACGCCAATTTGTACTGGTCACAAAGTACGTGTACATCTTTGATGGTTACCATCTCTTTTTCTAAATGTTTGGTTGATTTCAGTGGAGGCCTTGGGCTTCTCTTCCTACCCACTGGCAGCTTATTTACAGCTCCCTGAAGCGCACTAGGTGATGAACTGACGAACCTCTTGTATGAGTGCTAATTTTGCTGCACGGCTGCATCTGGCTACTGGGATAAAACTTCAGTACTATATGTGGTGGCATTTTACATGCACTACATCTCGCTTCACTATTATTTTCTCTCATTTCTGTCGTTACTGTTAGACTTATGGGTATTGCATTAGTGAGTGGTCAAAGTTACAAACTGGAATATATTCTCTGTATTGTATATAGGTATTGTACTATTGTCTGGTTTAAAAGTTACAAATGGGATATATTTCTGTAATGTTGTAATATACTTTGCAAGTCCCATTGAGCCAGCAGTTACGAAATTTTGAGTAAGTGATCAAGGTAACGGCAATTGCAGGAGAAGAAAATACAACTGAGTAATACAGAGAATCCATCTACCTGATTTAATTCCAGGATGCAGCGACTATGTACAGAATTACTACAAATCCATTGTAACAAATTCCTGAACTCCTGACCAATGTTGCTTTGATGTGTTTCTCCAATCCTTAAGAGTCCTTTAGTGAAGGTTTCTTTCTGTTATATCAAATCCTAAACTATATCTTTATATCAAGATTCACATGACAACTGAATAACTTGATTATTATTTTGCATAATCAGAACCTATATGGCTTGGAGCAAGGAGAATTGGAGTGACATCATTAGCCCCTCTCATTGGCCTGCCTTCCAACAGAAATTGCTTTATTTGGCAAGGGCAAAAGCAGCTGTTGTGTCCCTCGCGAGGCCCTGAAGGGAGAGCTGCCCGGACTTGAAGCTTGTAGTCTTTGATATTTACATCCCTCTCCTTGATCTCGTTGAAAATCGAACTAAATACGGTATAACAGCTTCAACTGTTAGTGGCACTTATTGTGACCTATACTAAAACCAAGTTACGCTGAAGGGGATTAGTCATCTGATATAAATGATAAAGCTCTCACCTAACAGTAGAGATTGAAAATTACTGACCTCAGAATTCCAGTAGCGGCAATATGCAAGCAACACCAGTTATCTAATATATTTTTCACTGGACTTTTTTTTTATTGAACCCAATTGATTTATTACTATCCTGCCCCATTTTTTTAAGTTGTGCTTTCTCCGAACAGGGTTTTCTGAGACGTGAAAGGCTTGTTGTGGGACTGGAACAGGCCCTGAATGCAATTTCTGTAGGAACTTGCACTGGTGCATCAGGATATGTTTTCTGGAATAGCTTCAATCCTTCTTGAGGCCGCCAATAGCTCTGGCTGAAGCTCTCCTGGTGCTAGGGATTGAACTAGTCTCCTAATTAATGAAGAACAAATGTTCCTAGTAATTTAAAATTTAAATGGTGCTAAAGGGCCTTGCGATCTAGATTAAGCTTCTTGTTTAGAATGGAACTTTAATGATGATATAGATAAATAAAACATGATGTGTTTGTTAAAGCTGAAAGGATTTGATACATTTACAAACCATCTTTAACACATTCCGCACTGCCCCTTTCTATTTGAGTAATCTAAGATGCATTTTTGCCAGAGTTTTATTTAGGAACCTTGTAGATAATGTAATCCTTGTAACATCCAAAATCACAAAACCAGCTACCATATCTACAGCATGAAAATAATAGATGACTGAAACCCATAATACTGTTCAACATCCCCTGTCGTGAAAATTTCATTTCGAAGGACAGTATGTCACAACAATATGTACATTATGGTCAGGATATAAATATTTCAAATAATATTTTACCCTCAAGGTTGATTCTACCAACAATTTTCATGTACCACATATTTACATGATATTGTAACCACTTTGGTGTAAATAGAAAAAAGAAAATATACATTTTCAATTTCTAGGAAAGTTCAAATCCAGTGTTTGAGCTAATAGCATAAAGAAGCTTACTCCTCAGCGTACTTGCTCTCTTATATGTTGGCAACTGGTAAATAAAAAATGAAAAATATAAGTAAACCAATGTTGCAAGCACATTTTAATGTTAAAAATTGATAGATTATAGAAAGCGACTTTTTAAAGAAATTAAATTTAACAAATCAGATCTACCTTCAGAGTATTATAACATGTTGAGGCAGACGGCAGCCGGTCAACGTCCTGCCCACCTATTGTAGCCCAAAGAGGCACCTCACATGCCACCTGGCAAAACAATTTAAGCAAAGGAGCAATTTATTAACTGTCTACCAGAACAGAGTGAGGATGCTCGAGTCACGCAGCATCACTGTGGCACATACAGATGGTTAGATTTATAAGGTGTTTTCTAAGATTTGGTTTTGTATGACTCATGATGCAATCAGACAGACAAATACTGTGCCTTTCACCATGCTGTGCAGCAGGTGATCCACACTGGTCAAAAATTCAGAGGTCCCTTATCTTCACCATATCATAAATTGGTCACCAAAGTCCTCAATTCATTGAACTTCATTTTGCTCCAGTCAGTTTACTTCATCAAAAAAACAAAATTGTGTTTGTGTTTGGGCTTTGTTTTGCTTGCTGACAAGGAGAATAACATCAACATTCCATTATTATTTGGGCTAAAAGTATGAGAAAGTGACTTCATTGGAACACATGGAAAAATTCAATGACCCGAAAAGACAAATTAAAGTTTAGTGACAATTAGCACTATGAGACAGTCTGGCAAACTCAGAAGACAAGTACCTTATAGAGGTGAGAGGAGATAAATACCTTATGGATGGTGAAAGAGGGCTGCAAGTACTTGAAACCAAGTAATGGGGCCCGTGAGCAGCTTGTGACAAACTTGAGAAGTAAGCATCTTTCCTTAGGGTTGAACCCTTTTATAACCTGAGAAAAATAATATATTAAATCGATTCAGATTCCGAGTTATCAACGAGATACTAGTATTGAAACGTAATATGCACCTATAAACTAGACATTTCAAAGTCCAATACCATTAGAGTACTTCAAGTTTTCTTTCATTATTCTAGATTTTGATCACGTATAGTTGGCTTTTATAGATGGGCAGAATATAAATTGTCAAAAAATTATAGCTTCAGCAAAAAACTACAAAAAAAAAAGTTCCACTTACAAAAAATTATTATATGCACATACCTCCCAAAAAGCTTTACTGTGCGACTTGACTCAGAATAACCACCAGTGTACTTTGTATTGCTCTGCAAATCGGCCACATCAAAATCTTTCTTTCCTCCACAAAGCAACTAGATATGGATTTTGTGATTCAGTTAACAGGAAAAGAGATGAGACCAAATATTAGCTTTACAGAAACAAGAATATGCAACGTACCTGATTAAATTCATTAGCATTAAATAAATTCAACCAAGAAGGTGATATGAGATCTCTCAACCCTCTGTAAAATGCATTTGCAAAAGGAAGTATCTGCACATCGAGATAAAATTTTTTTAGTATTGCAATTGATCATCATACTTGATGCTATTTAAAGTTTAATATTTCACCTGAGCTGTTCAGCTTGATTAAGCTCATGAACAATCATCCTGCCACATAGCTCTTCAGTGACTGTAAAATCTAGACAGAGCTCTAATGCATCACCATCAAAATGCTGTTCAACAAAATTTACCAACAACCAGTTTCATATATCCAAGGCAAATTAATCTGCATCTCACCACAGTTATATCTAAATTCAACATACAGAAATCTCCAGTTCTAGATTCAAAGCTTTTTTGCGAAGTGCTGCTACCACCAGTGTTTACATACCAGTAACACCTGATGTTTCACATACTCAGCACTATCAACCAATTATTTCAGTATATGCAAAACAGCACCCAACAAATATGTTTATATACTAAGTCAAATGTTGACAATCTTGACCCTACCTCCGAGTCCTGGATATATAAGCCATAAATAAAACCAAGCCACATATTTCCAGATGTTAGGTTGTTAACTCTGTTTTGAACTGATCACAAGTAGTTAAATTGTTAATTTAAAGAATTTAATGGAACATTTTGTCAAACTTTTCTCAGTTCACACAAGCCTTAATGTATATTTGGTGGTGCTTTTTCTCTGACAAACTGAAAGGCAACATTCTTATTTTTTTTATAGTGCTACAAATATGAGAAATGTCAGCTGCTTTGGTTTAATTTTATTAATTTACAGAAATTGATAAAGAAGATTTACCTTAAGGTGCATGAGGTTTCTATACAGCTCAGAATCAAGAGTTGATAATTCATCAAGAAAGCTGTATCGGCCGAGCAACTTTTGAACAAATACGAGTGAAAAGGGGTAATCAAGTAAAATCCCCTCATAAAGCGCTTTCCCAACAATTCGACCAAGAAATTCTATCATCTCCATTCCATTTGGCAAAATCCTAGCTGATAAGCTGGGAATCAGGTTGCTATCTGATGTAGAAGTCTGTGTAAACAGCCCAACTCTATCAAGGACAAATGTCATGAACAGACTGAGTTCTAAGAAGAGATAATAAGATAATCTTAATATCAAGTGCATACACCAACTTATTTTGTTGCTTTTTACATGAAATATTAAGAATTTTTCATATTCGCGAGTTGCATGAAAAAGGTTTTAGCGGGGTAAAATGGTAAATAACAAATATCGCTCAATTGTCAAGACTAGAATTACTTGAATATCTTACTAGAAAGCATTTTTTAACCCACTGTTGTACTTTTTGTTTCTAGGTTCTTTATGCTGTAAAAGGTTTAATGCAAAAGTATTTACATGTTAACATAGAGGAGTGTAATCTTTTCCTTATTCGAGTTGATAAATAAAATGTTTTGACAAAGAGAGTTGTGTTGGGCACAGTGAACATAAAAATACAGCTTATCTTATGGAAATGATATCCAATCCGATGGATTTCATTTCTAGCCAACCCCAAGTTGTTTGGAAATAAAGTCTTTGAAGAAGAAGAAGAAAAAGATAGAAACAGACTTCTACTTACTCAGGGTTGAATGCAGCCTTCAACAAATCAGTCAAGAACTCCTTTGATAGGCCACCATAATCCAAACCTGCCTCTGGAAGCCCACATTCACTGACAAAAGATACATGAAGAGGTGATTTTAACCTTGACCCAACAAGATTCAGTTGCCGGTATCCATCATCAACAATGTGGTCCCTACGAACTACGATCTCAATTTGACCAGGTTGAGAGACCTGCCTTTTTGCTTTGTCTAGTTTGACGAATTCTCTGAACATCTGAACTCTGGCAGAATAAAAAAGAATGAGGTCCCAGAATTACTTGCAGTTCTTCCATTTTCTAAGAGGGGGAACGTAAAGAAATAAAGAAATAAAAGAAAAACTCCACAATGAAAGTTCAACATATCTATATTTGAAAATAGTCTATACATTGTTGCAGAAATTTGGTTGCTCATTCTTTGACAGATTAGTCATACTTATTTATAGAGCTAACAATAAACAAAACAAGCTATAGTTAAAATTTAATATACCATTATGTCAAAACTAAATTGAAATTATTTTCTGATATCACAAAATGCAGCAGCAATATAGAAACTATATTCTGCATGGAAATAGTTGTCATCTCCTATTCTATAATGCAATTACTTCTAAGAAAAAAAGACCACTAGATCAGAGTATTAAGCCATAAGAATCCAATTAGCCAGGAACCTTTTCTAATTAGATTTCAAAAAATATAATGGTTTCCAATGAATTCTAAATGCTGTGTAAGCTTCATTCTGTAGTATCTTGATTACTAAGGGGATTAAGCAAAAATGGAGAAAAGGAAGAAGTTGAATGCAACTGGTACCACAACGGAAACACAAGATAAACATTGGAATGAAGTAGAGTAGTATACCTTTTTTCAAAAGGATAAACATGAGGAACAGTTATCACAACAGTAGCTGCACACCACAATTCATCCTCTGTCATGGAAGCAGCATCATGAGCTCTAGCAGCAGCAGCAATAGGGATGTTGTCATTTCTACTTGGTGCCAGCCACAGAGAATCAGGGCAGAATTGGTGCCGACAGTCCCTTTCATAAAGTAGATGAAGACACCTTGTTGCCACATTAATAAGAGGCTTATCAGCTGACAAACTAGTTGGAGAGAAGGAGTTGTATACAAAGGTGTTGAGTACTGATGCAATTTTTCTCTGTTGATCAAGTGTGAGTGGCACCTGAAATAGATGCATCAATAGACCACAGTTGGATCACGATAAACAAGGCAGGGAAATTTTCAATTATAAAAGAAAAGCAAACAATATCAAACACATGAAGGCTTGAGAGTACGGTCAGCTGATCTTCATAATTTGTTATTATGCCAAATCAAATGAACTCCAACATTATAAAGCAAATGTAAAAAAAGCCCCTAATTAATCAATATGTTCATATCTGTAGAACTGGTCCTACAAATATCTCTATTTTCAACTTTAATGGGGAAAAAGTAAAGATCTATTAAGATGCCAAACCTGTTTTTCATAGAATTCTATGTCATCTAAAACCAACAAGAGGTGTGCATACACTGCACAAAATAAATGCAGACTGCATAACAGTTCTCTTGATATCTCTTTTTTCACCGCTTCAACATCCCACATCTCAAATTCATACTGAATGGATGCAGCGTTAGCATTAGGAGAGCTACTTGTCACAATGGTTTCATCAGTCTCAAGTGATTTTCCTTTCATCTTCTGCAGCATGTTGCTCCATTTTGTGTCTTTCAAGCCCTTATTTTGCCTGGTTTGAGAGATCAACCCTCTACTGCAGTTCTTAATTTCAAAAGTACTGTAAGCATTTGAGCCAAAAATAGAGCGCTCTAAGGCAACCCATAATTGCACAACGAACTTCGAGATTGAATGATAAAACATTGAGGATAGACGTTGGACCAACAACAGGGTTCATGACAGAGAAGAGCCGCAGCATGTAGTAGTAAAATTTTATGATATCTATAAACATACCATCCCTTGATGACAAAGGCAAGAGCTTCATTAAGTGCCACTGCTGATGCACAGGTTTCAAAAGTTCAAGATATGATACTATAACGTGATCGTTAATTACATCCACAGCTTGTTTGTTGGTCTCAAGAAGGTTCAGTAAGCTTCTGGAAGTACAATTGACAGCCTGAATGTATAGTTGGATATCAAAGTCAGCAGTGATACGATCAGAATCTGTTGTGAGGTTAATGATATTTGCAAGAAGCCACCCAGGATAAGGGATTTTATGAGCAAATGATGCTTCTTTCTCAGACAATTGTAATCTTGATATTTCTTCAAACATTTTTCCTTCCGACGTCTGCCAGCACCTGCCATGGTTTGATCAGTAATATAAAAAGGTACAGTGAAGAAAAAAAAAAAAAAAAGATTCTAGGGAGCAACTACTGTACTAGTGACATTATTAACACAGTATGTTGCTATATATGCAAACAACAATTTCACGTATCCAACAAAAATCATGCATGGTTAGAAACACTTGCAAATAATACCTTGCTTTCAGAGTCATGCGGTAGGAAAAAAGAGGTTTACAAACAGATAAACAATTTCCAACTAAGAGCTCTTTATTTCTTCTAATCACAACACTAAATAAAACTAAAAGATAAATGTGAAGCCCAATAAGAGCTGCCTAAGTACACATGGATTAAATAACGAAAAATGCACCCAGTTGATCCATATCATAGGCAGCTTTTAATAGCTTCATTTTCTATTTTTTTATTTAGATTTGCAACAGCATATTTTGTTGAATAACAAGAATCGATGGAGTTTTTGAGCAAAATAACAGGTGTATTTTACAAAATACCCTCCAAGTTATGCTGGTTGTGCAATCCCAGGCTCCTAACAATGGTTGTACTGATTAAAAAAACACTAGTACTTTACCATTACAGGTACATTAACTATCAATTATGAAGTGTAAACCTTACACTCATAATGCTAATACAGGTATATTAATTATCAATTATGTGTAAACCTTACACTCAGAATGCTAAGGCATGGTTGAAGAACAGAAGGGTGCCGCACAGCCGGTAATAACAGAGAAGGTAAGCATCTGATAAGATTTGGTATAGTAAGTATATACACAACATAGTCTATATAGGCCCTGTCAATATCATATCCATCAACATCCATCCCATTCAAATGTAAAGGCCGCAATGCAAGAGTGACAGCGCTTGCAGTAATCAAGAAGTGATCATCAGTTGGTGCAATAGGTTTTTCTGCTGGTTTGTTAGTATCAAGATTTGTCATATATCTCCTGATACATCTGTAGGAACAGGTCCTTTCTGAAGCCAGAAATACAATCAACTTCCTCACTGGAGGTTCAGCTTCTCTAAATGTCTCAGTATTTAACGCTTTCCATGTTTTCAAGTCAGTCAAAGAGATAGATAGTCGCATGGCAAGAGCAGTTAGTTCAACTGTTTTTTCAGCTGCACATCCAAGTTTAGAGAAATTGCATTCAGCTAAAATGGCAAAGCACAGAGAAATTAGCCTTTTAGCTTGGTAATGCCATGTGGATCTCTCCTCTTGTGCACTAATGGATAATAGGCAGAAACATTTTTCCGCATCTGCAGTTGCAAAAGCACAGAAAAAGAAATTTGCTTCTTACAAAGCTTATGATAAATAGAAATATACAAGAAAGAGATTCTGGAAGAATAATAATATAAAACTACATTATTAAGTTTTAAAACAGGCTACATTTTTTTTTTCAAAATAATGGCTTCTGTTAACCCAACATCCGTTTCATTTTTATGCCTCTTATGGGAATTGAACCCGTGACCCTACATCGAAAGACGAGGCCCATCACCAGTTGTGTTAGGTTTGTGGTTCAAAAGAAAAAGAAAGAGCACCTATTTTTAAGGACTCTTAGTGTCTTATTGGAAGAATGTAAAAGTCCCTACTTGTTAGCCTTCGACTCTATTAGTGTAGGGAACCAATAAAAAAATTAAAAGCAATGTTAATAGCTAATAATTAGATATAATTTCAGTCCTTGAAGTTCAAGATATTTCATCAATGAAACTTATATAATACTAAAATTGTTAAGAATAAAGACTATCCAATAAAAAAGGAACTTTATTTGAAATTCTACAGAAAATGGGGGAGTTTCTTTCATGGCATATAAAAGAGAAAGATTTTTGGATACTGTAATTGAAGATGGCTGTTTACAATTTATTCATAGTATGTATACTATTTTGAAATACTCCCAAGAACAATGCGGTACCTGATAAATTTATGCTGCTCAAGAGGATACTGAAGCAGCATAATGTAGAATTCACAATTTGCAAATCATCTTTCTGGTAGAACCATGGCAATCGAGTAGTAAAAAAGAGAAATGGTCTCAAAACTTTATCTGAAATCCATTTCGCTGTCATGGAACTCTTGTGCCCATCGATGAACTCCTCCCATTCCAAACGGAACTGAACCGAGACCTTCTTCACTTCGTTGTATCTCCTCCAAACTCGCTAATTTAAAAAATAAAAAAGTACAAATAATCAGAATCGGTAAGAAAATCGGATGCGACAAAGAAAATAAGAGAAGTGGAATGCCTGGATGAACAAGGCGGCAGCCCGGGCGCGCCTTCGGTAGTTCCTGAGCTCCCGCTCCTGTGAAACCTTCTCGAGGAGAGCATCTCGTGTGATTTCCCTTGCGCTCGCCCCTCTAAGAGAGACCTGTACAGGATGGATCAGCGAGTTAGGGAGAGATTCTGTGAAGTTAGAGAGGGATCGGAAGGGAGAAGAGACGAACCTGGCGTTGATGCGGAGGTGCTGACATGTAATATCAGGATTTAGGAGGAGAGATTGTGGAGTTTCATTCGAAAGGAAAGAGAATGTTCTTTGGAGGAGAGAGGACTAGACGAGACGGAGAGAGAGAAGGGTAAAGTAGATAGTTACTGACGTCCGGGCCCCGCACATGAAGTAGCATGGATCCGAGTCCGACGACACTATTGGGGCCCGCAGCGTGCGCTCCAATGCAAATGCCAAATCCTGTTCTAGTTTCTACTTTCTACCAACTGCCTTGCCAGTCTACAGGCATCAAACTGTTTCAGACTTCTTTTCACTGACCTGTGGGTCCCACTGACGAATGAGCGTCTTTCGACGTACGCATCATTCGGTGTGTTGGAGCACTGAGAGGCTATTTGGAGTTTCCAAAAAGTTGTACGGTACTTCTTATTTTTAGGCATTTTATAAGTTCAGCGAAATTATAACACTAGAAGTACTTCGTCCTAATAATATAATTTTTAAACAAATAGTTAGCAACATAAAATTTTACATTAAAAAATTTAGATATAATATTTTTAAATGCTAAATAAAAAATAATAATTATTATTATAAATAATATAAATAAATACATAATATATATAATCATATAAAAATATTGAATCATTTTAAGAGTTAAGTTTTACCTTAAATATATTACACAAATTATATAAAATGAGGAGAGAGAATCTATTTTATATAAATCATTGGATTTAGAAGATGAAATGATTTAAACAAAATTAATGATGGAAAAAGTAATGATACAGCATGATTAAAAAGTTAGAAAACTTAATCATTTATATATATTAAGAATTAAAATTAGAAAAACTTTTACATTTTTACAGTTAGAATTATAAGTATCGTACAATTTTTTTTTTAAATGAGATGGAATGTTCCGACTTTAAATTGAGCCCAATACTCTCGGCTCTCACTTGCAAGCATGGACGGGTCTAAGGCACTAATATAGTGCTAAAACTTGAGAGGAATCATAAAAACATTCACTGAGAAGTGAAAACTCTCAAGATGAAATCTGCATACGTGATGATGCTTTTAGGCAGGGGCGCATGCAGCATGGCCAGGGGATAGTTATCCGATTTTGAAAAACAATGATTTTCAGTAATTTATTTATTCTTGAAAAAAAATTTGCCCTTCCTCTGAATTGTCTGATTAATTTGTCCTCTTGGATTTTGAAAAATAATGTTTTTTTGATAATTTGTTTATTCGTGAAATTTTTTTTGCCCCCCACCCCTCCTAAATTGTCTGATTAATTTTATTGAGAAAAAAATATTTAATATCGTCCATAATGAAATAATTATACAAAGATATCAAAATATAAAGTTCCGTAGACGAAAACTTCGTCGTCAACTTGATTATCTATTATTTTGAGCTTTATTTTATTATTATTTTTAATATATAAAATGTTATTATTTTAATAAAAAATTTATTAGATAAGAATATATATTAAATTATTAATTTTTTATTTAGTATTCGATTAATTTATGAATTTGAACTCAATAATTGCCCTCTTAATTAAAATTCGCATCTGCCCCTACTTGCTTTCAGGTCCCTTTTAATTAAATCTTATCAGACATGCTTAGGATGAAAGCATGAAAGAAAAATCGTGCCATCGCTACCGGTTGCCAAATTTAACAAAAGCTTCTAAAAGAAAAATTGCTAGTATCAAGGTAAGTACAAAATCTACGCAACTCAGCCTGGTTTTCTAGAGGGGTATCCATCTCACTTGGAGCAACATTCTTAAAACTTAATTAACCTTTTTGTTTTGCGAGCTGTGACTTATTGATAAGAATTTCCAATGCATTTTACTAAAGCTTAACTCAAAAGACAAAAATGTATACAAACATCTTCAAATGTTGATTTATGTTGCTCAATAAAAAAAATTATATATCAAAATCTTTGGGGGCACAATATTTTTATTTTTATTTTTTTTTAGCTTCTTAAGTATTTGTTTGGATTTCTTTTTTAAGATGGCTTTAACATGCTAATAAAATAATGAATATTTACATATAAAATATGCCACTTTTAAAAAACCAAAGTAAATATTTAAAAACCTAAAAATAACAATTTTTTTGGCATTCTACAATATCTTGATATAAAGAATTTATTTATCAACACGGTAATGCAAAATTTGAGTAATTGATATTTCAGGAGATACGAATTTTTGTACGCTAGACCAAATATAACTATTTTTTTCTTTTTTCAGCATGAATAGTTTTAATAAAATATGTTGACTAAAATTCTATTTTTATTTGCCTATGTTTACCAAAAATATTACACTTACTATATTATAATTGATAGCATTGTTTGTATAAACACATAAAAAAAATGCTCCTGTATATCTTAGAAATATAAAACTGTTAAATTGGACTTGCGGAAATGTTTTATGTTGATTTTTTCAACTAAATTATTTGAATGATTTGTGGATAACTTGATGCATAGATTATCTAATGAACATACATATATTACTACATAAATTTAACATTATAATTTTATTTTGTTTAAGCTTTCAGAAAAAAAATTACGAAAGTAACGGAAGAGAACTTCCAGAATCAAAATTGGTCATAAAGCAAATGGAAAATATTAACAAATCAGTTGTTCTAGGAACGCAGCTCGTACCTCCTAGCTGCCCCCTTTTGCTGGTGGACTCCACAAAGATGACCTTCCAAAAACCATAAGCAATTTTGATTTTAGGCTCAAGCATAGTTAGCAATGAACACTCAGTCAGGTTAGTTCAGATTTACAATGCGCCTCATTAGGTTCGCCTTAAATATAGACAAAGAGAAAAGGTCTGACAGATTTAATAAGGTTTGAACAAGCTCCAAAATAATTTGCAAAGATTTTAGACCAGCAGAAGGAACCAAGATGCATACATCAAATAAGAATCTTGCATACAACGTTCATTAATGACCAGTTTAGATCTCATATTTTAAAATATCTAAATAATTGTCATGACAATGAGCTACAACAACAAAGATAAATATTCAGTTAAAACGCTGCTCTTCCCAAATTTACATCAAGGTCAGGGTGATGTTTACAATCTATAATGTTAGGCAAAGGCACACAGACCGAATCAAGTTCAATCATTCCCGTTTAGTCAAGATTAACTCAATGACACTTCATTTTTCAAAGATGCATCAATCTCTTGTTGCATATCAGAAGGCACTGCCTCAATAGCCCTGAGAAAGAAAGATTGGATGAGTTAAACCGAGTTCTCATTGAACAAAATCCATTATCACTGGAGTAAGATACTACATTCAATACAGCACCACAGTAAGATCTTGAACAAGTATACAAAAATTGAGCAAACTTAAATTGCACTCACATGTCATTGCTATCAGGGTTTTCTTTGTTTCCATTCTCTGGCTCAGGATGCAAATTACCAACCTGGAAATTCAAGAAAAAAAAGGACTGGGTCTCAATCAGTTTATCAAAATTAAATTAAATAATGACAAAAAAAAGCAGAGAACTAGAGCATTGTTAAGACCTGTTCAAGTGGAGTTGAATGTTTCCTGCTTCGTCCCTTCTGACCATTTCTGAAGGTACCCTGTTGGAAATATAACAATAGAATTCTTTAGACACTGATCAAAACTAAAAGAAGAATTATGTTCCAGTTAGAAATTTTGGTTGATCATATCAAGAATCAACATAAATAATTATCTCCTGCACAGTACATTACCAACCGTTACATGTGAATATATATTCCACTTGACAGGACAGAGGTTCCATTTCAGCAGTATGAAATTCAAGGCCTTCGCTTGAATATATAAAAAAACGATACAATTATAATGTTACAATAACGGAGCAACTACTGCAGAAGAGTGATAAATGAAAACAAAAATTGAGATATTACAGATATCTGACCTTATTGGCCCACATAAGCCCACATGCATTGCACAGAGATCTGGGCCCTCCTGGTCCACGACGCATCGTCGGTGTATTGTCTGGTCCAACACCACAATTTTGGCATCTACAATGATTAAAAAAAAATAGGAATTATTGAAATGATCCTACCATCACAACTCAGATGCATATAATTTTACTGTCAGGTACCAAACACCAAAGGTCAGGGTAAAAGTAAGAAATAAGATTTGAAAAAAAAAATGTTGAACTTACTTCCAGTCTTTGACCGCTTCGGAGGCATCAGCACCAGGGGAGGCAGACTCCCCTTCTGGGTTTGCCCTTCCAGCAAATTGCCCTTTGTGCCGGTGCATCCTAGAAAGAATACAAATTACAAATTACAGATTCTCCACTCTGAAACATACTCAACAAAAACACGTAGCTACCATATTTATATTCAGCAGTTTGGACTGGCAAATGGCAATAGAGATTTTGGCCCAGAACTGATAAACCAACTGAACACAATGGTCATGTTTCATGTTTCAGCCAGCATGCCATAGGCTAAACCTGGCCTTTTTTTAGCATGCAATTTGATTTTTTGTTGAAATAAATGACCTGGCTCCAACAAAACATGTACATGACAGTGAAACTACCAAATATGCATTTTAAAATTAAAAATAACTTTCCAAGTAATTATATTCTGACAAGTTACTAAGGAACCAAAAGTGACGGCACAAAGGTGGGTTTTGTTAGTTGTAACTAGCTGGTCAATCAGGCCAGACTTAACCAATGCAACCAGCTGCCCACACAGTAACAACCCAACATTAAATATGTCTCATATGTGTTAGATATCTCGGCATTATGGTACCTTTCAGCAACCTCCCTTCGGACAGCATATCGAATCTTCTTATCAAAGTTTCTCTCTTTCCTCTTTTGTCTGAACCTAATTAAAGCTTCAACCCTCTGAGCTGGAATATCTGTTCTACTGAGAATATCTTCAAAACCCTGTTCAGTAATTCATTTAAAAGGTAAAACAAATTGAAGAAAACCAGCATAAAATTTTTCACATAGTAAATTATGCATAGTACCTTGTTATGGTTAAAAGGCATGGCTGCTCCACTGCTGGCCATACTGGCTGGGACTTCAGAACCTCCTAACAACAACAATACTGCCTGAACCTGGAAAAAGGTTGTTCAAATACGGAAATAACCACTGTTACTGTCAATCCCAACCGTTCAAATATATTGCAAGTCACAATTAATAAACAAAAGAACATTCATCATTTGCTGATCTGATTATATACCATGTCATTACCATCTAATACATTGTGTAACAACAACAATGAGATCCAAGAACTAATACATTCCTACATCAAATTTAAATTATAATAGTGAGCACGCTTCGTCCATTGCTCAGGTACCCACAAATTTTAATATTTCCATTTATAAGCATATCAAAATTCAAAATTGATAAAGATTAGAAACGAAGAAAACCTTCTCGGGTGTGACAGAATCGAAAACATAAACCTCGCCCTGGAAAAGAAGCGTCAGCTGGTTAGAGTTCCCGCTGGTGACAGGAACAGCCGTTTCCACGTCATCAGACACTTGATCCTGCGGCGACTGCGCCGCATCCATGCTCTCCCCCCATCTGAGGCGGAGGTGGCGCCGTTCAAATGGCCGTTGTTGGGATCGGCGTCGGACATGATCGATTTCGCGCCGACGTCGGAGAAAGAAAACCTAATCGTAACCCTAGATCAGAGGGGTCGTGATTGATGGCATCAGAGCCGCTGGTTAATTTCGGGTCAGATTAATCGCATCAGCCATCAGACGGGGGCACGCGTTACCCGGGTTGATCGGAGAACCTGATTGGGCATGGTCTTTGTACACCATTGGATGCAACCACGCAGTGTTGCAAAATTATCCGATATGGACGGATAATGATTTTATCATATCCATATTTATTATAATTTTTGGATACGAATAGTCTTAGATATGGATGCTGATCTGATATCAAACGGATACATATATATTGATGTTTCAGATATGGATATATTTTGGATATTAATTAAAAAAATATTATATATATCATTATAAAATATCATATTATTTTTTGATAGAATTATTAATTATAAATATTAAATATTAATTATAAAAGTTAAATACTATTTTTTATTGTATTAGTAGTTCAAATGTATCAATGAATTTGAATGAATTATAAAAAAAATATAATACATTAGCACAAATTATATATACTATTAGTTACATTTGTAATATATGCAAAAAAAATCTAATAAAAAATATATAACGAGATTTTTTCAAATACGTATTATACTTTCAAATAATATCGGATATTAACGAATAATAGCTAAATTGACGAATACAGATACGTAATAGCCAAATCAAATCTTTATTCGTTAAAGTTTTTTTGATACGGATACGCGGATACTTTCAGATTGGATCATAAATAAAATCAGATATTTTACTATCCATTTGCAACCCTACAACCAGGTCTTTTCTGTTATGATGTACACCATTGGATGCAACCGCGTTGATCGGAGGGTGCACGCAAATATCAAATTTGGATTTCTATTCCTAGTTACTTTCAAGTTTTGCAATTTATTTACTCCTATATTTATCTTGATACTTTACTATTTTTTATAAGTCTTTGAAAAGTTAGTGAAGGCCCCTCAAGTCAAAGTGTGATCAAATGGTTTAAGATGCTTAAGAAAATGTTGAATTGAGGTGTTGTGCTCTAAGATATTTAAGAAAGAGAGTTTTAATTTAACTTCAATAAATTTAAATATTGATTTAAGATTTGAAGTCTCGCGGCGTGCTTAACAACTCATATAATTTAGTGATAATCAAACATAATGATATTCATCACGGTCAATTTCTTGAAAATAAATTTTTAATTTCTTTAAAATCTATTTCTCTACATGTATTAAGGAAAAATCATTTAAATTAATTTAGTACATGATTTAATTTCGAGTTAAATTGATATTTTATTTTGTTTGATTTTGGATCAATTTTTCTAATCACTTTCAAAATAGTTGTCTAGATACTGTTAATGTTAAAAAATAGAAAATATATATTCATGAACTGTGAAAAATAATTATAGTGAATCATAAAATAATACATATGTCATTTGATCTGATAAGCGTCTCTGATATAGGATACTGGATATATATCGCTCATTCAATGTGCGAGTGTGTGAGACGTGTATCCTCCTTTCCGGTTGGCTCAGGGCCTCTATTTAAAGCCATATATTTTTAACTGGGGGGGGGGGCATTGAGGAATGATGGGAAATATCCTGACACCACCAAAGGTTATCGTTGACTTATGAGGGACACAAATAAAGTTGTTGGTTGATAAAAATATAAAGCACAACAGGTTTGGGCTCTATCATTAATCTTCGAGCTTATGCGATGAAAACGGGACTGCATAAGTTAAGATCCTTAGCGAATATTTCCTGAGACTAGGGGCATTCACGGTCAGCAAATTGGGAGTCCTCGGGTTGTCATTCGCGACGGTCGCATTCAAAGGCCTTAGGCCCTCGACCGAAGTTGGGGTTGGAATTTCGCAACCTTATGTATTATGAGAGCCCTCAAGTGTCGAGCTGGAGCCCCTGTAGAGGTAGGCCAGCAACCCTTATGTTGGGCGACGTTAAGAGTATAATGTGCGCGGTGAGTGTGTGGGCCAATGCCGAAGCCCGACCGCCTTAGGTGTGTCTCATGTTCTTGGGCTGAGTTTTTTGAATTGTATCCTCCTGACATGCGCTTTTCTAAATGTCATGTCTGTCATAGTCTTTTCATGATCCGGCATGTATATCACGACTCTTCACTTACCCCTCCGTTTTGTGAAGGCAACTGGAGGTTTCCATTTGGCATGACTTTTGGTGTCGACTTTTGCGTACATCCTTTTTTTTATTTCGGAATTCATGTTGTTGGAGATGTGTCTAATTCTTAGTCCTTGATTATTTTGAATGGTTCGATGATCTCCCGAGATGCTTCGCACCGTTTTCCTTCTTTTTTTCTTCTTAAAAGGCGGTGCATGTTTTCTTATTTTCCGCCTTTTTCACTCCTCTATCATAACTAATCTCCACTTCGGCTTGCCTCTCTCTTTTCTTTTGCATTCCCCCTTAGAATCACTTTTGATCCTTTGTGAGTCTTCTTCGTATTTTTCCCTCTCACCCTTATCTGGGTCTGTACCCTTCAATTTACGCGCGCTTCTATCTTGAGCATGTCTGCCACTTCTGAACTTTCTCCTCCTCCTAGGTAAAGGTGACTTCTTGTTCCTTGATGCTTTATAGGATAATGAAATGTATGCTTGAGGTTCAGTTTTTTGTGATGTTTGTGAGTGGAGATGGTCGATTTTATCGCTTTCTTGTCTTGGCTTCTCCTTAAAATATAACCTTGTTATCTGTCCTGTGGAACCAGGAGTTGAATTTTGGGACTAATATGGACTAGTATTTTAGTGGAATCGCGTTCGGACGGAGGGGAAGGGGGTCCTCAGGTCCACCCAAGATTGGTTTGTCAGGGGCCGATTATAATTAGTTGTAGTTTGGTTCGAGTATGCATTTGTTAAAGCCTTTCGTTTGAGGAAGAACATGTCTGTGGGCAATCGAGACGAATTTATTCTTGATGCTTTGGGCGCCACACCACTCCATGAATTCCTTCGAGCTGAACTGCGGGCCATTATCTGAGATGATGGTGAAGAATACACCAAAATGACAGAGTATTTAGTTTTTAACAAATTCGATGATTGTTCTTGCGTGATTGTCGCAAAGGACCTGAATATTTCCTATATAGTGAAGTAGTTTACGTCCGCCACTAAAATTTTTATTTGTCCCTGTAACATTATCAGTAAATTTATTTTATGTATTTTTGAATTATTTTATATATTAAAATAAGTTGAGGGTTTAATTGGAAAAAAAAAGCCTATACCTGTTAACGATTAAAAAACAGAAAATGGAAAACGCAAAAGAAAAGGAAAAGAGGAAAACCGATTAGGATTTGAATTTCCTTGCTCTCCGTAGTGCGCATATGGTATTTATTAATTGATGGATATTATGGAGTTAGAGAGATTTTCGAATCATGGTGTCGCGGATCAATTCAAGTAACGTTGTGATCAAGTTGAGAATCGTATTCGTATCAGGTAATCAGACTTCTCTATAACTTGTATTTGAATAATATCTGTTAATTGAATTCTTGATTTGACTTGAATTCAGTTGATATGGATTGATTGATCTTTGACTTGATATATGGGCCGGCGACCCGAACTATCTGAATGGATATGTAATATGAAGTATGGATTGAACTGTCTGAATTGATTGCATGTTGATAATTAGAACTGGTCAAATTATGCATAATTGAACATGTCGTAAACTAACCCTTTCGAACTCCGAAAGGGAGGGTCCGCATAACCTGAAGGGTTATGAGTAGAAGATGGCTCTGCGGAGTCCCGCCTACTAACGAATTTATGAGATATCCCCCACTTTTCACGGTGGGCATGATGTGTGATCTTCATGTGTCTATGCATAATTACTTAAAATACATGCTTTAAAAAATAAGAATGAATTATTATTATTTGAATGTTTTGAATGGAATTGTATTATTTATAATACTGTTATAGAGAAGTTGCGTCGTTAAATAACCTAAGCATCGAGTTTTGTAAGTCGACTCGTTTTGTTTCTTTGTTATTTTCTTATTTATTGGCAACATAGGTTCTTGGTTGTCGGATGGATGCGAGAAGATATTGTCTCTGTAGTGCCTCGGTCCGGGGCGTTACAGTCCATTTCCTGGTTTGAATGACCCAACCAGGTCTATTTCCCATCGGTCGAAAGACTAGGGGCTGACAATGCTTTTCATAGGAACATCCAACAAATTAGACTGTCGGCTAAAGTATTGCCATTTTGAACACCTCCGGGCTACCTCCTCGGCATCCCTTTCATAGTGGGCCAAAAATATTCCGCTCTTAGTATTCGATGGTTAGGATTTTAGCATCTTGATGGCTCCTACAAATTCCTCCGTGTACTTCCTTGAGAACTGCTTAGGAGTGAGAGGTAGACAAGTATTTCTATCAAGATCAATGTAACCCTTATGCAATAAAGTTCTCTCTATGACCGCATACCTGGGCACTTGGTGGTGGATATTTTTGGCAGACTTTGTGTTGTGTGGGAAGTATCTACGTGTAAGGTAATCCCAAATTGATAAATATTATTCATCCATAGTTATCGCCTGAAACTGCTCTGCATACTCCACATCCACACTAGGCCTTGACACTTCTAATACTATGACCGGTCTGTCCTTATTAAGGTTGCTTTCTACGGCCAATTTGGATAGAGCATCGACCTTCTTGTTATAGGTTCTCAGTATATGGCATATCTCACTTTGCTCGAACTCTGACCGCATTTTTTGCAACTCCTCTAAATATTTCTTTATTTTGGTCATACTTTGCTTTATATTTCTCGAGATTTGATTTATCGCTAGTTGGGAGTCCGAGTAAAATACCAACCTTTTTTCTCCTACCTCTTTAGTGAATCTCAATCATGCCAGTAGGGCTTCGTATTCTGCTATATTTTTTGGTACCATGCACTGGCGTTAGTTCATATATTCTCTCTAAAGTTCTTTGAGGGGTTTGAGTTTCATCCCTATTGTTATCATAATTGCGAAAGTCTCCTCTAGGTCTTTGAGGTGGTCCACCGATGCCAAGCTTTTGACATCATGTCATTGATGTATGCCTCCATATTTTTCCCAACTATTTATAAAAGATTTTGTTAACCATACGTTGGTACAAGCTCCCGCATTTTTCAGCCCAAACGACATCACCTTATAGTAATATAGTCTTTGATCGATCACGAAAGTAATCTTGAGCTCATCGATGGGGAACATTTTTATCTGATTGTATCTTGAGAATGCACCCATAAAACCGAGCGCACAAAATCTTGCAATGGGGTCCACGAGGAAATCAATTGGATAGTGGGAATGGGTCCTTTGGGCAAGTCTTGTTCAAACTGGCGTAATCCACGCACATGCGCTGGCTCCCATTTGATTTTTTGACGAGCATCGTATTTGCAATTCACTTAGAGCATTTTATTTTCTTGACAAAACCTATCTTGAGCAGTTTGGATACTTCATCTTTCACCACGGCTTGTCTCTTGGAGCCCAAATGACACTTCCTTTGTTGCACAGGCCTTACGGCTGGGTCTATTTGAAGGCGGTGTTCAGCCACCTTTTGAGATAATCTTGGCATGTATTTGGCATCTCACGTGAAAATATACTTGTGAGAACGTATGGACCCTTGTAGCTCCTCATTTTCCTTGACGGACAGCTGAGTCCCGATATTTATGACACGCCCCTCCGCTATGGTTATATGCTCTGTTTCCTTTATTGGTTCTGTGAGGAGCTCTGGCTTATTCCCTCGGGATTGTTTTTCCTATTTGAACCACATGGAATGCCCCCCAAACTGCTATCGAGTAGAAGCTACAAAGGCGAGCTCCTGGCACTTATTCTCTGACCTAATTTCGCTCGGGGTGGGAATTTTTTTAAAGTGGAAGGTGGATACTATCTCTCTAAGTTTGTTTAAAGCACCATATCCAAAATATTATTGTAAGCTAACGAGACTACCATGATGAAGGTTAGGTGAAGGGTCACCAAGCAAGGATGAGAGCCGAACTGCACCTCCACTGGCATAATGCCTAGATAATACAAAGTCTCCTGTGAAGCTTACCAACGAGGTTCTTATTTTAGACAAACTATTTGTTAAGAATCCCATCTGGTTAAATGCTGCCTTGTAGAGGACATTGACCGAACTACGAGTGTCCACTAAAATCCTTTTTACTCTTTGCTTGGGGTCGGTTTCTATCAACCCTATTTTTAGTGATAGCACCAATGCGTCATCGTGGGGAAAACATATGGAGTCATAATCTTTCCTGAGAATGAGGGAAGCAGAGGAGGTCCCAAGAGCTTGGAACCAAATTTGGTTCTAAGGCAGGACTCAACCGTCTGATCTGATCAGTGAGATTAAACTCTTCCCACTTCAATATTTTATTCTCTCTTTAATTATTATCAAATTTTTCTCCATCTCTTCATTTCTCTCCATCTCTTCTTCATTTCCAGGTTCTCGTCAACGCCCAACGTCTTCCCTCGCGATTCAGCTCTCTCACGGCGATTCGCGACGATCGGAGAGACCGAGCGCTCCGCTATTCTCGACCCCGCTCTCTCGCGAAGCAAAACCCTAACCCGTCTTCGACTCAACAACCACCAGTTCTTCACGATTTCTTCGCGTACCGAAGCCTTTGTCGGGTACTAACTTTGTCTAATTTCATGTCTATTTGTTTGTTACATAATATTTTTTCTGAGAAAAAAATGCAAAATTAGATAGCAACAAAAAAAATCCTCATAGGTTGCTGCATTTATACTGATAATTGCATACATGTCTTGCACCAAATCCATATTGGATTTGGATACTGATGAATTAAATTTGATAAAAGCTTATGTATAATTTTCCTTGACGTTATTGAATTAATGCAAGCACATACCATATTAACTATGATTAATTTTTTAATTGTTCTTTTGTCCATAATTAATCAATCGATAGGTTGTGGCGATCTCTACCAGCTTTCCCACAAAATAGATATTTTATGCCAGAGACAAGTAAAATTGAATGCATTAAGAAAAATATGAACTACTGTTGTCTGAAATATATGGGTTTATATATTGTGGATCATTAATAATTTGAAGGCTCAAGCTAATATAGAGGAATATCTAAACAAGCATGAATTCACAAAGCAGCTTACAACAAAAGAGCTCATCTGGTTTATAGTAAGCAATTACAGCATATTAGTTCTTTGATCCTCTTTCACTTTTATCTTTATTTTATTAGTTGATTATTATTCTTCTCTTATTTTATGTAGGCATCTGCTTTATTGACTTTGTCTTTTTTCTTCTTGTGCTGCATCTTATCTTAGATTTTCTGGTACTCTTCTAGATCAGTGGCTATTGAAGTTTTTTTTTCACGTACCAGCTATTGGATCAGTAGTTATTAGAAGGAATGCATGAACTTTTGGTTATTATATGCAATGAGTTTTTATTTATATTTATTTTCTTTTCCTTGATGCAGTGTGAAGAAGTCAAGGAAGCAGACACAAGAGGAGGCATGCTGATAAGTAGAAATGGGACTATCTATTTCATTTGTATTGTTATTAGCTAAGTATCATGTAAAGTTTGACCATCCAGCATCAATTTTACAAGGTGCTTGATAGGAGGAAACTATTTTTGTGTTTTTTTTTCTTTTTATTATTTTGAGTAGACATTCTACTTTATAAAATTTCATTGCACAAGACTTGATATATTTTTTGGATTCTTTATAGTTACTTGTTCCATTAGGTTGTTGGTACTTTGCATCTCTGTTTCATAGTCACTTGTGTCATGGATTGGTTTCATTCACAAGAAAGGAATGGAGAGAGTTTATTTACAATCCAATAAAGAAATATGAATTATAAATTAAAATTTATTCATCTCTATTATGTTGAATATATTGAATTTTAAATCTAGCATTCACACATATGAGAGTGTGAGCTTATCCTTTTTGCTCAATCTGAATTTGATATTCATGAACTATAATATTTACTGGTGGATATCAATTTACAGATTAGTACCGAAAATATTAGGCTAACAAACAAAATCATTTAAAGAACCAATAAAATATAAAATAAATAAAAAATTAGGAGAGCTAGCACCGCATGGCATCAAGACAAGGCAAGAAAAAACATCAAATTTCACTAATTTCATCAAATTTCATCATATATCAGTTTCTATTCTAATTACTTTAACATACAATACCATGGCTATTTTAATTGTACGATAGCAACTAGAGTAACAGTATGCTATACAAAAATCTATACTTGAAAGTAACATCAGTAATCATATGCTATACAAAATTCTATAATTTTAAACAAAAGAGCCATGTTCTATTATGCTATAAAAAAGAGTCATGTTCTACTACGCTATACGAAAATCTATATTTAAAATTATGTTGAGGCTAAGCATTATCTTTCATTTTGTTTCGAACCTGTATCTTCCACTTGCTTCGGACCTGTACAAAAGACAAAAGCGTAAAGTTGTGCCGCACTAATAAATTTTGTACGAATTTGTACGAATAATTATGTAATTTGAATGTCATATCTAATAGAGCATGCATTGCACTAAGAAGTTCAATTGCGTATCTATAAGATTGAGGTTCCTGCATAAGAAAAAAAGAAACATTGATAATCCAAAATTATGCATTGATACTTCAAAAAATTATAAAATATCTTACTGTTGATATAAAGGCTGGAGGAAGAAGTCTCTCATCCAATGAAACATCCATAGGCTTTGCACTTGATGAATTAGCATTGGCAGATTTATCTTAACAATAATGCAATTGATAAATTATGATTAAGCATACTATATAATAAAAAAATGTGCTCATCATGTATTTACTAACCTATCTTCCTTCGTTTCTTATTTTTTTCAAGAGAACTTTGATAACGACGGCGTCCTTTTCCTCCATCTTTTTTTAAAATACTAATTGGTTGCTTGGGTGTTGTTTCTACACAAAAATTGGCTATTATATTTTTTGGTGACTGGTTGTTGTCCTTTTGGTAACCTCTATTTTCTTCTAAAATGATATCTTCCACATTACGCATCAACTCTTGTGCCACTTGCAGAAGATATTTGCATGCCTTCTCACTTTGTGATGCCATAAAACAAATAAAATTGAATGTATGCATCATTGAACTATAAATTTGTGCCAAGTTAACTTCTGATTCTGACTCAATCTCGTTCTCTTGAATAAATATTATTTTCCCTTCTTGGCATCCTTTCTCGATCATCTCAAAAAATACCTTTTCTGGAAGCTGCTTAATATTCATGAAATCTAGAGCCTTAATGACATGACAACATTGGATCTCCATAAACTCAAATTTAAGGCAAGTACAAGTAATGTTATTCTCATGAAGGTCATGTCGAACAGTCCACTCTCGTCGTCCATTAGTGACAATATATTCATGCACCTTCTCACTTTGACCATTGTCCCGTATTGAGCAATTAAGAAAGAGATAATATCCAGCTTTAAATATTTTGTAGATGCTTGGAGTATAAGTACGAGCAACTTGTTTGAGCATATCCGAAAATGGAACTTTAGGGTCACCTTGACTTGATCTCGAATCAGCCACAAATTCTGCATGGTGTCGATCTTCTAAAAAGTCGCTCCCAGTGGTTAAAAAAATCGAGTAATCTTTTTCTAGGATCCAAATATCTCCTAAGAACACCATTTATGCTCTCGCTTCTCTGAGTTGACTTAATATCTGCATAAAAGACTTGACGACCGTACACAAGAGCCCACTTTTGTCGAATCTTGAATAAATCGGATAACCATTTGTTCTCAAGCAAATCATACTTCTTAAGCATATCATCCCATGATTTCAAAAAGTCTTCCTCATCTTCACAATCATACACACAATGACTAAAATCCTTCTTGAAGGTTGTAGAGCCGCTAAAAACTTAGCTTAGATATTTTGCAGCATTTTAATATATATGCCACACACATAAACGATGAGTTGTGTCCGGCAAAACATTTGATATCGCTTTACTCATTGCACTATCCTGATCAGTCAATATAACCTAAAATAATTTTTCAAATTAGATTATATTTTAAGACAGGCTCATGAAAGCTAGCAATAATTGGTTAAACATGAAAGCTAGCAAGAATTGGTTAAATATGAAAGCTAGCAAGAATTGGTTAAACACAATACTGTTTGGATAAAGATAGTTTAAAATACAAAACTAGCATTTGATAGAATTATCTTGGGAGTTTTTCCACGAGTAGCATCCAAAAAAGTTCAAAACAACCACTCAAATGAAGCAATCGACTCAGCATCATACAAGAGTCTTTGCACCAAATTATTATGGTTTGCCTATGATGGTTGACCCCAACAAAAGGAGAAAAATGTCTGCCATAACTATTAGTTTTGTAAGTACTATTGAAGCAAATGACATCCCCAAAATATTCGTAGTCTAGCAATGATCTTTCATCAGCCCAAAAGATATTAGTAATCTGATCATCTTCATCAACTTGAATTGCATAAAAGAACGATGAATCTGCTTTTTGTCGATTTTGAAGGTATTGCGTCAAAGTTTCAACATCTCCCAACACCATAGCATTCTCCCTTTTTGTCCTTAGATAGTTCTTGTAGTCGTCAGGAATAAATGTGAGATGATGTCGTCCTTCTGCTTGTTTGGCTAAAAGCTCGATCGTATCTTTTACTCCAATACCGGCCACATCAGCTAAATCTCCCATCACCTTTTGTGCCTTACTTATTTCTCTATGAGATATCAATAGTTTCATTTTTGTCGGAGTTGTGGTCTCATGATTATGCTCTGGCTGAAAAGAAGTAACTTCATATACACCTTTGTTGCATATGTGCATTGCACCCAATTCTTTGCTCTAGGCGCTTAGTTTTCGGTGGACCTTTGCTAGGAGATCTTTTTCTAGACGCGCCTTCTCTCGAACACGTAAAGTGTCTCATTGTAATGACCTTCGACGTATTCTTCCGAACATTATTTTTTCGAATACTAAATCCAACCTGAAGTGCATATTTATTGTAAAACTTGTATGCTTCATCTATTGTTGCAAATTTCATCCCAATTTTTGGTATTGAATCTCCTTCTCTGCAATAGTTGGTACCAACATTAATTAACAGATCATAAAACCTTACGTGTTGCACAATTTAACCAATAACAATATTACTTTCATTTTCATCTTTAGTTTTTTCTAATGCAATAATTTGAAGAAACTCACCTGATTGTAGTATTTGACTCCTATAAAGTTAGATTGATAGGGGGAGAGAGGGGAACAAAAGGGAGAGTTGAGGTTCCTTCAACTGATTCCATCATAACTAAATATTTTTAAATTTCAACATTATTTTCATTTAGCTACAGAAAGAAACAGAAGAGGTTTATGTCAATAAAAGTGCCGAATGATATAGAAAATAAAAGCAAAGTAAAGAAAACTAAACACTTAGGTAAAAATACTTTTGGTGCAAGTATACCAATATATAGGATAGAGTTGTGCAAAAAAGGTCGATTTTAGTTACCCCTTCTAGTCATATGTTTATTCATTTGTTGCGTTCAATAATCAGTATTGATTGGTTGCTTGGGTGACCTTAATTTACAGATGTATTAAGGCTTAAGTTAATCCTTATATATAAACTTTTGCATCCGTCCAAGTTTCTTAGTTTGAAATTTTCTATCTGATAAGGATTCCAAAACATATGCTTTATAAAATTCTTATTTGTCTTTTATTATACCTCACAGGTTACTGATGAGAAGCTGGTATAGGTTGCCATAGCCTATCCATTCAATAATGTCAAGGAAAATTATACGTATGCTTTTATCAAATTTAATTGATCAGTATCTAATTTTGTATTTTTTTCTCAGAAAAAATATTATGTAACAAACAAATAGACATGAAATTAGACAAAGTTAGTACCCGACAAAGGCTTCGGTATGCGAAGAAATCGTGAAGAACCGGTGGTTGTTCGAAGACGGGTTAGGGTTTTGCTTCGCGAGAGAGCGGGGTCGAGAATAGCAGAGCGCTCGATCTCTCCGATCGTCGCGAAGCGCTGTGAGAGAGCTGAATTGCGAGGGAAGACGTCGGGCGTTGACGAGAACCTGGAAATGAAGAAGAGATGGAGAGAAATGAAGAGACGGAGAGAAATTTGATAATAATTAAAGAGAGAATAAAATATTGAAGTGAGAAGAGTTTAATCTCACTGATCAGATCAGACGATTGAGTCCTGTCTTGGAACCAAATTTGATTACAAGCGCTTGGGACCTCCTCCGCTTCCGAGAATGAGATGGATGCATCAAACTCTAGGAAATGTTTTTCAATTTTGAACACTCGTCCTTTGTGAATGTTGTTTGAGTAACTGTGACGCTTCCTTTCGATGTCGCCCCCAAAAGTGATCCCTTCGGAGATCATGTGGATGGTTGAGGTGGTTCCTTAGGCATGGTTTGCCCCTCAGCCTGTGTTGCCAGCAACCAATCTCTATTTCTAGGTGTGCAAATATTAAATGAAAGTTGCTCTCAATAAAAATATCAAATAATAAATGTCTCCGGTATAGATATAGAATACTGGATAGATATCACTCTTTCAATGTACAAGTGTATGAGACGTGTATCCCCTCCGATTGGCCTATGGCCTCGATTTACAACCAGATCTTTTGACTTGAGGGCCATCGAGGAATGATAGAGAATGCTCTGACACCACTAAGAGTTGTCGTTGACTTATTGAGGGAGACAGGTAAAGTTGATGGGCCGATAAAACATAAGGCCCAACAGGTTTGGGCCCTATCACGATCAAAATAGATGACCAAAGACCAACAAAATTTGCGATACAGAATATCAGTGATATCATGTAACCAAAAAGCTTAAAAGTCTTACTTTTTAGATGTACGATGGATTAAGTATACATCATGATGTATAATATCGAGATTCACAATACCAGCATCCGTTGAAGAAAATAGAGCAGCAACCAGCAAATCGATTAAAATTTTATCACTTTGTGGGAGATTATAACGTTAGCATTTCGCTTACAAAGAGAGTGGGATATGGAATTGCTGTTAATACTAAAGACATTAACAGGTTGCAAATGCAAACCATATGCATAGCCTGAGGTGTGGACCACCGTCGACTCGCCCACTAATAAAAAAATGGTATGTTGTTGATGGAAGAAAATTCTATTAAATTTATCAGGGCAGCCGGAACCGAAAATGGGCGGTAATAAATTTCAAATTTAAACTTCGGGAAGAAAAAAATTACAACAGCTAATTTTCAATTTCTCTAACGAGTTAACATACATCTTCCAATCAGCAACAATCAACTCACTTGATGTGATATATGACAACAATACTGAAAAACCAAGACTTTTTTCTAAATCGTAAATCAAGAGTTAATGATACATCAATTATTTAGAAAAATGTACACACTTTTCATTCATTGAAAAGAAATTCATAGGTACTTTGAACAGGTCTTCAACAGCCTGTGCGCCCTTTCAAATGCATCACTCCGTCGTGAAAGAGATTCATCTCCCAACCATTTCTCAATTATCTGAACAATTCTGGTTATCTATTAAACTGGTTAAGGCAAACAATAAACTAATAACACCAGCAGATTATGTTTCTGAAAAAAAAATTCTCAATAAATTACCCTGAATAACCTTTTTTCAGTACTTTGCAAATTTCTTGTTCATACCATTTTGTACCATTTGGCTCTTTGACAAACCCTTTATTCTTCTATAATTTAACATTTGAATTTCAGCAGTCCTTTTTCAACCAAAAGTGACCATCAAGCCTAACCATGGATTGCTTGCAAGAAACAAATCAGAATATGTAAGGACCAAATGGAAGGTTCAAACTTCAGGGAAAAGAAATGGGTAATGGTTATGCATCCGGTACTACGGCAAATTATGAACCCATGATCTTTCTTTTCCATTAATGCATTACTAATGTTAACTTAGCATGCAATTCGAGCCAGAACTTGCTGTTCAAGGCTCTAATAAGAATAATGAAATAATTTTGATTACTAGAATGTAATTTTGGATACAGATGCTTTCGCTCCTTGTAATCCCACAGAATCATTATCAGTCGACTTGTCCTGAGGCGCCTCAAGAAATTGCACATTCATACTTTCTTCAATAATTACGATCTTGTCCAAGATCATTTCAGCAAGCCGATTAAGGGACTGTTCAGAAAATTTGTTTACTGCTTCACCTAAGATCTTGGACATGATGAACCATGCTGCATTTCTGGCCTCAACATCATCAGCAACTACAGGTAAGGTATCAAAGAGGCCCTCTAGAATATAAAAATCTTGCAAAAAAGAGAAAAGATGTAAAAAAGTAATCTTAGTGTAGATAACAGTATTTGGAAGTTAAGGCATTTGCATCCTTCAAATAATTCTCAACCTAGCAACCGACAACCAATTTCTTTTATAATGGGAGAACAACAGTATACAGTTACAAAAGAAATTGAAATTAAACATGTAAAAAATATATTGAGTCGCCACAAACTACCTTTTATCTTGGCACAAAACAGCTTTAAATAATTACAAACACTAGGAACTGAACACCTCTTATTTGATTTCAGTTCGATTTCAATTTAAAGTGGTAGTAAGGGCAAAACTGTCAACCATTAATAAATATAATTTTTATCTCAATAATGTTACAGCATGAACAGGTTAGGGTATGCAGAATGTAAGTAAGAAGCTATATTATACTTACCACTCACCAAAACTGATACAAGATTCTCCTCAGCCAAAAGATTAGCTAAAATTAGAACAGCTGAATCACAACTTTCTGAAATCTGTATTACAATGAAAGACTTAAGTTGAAGCAATGCTGTAAATCCGATAATAGTACTTTTTAAAGAGAGTATATGATTTTAAATGCTAAGCTGACCTCAAATTTATCAGATGCTTTCAGTATCTTGCAAAGACATTGCATAAGATTTTCTTTGCGTGAAATAATTTCTAGGAAACCATCCACTGCAGAAAGTCCTTCCACTAGGCTGATAACTTTATCAAGTACTTCAGTTCTGATAAGACAACAAGAAAATGTGAAACATGAAACTCATAAATGATTTTAACCAAAAAGAATTTTAAGATATTTTTCCTTTATAATGATCCCAAGTGCAATAGAAATCCTTAACCAGGTTGGTTAGTCAACATTTGCCAGCATGAAATACCCAATTGGAGATGAAAGAGTTTTCCCGCAAATAATCAACTTTGGTCACTATCACTACCAAAATCTCCATGAAAATACCAAAAGCTAGAGAATAAAGTAACAAGTAAACGAGATATACAAATTATGATTGCATTTCTCAGTAACATTAAAAATCCTATTAGGTAAATCACATTTTCTTTTGTACAAGTATCAACTCTGGAATCACTTATGCACACTTCTAGAAGAACCTAATGATAACAATGATAGTAATATTTATCTGAACCTTTCCAGCATTTTGTCATCGCCCGACTTCTCTACCTCACTTGTAAGAAGACTAACAGCTACATCAGCCAAACCCAGTTTCATCAAAGGTTCAAGAAGAATTTTTGACACATCATCATTATCAGTCACAGCCAATAGGAAGTTAATGCACTGCTACACCAAATATTTGTTAGTGAACACAGAACAATTTTTAGTTCATAATGCTTAGTACAAGTTTAAAAGACATGTTTTCTGATAAACCTAAGATTTTGAGCAACTAATTAAGTACAGCATGCAACTCGGACCAGATGCGTCAAACCTTCACTGGTCTATTGCAGTACCTTCAAAAGCTTTTTTGTGGCTTATTTGGGATATTTATTCACATTTATTTATACTTTCCAAAATATTTTTGTTCCTTATTTGGGCTATTGTTCACACTTAAAACTACACCTGATAAGGTTCTAGCCAATGAACAAAACCAAACAAATTCTCGAATATTTCATAGTCATTCTCACCAGTCATAAGTTATGGCATACCAATTCAGGTTCCAAGGGCTGTACAATTATTCAGAACTAAACTAAAATAAACAGTACGATCATACTTTTGAGTAGGTTTTTTGCATGTACTGGTCAAAAAGCAATTTGAAACTTGCAACACCAAAAGGCCAGGGAATGTTAGTCTTCCACTATTAGCTTATTTTTATATTCTTGGATTATTGGATGTCATTTCCAAGAAACAATCCAGTAATAATTGGTGCCAGATGCCAAAATCAGGACTTAGGTTCTGATTTGCAAAATAGATACATCAAGAGCATATAGGGTAAATAATTAAGCTAAAGGTCCATCTACATGCCTTTTCAAAAAGAGATAAGTTGAGAGTGTTCTCAAGAATCCAAAGAACACGTTTAAGGATATCTTCTGGTAAAAGTGCTTCAGACCAAGAACCATATGCAGTAGTCTGTATAGCTGCTTCAAGCAATCTATGAATCAAACAGTAAATGTCAATAATAACAAAGCGAAAAACTCAACTTTTGTGTGGTTCTGTAGTTCACTTTGAATGAAACCTATTACGAATTATATGTACATAAGCAAGGAGTGTTAAGACAGTTAAATTAAATTACCAGAACAGAAAAATAAGGTGTCATAGCATGTGATTAATCATTGATAAATTGTGGGCAATGTGAACAGAATTCCAGGAAATAAATTTATCACCTGAAAGTTTCTGTGAGGCAACACGAATCATCTAGAAACAACTGTTGCATGACTGTTTCAATTAAACCTTCCTGAGAACTCAATTTGCCTGTAATAGATTCATGGCAAGCAAGGTTTCCAATAATCCCCAGACAGATCTCCTGGTAAAATTAAAAAAAAAATGAAAATTTTAGTTATTCAAAAAAAAAAAAAGATAGTTCTGCAGATTGTGAACAATTAAGCAGCTAGCAGAATGTTTTCCTCTTATAGGTTTGAATTCCTCCTATATGTAAAGCAATGATACTGATTTGCAAAAAGAAGAAATTCAGTATGAATCTATGAGTGACTTGAAAAAAAAAACTCACTTTTATTCTAGGAGATTTAGAAGCATGCAGATTCGCCAAAAGCACGTCAAGGATAAAATTATCCACCTGAAACCAAACAATGAGATGCTGATGTAGTAGTAGTTTCTTTTTCTTTACAAAATTAAGTCATATGGAACAATCAGAAGAACACATGATTTATCATATTACACTATTAGTACAGCTCAAAGTTTTTACCATAAATTCAGCCTGAATTTTGGCAGCAGATAGGTCCCAAAGGATGCATCCAGATTCCTCCCATGGCTCTTCCTTCTCTAAATTCTCTTTAGTTGCAGATACTTTCCCTTCATCTAATTGAGGAGGTAGGAGCTGCCTAATGAGAGATATGACATAGCTTGGATCAACAGTGGTTGAGTCATCAATCAACTGCATTGCCATTAGAAGAAAGAGAATTAAAGCTCAACTAAGTAAAGAATAGAGAATTAGAACATGTACAGATAGTACTAAAACCATAGTTAGATACCATATTTGTCATCAAGAATTTTTGACAGATACCAGAGAAAGGGGACACAGAAAGATTGTTGATCGGTGATGGTATATAAAAGCAACAAGAGATTCTAGTGCAACTAGGAGCTAAGACCAAAAGGATGAAAGGTTGACAAGAAAAGTAGTTCACTCATGGAACGTGTAAATGTAGGATTTTCATGATCTCGCTCTGATGTTCTCAGCATTCATTTGCAACTATGCAATGTACTGAGGCAAACTATCGAACACCTATGTGCATGTGAATAAGAGCTACCCCATGAAGTTTCTCTTACATAGGAAACAGAAATCATCTCTATAAACCTTTCAGCTACTCGTCTAGAAAAGCGGAGATCATCGTTAACAGCGGTACAAGTGAAATTTCTTTCTATTTAGAGTAGCTATTCAGAAATATGAGAAGCTGGCAAAACTTTGTAGGCAAATATGCATTAATGCTTGTGTATTATTCTTTTACATGATTGATACAAAATTGGCACTAAAATTTTTAAGAAATGTTCAAGAATAAACAAAAAAAAAAATAGAGCTATTTGTTCACCGACTTATCAGCACATGCTATATTCAGTCACACCAAGTGATGCCAGTACTTAAAAAGGAAGTATATGCATGACATACTGACAGATGCAACGTAAAAGATAAAAATAGGAGGAGGGAAAAGAATACACTAATCCAACTCAATGTGCAATTCGCAGTTAAACGCTAATTACCTCAGAGGAAGAAGGTGGAGCAAAAGGGAGGTGGGAAGGAGGTTCCTCTTCCTCTTCGTTCGCCTCCGTTTCGACATCCGCCTCTTCATTCTCCTCACCTTCTTGGTTCTCTTCTAAGTCGGGTGTTTTCTCGGCCATTTTTCCTTGAGCTGGCCCAGCTGGGTTTGGTGCCATTAAGTGTGATATTCTCACCTGCTTCTCGGTTCTCTTCTAAGTCGGGTGTTTTCTTCAAAGTCCCTTCTAAATTTGATATTTTGCAAGCCAGTTAAATGTCAGGCTCTGAGGCCCGGTAGGCCGGCACTCGAAAATCGAAATACAGTAATGAAAAGAGATAATTAAATGGATTTTCCTAATTTATAGCTTATGGTTTACATAGTAATATAATGATACATAAAAAAATAATTCTCAAACTTTTTACTTTTATATTTTTATCTATTTTGTTTTTGATTGGATGATTTTATCTGAGGGTCTGTTTAGCAACCCCATTTTAGCACGGAATAGTAGAATAGTGCTCTATTCCAATTGAAATAATTTGCCAAACGCTGAAGAGAGAATTGGAATAGCAACCAGAACTAACTAATCCCGTATTCGGCCGATGGTGTCGAATACCGGAATAGCCCCAAATTTTATGGTATGTCCTGCAGTTTGGTTGACCGTGTAGAGATTGAATTGCTTGTTTTTTCTTTTTCTTTTATCGCTTGTTGTTTTTTATTGGTTCAGCACTGGTTTGCAACTTGCAAGTAACTGGGAAAGGATATGTAAGTAATCTAATTTTCTTACTCATTGTGTAGTATTTATTGTCATCGATAAGTAATTCTTTACAAAGAACTTGTGCGAAGCAAGAATGCCTTTTAGTTCTATTGGTTTTTTTTTTTTACATGACAGCAAATATGAGAGAAGTTGCTGCGTACTTTGAAAAGCTTGATTTCTGCGCAAAAGTGTTTTGTTAGAATTAATGAATACTGGTGTGGATGTCTATGTTCGTCTGTTAACTCTCTCGTATTATTTGAGATAACATTGATGTCTTAATTATGCCTAATTATCAAATTTAGCTAATGAGCTTGTGGGTGCATCTATTTATATATATCTATACTATTATATAAAGCATTTAAGAATTGGAGGATTCATTTTTTATCATGATAATTTTTGTTATACCAATTTTATCCCTCAATTAGATGGATAATATTTATTTTTAGTTGATCGAACGTATGTAATCGCATCCATTAATTCTTTTTTTCTCTCCATTTCTTTCTCATCTATATTGTTATTTCCATAATATAGTTTTTTTATTTAGCAACCTTGTGCATGTTTGGTAAAAAAATAATAGTGATAATATATATTGGAATAATTCACTTTCGTTACGGTAAGAGATTAATAGTGATAATACATATTGGAATAATTTACTTTTATTACCATAAATCCATGAATCATTAACTCATACTGTGTAGAAAATTTCATTAATATGATTTTTTTATCTAATAATATTTTAATGTTTAAATAAAAAAGTCTGTACATGTATGTATATAGCTAGTGTTGTTTTAAGCACAACTAATGACAACTAATCGAAACGTGCTAAAATAACACCTAGGCAAATTGAAGTTCCGTAGGATGTTGGTACTTCTGCTTAAAAAAATTACTTCATTTTACAGCACGCTGGTGTGATGTGCCGGTGGAGTAGTAATCGGATTTTATAACTTAATCGGATATTAAATAAAATTATTAAAATAATATTTTTTATATATTAAAGACAATAAAAAATAAAACTCAAAATAATAAACAATTATAATAAAGAAGAAAATTTTTCTTTATGAGACTTCATATTTTAAAATTTTTATATAATTTTCTATTATCCACAATATTAAATATTTTTTTTCTTAATGAAAAGTAATCAGACAATTTAAGCGGGTCAAATTAACAAAATTTTAATTTAAAAATATTATTTTTCAAAATTCAAAGAGTCAGTTAGAATCCTCCCCAGAACCTTTGCATCCACCTCTGATGGTGTGAATTATTTGGGATTTAAAATTTTTAGAGAATTTTATCTAAAAGGTTGCACTTGCACACACATGGATAAGAATTCCACACCTACATACTCGATACACATAGGCTTATAAATGAGTCGAATTTAAGTGAGTTGGGCTTACCTCAAATTCATTTCACAAAAATTTGAGTCGGACTGAATTTGTGAAACACTTTAAATTAAAAAATCTAAGTCAAACTCGACTTGACACTATTCGAGCTAGCTGTTGAAATTGTAAGAAATAATGAGAGGCGGGCTATCAAATTGGAGTTCAACAAACAAAATAACGAACGGATGAGATTGACCCCAAATTCTCCCGGAATGTAATTTATTACCTGTCCATCGACCCGTATATTTCAGATCAGACGGATTTTGATTCGGAGAGGAAGAAAGAGAGAGGAGGAGGAATGGCGAAACCAGCGATGGATTTCGAACTGGCTGCGCTGAAGCTCTTCAGTTCCCAACTGAGAGCCGCCAAGCAGGAGCCCCACGCTCTATCTCTCTTCGGCATTCGCTTCCAGCGCGCCTGGCTCCAGGTCCCCTTTCTCTCTTCTCTCCCTTCCCCTTTGAACTTTAACTACGTGTTACTAACAGTTTAGTAGTGTGATAGGCAGGGAGTTCTGATTTCGGGCTCTGACAAAGGCCGATTTCTCCTTGATGATGGTACTGATGTGGTTGAGCTCACCCTCCTGCCAATGCTGGCACAGTCTCAGTGGAAAACAGGCATGTAACTCCTACTTCTTTTCTCCGTTTTTTTCTTTTTTTGTTTACGTTTATATTTCTCTAGGTAATAAATCTTTCCAGTGAGAATTTTTGTAACAGGAACTAATTTATACATTTGTCATGAAATCAAATTATTATGAATATGAGTTGTTTACCACCTCAGGGCCCTATGCTGTTGCTCGTGCTAGACTTGTCAGTTTCAGTCCTCTATTATATAATTGTCATTTTCTTACAATGGAAAAACTACTATAGATGTGCATTAATATACATTTGCATTCTACAACATTTCCCATCATTGCCATGCCTTCTAATTGAACTTCCAAAAATTTCCTCATGTTTCTCATAGGAGTTGCTAATTTTTCATTACATTGAAATTAGGGATGTATGTGATGGTTGTTGGCCCTTACACTCTGCCTCAAGGCGATGATGGTTTTCCTTCTGTCAAGGTAATAAGGCTTCCAATTGGTGGATTTTAAAGATAATTTAAAAACAATCGTATGAACTGACTGAAACAGAAAAGTTGAAAAACACACTGATCATGTGTTCTGTTACTATTTGCACCCAATGAAACCATATAGTGTACCTTAAGACTTACTTTGTATAGTACCAGTTCGGTTCTAATTTGTTTGATCAAGTTCAGCTTCTTATATTTGACTGCTACTGAAACTTCAACTTCGAACTTATCCAAGCCAAGAAGTTACAGTTTGGTACCATGTACCACTTAAGAGTCTGCCTTAGTGGTCAGGTGGCAGTACTTTGTGCTGCATATTTTATCCATTTTGTATTTGCATACTCCATAATTCTGACGGATACGTCCATGCATGCTCACTACTGCAGGTTCATAAGATGGTTGATCTTTCGTCACACCCCGACCGTGAAGCAATGTGGTACTTGGAAGTTGTTGAGGCTCATAAGTTGTTTTATCTCAGATAGTTTTATTTGGTCTAAAGTTTTTAAGTAATTGCTAGTCTTTTCTAATACAACTTGAATTAGATTTAGGTGTTAACTTTTTTCACTATTTAGAAATTGTGAAGCTTCCATAAACAATGAAAAGATAACATTTTTGTGTTTTTCTTGGAAGTTGGAACTTTCTAACTTGATTTCCGATTATATGATTATCAAAATTGATTGCTTAAAAATAATATTGATGTAATTCCTAATAAAGAGTTTTGCCAGCATAGAATTTTTTTTAATTTTTTTGGGGTAGCATTTTTTTTAAAGAATAATGTCATTGAATGATATCATAATACTGAAAAGTTAATCATAGACTTTTCAACTAGGATTGTGCGGAGAAAGCAATCTGGAGCGTCAGTTAGGATTCAACTAGGATTCCAACGCTCCAGATGCAGCAGGATATATCCAGTTCATGTGAATAGAGAGAAGCTCAGAAGCACCAACTCAAAATTTACAGTCGTTAACAGCCACAACAGAATTGGCCCCACCATCCAATTGTACGCCTGAGCTTCTCACCTTGTGGCCATCGCTTCTTCTCCCAACTCAGAAATGAACTTGCACAATAGAATGCTTGGAAAAATCCAGATCCAAATAAACATGATTACACTACAGGGACCTGTTTTTTTTCTGTGACTAATGCAATTCATACACTACAAAGACTAGAGAGGTTTCAAGTATGAATTATAAATCGGCTCTAATTAAGTAATTATATAGGAAAAAATCAAAGGAAAGCTCTGTATGATGTCCTCACTTTTTCTGCCCACTAATAAATGATCAGGTTTTTTGAGCAAGAAAGAGCATCTAAAGACTGTATGTCAGTTTTCTCAAAATCCCTTAAGTCAATTATTAATTTTTAGCTTTTCTAAAATGGGATAGTCCTGCTACCAACATCAACCAGAAAAGGTGTCACACTGTATCTGAAATAACAAGAATCTAAACTAAAGGTAGCTGTTGCCAAACTCTTTACTGGTAATGTTTACAAGCTGGTACAGATACGTAGTCAGCAACTTAATACAACAACAGTAATAACAAAGCCTTTAATCCCAAATAAATTGAGGTGATGTGCATCATCATATGGATTCCCCCAAGTTCTGCAGTTCTTTCACTGAGAAAACTATACAACAATCCAAATTCTTCTGGTGATCACTTCAGAAATTAAGAAAAAATAGTGTCAGCTTCTCTCTATGCTTCTGAATTGGGTTTCATTTCTAGCCTACCCCAATTACTTAGAAATTGCAGGGACCCCCTTATGCACCATATTTTCTATTTCAGAACTAAAGTCTTCCTCAAAACCGAGGTCCTAACTATAAGGATACAAAAGTGTTGTTGTACCATTGATTCTCTAAATACTTGACCACCCGAAATATGTTGCCAGCCTTTCATATAAAGTATAAACCCAGTAAACATAGGAGTTTAACCAGTATACTAACGTTCAAGTTAACAATGTCCTTAGAATGATACTGGATTGGTATTTAAATTGTATTTCTGGTTCGCAGTTACATACCCATACACCTCATCCAGTGAGCCTTGTATTTTGGTGCCAAAGGATCTCAGAGAATCATTACTTCACAATGTTTTCATTTATTGCAATTCTTATCCCATCTGAGTTGTTAAACTTTAGCTGCTGTACTGAGAAATCAATATTCTGTCAGAACTCTGGACATGCCCTTATGTCTTTGGTCGGTTCTTGCATTGCCCTTAGTAGGCATGACTCGAGTAAGGCTTGATTGCAAAAGGGAGGATCCTGCAAGCGCTCTTCAAGTAGAAATTATAACAAAAGCTCATCAAATTAATTGCTGCCTCTCTTTTCTCTTCTTGCACCTACTGTGAAGCTGCAGTTGAAGAACTACTGGTTTTTGAAAAACTTTTAAACCTTTTATTAAACATTTCAAGTTGATTCAGGTGGAGTTCACCATCTAGTATCTGGATATATTGGTGGAATTCTGTATCGAAGAAAAAAATAGGAATTGATTTTGCAAAAAAAAATACAAGCGAAGCATATGAATCACACAGGAAGAATTAATGTCATAACATATGTTGACATAATTTGACTCTTTATGGTTCTAGACATTCAGGACTACATTTTTTATATTTTCATTTACTGGAACATGGTATCTTTGCAGAAAATAAGCCTTGATTCTTTAATCTTGAATACAATGTTAAATGCAAGAAAGAAGCACAAATACATATATAATTGTTGGGGATGGCTGCTAATCCATGCATATTTATTTGTATAAAAATAATTTGCAGTCATACAATTAAATTTGAGGATAATCATACTCATCAGTTATAAATACGGCATGTATCTTGAAGCTCAAACATAAAAAGGACGATTGTTAGATTGAAGGCGTAACGACATAACATGCAGCATTGAGTTGGTTCCATACAGTTCATTGCATCTTCGTTGCTAAAGCAGATTCATTCTTCTAATACATTCTTCCGGAGATCCTCATGGTATTTCTCTATTAGATCAACCTCCTGAAATAAATAAATGTACACCATGAATTTTTAATTACGAACAATGTATGACAACAAGGACCATAAATTTAATTTCATTGGTGATTGTTCTCATACCTTGAGGTAGAAGTGGATGAAAATTGCTCTGTATTTCCTAGTCCAATCATGCTGAATGAGAATGTCATGTTCCTGCATTTCTATACATGAAGATTAATTATTCATTTGTGTTTCCTATAAAGAAAATTTGGAAAAGAGTGGGAGACATCAAATTAATTAAGATTCGTGCTCTGGCAGTAGAAATTTGATTTATAAATATACACATGCAGGACTAAAAATGGCACAAACACATTTTAGAATTAAGTAAGAATATTTTTATTTAAAAATATAAAAAGGCACATAACGGTTGCCAACCTTAAAAAAAACATTGTAAATTTGGCCAAACATTTTTTTCTCATTGCTGGGTTTCATTAACACTGGTAAATTTCGTGATGTTAACAGTATATTTTTTTTTCAAATACAGAAAATATGCTGTTTCTGGTGCCATAGATCTTTAACACTGGTGAATATATAGTTTCTGCCGCCATACATTTTTTTTTATCAAACATTATGCAATTTAAGTGCTAAGGACTTGTATCAACTGTATTCAATTTTTCATCAAAATTTATAAATTTGGACCATCACAAATTTTAAGCATTGAAATAAGAGGTAAGGACGTGTATCAATTGTATTCAATTTTATGTGCACCATATACACATATAACATAGATCAAATCTCAACTGATTGATAAAAATAAAAATAATTTTCATACTTTTCTCTATATGTATACCACGGGAAATAGAAAAAGATGAAAATAATATTTAAAAAGAACTTAAGAGCTAAAAACATGAAAAGAGATAGATACCTTGTGGCTGTCTTCCTTATAATCACCCAAGAAATACATCACAAAGAAAAAATTGATCTATAAGAGAATAAAACCACTATAAAGCATCTGATGGACTATTTGATATATAAATGATGGAATTATGGAAGCCTTATATTAATATTAAAGGGCATTCGTGAAAGAATTTTATATGTAGTTGACGCTGGCAGGCTGGATACAGAAAAGGGACGTGATTTTTTTTTTAATAGAGTATCTTTGCTTGATGCCCCAAAATTTGGTTCTCCTGTACCAAGTATTTTTCAAAATAAAATGAACATTTGAGACGTTTTAGAGATTGCATGAATTTGATATTGGCTAGCGTATCTTTAGAATTAAATGATAATGCTCGTATATTCTTATGAAATGCATGAATCATGTTATGTTGCGTATCTTTAGAAGGTTATTCCAAGTTTCGTACTGTGATGGTACATTATGAGAAGAATTAATAATAAAGTGAAGTAACACAAACAAGAAGTCGTTGTAGTATAGTGGTGAGTATTCCCGCCTGTCACGCGGGTGACCCGGGTTCGATCCCCGGCAACGGCGAATTCTTTTAAATTTTGATGATTTTGTGCTTTATAGCTTCTTAAGTTCTAGTTTTACCAAATTTGGAGACGCCAGTTCGATATAGATCATATCCATATAATTAGTCCCGAATATTAAGTTCTTCAATTTTTAACATAATCTCTATTTTTTTTTTACATTTTCATAATTAAATAAAAATATTACAATGTGAGGTTATTTATATTCATGAAATATGGTTGTTAGTGTGTTTCGGACTCAAATCTTTAATTTTTATCTAGATATGATCAAATCTGAATCGTTCAATCTAATCTCCATATCAAAATACATCATCAATATCAATAAAGCTTTTAACCCCAAATAAATTAGAATAATCTATATATTAGCAAATTAAAATTTATATTTCTTAGAATTTATTTGTTACTTTTTGAATAAAGGAAAATTAATTTTATCAAAAAATTCTATTCGTCAAAAACAATGATTTTATGTTCGTTCAGAAACAACAATTTTTACAATTTAAGGGAAGCCTAGGACCCAAAAACCCATACTAAAAGTCCATAAGTTGAAAGAGCCCAGTTCGTGTAGCCCAAGTTGAATGGGCCGGATCAAGCCCATAGAAAAGCCCAACGGACTTGTATAGTTCTAATTCGGATCAGTCCGATATTGAAATGACGAGAATCAAATTTACTACTTTGATGTTCTAAAAACGAGGTTGTCACACTTTGACGATTTTGACTATTTTGATGATGATTTTTTTTAATAAAAGAGAAAGATTATGGTGCATTGTAATGTATATATGTATCAGTGTATTGGCTCAAAAAATGATCAATCTAAATCGTTCATTATTATCCCCATATAAAAGTTTTCTATCTCATCAAATTTCATATTTTTTTAAAAATAATTTACTATTTTTTTTGGTGGGAAGGAAACCACCATTATTGAACTCTAGAATCATTAAATCAAGTAATTTTCTCATCATTTGAGAAATAAAAAAGAATATAATTTGGCAATCTAGTAAAATTTAATATGGAGATCATATTGAGCAGTTCAGAAAGATTATTTTTGCTTAAAGTTTTTAAGAATAAAACTATGATGCATTGCAATACACAGATGTACATATGCATTACATTAAAATCTCAAAAATTGAAAAATAAACGATCTGAATCGTTCATTATTATCTTGATATAAAAACTCTTTTAACTCAGTATATTTTATATTTTTTTTGAAAATTTTTGCTATTTTTTCAAATGAGAAAGAAATCGTCATTATTAGACGATCTAAAATCATTAAATTGAAAAAATAACAAATAAATTTTAAAAAATATAAAATTTGACAATGTAGCAGAGTTTTATATGAAAAATCATATTAAACAATTCATTGGTCATATTGAAACTGTTCAATGCTTTTGACAGTATCATTTTTTGTTACTTTTCTTTTTCGTTGGAGGTCTTCGGCAGTTTGAGTCTTATATATACATTATACTACTCAAAAACTTAAAAAGTCAAAATGCACCCACCACGAATCGGAAAACCATGAGTTGCGTACATATTCTGATATTCAATATTTAATATTTATGTGGTTCAAATAAAACAATCTACATGTGGTGCAGCTAACTGCCAATGTTAGATCGCTCTGATCAGATACTTCGTGAACTGATTGATATCCACAACTTACAACGATTCTATTTTCATTTCCAAGGACAATATTACCCCTAGGCCCAAGTTGAGGTTTTCATTTGTTCTCCCTCGTGCACTAATTTGCACTGGACCAAATCTCCATATTTTTCCAACCAGCGAACTATATAAAATATTTACTATAATCTTAGTTGAAATTAGATCTCTTTAATTATTTTTAATGAAGTATTTCAACTCTGAGGTTCAATAATTCAGGACTGAGTATTTTTTTTCAATTAATTATGCATCAAGTATAATGCATATAATACATTTGGGCAAAAGAACAGAAAAGAAAATCCTCTTAGCAACAAACTTGCTGAACCGACTAGAACATTTATCGAATTCAAATTCATTTACTCAACTATTCATAACAGCATATATATATATATATATATATATATCCCCCTTAAAGGGAGGGGAGAAATTCAGCTCCTTAGGCGAATACGTCGACAATTTATTTGTAGCCTTTGATTTGCATTTAGATTTGTGCATCTCTCTTATGTACTTCGATGGTATGTTTAACTAACCATATGATAGATCTCTGTAATGGATGAGAATATACTTTGAAATGGATATAATGATAAATTTCACAATTGCAATAAATAGAGTTTGCACAAAGAATATATTGCGTGATTGATTATGCTCTTATTTTTATAAATATTTTAGTGTAGAGTCATTAAAATAGTTTTCTTTGCATCCGTTGTACTAAAAGTTACACGTTTTATTAGATGCATTTTGGACCAACACATTAATGTTGTTCTTATCGCTCCCTACCTGTTCTCTTTCTACTTCGCAATCCCCAACAAAGAGAGAAAGGGAAAGGGTTCCTCATATACGGTTCCATTCTCACCCACCGTCGCCCACACCAATAATTGACGCTACTCTTCTACCATCTCCTTCTTTGATCGCAATTTATCTCTTACCACCTCGATCGCCCACGCACACACCGAAATATCAATCGCGCTTCGCCACGTCTCCTCTCATCTCGTCTGCCCTGAGAGTTCTCCTTTCTTGGTTTCTATTAGTTTCAAAATCCGTTGAAATTTTGAGTTTTTCTTTGTTGATCACACTTTTAAGTTTGTTACTTTGATGTTAATTTTGTAGAAAAAAATAATAAATCTATTTAAGATCAACGGTCAGAAAAGGAAGCAGGTGGCCAATGCAGCAGGAAGAGCTGTCAAAAAACAATCCTGTTGAATTGCGCCTCCAAAAAGTTTTCTATTTTTTCATCTGTTTCTTTTTTAATTCTAATGTTAGTTTTTAAGTCAATTTTTATAATTCTAAGTGTGGTGTTGGGTTCATAGCATTGAAAAAAAAAAGGTTTTTATTATTTTAAGCTTGTTTGTTTTTTGACCCATATGACTAAAATTTCTTTCCTAAATGGGAAAAGATGATTTGACGAATTTTGAAATCAACATCGAGCCTGATGAAGGTTGCTATCTGTAAGTTCTTTTGTGCTTTAAATGAAATGTTTAATTAATAAAAGAAGGATATTGAAGGGAGGTCTGAACTTGTGCTATTTGCACACATATCAGAAAAGAGAAAAAAGGGTTGTTCTTTATTTGTTATGGAGAAGGGACATTGGCAAATACTTCAAACACTGTTTTTGTGCTTTTTGCTTACAAACAAGAGATAAAGAGGAACAATGAAGAAATAAATTTGTTCATTTTATAATAAAACATGGCAAAAAGGGCAGATTAAAATCTGATATTTTCATTCAACAGATAATTCAAGCAATTTACACTTGAATCTACAGTCAAGGCTGAGGATTTATTTTGCTCTATCAGATCAAAGAAGAAGAGAAAAAAATATTGCAAAAATGGTAAAATGAAGCAGATAAGTCCCAAATAATAAGAAAATGAAGCAGGTAAACTTTTTATTTTATTTTAACTATGCATGACTTATTTCCTATCTCAGCAAAGCATAATAGGATCCAGTCTTTTATTTTAGGGCACTTATACAGTGCCCGAGAAAGTGAGGGAAATATGGGGGCAAAGCTTGTGGCATTTTATATATTTTCTTTGTTTTATACTAAGAGAAATATAGAATACAACTGGTAAACTTCTGAATTGGCAATTTGGCACAGTGGGAATAAAATTATGCGATGGCAGACCATTTATTTCACATGTATACACCTCATTTAAACTCCCATCAACCCTTCAATTTGAATGTTGGTAGTAAATTACTAGTCTTCATTCACCACACTTGGGAGCACTCAGCTGATAAGTATGCATGCGCGTCCTGACAGTTCTGGAGCATTATAAATAGTTGATTGCCATTATTTTTTACTTCATTTTATGTGTCCTTATATGCTGATAAACATTTTTCTGTTCACAGATGTCATATAAGTGTCATTGTTTCAATTGACCCAATGCCACCAGCCTCTCTCATGCGACTTGAGTTCCTCAGAAACGTGATGTACGGATACAAGACCCAAGGTATATGCAGCAACCATCACATTATTCTCGTGAGACATGTTTTCTTTTGTACACTTTTTAGGAGGAATGTTCCTCTTATTATCTGATTGTCTTATTATCTTACAATCACATGCATTTTGTAGGGATACAACAAGATAATAGTGATTATTCTATCAATATATGTATAGATATAGATGAACTAGCTTTTTTTCCTTTTGCATTTTTCTTTTCCCCCTTTTTTGTCATTAGATAACAATTCTAAAAACATACATGTGTTGAAAACCTCCTGGACACACAAATATATTGGAACAATTTTTAGGTTTGATATTTAATGTCATAGACTCTTATATCATGGATACAGATTTTTTTTAATCATGTTCAAATGACAACTAATATATCAGTATATACCACAACTCGGTTTGTCGTTAATTCAAAACACAATAGACACCAGCTCCAACAAAGTGTACAATCCCGCTGCGAAGCGCGGGGCGCTACCCTAGTATATATATATAATAAGGAAAACAAGATGTATATAGTCATATTTATGTAATAACATTTTTAAAAAAATATAAATAATATATTATTGTTGAGCAGCTCAAATATGTAGGAATAATAAGGAAACAGTGCACAAATAAAGAATGTAAAAAGATAATCATCTAAGGAAATTGACTAATTGAAAAAGTTGCTAATGGTAGTGACAAGAAATTGAAACTTTACGACAAAATTTCATAGGGGAAAAAATCGTCCATCTAACTAAATTTTGAAAGTGCTGTCTCAGTAAAATTTCGTGTTGTGTGAATATCTTTGCCCTATTTGCTTCTTATTTGGTTAAAAATTTCAATATCATTTGTCGTTTTTTGGCCATATTAATTGTTCAACAAGATAATAACAGTAGCTAAATTTTAAGAGAGCTGATACACACACAGTTGTTGATAGTTGATACTATCGTCAACACGGGCTTAATTATGTACATTGCACTAGTTATTATGCACATTTATATTACACTAGTTATTATGCATATTAGTAACTCTATTATGCAAATTCATTTTCTTCATTTTGGAGCCATATCCAGATATCCTCCTCCCTTTTTAGAAACTCAAAAGGGCGTGCCAATAAATGAAAGAAATATGACTCAAAACTACAAACTCTGTACCCAAATTTGCCCGGAATATGATTCGGATGGAGGAAATTGATATACATTATACAGCCAATATATAGGAAAAAATAACATGTGTAAATTTATCTTTTCTTTGACATATATGGTTAAAAATATCTTATCAATTGGTTGTTCAGGTAAGTCAATTTTAGGATCACCTCCCTTAATTAAAGAAAAAAAAAGAGCTGAATCTACAGTGCAAAATGTAATTTTGATTCATTTATCTATCAAAAGAAATTTTAAGCAAATATCTTTATTTTTTATTTTTTGCAACTTAGTTATTAACGAATTTGTAAGGCAGGACATGTTTTTTATTCATATCATTTTTCTCAAACATGATAGTTAGAGCATTTATATTGGTATCGATTGTTAAAATTAAAATTTCATATTATGTCATGAAATTAATTTTTTTGTAAGAGTGACATCCTTAGATAGAATAAAATTATCAAAATGACACAATTATAATTAATTTTTTACTTTTTTGCTGATGTAACTTGTCAAATGAACTGTCAAATTTAAACAATTATTTAATTTTATCTAGTCTTAATATTTCTAAAATTAAAATGATAATTGTCAAATAAAATTTAACAATCAATTTGAGAGATTGAGATGTGGATAAACTTAGAAATAGGACTAGCTTACTTTTTACATAACATATCATATTTATTATTTAACAAAGTGGTTGTTCTGTTATCTTTGACTTTCTTCCATATACTTGATCTGTTTTTGTATATTTCTCTTTTGAGTTTTGACTTTTGAATGAATAAATTAGAGAAGATGCTACAGGTCTGAAATTAAAAATAATAATAACTGACTGAAATCGCAAACACAGAAATAACTGACATAGATACGCGTAGAGAATTGAAAAAATTCACACGGTCTAACCTGTTTCAGACTGGACCGTGAACGTGGACCGGATCGTGCTCGGACTGTGGACCGTCCCGTGCCTTGCCTTGGTCCGGTCCAACGGTGAGCCGGTTCTCCTTAAGCCCGAAAATAAACCGTACTGATCCGTCTCATGCGGACCCATAGACAGGACCGCCCGCCCCCCACCCCATCCCTCCCGGGCCCGGCCCCCCTGCTGCCCTCAACAAAATTATGCAATTTAAATAAAATATGCTAAGCCCCCCCCCCTCCCAAAGACACCTCAAGTGTACAAAAATTCAAAAAAAAAAATTGTACCTTTGTAGAAAAATATGAAAAAAAAATAAAAATTTTAAAAAATCTAAAATTTTCCCTCCTAAAAAATCTATAAATATCATCTCCATTTACATTTCAAAACACATCAAAATCTCATTCTCCCTCTCTTCTCAATATATCAATTTCTCAAATTTTCAAATTTAATTTTATTATTCTAAAAAATAAAAAATAGTTTAGAATTATTAATTTATTGCTAGTCCATTGAAAATATTAACTAATCGAAGAAGGTAGAAGACTAGAAGAATAATATTCGATATTCGTCATTTCTCAATTTCATCGTTGCGATAATATTTTTCCTTCAAGGTTAGTTTTTAATTTTAATTAGTTATAATTTTTATTTGTAGAAATTAATTATGTTGTTAGATTTTATTCGTAATTTTTTATTTGAAATTTATAGAAATTAGTTTATTTGTAAAATCTAATTTTTATTTGTAGAAATTCATTTTTTTTTTCTTAGAATATTACACCGCATTATTCTCAATACGTCTCAAGTTCCCATAAAATAACTGAAAAATCTCCATCGCAAGTTCCGACTGCACTCTCCTCTGCCGCAGAAACTCCAACCTCAAGTGTACCTCCATCACCAATGGAAGCGGGACCATCAGAAAAGAAGAGGAACTTGTGTGCAATAAAAAATGGATTAATGCTGAAAGTCGCATGCAACATGATACCATATTTGAGACAGTAACATCCGCCATAAAAACTCAAGAAAGTGGTACTAATATCCTCGATATCCCTCTAGAAGATGATTCCGACGACCCATACGACATTCAAGACAATGACTTATGATATATGCACAACGACTTCTAAAAGTTTGGTATTTCTTACCATATAGATCTTTTTATCAATTTTTAAATATTTTAATTATTTTTTAAAGAACATTACTAACAAAAAAAATTATAACTCCGCTTATGTTATTTTTACATAACCGGTCCCAAGTCCGAGTTAAAGGAGGGTAACTTAAAATATTATCCAAATTTTATTTTATAATTTTTTATATTTTTATAATTTTTTATATTATTTGATTTTTAAATTATTAAAAATACATAATTAATTCGATGAAAATTATTATTTAAAAATTACAAATATTGGCGCAACCATTAATTCTTATTCTTTCAGTTTCACTCACTGTTTCTTTATTACTCGGTGATGCTTTTTTATGTGGCTCTCCGAGCATCGAAGGAACACCTGACCCCTGATTGATAGCTGATCACTGTGCCAAATATCAACCTCCATTTGCTGTGTTGAGTCAACAGAACTAGGTTTTTATTTTACTGTCCCCAAATTATAAACTTGCCACACAAATGACTGTACTGGATATTACACAAGAAATCCTAGGTACCTTCCCTTCTCTTCGGCTCTTCTCATTGGCACCTTCTCTCCATCTCTAAAAGCTGTTTCTATTTTTTAGTCCAAGAGCTGTTTTTTCTTTTATCCAACTTGAATTAAATTAAATTAAATTGCTTATATCTACCACTCTCTCTCTGTCTCTTATACTCCCTCTCATTCCAACTCCCGAGAGAGAGAGAGAGAGAGAGAGAGAAAAAAACAATGTCTATTCAAAGATTGCCCAGCTCGTACAAAATCTTTCATGGTCAGAGATGCGGCGGCTCTGTTTCTCCTCTTTCCGCTCACTCATTGTTTCTCTCCAGAAACGGATCAGCAAGGATGATATATATATTACCTTTTCCTTTTTTCAGAATTCAAAGAGAAAGTACAAAACTCGCAAAAAGTGGATTTGTGGTTCAGTCCAGCAGAGACAGTAGCTTGAGCTCTCCCAAATTGCTACCAGCTTCTAACGTCAGCATCAGTGATGTACTGTGGCCATCAGCAGGTGCCTATCTTTTTTTCTCCTTTATCTCCACACTTGTATAGCTATGAGAATTTGTTTGTAGTAGGATATTGATATTGAAAAAAAAATAATTTACCAGACAAACATTTTGTCTAGCCTAGTAATAAGTATTAAGCGGTATGTTTTTTTGAAGCTTTTTTTAATATATCCACATAGTAATTAGAAGGGTTAAACCTAGAAATTATATCAGACATAATTCACATAATTGAAGTATATTCATCTCTTGAACTGACATAAATTTGCAAGTGATAATGAAGGTAACTTATGTACAAAAATAAACATACACTTAACTAACTTTGCCAGTTATTATAGTATCAGCTTTAAAAAATTCATGCTATGTCTTAATCCTAAACTTTGTTCAAGGTGCTTTTGTGGCAATGGCTATGCTGGGAAGGTTGGATCAAATGGTGGCTTCAAAGGGGCTCTCTTTTACTATTGCTCCACTTGGTGCTGTTTCTGCCGTGCTCTTTGGTACTCCAACCGCTCCTGGTGCTCGGGTAGGTTCAACTTTGTCACATAATACCAGGCACCTATTGATTAAGGCAGCTTTACCAGTATGAAGCTGAAAATTATAGTTCATTGTGGAAATAAATACTCAGAAAATAACAAGGAAAAGTTTGAAAGAAATGAAATATGAACTGCAACTAATTAGTACAGCTGTGGTATTTACAGGTGTAACATCTTTGGTACTATTCTGACAAGCATCTACTATGTACATTTCTTTATTTCTAAAGTTACTTCTGTGATCTGGGAAACAGATTATTCCTGATACTGTCATGCTATCAGTGATTCACTTCTTAATGCATTTATGTATTGTTAATCTGACCAACATTATTTGGAAATTTGAATTTTGTTGCAGAAATCCAACATGTTTATAGCTCAGATTACCTGTGCAGCTATTGGTGTATTAGCATTTTCTTTGTTTGGGCCTGGTTGGCTTGCAAGAGGAGCTGCTTTAGCTGCATCTATAGCATTTATGATTGCCACTGGCACTATGCATCCACCCGGTAAACAAATTTCCAAGTTAGTTTCAATCTTGCATGAGTCCTTGCCTTTTTTCCTCAAAAAAAAAAAAAAACTTGCAAGAGGCTCCAAACATGAGAACTTTCACAGTTGTAACATGATCATGATAAATGGAAAAAGAGTAATGTGCCCCGCATTTTTGATGGAAATACTGAATATAATATATGTGAGTATATTGGACACACATTTCAAGTTTTGTAATAGTGCATAGAAAACCTATTACGGGTTCAATAATATGTTCCTGTTGTTCTAAGCTGAAAGCCTGAAATGGTTGGGTCTGTTTTGATACCAAACAGTATACCATAAGACCTGATGAGAACTTTTTAATGGACATTTGCAGCTGCAAGTTTACCACTTTTGTTCATTGATGGTGTGAAATTCCAGAAGTTGCATTTTTGGTATGCATTATTTCCTGGAGCTGTCGGTTGTCTCATTCTTTGTTTAATTGTAAGTATTTAGCATCACCAAAATTTTACCCATGAAAAATGTAGTGAATATGTACGGTAATTTTTAAAATTCATTTGATGCAGCAAGAAGTGGTGATTTACTCCAAGAACAACTTCAAATTTTGATGTAAAGAGAAGAGTTGGCTCATTTCGTTTCGTATTTGCCAATAACTAAATCATGCCTTCTAGAAAGGTAGAAAGCGTGTGTTTATACTATTTTTTTTTTTACAATTCTATTTTTGGTGAAATGTGAAAATGTAAAGGTATATTTTATAAGGTCAAGTGTAAACTCTTTTGGAATTGTACTCACTATGCTAAGAATGACAATACTTTTATGCAAGATAATAGAAAAGCACATTTTCATACTGCACTAATGCCAAAACTTTTGATGAATTTACATTTTCAGCATACCAACCTTTTTTACTGTTTCAAAAGGTTGGAACCAGATCTTCTAAACCTGGAACAATAGTTTCTACTTCACCTATACATTTGAACATACCTAATAACATATATATAACGCCTCGACCGAGGCGCTACGGAGTCGGTATCTTCTGCATCCATCCGACGGTCCGCAACCTGCGTCGGCAACAGAAAAGAAAAATAACAAAGAAACAAAACGGAGTCAACTTATAAATCTCAGTAACCAGTTATTTAATGACACAACTTCTCTAACAGTATTATAATACAGTCTCATTCAAAGCATTTCAAATAATAATAATTTCTTATTTACTAAAGCATATATTTTAAATAATTATGCATAAACATATGAAGATCACACACCGTACTCACCGTGATAAGTGGAGGATATTCCATAAATCCATTAGTAAGCAGGACTCTGTAGAGCCTTCTTCCACTCACAACCCTTCAGGTTGTGTGGACTCTCCCTTTCGGAGTATGAAAGAATTAGTTTACGACATATTCATCTATACATAATTTAACCATTCTATTTATCTTTATATATGCTCCAAAGCATTCAGCTACTTAGTTAATAGATTACCATATATGCATTCAAATTCAGCATCAACATACATCACAATTCTATTTATTAAAATTCAATCAATTTGGTTAATTCAAGTCATCGACCCGTATTACAAGATCAATCAATTCAGACAATTCAAATCATTAACATGTATCTCAAGTCAAAATCAATCATCACAATTTAGGTCAAATCAAAAATCTAATTAATGAATAATATTTAAATACAAGTAGAAGTCTGATTATTTATATGAATATGATTTTAATTCTTAACTTGATACGTATCACTCCTTGAATCGATCCGTGATATTTATTTGAATCATAATGATATTACTAATATTAACTTCTTACGTTACGTGGATGAGAAAACAACAAAATAAAGAAAATCTCTTCTCAAGTAATAATCAACGTCCATGCTCGACTACAAATTCAGATTGATCTCTTTTCTTTTCGTCTTTTTCATTTCCTTCAGTTTTGCTATTTCCTCCGATTAATTCCCCGTTTCTTTCTTCTTTCCTTGGTTTTTTTTTTCCCCATTTTTGTTATTTTTTTCTTTTCCTCTTCTCCAGCGAAGAGAGTGATCTTATATAGAAATTATATATTCTGTTTGATAATAAGGTGCGTAGTCACCTCTTGAATTACATGTGCCAAAGAGTCAGAAGCCAAGCAAAATCATTCTCTTAGGTGAGTCGGTTTTATTTTTTCTTCTTTCTTTTTTTTTTTGCAAATTTTACAAAATAGTCCATAATTTAGCTATAATTGAAAAACAGTCTAAATTAAATAAATTTACTTTTAATTTCTTGGATATTACAATATACACAAGTTGTTGAGCTTATACATCCCAACCATCTATTCTGCTACTAAAGCTCCACTTGTTCCCTGCCAAATTACCATATAACTCGGTAAATCTTTGAATGCATTCACTCCTTGCATTGTAATGTGCTTGCGTATTTCGACTAATGGCAACACCAGAGAACTTGGATGTATCAATAGCCCATGCTGGTTTCACATATTGCACGGTTCTTGAGGAGCTTGCATTTGCATAAAGAAAGTTCAGAAGCACATCCTCACAGTTGAATAGTTTCTCTACAATCTCTCGACCAGGCTTTGCTTTTGAGCTCCAGTACCTATTAAATGCCATTTCATGATCAATAAAGGCAGCCCCGGTGAGTATCATATTATAACCCCCTTGGTTTCTTGCATACTTTTCATCATGGTACCTCAAAGGGTTTCCCTCAGCAAGTCGCGGGTAAAATCCAACAATCCGCTCCGGGCTCTCACGCCACACTTTGAACCCACGTTCCACATCATCACACATCATCATTATGTCATCATCTAATTCCAAAACTGCCCTTGTCTTTATCAATGGGTCTATGTTGAATCTGTTATTCAGAGAATTTTTCTCCTCAACTCTAATCCTGACAGGGACTGAAGATTCCAATTCAGATTTAGCTGGCTGTGGTCCCTTGTTCCAAACCACAACAATTTCTCGTACTGAAGAGCACCTTGAATAATGCTTTAGGAACATTTTCAAATTCCAAATTCGTGCATCATAAGTCATTGTCAGAATTGTGAACTGTGAATAATGCCCCTTCAACATATAAGGTTCAGCAGCACCATTTCCTCCATATATAAAACTCGTCCCAAAACAAGTCAAGACAACCACCACCAAAACTAGTGTGACTACAGTGAACCGACCTCTCCAAGATTTTGGAGTAATTCTTCCCTCAAGAGATGAGCAAGTTCTGCTCAGAAATGTAAATACCGATCCAATTTTGTAATAGAAAAATAGCCTCCTTTCTGCTTGGAAAACATCGCTTCTTTTTCCAGCAATAGGAAGGCACTGGCTCAGAGGTAAAACACACTTAATAACGCTTAACATAAAACCTAGAAAAATAACCAAAATAACGACAACTGCATAAGCAAAGTAACCCTTTAGAACCCTGAGTGTCACCTCACCTGATGGAACCCTGTCTCCATCCATTACCCCAACCCACTTGCCAGATGGAAGCTGGTGGACATCTAGCTGATGGTACCGCATACCATTCCATGCATTAATACCCTTCACTGGCTTCTCAATTCCAAGCGGTACCTCGACTTCTTCATACTCTTCAGTTGTTAGAGCATTCACTTTAAACAATCTCACGCTTCGACCATATGTGCTGCCACAGTCTTGTCCAGGCCGGTAAAGGTGTCCTTGGTACAAAAAAGGACCCCCACCATTTCTTGCACCAAGGCTTTTGTCTGTGTTGTATATTGGGTTTTTCTTGTGTGGTTTCCAAGGGCCAAGAGCAGAGTCAGCATACCAAATCTCAAGCTCACCATTCTTTCGGGCACCAGGGGAGCTGAAGTCTGAACCAAAAATCCAGAACCTGCCTTGGTGTTTTACCATGAAAGTGTCAACAAGAGGCTTGTCAATAATAATCTTTTCTAGCTGCCATTTGAGAGGAAAATCTATGGCGCGGTAGAGCCGAAGATCACCTTTTTTACTCCCTTCAGGCATCATATAGATCTGTGCAGATTAAAGCTCAACAATTTATTTTAACAGCACATATTGGAGGAAGTTTCAAAAAGAATATTATATATATAAATAATTTGTGTGAGCAGGAACAATATGTTACTTTATTGTTTTCAGTGAAAACATAGGGAAAAGAAAGATGCCAATCTTCATCTAACACAATGCCAAGTTGTTTCCACGTGGCACCCTGGTCATTGCTCATGGCTACACCAATATCGCCTTGTAATGTTATCGAATTCTTTGTTTCAAAGAACAAATAAAAGTTTTCTCCCTGTAGATCAAAATATATATGAAGTCGAGATGAGATGAAATGCTAAACTAGTGACATAAAGTACAAAAAACATCAAAGCTTTATAAATGCACACCATATTAATGATTATCTATTAAAATGATCATATATGAATGCTATCTTTTCCTACTAAATAATATACAGGATTTGAGCATATTGATTGTTAACTCAGAACAAGTTTTTTTAACAAGTCTGCTAAAGGAGAAACTATCATAGATGTATCAATTAGAGGCATCTCCATGGAGATGAGTAATTCAAAGATCTTCAATGTAAAAGGTTGAGCTTCTTATGGTTCTAGCTTATTTGTTTTCACAAGTCAATGAAGAGATTTTCTACATCAAACAAAAGACCTAACATCCATGTATGACAAGTGAATTATCAAAATAAAATAAAAAATAAAAGGGTGAAGGCAAAGAGAAACACCCCATCATTTGGTTGTAGCCATACCTAATTAAGATAGCCCAGTTGGGACCTAGTTTCTAAAGATAACACAAACTTTCAAAGCTCAAATATATGACATAAAACAGAAGGTTGCCAAAGCCAAGCATAATTAGGATGAAACTGAAAGAACACAAGAAGCTGTCTCATGGTTGATGGTTGTCTTGCAAAATTTTGAACAGAAAGAAATTGCATAGAAGTGAGTGAAAATTACAGGATGCCAAATTAATACCTGAATAAAAAGAAATGGATCAGCGACAAAGTTGCTAGGCACACCGACATCAGACAGAGATCTGCATGTTACAACCGGATTGGCTACAGGCCAAGCAGAACTCCCATTCCTCAACACATCCCACTGAAATCCCAATTAGAAAAGCGAAATGTGCTATTTAGGATATTTTCTATTAAACAATGACGAATGTCTAGTTGCAGAGAATTTAAGATACTAACACAGCTTTGGAATGGCCGTCTCTTTTCCTTTGTTTTCGTTTTTTTTTTTTCATTTTCTATATTTCTTCCAAAACATAACATATGGCATAACAAATTGTCCAGCAAAAATCTATTCATGCAGTAAAAATTTTCTCAGGTGCTTGCAGGGGCGGCCAGTCGGCGTCCGGGCACCCCCTCGATTGACTGAAAAATAAAAATCGTATGATAAAAAATAAATTTTCTTTTCACCCGAACATTTTATTTTTTTGAACCGGACACCCCTACCGATCGTTTTTAGTTCCGCCCCTGAGTGCTTGCTAATAAAATAATCAGCCTAGTTCAACATGGATAATTCGATCAGTTTAGTCATGATTCATGGAAACTAAGAAATTGCCATAACTTACACTCTCGTAACCTTTCTTGAAATGATGTCAAAATAAAATAATTACCTGTTCAATGGGCTTAAGAGAAAGCGGCGAGTCACCATAGAAGAGCCCAATCGACCACGATCCCTCGCCGTCAGGCTGACAACCTTTGACCAACGTATTCAAGGGAGAAGAAGAGGGATAAACCGAAGAAAAAGGAGAGAAAGTGATGTAAGAGAAGAGAAAAGCAACAGATCCGAGAAGAAGAATTGAGGAAGAGAGGTAGAGAAATGTTGGCGATCGGAGCAGCCGTCTCCAGTTCGACACCGCCATGGTATAGGGCTTAGTGGAAAACGAAGAAGAAGGTGCTGTTGTTGTCAATTAGTTGGTTTCTTGATATCTTTTCAAGTTGGAAAATAATAGAAAATTGGTCTCAAGTGGATTTGGTGGAATCGCGGTTTGAACTTTCAACGGGACTGGATAACATCGTGGGAAAATGGAGGGAAAATCAACGAAACTCGAGAAATCGAATTTTGATTTTGATTTTTGAAACATTAAAAACACGGCAGACAGCGGCGGCTGAGTGCTGAGTGCTGACTTCCAGCCCAATTTTCCTTCGTTTTTGAGTTTCGGACATTCTGTGCCTGCAAAGATCTATGTGGAGTGATACTGACAGCGGGTCCCAATTACATATCTGTCAAAGATGGGTTGTGTTAAAGTGACCCGCCAGAGATAGTTATGTAGAGAGGTGTTTGTATGGACAACACAAGGTCAATTCGTTTAACTGCCTGCCTACCTGACAATTAATGCCTGCCTATAATTTTGAACTCACACCCTCTTTAAAGATATTTTATACGGAACTGTACGATTTTTTATTGTAAATCGTTCCATTACTGTTTAACAGTTCTGTACAAAGAAGAGAAAAAAAATCAGGGTTGAAATTTCTTAGAGGGAATATACTTCGTTGAAGATCCCATCAGATAAAGAATACAAGCCGAAACCTCTTCAAACAAAGTCTAAATATAAATTTTAGTTTATAAAAATCTATTTAGATTAAAATGAACTGTCTAGATCATCCTATGAAGATCTCCGCAGAGAAAATCTCCACAGAGAAAGGAAACCCTACAATTTTTTATGCTTTGTATCGAATCTTTGTGGCGGCAAAGGAATCCTTCCTTGAATTTCTATGTTTCAGATTGGATCCGCCTGGGTTTGTCTTCTGTCAGAGATCTGCAACACCCTTTTATAGTTTTATGTAGAGTTGGTGATCCGTGATTTTTTATATAATTATTAAAAAAATCATTAAGTTTTAAAAATAAGTATGACAGCGCGTCACTATTAGTGACATTATTGGACCGCGTCACTCCCAGTGACGTTTTTGTCCAAACGCGTCACTGATAGTGACGCGTTTCACTACTATATATACCAACCGTGCACACCACCTGTGCGTTATGGAGAGAAAATTATGAGAGAGGAGGTGCAGATACCAATCATGCACACCTCCAGTGCGTTATGGAGAGAAAAAGATGAGAGAGGAGGTGCAGAGAAGATGAAAAAAATTTGAGAATAGCAAAAGACTAAAGTAATTTTCTTGTTTCATAATTTTTAGTTATCGTTAATTAATTATAGTGCAATTAGTTGTAGTTAATTATAGATTTATTTTAATTATAATTAAATTTTAATTTTAGTTTAATTTTAATTATAGACTTTATTTATTTGTAGTTTAATTTTAATTGTAGTTCAATTTTAATTATAGATTTAGTTTAATTGTAGATTAACTATAACTATAGATTAATTTTAATTATTAATTATAGATTTATTATAAATGTAATTTAATTTTAATTGTAGTTCAAATTTAATTAAATATTTAATTTAATTATAGATTAACTTTAATTATAGAGTAATTTCATTGTAGTTTAATTTTAATTATAGATTTAATTTATTTATATTTTAATTTTAATTATAGATAACTTTTAATTATAGTTTAATTCTGATTGTAGATTTAATTTAATTCTAATTTAATTTTAATTATAGATTTAATTTTATTATAGTTTAATTTTAATAATAGAATATTTTAATTATAGTTTAATTTTAATTATAGATTATTTTAACTATAGATCAATTTTATTTGTATATTTCATTTAATTGTAGAATAAATTTAATTATAGTTTAATTTAGTTGTTCATTTGTTTTTATTGTACATTAATTTTAATTATAGATTTACTGTAATCGTTGTTAAATTTTAATTGTTGTTCAATTTTAATTATAAGATTTAATATAATTGTAGATTAAGTTTAATTTTACTTTAATTTTAATTATATATTAATTTAATTATAGTTTAGTTTTAATTTAGATTACTTTTAATTATAGTTTAATTCTAATTATAGATTTAATTTAATTATAATTTAATTATAATTATGGATTAATTTTAATTTTAATTTAATTATAGCTTAATTTTAATCATAGATTAATTCTAATTATAGATTTAATTTAAATATAGAATAAATTTAATTATAGTTTTAATTCTAATAATTTATTTATTTTAATTGTAGTTTAATTTTAATAGTATCTTCATTAGTAATTATTAGTGATAAATAAATTAACTGAAATAAAATGAAAAAATATTTCAATAATAGACAATGACAGACGAGCAGCGCGATGTAAATATCATCATTTATCTTCTTGAAAAGAAACATCACACACATCATAGCCTAGTAGAGATATGTATTATTTTAAAAATAAATTAAAATAAAATACGTGTGTATGATAAAACTAATTATAAATTTAAAATTAAAGAGAAATAACAATATCATTCGATTTCGCATGCATCATCTAATGATATTGTACATCTCGATGATTCCGGGTAGATTGTAGCGTCTCAAAATTTTCTATCTCATTAGGCTACGAGAGATTTATATTCAAGAGGTGGAGACCCAAAACTTAAAAATTGACACAAGATTGTTGAGCACCTTGATCAAGTTTCGGAGCCCAGAAACTCACACATTTCATTTCAACTTTGGTGCGATGACGGTGATTTTAGAGATAATTACTAAATATTTTTTTGTAAATTATATTAAAATATTAAATAAAATATTAAATTGATTTAAATTTTTAGGATGTTGAATATCTATGGGGTTTGCCAATGGTCGATGAGTCATTGATCGGGTACACCGAGTAAAATCATTAATTATAAAATTTTAATATTAATTATTATTATATTAGTAGTTTAAATATATCAATGAATTTATAAAAAAATATGATACATTAACATAAATTTAATATAAAATAAATTAGATTTATAATGAATGCTAAAATCTAATTAAAAATATATAATAGAAATATTTTGGATACATATTCGGATAATATCGGATCGGATACCTTCGGATAATGTCGGATATTGATGAATAATAGCTAAATTATCGGATACGGATAGGTAAGGGTATTACTGTATCCGCATCTGTAAAATAATTTCAGAAACAGATATCTCCGAATACGGATACAGATCAGATAATTTTTATTATTTTTCAGATCAGATCATGGATAAAATCGAATATTATCCGATCCGTTAACAACCCTAGGACACCTCCTCCGTTTCCTGATGTATGTTAACAATAATTACTAAAAAAATATGACAAAATTATGTAATTTATTGTTCCTTATAAAAAAAAATTTCAGCCATTTGCGGACCAAAATTTTTATCGGCACTTAGGTTCAAAAAAGAAATACCAACTAGAGATATCACCATGAGGTGTATGTGGATGGAGACTAAGGGAGCATTAAAGACGATCCATTGGGCAATTACTAGGGGATGAAGATGGTTCGGGAAGCTCATGTTATCGAAGTGCAGGAGGGATTTTAAGGATGTAGAAATGTCTCATAAAATTGATGAGCTTTTTCGAGCTGCAGGATTACTCGCGGATATTGATGTTATTCCGAATTCGAGGGGTGATTCGGGGACTGCACCGACTCTATAGTCTGACCAACCCCCACACTTTTCGTATGAAAGTGCCGACTTCAATAATATCCTTGGAAGCGTAAGTATTTTATTTTATTTTTTAGTATTTTAATAATATCTTTATAATAACACATTTTTAAATTTGAAAGTTCCCAGAGAATTAAGATTGGGACAAAGTTATACAGAGGTTGTCTATTGATGTTCTTGATCCATACATAACTCAACATTACTCATAGACCCAGCATATGTCGATGGATTCCGTACAACTGTCTGTGCATTATGATCCGACTTATTACATTAGTATGATCCCAAATAATATGGTTTGCATCAGGACTTGGAGAGTCATCAACCATTCGAAAGGATCCTGTAGAGGCTGCACAGCCTACACAGACTACACAGGTAGGAGATTCACCTCATTTGCTCTTAGACGGGAGCATCGCGACATTGTTCCACCAAACCAATGGACGCATGGCGTGGTTAGTTTATTTCAATCTTAATCATTTTATAACTTAAACAATTAAATCAATACAAAATTCAACTTTAAATGTAATTTATTTTGTTTTGCAGACACATCCGAGATCACGTCGACTCGTGAGGCATCATCAGGAGTAGCGTTTATTTTATGACTTTATTATTATAGTATTTTATTTATGACTCTATTATGTGACCCTCTTATTATATTACTTTATTAATATCGTGTTTTATTATGATTTATTATTATTATTTATTATCACAATAATTATCATAAATAATCAAACATAAAGAATATAAACTAATTTAGCAGTTTATCAACATAATTATCATTGCTAATTATCATAAATTAATCAAACTTAAAAATATAAACTAATTTAGTAGTTTATCATAATAATTACATTGCTAATTATCATAAATTAATCAAGCATAAAAAATATGGACTAATTCCACGAAATAAAATGAAAATATAACTTTTAGTGGCGTGTTTGGACAAAAATGCCACTAGGAATGACGTATTAAACTGCGCCACTAGCCGTGGGCACTGTCATACTTATTTTTAAAATTTAATATTTATTCTATTATTAAAATTATAAAGTTTTTAATAATTAAATGAAAAAAATTGCGGGTTGGTGATAGAATAAGATAAGGACTTGTTGACCTCAGCTCAAAGGCAAGATAAATTTACACTTTTATTTTTACAGATGGAGAATATATTGAACAAAAATAGTAAGATACTGATTATTATCTTTAGAATTATTAAAAATTTATTTTTCTTAATATATTTGCAGATAAAAAACAAAAGAAAAATAAAATTCAACAAAGAGTGCAATTTAGTTACTTTCTTAATTAGCCGTTTCCATTCCTTTTCCAGTTTTATCTTGCAGGCACCTCATTCCATTGCAAAAGTAAAACGACTTGTTAAATCTGATACGACACTGACAATTGCGATTTCAAAAATGTAGAGCACATAATAATCTAGCAATATTCCTGAAAGAAGTTTTATTCCGAAAAGAACAAATTTCTACTTAATTCCGAAGGATCAGTGCACTGTCAACACAACGCCTAAAATCGTTGATGCTAGAAAGAGAATCTGTTTCAGATGTTTTTCATCTTCATTAATTGTTTGTTCATTTTCTGTGAATGATTAACTACTTGGTTTTGGTTAACCCGTCCTCTATGTTTGTTAGGTAAAGAAAAAAAAATGATTTTTGATTTTTTTTTCATGTTTTACTTTTGAGTATGTATATGTTTTTTCATTCGATCAGAGTGGTGCCATACTGATGGCAGGTGATTGTAATTAGGATTGTTTATTATTTCACAAAATATGCATCGTTCAATTTTTTTATGAAACCAATAAAAGAAAAATATAAGTTTAATATAAGTTCACATTATTTTGAACAATTTAGAGAAAAATCAGTTTGGTGAATAACAAATTTACTATAAATTCGCACAAGAATCAACTTAACAAAGATCAAAAGAGAATTCACAAACTAATTCATATACTAGATATAAATAAAAATATGCTATGAGAATTCAGTCAAATATCAATTATCAAAAAGTGCAATTAATATAAAATAATCTATTATAACCTTCAATAAGAAATATAACTTTATAGAAAAGTATGGAATATAAAATACAAAAGATACAAAGTGCAGAATTTAAAAGAAGACGAGATATGTTAACGGAGTTCGGTTATAAAAACTACGTCCCCAGGCCTCGTCTCTCTAATGGGACGCCGCTTTATTATCAAAAATATTTTACAATTAGAAGTTTTTATTTCCTCATAAAAATAAGTGCAAGAAAACTAAAAATAACTATAAAAATAACTATAAAATGAGCATTCAAATCTTAGAAAAAATCAGCTCAAGGCTGCAAAAAAAATTGAGCCAAAACTCAAAGATAGGAGCTAAAACAAGGTTCTGAATATTACAAGAAGGATTACTAATTTGGCTAATTCAAGATTTTAGTTTCTTATGTTTATAAGAAATGAACGTAAGGGCTCTTTTAGGGACTTTAATTGAGTGCTCAGATTGCTAAAAATTATGAAAGATTGATTAACTTGAGTAATATCAAAACAGTACCTTAAAATAGAACTCATAACAGAAAATAATTTATATTCTTGCGTAAAAAATCGTTATAACGGTTTTAGAACTGTTATAATATTTCTTGATCTTGAATCTTGAGTTCTCTAGAATATCACTTGACAGAACTTCTTATAACATTATAACGATTCAGAAATGAATAGACTGAACCATTCTAATGATAAGAGAAAATGTTGAATGTTTTATAATGATTGGTTTGACTAGATTTTGATAAGATCTACTGCACTTTTTAAAAATGTTATAATGATTCATTGAATAGTTGAACGTTTTGAAGCGCTAACGCTTCACATGTATCATTATACAATAATACGCTCTATTAAATTTATGATGTATCTACCTTCATAAAACATAAAAGATATTTGAGTGTAGAATTATGAAACACTATAACAGTTGGGTAACTGTTATAACAATTTACTATGACAAAGATCTTTTTCTTTGTAAAGTTTTGAAGAAATATAAGATTTTGAATTATACTTTTATATGATCATCAATACTTACATTCCTTGAAGCATTCATAGGATCCTACATAAATATCTTTAAAAAACTTATTAAATTTAAATATATTTTATAAAACAACAAAAGTAAAGAAATTATTCAGTACAATACTTTTTATGGTACGTATCAACCGCCAACTCTTGGCGGACAGGATTCCTGTTGAGTTATTCATAATGATAGATTGGAGAAGCATTTTATTGGTATTTTATTTAATGAGTTATTCATAGTGATAGATTAGAGAAGAAATTTATTGGTATTTCTATCTAGTACTTTCTCTTGTAGTAAACATTGAAAAAAGGGTGGGATCAAACCTTGACAATTGATAATTTCGATTGTCTTAAAACCAATCTCATATAAATTTATAAAAATCTTAAAAATAAAAAAGTTTATAAAAATATTATTCAATTTATAAATTGATTATGATTCAATTTTTATGCAATTTGATTGTTATTTGATATTTCATTAAAGACTTATTTTTTTTGACAAAAAGCGAATTGATTTCGTTGGTTTCATTGAAACCATTTGAACAATTTTTACAACCTAAATTGCCTCTCATGATACCAGTCAAGACAAAGAGTTTGAAGTAGTAGCTATTACAATATAGACATACTCCTAAACTATAATAAAGTTATGATACTCAGTCTATAGCTCCTGACACAATAGGCACTCAAAAACATCCTAATTACCAACCATAATCAACCTAAGAAGCATGTACAACATATTATCCATACTCATAGTTTATACCCATAAGCAAACAACCTGAAAAACATCATACAAAAGCATAGAAGACTGGAACAAAATAACAGCCATTTCGGCACAACAAACATCAAGTTTTGCATAGAGGAAAAATAGATTGAAGTTCAAGACTCAGGGTCTTTTCCAAACATTTGATGAGGAACAAGTGTCAAAACTAGATTGTCTACTAGTGGAGTCTCTATTGGGTCCTCCCCATGAGTAGTCTCTAGAGTCAGAGGAGCCATATCTGGTACACAGAGATACACATCATCTATAGTCTGTGATAAAACAAGAGATAATTTCAATAAATTCTCATTTCCTTTATGAGAATACCAAAAAAAAGTTAAATTGATAATATGTATTCTATACTTTGAATAGATCTACATTTAGCATCAATAAAGCATAATTTATTCCTTTCTAACCAAAGTACTCATAATGTGGCCCCTATGACAATTTCAACAATTATAGAATCTTTTAATGGGATGGCATAATCTAAACACCATAAATCTTGCAAATCAATCCATGTAAAAATATTATTGTCTAGCAATCCATTGCCAAATAACATTAATAAAGGAACAAAAAACTAAAAGATGTTCAATGGATTCAATATCTGAACAAGACACACATTGAGTAGATCTTATCCATCCTCTTTTTTTAACAAATTAGTTTTGGATAGTACCTTATTTCCCCTTACTAACCATAGAAAAAAATAATTTTTAAAGAATGATTAGTATTCTAGATAGGTTTAACGTCATAATTATTAAAATCTCCATATTGTAACCAATTATAGAAATAACATATAGTGAAAATTTTAGAGGGAGGCCATCTCCATCTAATAGTATCTAATTGTAGGGGAGGCAAGATAAAAGATTGAAGAGTACAAACTAAAGATTGTCATTCATGCAAATATTCACCATCTAGTTCAAAGTGAAATTGTAAATGGAGAGTATTATCTACCGGTATTGAAGAAAATAATATATCAGTTGAGTAGCTATATTAAATAAAGAGCCAAAGTGATATTAGAAAACCATCTATCTTTTCAAAACTTAGTTGAACAACTATTACCCACCACTCTATCTAAAGTAAACTAACTTCTACAATGTGTTTAGTGACCAGCAAAGAAAGATGAGCAAGTACTACTTGAAGATTCTAAAGTGTATTTAGTAGCTAAGACTATTTTTCATAAACCATGAATTTCATGATCTAAAAATTTAACTAACCATTTAGCCAAAAGATTTTGGTTCATGATTGCTAATTCAAGAACTCTTAATCCACCTTGATTTCTATCTTTGCAAACTATTTTCCATGCTAAAAGATCATATTTCTTTTTTTAAATAGAGTTGCTACCAAATCACAAGATTTTCCCCCTTTAATTTATCTATTTTAATAATTATATTATTTGATAATTACATTATTTGGAATCTTAAAGAAAGAGAGACAATATAGAGGTACAGAAGAAATAACTGAGTTTAATAGTGTGATTCTACTGTCATAAGATAATAACTTACTTTTTCACACTTGCAACTTATTTTTAATTTTTTTCAACAATGAAATTCCAATCTAAGTTTTTTTATTATGGAGTGGAAAACCTAAATAAGAAATAGACAGAGATTCTAGTTTACATTTTAACCTAGAAGCAAAGAGAGAACCTTATTCAGTGAAGATACTGAAAGGTATTAATTCATATTTGAAGAAATTAATTTTCATTTCTAATAATTGTTCAAAACCTATGAATATCCATTGAAGCACCTCTAAATTTGTATCATGAGCTTTCAAAAATAACAAGATGTCATCTACAAAAAGCAGATTTAATATTTTGGGGGCACTAATCACTAATTTGAACTCCAATAAGGTATCCATTTTCTTGAGCATTTTGTAAAATTTCATGTAAAACATCAGTGACTAAGTAAAAAAGGAGTGGAGACAAAGCTAACACCTCTTTTACAGCTAACATAATCATCTAATTCATCATTAAAATTGTCATAAGTCCTACTACTAGTAAATAAAAATCTAATTCAAGAGATCCATTTGCTACCAAAATGTCATCTTCTAAAATTTTTAATAAGAAAGCCCAATTAAGGCTCGAATGAAATGACTATATCTCCTAGAATAACACGGTCTTTGGACAAAGGCTATTAAATTAAACCATTAAAATTATAATATAATTTTTATAATATTTGATGGAATATCAAATGACACTCAAATCATATGAAAATTGAATTACAATCAAACCATAAGTTCAAAAATATGTTTATACTTTTTTAATTTATAAAGTTTTTTATGAATTCATATGAGGTTGATTGTTAAAATTATTAATTATCAAAGATCAGCACCCTTATTTTTTTTATTTAGCCTATTGCTTTTTGTAAAATGCCTCCTTGCCATGTTTAATATGAAGTTAGTTATCACGCATTATTGCAAGCCTTTTATTTCTCGTACAAAAAGAATTTGCACGTTGAGAATCAGTGATTTTTGTAAGTTTCCAATAAATGGAAATAGGAATTATCTCGAAAGTTCCGACTAAAAAAGAAAAGTGGAACCGCCTGGAATAGATTTCGGGGACTTTCTAAAATTCTGACAAAAAGAAAAGGAAAGTGGAGCTCACTAGGGATATTAATATTCACCCTGTAACTGTAACCGATCTCTCTCTCTCTTTTTTCTTTTTAAAATCTTGGCAACGCTAACGGATCTCCTTTCTCGATTCTCATTCTCATCTCTCTCACATCTCCTTTCGCCTTTGAACAGCCGATAATCCACAAAACCTAATTTCTCAATTCTAGTTTTGATCGTGCGATGGCTTCTCAAAACAAACCTCGATCCATCTTCAGTAAGATCATTTCCTTTATTTTTTTTTTCATTTGCGGTTTCATCTCTGTTTGATTATCGCAAAAAAAGAACTGACAAATTGTTTATTTTCACCCGCGGCAGTTGGAAACATTCCTTACAACGTGGAGGAGAAGCACTTGATCCAAATTTGCGAGGAGATCGGCCCCGTCGTGTCTTTCAGGTCAATAAAAAATTTATAAATTTTCAAATTCTTACTTCTGCATTATTACTGATCTTTCTTTCAATGGTAGAATCTCAAATTAGAATTTAGGATGGTCATTTCATTTTTTTTAATGATTTTGTGTATTTTTTTTTGTATTATCTGTGTCCATAATGTAATTGAATAAATGATTGTTATTTATTGTTGTATTATTCTTTGTTTCTTTTTGTAATTATCTATCTTTTTTTTTCCTGGCAAATCCTGTTTTTTATCCTGGTTTATGTTTGCAAAGTGTACGGAATAAACAGTATCAATGGCTTCCGTTTTGCTATCTTTTTGGACTTGATGCTTATTTGATAATTTTATGAAGAAAAACATGTCAACCAAGTTGTCATGACAGCAAATTCAGAATTATATTCGTTAATATGGGAAAAAAACTTTTATCATTATAACATGGATAATATATGATTAAATTTTTGCATGTCAAAATTGTATGCCGACCTTATCAACCATAAAATTAACAAATCTAATCTAAAAAAAATTGACAAATCTTGTGAGATATATGCTCGCCTGTATCAATTCATCATTCAATTAAATTATAGAAAGTTAAATTATCAGATTGGTGATGGATAACAAAACCGGTAAGCAGAGGGGGCACGCCTTCTGTGAGTACTTGGACGAGGAGACGGCTCTAAGTGCACGAAGAAATCTCAACGGGTATATGATTAGGGGCCGTGAACTGCGAGTGGATTTAGTTAACAATAAAAAATATATAGATAACAATGGATACCAGGTACAAATTAATAAAATAAGTTCTACATATGATATCTGATATACCTTCCATTGTTGGTAATGATCAAAAGTATAGCCCAATAAATTGGTACTTGTATGATTTTATAATCCTGATCTCTTTTACGCTATTAAGTGTTTCTTAATATTGTTTTCCCAAGTGAATTATAGCCATACAAATATATTCTCTTTATAGATAATGGATAGCATCTGAATATTATTCCTTGCAGGGTGTAGGTGACCCAGGGCCCGAACCAGAGTCGGGTGCAACTCCAATTTTATCTGATCCAACAGAATATCAACCTCACTCTGTGTCATCTGCTCTGGCTGTGGTATTAACCACTCAGAGTGCCCTAGATGAAATGCACAACTCACTGGCAACCCAACAAGGATCTGATTCATTAACAAATTTTCTCACCACTCTATCTATTTACCAACTTTTTGACATCATGTCAGCAATTAAGGTTAAAAAAAAAAGCTCTGATTTTTTTTCACAAGGGAGAAAAAAACTAGAGCATATATAGGTCATTGATTATACTTTCTTTTTCTCTTCTTTTGGTTTGTTCAAACATAGTTCCTGGCCACACATCATAAACCTACAGTGAGACAATACATTCAACAGAACACAATATTGCAAAGAGCTCACAATCAGGTACATATTTCTTCAGCTTTTCAAATAAACTTCCGAGACTTTGTTGGGTTACATACCCATCCACACAGATCTGTTTATTTGCTTAATGTTTCTGGTTTAACAAATGAAACGGATCGGACCAGCAAGTACACATTTGCAATTATTTTACCTAATTAGAGTCCTTTATGTCAAATAGCTGGTATTGATTCATACTTCATAGTTCATACCATGTGAGTGAAGTTATTTAGACTCCTTTTGGAGCAAGAATAATTTCCAACTGGAATAATATAAAGTACATTTCTTTTTCTGTAATGAACAGGCACGGACTATGCTCGGGCTTGCATCACCAGCAACAGTATGCCTAGTTTCTATCTATATAATAAAAGAAGTCTACATAGTATAAGCAATGCAATAATGGAAACATCTTACATCTCTGTATTAAGTTTCAGTTGCAGATGACAAGCAGCAATCAACAACATCACTCTCAGCTTTATCTAACGGAAATGCCTCATCAGCCAGTTGCACCCGTCTCTAATTCAGTTGCACAACAAGACCCACAAAATTCAAAGCCTCTGGTACAGGTCTTCCTGCCACATCATCAGGCAGCAATAAAAAGACCTGGGAACTCGGCGCAGGAAGGGATGGCACTCAGTTCACAAATAAATGTTCAAGGGTATTTGGTAAGAGACCATCATTTGCTTGTCAATCTTGCTCAAACTGACGAAATTGCAGACATAAACAAAGAACAGTTAGAAATACTTACAGAGTTTTAGTGTGCATGGGTAAATCAAATTACCTGCTTGACTTTGGTACCATAGTATAGCCAAACTGATAATGATGTAGTTTTATATTTCTTATACCCTTTTACCATATCTACTTATGTCATAAAATGTATAATTTCTTTAGGAATAAGTATCTGAAATATAAGTTTCTTGCAGGGAATAAATGACCCAGGGGTGGCACAAAACTCTAGTACAGCTCAGAATCCTGCTGGGACTGCTATACAAGGTATGGATATGCTTTCTGGGAACTTCTATTTGTAAACTGTAGTACTTAATGAAGTTTTGCCAATTTCCCTATTTTAAATGGTATATTTCTTTAATTTATTTGGTTTTATTAAAGGGCTAAATGCAGGTAAAGAGGGGCTCAAAAAATAGTTCTCCTCTTTCCTAGTAGAAATATGATGAACACAAACATACCATAAGTCCATAACCCCTAAAAAATTATGGCCCAACCGAAAGCTGTGTTTTATACATCAAACATATCAAATGAAACCTGAGAGAAAAAGTTTCATTTAATTCTTAAGACTGTGGGGCATAGTTTCATTTATCCAGATTTATAAGAATTAAGGCAGAAAATTTCATACAGAAATCTAATAAATCAGCAAGCAAGCTTTTTTTTCTATTTAGAAATATGAACTTCCATGTCTGATTTACTGATTGTACTGCCAAACTTTGGTAACTCAGCAGTGAGTCGACAGGTCAATGTATCATCAACTTTAGCATCAATGTCAGCGGTAACACGTCCAGATGGGGGCATCCAAAGCAGGCTGATGAATGGGTCAAATGAGTTAAGGGAACTGAACGAGTCAAACAGATCTAGCCAGAAAGTAGCGATAGTTGATAAATCTGATATGTCGCCATGGAACCAGGTATAATATCAATACTAATCCCAATTAGGTCAATTATTTTAAATTGTCAGTAATGGTTCTACCATTTGTGTGGTGTTAATTTTGGGACCAGACTCATTACGTACGACGTGTCAAGTACTAGCATCAATATAAAGTTTATTTCCTTTCTATGAGAAGGCAGAGGTTATCCTTGGGCCAGTGGCACCCATAATAATATTGCTTTCTTTCTAAATAATAACAGAAATTTCACATGACAAACAATGCAAAAATCTCTTTGCTAAATTTTACCAATGTTAAGGTTAAGAATCAATATCACCTTGGTCAGAGCGATGTTCCTCCACAACCAATGGAAACTGCCTCACACACGATGCAACCTACACAAGCAACAGCTAATTTGGTTGCGCCACACAACTTGGCACCTCTGGCGCATGTCCCTTGGCCATGCTCGCAACATCAAGTAGCACTGACAAGACCTGGAATGCCCTTCCAAGACACATCCAATTTTAGTTACTGTAGGCGGTTTGGTGCTGCAACTCCGGTTGACCTCCAAACAGAAGCCAAGTCATGGTCAGAATTGCAGCCTACGAAGATCAGGAAACTAGCTTAGTTTGGCCTTTTTCATTGGCAATTTCTATCTGAATTGATTTCTTCTTCTTTTATGTACTCAAAACTTTGGTTCATGCAGTGATCAAAGCCTTTTCTATTTAATTAAAGCACGATATCCTCTTTCTTAAATAATAATTTCCTTTCATATGTTTGTATTCTGAGCTTGTTATGTCTTCTCTACTAATAATTTCCTTTCATATCTTTAAATTTACGAAAATTTATATCAGCCCGTGTGAAAAACTCGAATTAGGCTATGAAGCTCAGCAAAATAAAATTAAAAAATAATAAAATAAAAAATATGGAACTTAATACTACACTATTTCCTAGTCTTCTGTCTTTATCACTTTGAAATTGAAGCAACAACTGGATTCAAACAAAATTTAACTAAATTGATTTTCTATGGAAAAGATGAAGCATGGTGGCTGATTGTGTTTGCTCATACTATAACGCTTAGCGTGTCACTTCACATTGTGTTATTGTAGCGAATTAATCTGAAGATGAAATATCCATGATTAAATGTACAAAGATGACAAACAAGGGTTTCCATGGCCTCATTGTGATTGTGCTGAAATCAACCATTGCATTATTGCATATTCACTGTGTATAAGTACCCAGCTTTAATTTCATTGATGAATCAATTTCTATCAAAAAAAATAAAAATAGAAGTATAGGTCGGCAGGGATTGGTAAACCATATCATAGATGGGAGAGAGAAGGAATCTAATTTGGGAAAACAAGGGGAATATGTGAATTTTTTTGAAAAACCACATCTGAACTGGACTATTCCTATTCCAAAATGTTAGACAACCATTGGATTGAAATGTGGATCCCTTACAGTCAGACCCTAATGTTATGAATTTCGTGGTTCGTGCTGAAGCTAGTCTACTAACAAATTTTGAACAATTGCACAGATCAGTTTTGCAACTAATTAATGACGATACAAGCATAACCGCAAGATTTTAAGATTGATCCATTTATAGTAGACAATATATTCTTGTAAATGTCCACAGACTTGTTTAATATGCTCTCAATGATTTTGAATGATATTTTAACATGATTCTGTAATCTAATTAAGTTAAATGAATTGGCATGAGCAATATTTTGAGCCTAGTAATAGTAATACTACAAGCATTATTTCTGCTATTTCTTTACACGACTTGTGCATAATGTCTAAAGAAGTATCAAATATGTTCAACCTATCGGATAGGACATGTTACTTTTCAATTAAAACATTAATTGGGTAATTTTTAATAACATTTCGGGTAAAAGGTTCATCCAAATGATATTAAATTCATCTATATACATGCTGAAAATATCATTTGACAATTAAAACAAAAAAAAATGGTTTCAGATTGACAAAGTTCAACAGTCAACACTATGATAAATACGAAGACATGACGAGTCACACACAATATATACGTTGCATGAGTATCTTACAATCCCTAGCTGAAATTATAGAATAAAAAATTAACTAAGATATAATTAAAATAAATCATTACAAACTTGTTTCAAATATCTATACTACAAAATATCCTAACTTGTATATAAGTTTATATAATATATATATATAAGGCCCAAAATTATGGCACAACCAAAAGCTGTGTTTTATGCAGCAAGTTTAACAAATGAAACCTGAAAAAAAAAGTTTCATCTAAACACTAGACTCCGGGGCATATCTTTGTTCATCCACATTTATAAGAATTAAGGCAGAAAATTGGTACAGAAATCAAATAAATCAAAAGGCGGACCTTTTTTTCTATTTAGAAATATGAACTTCCATGTCTGATTTAGTGGTTGTACTACCAAATTTTGGCAATCCAGCAGTTGAGCCAACTGCTCAGTGTATCGTCAGCTTTATCAACAACGTCTGCAGGGGCTAGTCCAGTTGACAAGTCAAACAGATCTAGCTAGCGAGTAGACATAGTTGATAAATCTGATAAGTTGCCATGGAACCAGGGGAAATGTCAATACTAATTCCATTTAGTATGAGAATCTAAATTTGCCACTGTAAATAACGAAAATTAGGCTACGAAGCTCCTGTTTCAAGCCCCCTACTTTTATGGGAAAACAAAATAAGTGCCTCGAGAAAATAAACAAATATTTATAAAAATCTGAAAGATAAATGCTAGTACCTTCTTTCTAGCCTCTTTTAGAATATTTCTTTGCATCGGGCGACGGTTGCAAATTGATCTGGAGTGAGAAGAAATCGCCAGGATAGACTATGCAAAAGCAGCATATAGAGTACCGATCGCTTCACTTGGATCGTACCGAAATCCCATGGTAGAAATTGATTATATGCAAGTACTAGACAGGAAGGAGAGAGTAGAAGGAGAGTCGGAGAAAGATGAAAAGTGATCTGATTTGGGGGAGAAATAGAATATGTGAAAACTGCGAGAATCACAGTTAAACAGGGGCCCTGAGTGATACTGGTAACAATGACACTGAAATGTGGGTCCCCTATTTGTTGGGCTTGGAATGAAATTCCCACAGGTTATTTTCTAACTTCTAAATGATGGGCCTCATGGCATTCGAAGCCCAACTCTTCAGCATTTATTTTATGATATTTTTCTTATACTAAACACTTTTCTTGCATCATGCAAGTATATTTCAACGTAATTGGATGATTAGAGTCATATTTGAGCTATATGAGATTGTTTGATCAAACATTTGCTCGTAATGATAGTAATATTTCAAGCCTAAGTTGTTCGGGCGGGGCGGGGCGGGTTCGGATTTGGACGGGTCGGATTGGGTAAATTTGATCAAAAAAAAATTTATTAGGTCACTGGTCGGATTCGGATTGATTCGGTCCGGATCGGGTCGAATTTCAGATCGAACGCTATTGGTTTTTTCGGGTCGGGTTTCGGGTTCTTATGAGCATAGATCATTTCAGATTTCAGGTCATTCGGGTCCGGATCGGGTCGGGTCGAGTTTCGGGTCATCCGATATCGGATAGTCTCGGGTTTCAGATTATTTCGGGTCGGGTCGGGTTCTTTTTTGTCATATTTTATTTCGGGTCGTTAGACTTTAAAACTTTATTTCAGTTAATTTAATTAAAATACACAATAAAATAATAAAATTAAAAAAATATGTATGAAATAAATATACAATACATAATTATAGTTGAATTGTATTTAAATCTTTTAAAATCGGGTCGGGTCGAATTTTGGGTCGTCTGATCTCGGGTCATCTCGGGTTTTGGGTCGTTCGGGTTCGGATCGGGTCAGATTTCGAATCATTTAATTTTGGGTTATCTCGGGTTTCGCGTCGCTCGGGTTCGGGTCAGATTTTGGGTAGTCTGATCTTGGGTCATCTCGGGTTTTAAATCAGGTCAGGCGTCGGGTCTCGGACACTTTAATCTCGGATTATCTCGGATTTTGGGTCATCTCGAGTCAAATTCAGATCAGTTTGATTTTTTGAAAAAATCAGATCTAATCTAGTTCAAATTCGGACGGGTCAGACGGATTTTTCAGGTCATGTCAGATTTTGCCACCTCTAAACTCATGAGAGTTGAGACTTGTATCGTTTGAAACATAAAAAAAAATACATTTAGGTTGAGAATGACAACAAATCGTAAATTAAGTACAAATGATAATAATTCTCATATCTCTACTTAGGTTTAAATTCTGAAAAAAAAATATAAACAATAATATATATTATGAGAATTCTATTTAATTTCAACGAAAAAATTGTCAATGACAATTGTACCAGAAACTATGCAACACTTTACTCTTCAAGCAATTCCTCTACGTAACTCTGAGATGTTTTAAATTCCTCCCTAAATATGAGATTACACCTGTCTCAATATTACAAAACGAAGAATCACAACTATTTCCCTAATCTTCTCTCCAGACACTTATCCAACCGTCAGCATTTTGTTTTGGAGCATTATCCAGTTAATAGATGTGTGCATTAATTCTTGGTGGCATATTGGTCTAGCCTCCAGATGTTTCTGATATTTTATCTAATTTGTTTAATGAAACTTTTTAGTTTTAACTTCTTATTATCATTTTTTTAATTGATACATTTTAAATAAGATTGTGGTAAAATGTCATCCAAGTGAATACAAATTTATCATGGTCGAGGAGATCATTAAATAAATTATATGAGATTTGAAATATTATTAATCTATAAGAATATATCTATAAGATTTATTTATTATCAAAATAATAGTTGAAACTATTTAATTATAATTTCTGACAATAGTCATTAATTTATATTGTGAAAATAGCCATTTTAAAAACTTTTTAGTTTATTAATATATTCTATAAATTTATCTAATTTTCTCATCAATACTAAACTTCTACGACACTAATTTTGCAAAAAAAAATGACGGTCAAACTCATTAGAATTGCATTTTAAACAGTGTATTTGACTTTTTTTTAAGCACTTATAGGGTTGTTAATGGGTCAAGTTAGGGTATTAAGTTATTATTATTTTATTATTTTTTTGTCTTGATTAATTTAAAATCGGTTTAATTTTTTTGTCATGATCCGATCTGAATAGGTCATGAGCCAACCTGACATTACCCGAATAAAATAATTAAGTATATATTAATCATATTTATGTATTTTTAAGTAATATATTATTAATTAATATATAATTAATTTTAATTAGTGTATATATAATCTTTTAATAAGCTTTATATTATAAAATAAATTTAAAAAAACACAATTAAACGAGTCAGGTCTACCTATACCTGACCCCAAGGGTGGATCCAAGATATTTTTAATCATGGACACAATTATATAATAAACTTAAAAATGAATTTGTCCTTTTATATTTTGCTCAACCAAGCTAAGAAGCTCGGACATCATATAAAATTATATGCTATAAAATATTTATAGTCCAATATAAAAAATCAATGAAAAATAATATATTTAAAAAATTAAACTCAGACACTGACCGTAGGTGGGGAACTTGTCCACTATAAATCTGCCCGTCTGATCCGACACATATCGAATCAAATAAATCTTGACCTATAAATCCCATGTCTGATCACTGCAAGTTAAATTGGGTCGGATTAAGTTTCGAAACCCCTATACACCTTACTTACTCCCTCTCGGTGATTCCTTTTTTTTTTTTCACTTAATACTTCGCTATCGGTCACTCCCGTTTTTTGTTATTCAAGGTAATTCATGAAATTAGCATAACACATATGTAAAAATTGGCCAATCCAATCTGATCACACCCTATGTAAAGATCGAGAATGCTTGAAATTTATTAAATATTCTAATTAGATGGAAGGATGACTCGATCAAATAATTTTTAAACGTAACTAATGGAAATAAAAAATCGTAGGAGTCAGAAAGCTGCAGCGCAATATCGTTGTTACTTGTTGTAAGCTCTACATATACATAGCAAATTTTGAATGCTACAGGGAAGGCTGCAGGAAGCAATGCTACATCCAACCCATATACGCGAAGTTCCATTCCGGATCAATGTTTAGTCCCACAACCGAATCACAGAAGCTACGAGAGGAGATATATAACCAATGGCCATTACATCGATCGCCGAGCTCAGCAGCGCGAGCTTGTAACCCGAGCGGGGGCACTGGTTGACCTGGACGGTTGGTCCGACTCCTTAGGCCGGATCTGAATCCGCTACTAGTTGGCCCGCCCGTTCCAAGTTGGGTGATGATCTAAGCGGCTCAGGCGAAGGCTCGAGCCGATTGGATACTAGAGAGGAGGGGAATGCGTGAGGCTGGTCACAGAGCAGCGACCACCTCCCGCTCTCAACGGTGGAAGGATAACGGGTCCGTGCTGTTCAGATCCACTTAGGTCCTAGGAGTGTTCCCATCGGACGGTCATCCTTTTTTTTGTCCTCTGTCTATTCGGGCCGGGTGTATCACTTTGCAGTTCAGATCCACTAATTGAACTGGCAAGAATGTTTTCTAAGAGGATCAGAGCCTAGGATCTCCACTGTTTGAAGTATCAAATCTCATCTAGGATAGAAATTGCATAGTTACTTGGATACCTGTGCAAGCATTCAAATGAACAATAATATTGATGATTTGGCAGTTGACTTTCTTTGTTGTTTGTAATTCATTTTAGTTTTAGAAGGCTTTGTATCCTGTAGAGGTCTAAAAGATCTATACTAACTACAATATCAGAACTGTTGTGGCTTTGTAGGAACATTTCCTAAAAAGAGAGGGAATAACTTGATAGTTATTTTTTATAATCTTATACTCCTTGGAATGAATTTAAAAAAAATCAAATACCATTGATGACTAAAAAGTAAATTTCAAAACAAATTTCGATTGAAATTTCAAATCCTTGATATATGTAAAATATACACAAAGCATCATATTTTATAGACATGATATGTATATAATATAAATCATGCAAATAATGTTCGAATTCAAATTTAAACTTTGTTGTAGAAGATTGACAAATTTGTCAAATTAAACAATTGTCAGATAGTCCTCTTTTTCAGGTATTAGATACTCCAACTGGCCAGTTTCGTGAAAAACAAGAAAGAGAATAAAAGTGAAAAGCTAATATTTTTTTTCTCACTAAAATTAATCGACAATCCAGGGGGGGGGGCAAAAAAAATTTTCCGGGGGGGCAAACTATCGAAAGTATTATCGAAAAGCACTGTTTTTCAAAATCCAGGGGGAGGCGCTGCCCTCCTGGGCACTAGTGCATCCGCCCCTGATCTCAACCCCTTAAATTCAACCTACGCATCAGACTCAAGATAAACATCAGGAATCTATCCAACATCATGGAAGAGATATGGCAATAACGAACGCCAATACGTTGGAACAAACTAGGGGACAACAACACCGCTTACTTTCACGCCATTGCAATGCACAGAAGGAAAACTAACTACATTACGCAAATAACAAACCCGAGCAACCCCGACAACCTCATCACAGACAGAACAACAATCCGACAACTCTTTGACCAATACTACAAGGACCTCTAGGACACGAGAACACAACAACCCTCGACGACGACCTCAACGGTCCTCCTCACCACCACAAGCGACCTCGCAGGATTGGCGGCAAGCTTAACAGAACTCGAGATCAAGAATGCGATCTCCCACCTCGCAAAAGGGAAAGCATATGGACCAGATGGGTTCTCAAACGAATTCTTCCAGCAATATTGGCCAACCATAAAAGGGGACATAATACAAGTTATAAACGACTTCTATGATCACAAGGTAGACCTCTGGAGAATCAACAAAGCTCACATCTCCCTGATTCCAAAGAAACAAGGATCAAATCGTATGAAGGACTTTCAACCCATAAGTGTTCTCTCAGCTATATCCAAAATCATTACAAAAATTCTTGCCGGCCGCCTTAACACAGTGTTGTCCAATCTAATCTCCAAACACCAAACAACCTTCATCCAGGGCAGAAAAATAACAGAAACGTTTCTCCTCGCACGACAAACCCTAACTTTCCTTCACAAGAATAGAATCCCCTCTGTGCTACTCAAAATTGATTTCAGGAAAGCGTTTGATACGCTATCCTGGGACTTCCTGCTCACACTGATGCAAAACGCCCGATTGCCAGATAGATGGATCCACAATCTCCTGATATCCTCGTCCTCGTCAGTAAAAATAAACAGTGAAGAGGGAATGAGCTTCTTTTACATGTGAGACCTACGGTAAGGTGACCCACTCTCACCGATACTCTTTATACTGGCAATGCAAGCTCTCCAATCCCTAATTGTAGACGTGCGGCCAAGTCTCGCCCAATCGCCAGAGTGTAGAACTGAGCTCTTACATTTCGCGGACGACGCGATCATCTTCACGCCCGCACACTCATAAGTCTCAATTATATATTATATTCAATTAGAGTTTTATCTCAAAAACTATACATTTTATATTAATTATTAAGAATTTATTCAGTTTTTATGTCGAGTTTGAGATACTGCTGCATTTCTTATTATTTTGTAGGTTATGGAATGTAAACAAGGATGTCAACATGAGAAATGATGCTTAGAACGAAATGGATCGAACATACATGAAGAAATCAAGTGAAAATCACTTCTGAACAAGAATTACGGACCGCAATAATGGGATTTGCTCTCTGGTTCGCTCTGTTAAGAAATTACAAAAATTGCGGACCACAATTTTAAAATATCGGATCGTAATTTTCGGGGCTGGAAGCGTAAACTTACAGTTTTAGAGCAGTTTTCTCATTGGAATTAAGAGATTTTAACACCCCTTCGTCCCAGACATCTCTCAACTGACTAGAGAACTGATCCCAAGCAAGAAAGAAGAGGAAGAACACCATTGGAATGAGATTTGAATGAGAACTCAAACCGGGCGAGAAATCGTAGATCTTCTTGGTGTATTATTTTTCTTTACTCTTTTATCATATTGTGCTGTTGTTTAAACATGAATCCTTGTGCAATATTTGACATGATTTGTGGCTAGACACCCTTCTAGGGGTCTAGGTGTAAACTTGATAACTCAGATGGTTTAATTTTACTCGTGTGTTGATCTTTTAGTTCTTGTTGTTTGTGATTGCTGTTTTGTCTAAATTGAATACTTAATTTTAATCAACTGCATGTTACCCTAGAAGTGAAAGCGGAAACCGAAAAGTGGAACTGAATTTTCTGACCCAAAACAGTGATTTAGGTCGTAGACCAAGTACTTAATCGTGAAACTTATTACCTGAGAGAATACCGAGGAAACCCTAGAAATTATGTGAGGTACCGAAAGGCGAAGTACAAAATCTAGGTTATGCCAAAGTGATTCACTGATCTTAATGACTTAGACTTGTTAGGTGAGGTATTTAATCGTGAAACCCGAATTGTTTAGATACGATACCAAACCACGAAAATGTAAATTTGATGCTAAATTCTGAAATTGAATCTCCGACAAACATTAGAACATATTAAAAGATCAAATAGAGTGAATCGACCAAACGAGTGAGAGTGGAGCCGAAAACCCCTAGAATCCTTTATTTAATAAACTTTTCAGTGATTGTTATTAGATTTATGCACTTTTAGTTTGATATAAAACTCTCGTTCGATTGTCTAGATTAGTGAAACTTGTTAAAACCAGTAATTCACCCTTATCCTTATGATTTGACACTCCGACTACTACTTAACTAAGTCGTGCGCTTACGGCTGAAATTAAGTATAAATTAAAATATTTTATTAGTTTAGCAGAAAACGCATCACACACCCACACAATCTCTCCACCATCATGGACGTCCTCAATAACTGCGCTAACCCTGACCGACAAAAAAGCGGATTTGTACCGATAGTGATCCCACCGCACGTCACGACAATCACATCCCTATTGCGAGTAGGATCACTAGAACTGCCAATAACATACCTAGGCCTACCCCTGACGCATCGAAAGCCAACCAACGCCCTATTCCAACCTCTTCTCACAACGCTTGAGCGACGATTACAAGGGATGGCGGGATCCAACCTCTCCATGGCAGGCAGAACGGTACTCCTCAACTCCATCCTAACTACTACGCTGTACAGATTAGTCAAGGACGCGGTCTGGCACCAAGTCATGGCCCGAGGCCTGGCACGCTGTAAATACTCTTGAAGATAGCGGCTGCTGATTCCATGTCACACCTAGGCATGGTTTCTTAACATTTTTCAAAGGTGAAGCACAACGTTCTGATTAAATTGATAGAAAGAAAATATTATGATTAAATTATGTTCATAGGTTCTTAACATTTTTCAAAGGTGAAGCACAACAAGCAAGTTTCATATGGATTGCTTCATTAAATTGAAGCTATTTTACTGGAAGTTGAGTTAAATTTAAGAAGTTCGTACAATGCAACGTTCTGATAGAACAAAAATTGTGCTATTATGAAAATACTGTAGCTGTGCGACCCTTTTTCGCGCCTCTCACCGCCCTGAAAAAGGAACTGGACGATGAATTGCGGAAGAAGGACACGGAGATCCCTCTAAGTGTGCATTGGGGTATATTTATATAAATTTGGAATGCACATTTAAAGGTTTTAGAGATTGTGGGGTCTTTAAGATTCCAATGGGCGCAAGCCCCCATTGTTAATTACCCTGGGCTTTGAACCCGAGGAACCTCTGATTAAGAAAGAGAAAATAAACAGAATAGTTAAGCAATTTTAAGCGGTCGCTATGAGTAAGGGCATGGAATACATGGACTTTTCAAGGTAGTTTACACCTTCTGAATTGACTTTTTATTTTTTATTGATAAAATGATTTAGTTTTTTTTTTTTTTATTATTTGAACTTATCTTATTTAAATTTATTTAGTCTTGAATATTGAGATTTATTTTTATTTTAGATTAAGGTTGGTTTAATTCTAAAATTGAATTTTTTATTTGATAAGAAGAAAAAAAGTCTTTTAGTTTATTATTATTATTTTTACTAATATTTTATTTATTTATTGATATTTAAATTTATTTAATTTTGAAATTGAGAGTTACTTTTTATTTTTTTTATTTTGATCTTTATTTTAGGTGAATGTTGATTTAGTTTTAAAATTGAATTTATTTTTAATTGGTAAAAATAAAAATCATAAAGTCTTTTACTTTTTATTTATGTATTTATTTATTTAATTCATTTTTATTTAATTTTTATTTGATTTTGAATAAGAGTTATATTTATTTTATTTTTTTATTCATTATATATTTAATTTTGTTTATTTTTGTATTTTTGTATATTTTTATTTAGAATTATTTAATTTAGAATTTGATTTAATGAATAAAAATTATATTTATTTATATTAAGAAAATTTTTATCTTATTATTTTTTATGTTATTTCTTTTTATTATATATTTTCAATGAATGCATTATTTTTATTTTATTTTATTATGATTTTTATTCTAATTATTATATTTTATCTTGAAATGATTATTCTTTAATTAAAATGATTTATGATGAAACTATTTTTAATTTATTTTCTTAAGATCTATTTATAAAGAAATTTTATTATATTTTTATTTATACTTATTATCAAAATATTTATGATTTTAAAATATTTTTTTTAGAATGGACCATAATATTTTTCTGATTTTATCGGTAAAGAAAATATAATCATGTAGTGATCTTTTTAGATTTTTTGAGAAAAATATATTAGTAAGATACTAATTTTATTTGATAAAAATATTAATGACAATGTTATGAACAACTTTTATTTTGAATATTTTTTAATTTGAATCCTTTAAAATATTATTTCGGAAGGAATATTAGAAATGGACAAATGTGAAAACTTACGAATACTTCAGCAGATAATACTGTTTATTATTTGTTTTAAAGTAAAATGAGTTAATAACATACTGATTTTATTTAACAGAAATATGAAATGGGATGTTACGAACAACTTTTATGTTGAACACTTTTCATTTTGAGCTTTAAAAAGTACTGTTTTGAGTAAAATACCAAAAGAGGACGGTTCTGAAAATAATGAGCTGTCAGGATTGTTTTGCTTATTTGAAAGGTATTTACAGTGTATTTTTGCATGAAAATTATGTACAAGCTCCTATTGATATGTATTTTATGAATATGAAATAATATATATATGTCAAATTCACGAATCGGTACAGTTTTTTAATTCTTTTCTGATAAAGGACTGAACTGGACAGCTGAGGGTATTTTTGATATTTTTGAAAAATATGCTTAAAAAAACCTTTCGAACCAGATTATGATGCTATCAATAAGGTTATGATGAATAACTTTTATGTTGAAAACTTTCTTATTTGAAATCGTTTTAATGTACTTTAAGGCTATTTAGCAAAGAAGTTTCAAATAAAATTTAGAAAAAGCTGAAAATATATTTTTATTTTTAGAAAATAGTTTGACTTTTGAATTTAAACTCTTTTAGTTATTGATTTCTATTGATGGCAAGGGCTCACGACTTTGTATTAGCCGGCACAAGCCTTATAACTCTTCAAAATCAAGGGCTCACGACTTTGTATTAGCCGGCACGAGATTTAGAAGAGTTTTATTAATTATAAAAATAATTTTTATATTTTAGATAAAGACAAGGGCTCACGACTGAATGCAGCCGGCACATGCCTTATAACTCTTTAAAATCATGGGCTCACGACTGAACTCAGCCGGCACAAGAGTTTATAGAGTTATTTTTATTTTATTATGAACCAGATTATTATAATCTACTAGCTGAAGATTCGTAAATGCATATAAAATCGTATGAACCTCCAAAAATTATGAAAATTTACAGAGAGATGCATTATAACTAGATCTAGATGCTCACAAAATTTCAATTAAATCGGAATAGCAGAGGTATAAATTTTTATTTTCGAATCAGACCAGGGGCAAAAGAGGAAAATGCTGTACCAGTATTTGCTGATTTTCAGAACTAAAAAGGCTATAACTTTTTACAGAAAAATCAAAAAAATATAAAATCAGTTTCTATGGATTCATATGATTTATTTCTACAATATCTGAAAGTTTTATAAGATTTGGAGCAGATCTCATCCCATTTTTCTTTTTATTGCATTTTCAGCCATTTTAGGGCTGATTTTGCGTTTATAATGGATTCATTGATCTTAAACAGTTTAAATGCATCATTTAGCTTCAATCTAACATTCAATGATATTTGTATGCAGATTTGAGCCAAAAGAAAAGAAAGAAAATAAAAAAAAAAAAAAAATGAAAAAAAGTAAAAGATGAATTGATGTTACCAGAACTTGCTTGTTTTTCAGAATTAAAAAGGCTATAACTTTTTATAGAAAAATCAAAAAAATGCAAAATCAGTTTCTGTAGATTCATATAACTTATTTCTACTAGATCTGAAAGTTTTATAAGATTTGGAGAAGATCTCATCCCGTTTTTCTTTTTATTGCATTTTCAGCCATTTTAGGGCTGATTTTATATTTATAAGGGATTCATTGATCTAAAATGGTTTAAATGCATCATTTAACTTCAATCTAACATTCAATGATGTTTGTATGCAGATTTGATCTGAAAAAAAAGAAAGAAAATAAAAAAGATCGAATTGCAACATAAGAACATCAAGAAAAAGAAGAAAAATCGATATTGCACATGAAAATTTTCATCTTTATTGCACGAATCAGAATTACAAAATCTAATACACTCTTGATATCTATATTTATATGAAAGAGACCTATCTAGATCTAATTTGTAGTTTGAGTAGAAGAGGAATTGATCGAATATTGTATTTTTGGGCTTGGTTTTGATCTCAACTCAAGGATTGGATCTTATTTTGTATCTAATTTGAGCTTCAATTGGTTTTGGCAGCGTTTTGGATTAGCATTCAGCTTGGGATGGGTTGTGTCTTTTGTGTTTGAAGGAGGAGAGGGGTTTAAATAGGCCTAAGGGATGGTAGATGGGTGTATGAGATCGGTTTGACTTTTCTTTGACCAATTTATGCACCAACTCCCTTCATTCATCTTCTCATACTCTTCTGAACGTTTTGTGGTGTATTAGACCAGTTCTAAGTGTTTTAAATGTGCTCTAACAGCTGAGAGGACAAGTGGGGCACAAGTGAAGTTTGTTATGTTTGCTGAAAATTTACAAATTTGTCATCTCTAACCACCACTTGGTCACCAGATGATTCTAGGGACTTCTAGAAGGTTGTAGAGGTTCAAACACGTTTTTGCCACTCCCTTCCCGCATTTTAGACCTTGCCGGATCACAATTATGCACCCGAGACCCGTTTTTGCCTTCAAACCCGATTTCAAGCCTCATAGTCGTTCTCCTTCATTTCTTCACCATTTCTTGTGTTTCAAAGCTTGATTAGCATCTAATTGATCCCAGGAATTGATCTATAATGTTTATTCAATCAATAGAATGCTCGGTATAGAGTTTGACCAACTCGCTTTTTTGACCCGATTTGCGAGTTCGTGGTCTCACCAATTTAAAGCTTATGAAATTCAACCAAGCCCTTAAACAATCTCTTGTGACCATGGAGAAGGTGTTTGAAATGTCAATTTGATCAATTATGGCTCGGATTGCTCAATTTTATTTTTGGATCTAAACTTCCTCTTCGTTTTCTCCCAAACCGCTCAACCATTTTGCAAGTTCTTTATCTCATTGTGTTCTCCTCTCCGTGCTCTTTCCAACGGTATATAATATGTGGGTTTTCGTCGCACGGGAGCACCATCACCATTTTTGAATTTTACACCATGGAGAGGCTCGGTACTGTAGCACGCACTGTAGCAGAATGGGAATTTTCGAATTTAGCCCCTCTCCATTTTGATTTTTAATTGGAGCCCTCCATTTGCTGATTTTCTTATTTCTCCTTTGCTTTTAAATTGTTTCTCAAAGATCCCTTTGTCCAAATTGCACCAAAATTTGCTCAAAAATTCCTTGAAATATAAAAAAATTTATGGTAATTTTTATTTACCATTTTGCCCCTTGGTCAAGCATCAATTAATTTTTAACGCTTGATTAATTAATTTTTCATTATATTAATCGATAATTTGGAATTTCTTTGACTTCTGTAACTCCAAAAATATCAAGTAATATATGAAAATTCTCAGAATTTTATGGAGAATTTGATTTTACCATAAAATTTGAGTTTTGAGATTTTGGGTTTCGAAGAGGTTTTCGATTTGAATTTGTAGAGCTTCGGCATTTAATTCTTTTCTTAAGAATTTTGATTTTTGAGCATTTCATTGAATTCTTCTTTTTTCTTGGTGCTTCTGGACTTGAATTAAGCCTCTTCGGGCTTTTAAAATTACTCCTTGAATTTTTGAATCTTTTGTCCCAAGTTGCTTTTTAATTCCCTGAATTTTTAGGGGTAAACAACGAAGCGCTATGCCAACTCACGTTAGGGCCTGCAATTATCGGAAGACGGCCGAGCTTTGTGCGTCTTATCCGACCTTCTAAGTCATTAGCTTGAAGCGTTCACGGCTTTTGGACTTAGGTCTCCAACTCCTTACTGAATCAATTTTCGATTAGAGTCTCGTTTGAAGAGGTTTCGGCTTGAATTCTTCATCTGGTGGGATCTTCAATGGAGTACATTCGCTCCAAGAAGTTTCAACCCTGATTTTTTCTTTGTAGAGGTTTTGAATTTAATTTCTTTTTTGAAAGGTCTTTGCTCAGATGCCTTCATCTAAAGAAACTCTTGCTTCACTTCTTCATCTGCAGGGAATCTCAGATTTCGCCTTCGATGCATCCTTCGGCTGAAGAGGTTACAACTTGAGGCCTTTGTCTGTTGGGATCTTCGACAAAACACATTCACTTCAAGTGATTTCAACCCTAACTTCTTTACCTTTCAGCTTATACTTCCGTGTGTTTTTCTTCTGGTGGCTTGTTTACCCGATATCCTTTCAATGGGGGCTTCGTACCTCAGATTTTCATCAGGAGATTCTACCCTTGCCTGATATTTAATGAACTTTTGCTTTCACCTTTCTTTGCTTCTGGTAGGCTTGTATGCTTGTTGCTTGCTTGTTCGTATACGTTGTTCAATCGGCGTCTCTTCTGATCAGCATTTTTGACACAACTTCACAGAGGGACCATGGTATTTAAGGATACCATTCCTACCTGTATTGACCTCTAGGCCAGGTACAGAGTGAACCCACCGGGCGTGCCAGATCCTGTGCGACCCTTTTTCGCGCCTCTCACCGCCCTGAAAAGGAACTGGTACGATGAATTGCGGAAGAAGGACACGGAGATCCCTCTAAGTGTGCATTGGGGTATATTTATATAAATTTGGAATGCACATTTAAAGGTTTTAGAGATTGTGGGGTCTTTAAGATTCCAATGGGCGCAATCCCCCATTGTTAATTACCCTGGCTTTGAACCGGGAACCTCGATTAAGAAAGAGAAAATAAATAGAATAGTTAAGCAATTTTAAGTAGTCACTATGAATAATGGTAGGGAAGATATGAACTTTTCAAGGTAGTTTACACCTTGTGAATTGATTTTTTATTTTTTTATTGATAAAATGATTTAGTTTTTATTTATTTATTTATTTGTTATTTGAACTTATCTTATTTAAATTTATTTAGTCTTGAATGTTGAGATTTATTTTTATTTTAGATTAAGGTTGGTTTAATTCTAAAATTGATTTTTTTATTTGATAAGAGAAAAAAAAAAGTCTTTTATTTATTATTATTATTACTATTTTTAGTTATATTTTTTTTATTTATTGTTATCTAAATTTATTTAATTTTGAAGATTGAAAGTTACTTTTTATTTACTTTTTTATTATTATATTTATTTTAGGTGAATGTTGATTTAGTTTTTTACTTTTTTATTTATGTATTTATTTATTTAATTCATTTTTATTTAAATTTTATTTGATTTTGAATAAGAGTTATATTTATTTATTTTTATTCATTATATATTTAATTTTATTTATTTTTTATTTAGAATTTGATTTAATGAATAAGAATTATATTTATTTATTTATTTTAAGAAAAACTTTTATCTTATTATTTTTTTATGTTATTTATTTTTATTATATATTTTCAATGAAAGCATTTTAATATATTTTTTATTTTCAACAAAGAAAGAAAAAAATACGATCACGGGGATTACTTTGATTTTTTTTAGAAAATATATTAGTAACATACTAATTTTATTTGATAAAAATATCAATGATAATATTATGAACAACTTTTATTTTGAATATTTTTTATTTGAATCCTTTAAAATATTATTTCGGGAGGAATATGAGTAACGGACAAATCTAAAAATTTATGAAGACTTCAGCATATAAGACTGTTTTTTTTATTGTTTAGAGTGAAATGAGTTAATAACATACTGATTTTATTTGACAGAAATATGAAATGAGATGTTATGAACAATTTTTATGTTGGACACTTTTTATTTTGAGCATTTGAAAGTACTGTTTTGAGCAAAATACCAGCAGATGACGGTTCTGAAAATCAGGAGCTGTCAGGATTGTTTTGCTTATTTGAAAGGTATTTACAGTGTATTTTTGCATGAAAATTTTTATACAAGCTCCTCTTGATATGTATTTTATGAATATAAAATAATATATATATATTAAATTCACAGATCGGTACAGTTTTTTAATTCTTTTTTGATAAAGGACTGAACTGGACAGCTGAGGGTGTTTTGGGTATTTTCAGAAGATATGTTTAAGAAAACTTTCGGACCAGATAATGATTATATGACTAAGGTTATGATGAACATTTGTTATATTGAAAACTTTCTTATTTGAAATCATTTTAATGCACTTTTGAGGCTGTTTAGCAAAAGAGTTTCAAATAAAATTTAGAAAAAACTGAAAATATATTTTTATTTTTAGAAAATAGTTTAACCTTCAGATTTAAACTCTTTTAGTTATTGATTTTTCTTGATAGTAAGGGCTCACGACTTTGTACTATCCGGCACAAGCCTTACAACTCTTCAAAATCAAGTGTTTACGACTTTGTACTAGTCGGCACAAGATTTAGACGAGCTTTGTTAATTATAAAGATTATTTTGTATTTTAGGTGAAGGCAAGGGCTCACGACTTTGTACTAGTCGGCACATGCCTTATAACTCTTTAAAACCATGGGCTCACGACTGAATTCAGCCGGCACAAGAGTTTATAGAGTTATTTTATTTTATTATGAACCAGATTATTATAATCTACTAGCTGAATATTCATAAATGCATATAAAATCGTACGAAGCTCCAAAAATTATGAAAATTTACAGAAAGATGCATTATAACTAGATCTAAATTCTCATAAAATTTCAATTAAATTGGAGTAGCAGAGATATGATTTTTTATTTTCGAATCAGATCAGAGGCAAAAGAGGAAAAATTCTGTACCAGTATTTGCTGATTTTTAGAACTAAAAAGGCTATAACTTTTTACAGAAAAATCAGAAAAATATAAAATTAGTTTCTATAGATTCATATGACTTATTTCTACAAGATCTGAAAGTTTTATAAGATTTAGAGTAGATCTCATCATATTTTTCTTTTTATTGCATTTTCAGCCATTTTAGGGCTGATTTTGCGTTTATAAGGAATTCATTGATCTTAAACGGTTTAAATGCATCATTTAGCATCAATCTAACATTCAATGATGTTTGTATGAAGATTTGAGCCAAAAGAAAAATAAAAAAAATGAAAAAAATGAAAAAAAAGTGAAAAAGGGAAAGAAAAAATGGATGTTACCAGAACTTGCTGTTTTTTAGAATTAAAAAGGCTATAACTTTTTATAGAAAAATCAAAAAAATATAAAATCAGTTTCTGTAGATTCATATGACTTATTTCTACGAGATCTGAAAGTTTTATAAGATTTGGAGAAGATCTCATACCGTTTTTTATTTTATTGCATTTTTAGCTATTTTAGGGCTGATTTTGCATTTATAAGGGATTCATTGATCTTAAACGGTTTAAATGCATCATTTAGCTTCAATCTAACATTCAATGATGTTTGCATGCAGATTTGAGCCAAAAGAAAAGAAAGAAAATGAAAAAGATCGAATTGCAACATAAGAACATCAAGAAGAAGAAGAAAAATCGATATTGCACATGAAAAATTTCATCTTTATTGCACGAATCAAAATTACAAGCTCTAATACACTCTTGATATCTATATTTACATGATATATTGCTACCTAGATCTAATTTGTAGCTTGAGTAGAAGAGGATTTTATTGAATCTTGTATCTTTGGGCTTGATTTTGATCTCAACTCAAAGATTGGATCTTATTTTGTATCTAATTTGAGCTTCAATTGGTTTTGGCAGCGTTTTGGATTAGCATTCAGCTTGGGATGGGTTGTGTCTCTTGTGTTTGAAGGAGTAGAGGGGTTTATATAGGCCTAGGGGGTGGTAGATGGGTGTATGAGATCGGTTTGACTTTTCTTTGACCAATTTATGCACCAACTCCCTTCATTCAATTTCTCATACTCTTCTGAACGTTTTGTGGTGTATTAGACTAGTTCTAAGTGTTTTAAATGTGCTCTAACAGCTGAGAGGACAAGTAGGGCACAAGTGGAGTTTGTTATGTTTGCTGAAAATTTACAAATTTGCCATCTCTAACCACCACTTGGTCACCAGATGATTCTAGGGACTTCTAGAAAGTTGTAGAGGTTCAATCACGTTCTTGTCACTCCCTTCCTGCATTTTAGACCTTGCCGGATCATAATTATGCACCCGAGACCCGTTTTTGCCTTCAAACCCGATTTCAAGCCTCATAGCCGTTCTCCTTCATTTCTTCACCATTTCTTGTGTTTCAAAGCTTGATTAGCATCTAATTGATCCCAGGAATTGATCTATAATGTTTATTCAATCAATAGAATGCTCGGTATAGAGTTTGACCAACTCGGTTTTTATTCGATTTGCGAGTTCGTGGTCTCACCAATTTAAAGCTTATGAAATTCAACCAAGCCCTTAAACAATCTCTTGTGACCATGGAGAAGGTGTTTGAAATGTCAATTTGATCAATTATGGCTCGGATTGCTCAATTTCATTTTTGGATCTAAACTTCCTCTTCAGGTTTTCTCCCAAACCGCTCAACCATTTTGCAAGTTCTTTATCTCATTGTGTTCTCCTCTCCATGCTCTTTCCAACGGTATATAATATGTGGGTTTTCGTCGCACGGGAGCACCATCACCATTTTTGAATTTTACACCATGGAGAGCTCGGTACTGTAGCACGCACTGTAGCAGAATGGGAATTTTCGAATTTAGCCCCTCTCCATTTTGATTTTTAATTGGAGCCCTCCATTTGCTGATTTTCTTATTTCTCCTTTGCTTTTAAATTGTTTCTCAAAGATCTCTTTGTCCAAATTGCACCAAAATTTGCTCAAAAATTCCTTGAAATATAACAAAATTTATGGTAATTTTTATTTACCATTTTGCCCCTTGGTCAAGCATCAATTAATTTTTAACGCTTGATTAATTAATTTTTCATTATATTAATCGATAATTTGGAATTTCCTTGACATCCGTAACTCCAAAAATATCAAGTAATATATGAAAATTCTCAGAATTTTATGGAGAATTTGATTTTACCATAAAATTTGAGTTTTGAGATTTTAGGTTTCGAAGAGGTTTTTGATTTGAATTTGTAGAGCTTCGGCATTTAATTCTTTTCTTAGGAATTTTGACTTTTGAGCATTCCGCTGAATTCTTCTTTTTTTTTCTTGGTGCTTCTGGACTTGAATTAAGCCTCTTCGGGCTTTTAAAATTACTCCTTGAATTTTTGAATCTTTCGTCCCAAGTTGCTTTTTAATTCCCTGAATTTTCAGGGGCAAACAAAGAGCCACCCACCAAAGCGGGTCGTGAACACTTTGAGAATTGAAGGGCCTGCTTTGGTGCATTCAAACTTAACACTTATTCTTACTTTGTAGAGGTTTTCGAATTGAATCTTCTTGTGAATGGTGTTCCCATTTGGATCTCTTCATCTGAAGAGATTTCAGCTTCACTTCTTCATGCCAAGAATCTCTGATTTACTTTACTCCAATAAGGTTATCTTTGACAAAAGATACAGGGCTCAGGACGTTTTGAGTCTGAAGCGCTATGCCAACTCACGTCATGGCCTGCAATTATCTAAGACGGCCGAGCTTTGTGCGTCTTATCCGACCTTCTAAGTCATTAGCTTGAAGCGTTCGCCGCTTTTGGACTTAGGTCTTCAACTCCTTATCGAATCAATCTTCGATTAGAGTCTCGTTTGAAGAGGTTTCAGCTTGAATTCTTCATCTGGTGAGATCTTCAATAGAGTACATTCGCTCCAACAAGTTTCAACCCTGATTTTTTCTTTGTAGAGGTTTTGAATTTAATTTCTTTTTTGAAAGGTCTTTGCTCAGATGCCTTCATCTAAAGAAACTCTTGCTTCACTTCTTCATCCGTAGGGAATCTCAGATTTCGCCTTCGATGCATCCTTCGGCTGAAGATGTTACAACTTGAGACCTCTGTCTGTCGGGATCTTCGACAAAGCACTTTCGCTTTAAGTGATTTCAACCCTAACTTCTTTTCCTTTCAGCTTATACTTCTGTGTGTTTTTCTTCTGGTGGCTTGTTTACCCGATATCCTTTCAATGGGGCTTCGTACCTCAAAATTTTTTTATCAGGAGATTCTGCTCTTGTCTGATCTTTAATGAACTTTTGCTTTCACCTTTCTTTGCTTCTGGTAGGCTTGTATGCTTGTTGTTTGTTTGCTCGCATATGTTGTTCAATCAGCGTTTCTTCTAATCAGCATTTTTAACACAGCTTCACGGCGGGACCATGGCATTTAAGGATACCAATCCTACCTGTATTGACCTCTAGGCCAGGTACAGAGTGAACCCGTTTATCCTTTTATTACTTACGGATAAACTTGCCAGTGTCAATTGTATTATGGATTCAATTGACAACACCATTTTATGGATACTTCATGTATATATCATTTTTAAGTGGAAGCTCACACACTCTCCCCTCATTTGTGCACCTTTGCGTGCTAAAGTGGAAACTCACCGTCGCTCGTCTCCTCTCAATTTGTTTGGTGGAGATGGTATTTTACGGATACCGAACCTACCTGTATTGACCCCTAGGTCAGGTACAGAGCAAACCCGTTTATCCTTTTATTACTGACGGATAAACTTGCCAGTGTCAATTGGATTATGGATTCAATTGACAACACCATTTTGTGGAGACATCATATATACTTGTCACTTAATTTTGGAAGCTCACATGCTCTCCCCTCATTTGTGCACATTTATGTGCTAAAGTGGAAACTCACCATCGCTCATCTCCGCTCAATTTGTTTGGTGGGGATCCTACCCTCAAACATCCATCACGCATCCCTGCGAGACAGGCTTTCATCGGGTAGGTTCACTCTCCATGACCAGAGTCACTTTTTTAAGTGAACCACTTTGTTTGACATATAAATGCCAGGTAAAATCGTAAACCCTTTATTCTGACCCCTCCACGATTTATTGTGGGATTGTAACAAACCATTTCCTTGGGCGTGCGGTGCTTTTGCGGATAAATGCACCCAACCTGGCTTTGTATAACACTCGTGGTGTCGGGGACAAAGGTGACAACCCCTTTTGAAAATTTTATTTTTACATGTTTTATTCAAAAATATAGAAAATATTTTTGTTATTTTATAGTATATTTTTTTAATATATTTTTATTTGAGAGGGAAAATTTTGTTATTATTATTATTTGCTATTAATATGTACGAGAGTTATTTATTTACATGCCCTCAGAAGAGACTATTACTAGCCACCAATTTGCTCGACCTATCCCTTGACTTGCACCGTGGGCGACCAATATGAGCAACTTTCGTCATTGGGCAATACAGATAGTTTAAGGGACAAACTGCAAACCCTGTCCATTTTTATATTTATTCTGGATCAAATGGACAAACCCAGTGGTGTTCGTATTATGGGCCCAAACACCTAAGCCGTCGCCTTTACCTTCGCGTGGTTTTGGTCTTGATGGTTTCTCCATGACATCTCATTTTATGATTTTAGTCTTGATCCTGGATCGAGTTTTGTTCGAGATTGATGAATCTGAGTGTTTTGTGCCTTATAGATTCAATTATTAGAAGATTATGAATTTCATTCACTTAATCACCTTACTGATCTTCTCAATTATGAAACAGTTGCTAGCACATAATTTGGGGTGTTAAAACCTCGAGCATTTTGAGCTTTGTCGTTTGATTATCGAAAAAACATATGAGATTTGAATCACTATGTTGTTTTACCAATCTTCTGGATTATGAAACTGTGTTAGTTCATGATCCAAGCAATAAAAACCTGAGCGTTTTGAGCTTTGTTAGGTTTGATTATCAGAAAATGGGTGAGATTTGGGTCACTTAATCATTTTACTGATCTTCTAAATTATGAAATCTGAAGCGCTATGCCAACTCACAATTTAGGTATTGAAACCTAAGCGTTCTGACTTTTATTAGGTTTCTTTATCAGAAAACAGGTGAGATTTGGATCACTTGTTTGTTTTGCTGATCTTCCAAGTTACAAAATATGAAGCACACTGCCAACTCATAACTTGGGTACCAAACCCGAGCGTTTTGGGCTTTGTTAGGTTTGTTTATCAAAAAAATGAGTGAGATTTAGGTCACTTAATCATTTTACTGATTTTCTAAATTGTGAAATTTGAAGCGCTGTACCAATTCACAACTTAGGTATTGAAACCTGAGCGTTTTGGCTTTTATTAGGTTTCTTTATCAGAAAACAGGTGAGATTTGGATCACTTGATTGTTTTGCTGATCTTCCAAGTTATAACGTATGAAGCGCACTGCCAACTCATAACTTGGGTATCAAACCTAAGCGTTTTGGGCTTTGTTAGGTTTGTTTATCAAGAGACCGGATGAGATTTGGATCACTTAATCGTCTCGACTGGATTCATGAATTATGAAATCTGAAACGCTATGTCAGCTCATAACCCAGATGATTAATAGTTTTGGCGGCCTTCCATTTTTGTGGTTTTGGCTTTAATTTGATTTGAGTTTTCGTGATATTTTATTTTATGGTTTTTTTTGTCTTGAATTGAATTTTGATTTGATCTTTATGAGATTTTTTGTTTTAGGCTTGATTTGGCTCTAATTGAATCCTTACAGTTTTTCTGTATGGGGTTTTAGCCTTAATTAATTTTATTTTATTTTTTGAAATTTGAATTTATTAAGGTATCATTTTATTGTTATTATTATATTTCTTTTTGGTTTGGGGTACTAACATTTATTTTTTTTGTTTAATGAGGCTTTATTTTATTTTTGAGTTTTCGAGCCTATAAAGACTTTTATTCTGGTTTTGGATATTCGAGCCTATTGAGGCTTATTCTATTTTTTTGTTTCCGAACTTATAAAGGTTTTTATTCTGATTTTGATTTTTCAGGCCTATCGAGTACTTTATTTTATTTTTAGATTTTCGAGTCTATAGATGTCTTTATTTTGCTTTTGGGTTTTTCGGACCTATTGAGACATTTATTATGTTTTTAGATTTTTGGGCTTATATAGGCCTTTATATTGATTTTGGATTTTCGAGTCTACTGAGGATTTATTTTGATTTCGAGTTTTTGAGCCTATAAAGACCTTTATTTTATTTTTGGATTTTCGGACCTATAAATGTCTTTATTCTGATTTTAGATTTTTGGTCATATAAAAAGTCTTTATTTTATTTTTGAATTTTTCTGCTTATAAAAGCCTTTATTTTATTTTTAGGTTTTCGAATTTATACAAATTTTTATTCTGATTTTGGGTTTTCAGATCTACTGAGACTTTTTTTTTGGTTTTCGGACCTATTGAGACATTTATTATATTTTTAGAGTTTTAGACCAATTGAGTCTTTTATTCTGGTTTTGAATTTTCGGTCCCACTTAAGGTTTTATCATGTATTGTGGTTTTTTAAGTCTATTAAGGTATTTATTCTATTTATGAGGCATATTGAAACTTTATTTTATTTTTGGGTTTTCGAATTTATAAAGATATTTATTTTATTTTTTAGTTTTCAGACATATCGAAGTCTTTATCTTATTTTTTTTGGGTTTTTAGACCTATTGAGGTCTTTATTTTATTTTTGGGTTTTTCGACCTATTAAGACTTTTATTCTGGTTTTGGATTTTTTTAGGCTTATTGAGGTTTTTATTCTGTTTTTTTTTATTTCTGGGTCTATAGAGGAATGCTGAGACCTTTTTTGTATTTTTGAGTTTGTGGACCTATAAAGGCCTTTATTCTGGTTTTTATGTTTTCAGGCTTAGTGAGATTTTTATTATATTTTTGGATTTTTGAATCTATATAGACTTTTATGCTACTTTTGGATTTTTGGGTTTACTAAGACTTTTATCATATTTTTAGGTTTTCGGACCTACTGAGGCTTTACCATATTTTTGGGTTTCGGGCCTACTAAGACATTAATTTTATTTTTAGATTTTTAGATCAATGGAGGCTTTTATTCTGGTTTTGGATTTTCGGGTCCATTGAAGCCTTTATTATATTTTCGGTTTTTTTTAGGTCTATTAAGGTATTTATTCTACTTTTTTTTTGTTTTTGTGTCAATTGAGACTTTTATTTTATTTTTTTTACACCCTACGACTGATTATGTATTGTGGAACTAATTCTTGATGAATCGTGAATCATCATCAGATTCATAACCCATTTCTCGGGTATTCTTCATTTTACCGTATGGACCCTTGATCATCTTCCGAGAATTATTTCATAGTCTCGTGAAGGTCTTGGTTTCGGGTTTTGACATGTCTTTTATAGATAATTTATCCTTTGTGCCAACTTATAGATTTTCTTTTCGAAGAAGTGAGCGATGACATCATTATCTTTCTCGTCGCCCGAGTCTTCCTGCTCCATCATCCATCATTCCCAGGAATCAACACTAGAGTCTTCTCTGGACCGGGTTGAATCACTTTTATAGAAAATGATAGCTTTCTGAACTATAGATTTGCCCTTCACATATATCAACTTTACGGGTACCATGAAGGTTTTAAAAATTTGTATGTGATTTATCTCCTTTGGGGTTAAGTCTTTGAAGTATTTATCAGTCACCGTTGTGATAGCCAGTGACATTATCTCATCTTTTGTTTTGACATTCAATACATGATTCGAGCGATGCACTTCTTTAAGATTCCTCTTCTTAAACTTCTTGAGAGGGTTTTGATCACTCCCGACTCCTTTTGGTTTTTCTTCTTTTCGGTTCCCCGGTTCGGAAGAAGAGTCTTAATTGACTTAAGATTGAAGACAATCCCATCATCAGAGTCTTCATCTACCATGTCATGTGAGATAGTGCATACTCTGAATCGCACGCTATCCTCTTGTTCTTTTGCTTCATGTGGGACCGAGCTTTGAAGAACACTTTGCGGGAATTCGATTATTCCTTCTGTGTATCATTTCTCAACCCAATCTTTAAATACCCAGCAATCCTCGATCGGGTGCCCCAAAACTTGATGGTAATGATAGTAATTTGAATCACCGTATTTTTCCATCTCAGTTGGTTTTTTGCTTGTTGGTAGGATAAGTCCATTTTCTATCGCTTCTTTGAAGATTTTAGCCACCTTGTCTCTTCGAAAAGAATATGGTTTGCTCTTCTTTTGTTTGAGAGTCATGTCTCGTCTGCTCTCTCTTGCGCACATGGGTTGTTTACCTTTATCTTGGTTCTCTCCCGGGTTCTTATTGCTTTTTCCGAGGTATTAGCGTCACTGATGGTTATTTGAAGGGCTTTGATCATTTCTAGGATTTCATTATTTTGTACTTTTATATCCTGCATCACCTCCCATTGTTCAGCTATTTTTCTTATGTTGACTTCTAATTAGCATCTCAATTCTTCGATTGAGAGAGGTTTTGCTACTCTGAGATCTCAAACACGGGTTCTCGAGACATCGCACCATTGAGGCCTTGCATTTGAAGAGTTGGAATCTGAAAACACATGATCTTCATCTCTTGGTCTGTTGGTAATAGCGAGGTACATAAGTTTATCTTCTATGTGATTGATCACATATGATGCTTCACTTTCGTTGCTTGTATCTACATCATTTTCAGGTCTTCGAACACAACGGTAGATAATTTCTTCATCTGATTCTTCTCTTTCTGAGTTTTCAGATGATTCTTGCTCTTTTGATCTTGAGTTATTCTCTGACTCTTCTTCATTTGAACTCCCGTACTCTGGGATATTACGTGGCGTCGTGTGTCCTGAATCTTCAGATTCCTCGGACTCTTCATTTGATGATGTCTCGACTTAGAATGTAGCCCTCTTCATCTGATCCATTGCTTGATCTTTTGGTTTGAAACATGGTATGAGGTTTGAAGTGAAACTTGATTTCTTCTTCTTCCTTTGAAAAAACATCATATTCTGATTCTTCGTTTGCATAACATTCCTTGATGTTTTTACTGACTCTGAGAATTTATCCTTCTCTTTGTTTTCTTTTGATAAGAAGAACTGATTGTTGTGTAGCCAAGGTCGTCCCAACAATGCCCGATATGATAGCTCAGCATCTATCATATAAAATTTCATCGGGGATTCTAAGCCACCATGTTGTAAGTTCAGGGTCACTGCTCCAAGGCCTTTTGGAAGTTTTGGTTGAACTCGTGGATATGTTTTCACATCAAAAGCTTTTATCTTTAAGGTTTTGAGGGGCATGATGTTGATTGAAGATCCAGCATCAACTAGGATACGACCAATTCTTTACTCTTCACAGTCTCCTTTGCTTCGTCTTTCTTTTACAAGCTTGAGAACCCATGAAGCTTGGGATATTAGCAGAGGACATGCTTTTCGTGTTGGACACTGCTCTTGGTAAATCTTTGAGCGTGTTGACTTTGGTCACACTTAAGAGCATCCCCATCCATCCATCGATATTTTTTTGGATCAAGTTGACCGCTTCGTTCTCGGTCAAAGTCCCATCGCATTTGATGCTGAAATTTCTCCATCTGTTGCTGTAATCCACCATGGACTCACCCTTTCTGGGTTTCGTGTTTGCTAGATCGACTATATTCATTTTATCTGATATCATGGCGAATCTGGCCCTAAATGCATTCACCATTTCATCTCATATGTTTACACTTTCATTTTCTAATGAATAATACCATTGAAAAACAAGTTGCAAACTAGACTTTGAGAGAATTATCATAGTAACAATGCATCATTCCCGTCGGTGTTCCCACACGAGGCTACAAAGTGCGCCAAGTGTTGTTTCGGTTCGATCTCAATTTCCTTCTCTTAAGAAGACCCCGAATTTTGGTATCACATACCCTTTTGGATATTCTTTGAGATCATAGATGGTAGGATATGGATGTTCATAGTTTCGGACAGACGGAAGTGCATAGCCACCTCCTGCAATCTGCATTTGTTGAGCAATCATCACTTGTATTTCTTTCTTGGTTACCCCGGTATTCGTGTTCGGGATTTATGTGACTATGAAAGGTCACTCTCGGGTTGCTAGGACCAGCATTGGTATTTGACCCATCTCTTCCTTTTTAATTTTTGGAATCGACATTGATACTTATTTGATAAGAACCCTTTACTTTGTTAGTATCAGTGTTAAGATTCATTTGCTCTTGCAAAGCCTTGATGGTGTTGGCAAGTTCTTCATTCTGCTTTAACACAGCTATCAAGAGTTCTCGCTGTTTCACAAGCTCTTCATCCTGCATCTCTATATGATTTCTCAATAATTCTATGTTGTTAGGAGGGATGCTTGTTGCTCCGTGATTTTCACAGCCATCTTCGGAGTCAGAAGGATTATTTTCTTCATTCCCTTCTTCTCCAAATTTATTGCTATCGCTTGTTCTTTTATTTTTTTCTTGGTCTCCCATTTTGACCATTGCCCTTACTAGTATTTGTTGTATTGGTCTGATTTTGTGGGGATTAATTTTTAGGATCTTGATGATCTTTTGAAGTCACCGCATTGGCACTGGCGTGGACTTGAGACTCTTTATTTTCTTCGAAGCTTACGGTGACCATATAGGCCGAGAAATGCCTTTTCAGATCTCCCACATATTTGACGACCCGTCTTTTCTTTCGACTTTGGTTATTCATCGGGATAGTTAAATTTTCGGATCGAACCTTGGGACCCAACCTATTAAACACGCTATAAGAGGTGTGTTCTTTAGCCACCAGTTTTAATCGGGATTCATATTGAGTCTTAGAAATTATGGGGACCCACTCTTGCGTGGTTTTCTGATTTCTTTCTTTTATGAGTCTTGTAGCTTGAGCGGCACGATTGTGCTGATTCTGGCTTACTTGATCTTGAGAAGGAAAGATCAACCGGGGTTTGATTGGTACCCGATTTTGGGTTTGGTCAGAGATTTGACATATTTTGACTTTCTAGTTTTTAGATTTCTTCTTTCTTTCAAGGTTACTGTCGAGACAGACTTCTTCTGACTTTATTGAGGTTTTCTTGATGAAACTTCCCAAACTTGGCGTCTCTGACCTCTAGCAGGGTCCTCTGCTACAATTCTTAGAGCGGAGAAAGAGTCGGATATAAGAATATTCGGCCTAGCCACTAGGCGTTCTTGAGGTACTTCTCGAGTTCTTTTCTGGGAGACCTTGAGTGTAGAGGCAATTTTGGGAGAGATTGCCTTCTTGGTTAGGCGTCTCTTCCTCTTTTGAGGTCCAGGAGGAGAGTCCATGATTTTGTTGTCTTATGCCCTTCTGAGTTAGAGTAAAATAGACTTCTTCATCTTCTTCTTCAGTTGGGCTGCGGAGATGGGAGCCACAATTATTGGAGTGTTGATGATGACTTCTTGCGGGATCGTTCCAAAGAAAATGAAGTACTTCCCTTCAAAGACATTGGGAAGGAGTGATGGTGTGAGAAGCCACCGTTGTCGTCGTCTTGTTATTGCGAGGAATGTCATTTCACCTACAAAACAAACAACAACTTTAACTTTATTAGTTTTTTATTTTTATAAGCAACCACTTAATTTACTTAACTATTTTATTTATTTTTTCTCTTTCAAAGATGAGAGAAAAATCTTGGTCCCACCGGGCGTGCTAGATCCTGTGCGACCCTTTTTCGCGCCTCTCACCGCCCTGAAAAGGAACTGGTACGATGAATTGCGGAAGAAGGACACGGAGATCCCTCTAAGTGTGCATTGGGGTATATTTATATAAATTTGGAATGCACATTTAAAGGTTTTAGAGATTGTGGGGTCTTTAAGATTCCAATGGGCGCAAGCCCCCATTGTTAATTACCCTGGGCTTTGAACCCGAGGAACCTCTGATTAAGAAAGAGAAAATAAATAGAATAGTTAAGCAATTTTAAGTAGTCACTATGAATAATGGTAGGGAAGATATGAACTTTTCAAGGTAGTTTACACCTTGTGAATTGATTTTTTATTTTTTTATTGATAAAATGATTTAGTTTTTATTTATTTATTTATTTATTATTTGAACTTATCTTATTTAAATTTATTTAGTCTTGAATGTTGAGATTTATTTTTATTTTAGATTAAGGTTGGTTTAATTCTAAAATTGATTTTTTTATTTGATAAGAGAAAAAAAAGTCTTTTATTTATTATTATTATTTCTATTTTTAGTTATATTTTTTTTTATTTATTGTTATCTAAATTTATTTAGTTTTGAAGATTGAAAGTTACTTTTTATTTACTTTTTTATTATTATATTTATTTTAGGTGAATGTTGATTTAGTTTTTTACTTTTTTATTTATGTATTTATTTATTTAATTCATTTTTATTTAAATTTTATTTGATTTTGAATAAGAGTTATATTTATTTATTTTTATTCATTATATATTTAATTTTATTTATTTTTTATTTAGAATTTGATTTAATGAATAAGAATTATATTTATTTATTTATTTTAAAAAAAACTTTTATCTTATTATTTTTTTATGTTATTTATTTTTATTATATATTTTCAATGAAAGCATTTTAATATATTTTTTATTTTCAACAAAGAAAGAAAATACGATCAGTCGGGGATTACTTTGATTTTTTTTAGAAAATATATTAGTAACATACTAATTTTATTTGATAAAAATATCAATGATAATATTATGAACAACTTTTATTTTGAATATTTTTTATTTGAATCGTTTAAAATATTATTTCGGGAGGAATATGAGTAACGGACAAATCTAAAAATTTATGAAGACTTCAAAGATATAATACCGTTTTTTTTATTGTTTAGAGTGAAATGAGTTAATAACATACTGATTTTATTTGACAGAAATATGAAATGAGATGTTATGAACAACTTTTATGTTGGACACTTTTTATTTTGATCATTTGAAAGTACTGTTTTGAGCAAAATACCAAGAGATGACTGCTTCTGAAAATCGGGAGTCGTCAGATTGTTTTGCTTATTTGAAAGGTATTTACAGTGTATTTTTGCATGAAAATTTTTATACAAGCTCCTCTTGATATGTATTTTATGAATATAAAATAATATATATATATATTAAATTCACAGATCGGTACAGCTTTTTTAATTCTTTTTTGATAAAGGACTCGAATCGGACAGCCGAGGGTGTTTTGGGTATTTTCAGAAGATATGTTTAAGAAAACTTTCGGACCAGATAATGATTATATGACTAAGGTTATGATGAACATTTGTTATATTGAAAACTTTCTTATTTGAAATCATTTTAATGCACTTTTGAGGTCATTTTTAGCAAAAGAGTTTCAAATAAAATTTAGAAAAAACTGAAAATATATTTTTATTTTTAGAAAATAGTTTAACCTTCAGATTTAAACTCTTTTAGTTATTGATTTTTCTTGATAGTAAGGGCTCACGACTTTGTACTAGCCGGCACAAGCCTTACAACTCTTCAAAATCAAGTGTTTACGACTTTGTACTAGTCGGCACAAGATTTAGACGAGCTTTGTTAATTATAAAGATTATTTTGTATTTTAGGTGAAGGCAAGGGCTCACGACTTTGTACTAGCCGGTATATGCCTTATAACTCTTTAAAACCATGGGCTCACGACTGAATTCAGCCGGCACAAGAGTTTATAGAGTTATTTTATTTTATTATGAACCAGATTATTATAATCTACTAGCTGAATATTCATAAATACATATAAAATCGTACGAAGCTCCAAAAATTATGAAAATTTACAGAAAGATGCATTATAACTAGATCTAAATGCTCATAAAATTTCAATTAAATTGGAGTAGCAGAGATATGATTTTTTATTTTCGAATCAGATCAGGGACAAAAGAGGAAAAATTCTGTACCAAAGATTTGCTGATTTTTAGAACTAAAAAGGCTATAACTTTTTACAGAAAAATCAGAAAAATATAAAATTAGTTTCTATAGATTCATATGACTTATTTCTACAAGATCTGAAAGTTTTATAAGATTTAGAGTAGATCTCATCCTATTTTTCTTTTTATTGCATTTTCAGCCATTTTAGGGCTGATTTTGCGTTTATAAGGAATTCATTGATCTTAAACGGTTTAAATGCATCATTTAGCATCAATCTAACATTCAATGATGTTTGTATGAAGATTTGAGCCAAAAGAAAAATAAAAAAAATGAAAAAAATGAAAAAAAAAGTGAAAAAGGGAAAGAGAAAATGGATGTTACCAGAACTTACTGTTTTTTAGAATTAAAAAGGCTATAACTTTTTATAGAAAAATCAAAAAAATGTAAAATCAGTTTCTATAGATTCATATGACTTATTTCTACGAGATCTGAAAGTTTTATAAGATTTGGAGAAGATCTCATCCCGTTTTTTATTTTATTGCATTTTCAGCTATTTTAGGGCTGATTTTGCATTTATAAGGGATTCATTGATCTTAAACGGTTTAAATGCATCATTTAGCTTCAATCTAACATTCAATGATGTTTGCATGCAGATTTGAGCCAAAAGAAAAGAAAGAAAATGAAAAAGATCGAATTGCAACATAAGAACATCAAGAAGAAGAAGAAAAATCGATATTGCACATGAAAAATTTCATCTTTATTGCACGAATCAAAATTACAAGCTCTAATACACTCTTGATATCTATATTTACATGATATATTGCTACCTAGATCTAATTTGTAGCTTGAGTAGAAGAGGATTTTATTGAATCTTGTATCTTTGGGCTTGATTTTGATCTCAACTCAAAGATTGGATCTTATTTTGTATCTAATTTGAGCTTCAATTGGTTTTGGCAGCGTTTTGGATTAGCATTCAGCTTGGGATGGGTTGTGTCTCTTGTGTTTGAAGGAGTAGAGGGGTTTATATAGGCCTAGGGGGTGGTAGATGGGTGTATGAGATCGGTTTGACTTTTCTTTGACCAATTTATGCACCAACTCCCTTCATTCAATTTCTCATACTCTTCTGAACGTTTTGTGGTGTATTAGACTAGTTCTAAGTGTTTTAAATGTGCTCTAACAGCTGAGAGGACAAATGGGGCACAAGTGAAGTTTGTTATGTTTGCTGAAAATTTACAAATTTGCCATCTCTAACCACCACTTGGTCACCAGATGATTCTAGGGACTTCTAGAAGGTTGTAGAGGTTCAATCACGTTCTTGCCACTCCCTTCCTGCATTTTAGACCTTGCCGGATCATAATTATGCACCCGAGACCCGTTTTTGCCTTCAAATCCGATTTCAAGCCTCATAACCGTTCTCCTTCATTTCTTCACCATTTCTTGTGTTTCAAAGCTTGATTAGCATCTAATTGATCCCAGGAATTGATCTATAATGTTTATTCAATCAATAGAATGCTCTGGTATAGAGTTTGACCAACTCGGTTTTTTGACCCGATTTGCGAGTTCGTGGTCTCACCAATTTAAAGCTTATGAAATTCAACCAAGCCCTTAAACAATCTCTTGTGACCATGGAGAAGGTATTTGAAATGTCAATTTGATCAATTATGGCTCGGATTGCTCAATTTTATTTTTGAATCGGAAACTTCCTCTTCAGTTTTCTACCAAACCGCTCAACCATTTTGCAAGTTCTTTATCTCATTGTGTTCTCCTCTCCGTGCTCTTTCCAACGGTATATAATATGTGGGTTTTCGTCGCACGGGAGCACCATCACCATTTTTGAATTTTACACCATGGAGAGGCTCGGTACTGTAGCACGCACTGTAGCAGAATGGGAATTTTCGAATTTAGCCCCTCTCCATTTTGATTTTTAATTGGAGCCCTTCATTTGCTGATTTTCTTATTTCTCCTTTGCTTTTAAATTGTTTCTCAAAGATCCCTTTGTCCAAATTGCACCAAAATTTGCTCAAACATTCCTTGAAATATAACAAAATTTATGGTAATTTTTATTTACCATTTTGCCCCTTGGTCAAGCATCAATTAATTTTTAACGCTTGATTAATTAATTTTTCATTATATTAATCGATAATTTGGAATTTCCTTGACTTCCGTAACTCCAAAAATATCAAGTAATATATGAAAATTCTCAGAATTTTATGGAGAATTTTATTTTACCATAAAATTTGAGTTTTGAGATTTTAGGTTTCGAAGAGGTTTTTGATTTGAATTTGTAGAGCTTCGGCATTTAATTCTTTTCTTAGGAATTTCGACTTTTGAGCATTTCACTGAATTCTTCTTTTTCTTGGTGCTTCTGGACTTGAATTAAGCCTCTTCGGGCTTTTAAAATTACTCCTTGAATTTTTGAATCTTTCGTCCCAAGCCTTGTAGCCTAGAGATGTTTTCCGGTCCAATGTTTAGTTCCACATTAGAGATAAAAAAAAATCTCTAGCGCACTTATATACCCTGCGGAATCACCTCGATCGCCAAGCTCAGTAGCTTCAGCTTGTAACCCGAGCGGGGTCACTGGATGACCTGGATGGTTGGTTCGACTCCTTAGGCCGGATCTGACCCACTACTAGTTGGCCCGCCCGGTCCAAGTTGGGCGAAGGCTTGAGCCGATTATCCTTTTTACTTTTTGCTCTTCTTTTAATAGATGAACTTGTCTGATTATATTGTTAAGGGATGTCCCTTGACATGGTTTATGTTCTGCATCGCACTGCTTTTAGCAAAGTTATGCCGACCTAAATAGGCCTTGTGAGCATTGGTTGTAAGAGGCAGCCTCAAATTGAGCTATCTGAATGTAAAATTGTAGCCTTGTCAGTCTTTTCAACCTCATTTACTGAGAAAACAATAGCTTTCACATTTTATGATTTTCCTGATGTGTGTGAGACAGATAGATTTAACCAATAAAAATGGGATATCACAACTTTGATTTCTAGGTGTACCACCAGAATCTAATCCTCTAGGACATTGATTTCTAATTCGCTTTCTTTGTTGCTATTTTACCAAAATAGAGACCCTCTGCGGTTCAGATTCTGCACAATTGGTTCAACTAATATTTAAAAGGGTCTGACATCAATTGCTTTCATCCATCAGGTACAAATGGGTCACCACTTTCAAGATCAGGACAACCGCAACCATGAACCCACACATTACAAGGCACGGATGATATTAACTGATATGGAAGTGCATGAAGCAGAGGGCACCGCAAAAATTTCAACCTTGTAAGTGATGAAGTGTTCTTCTGACCGTCATCATGTGGCCTTTCATGAGAGGAATTACCAAGAGCTCAGTTGATTCCGCCAACTGTAGTTCATCCATTGTTATTGATCTCAGGGCTTCACAAAAAGCAATTTCTAGAGTCACCAACATCCCCAGATTCCATAGTCCGGTAATCAACTCCAGCTCCTCACACCATGAAATCTTCAAGTTTTCAAGCTGGGAGGGCAACTGCTCCAGCGACAGAAATCGAATACTCGAGCAGTCATGGACTTGGAGGTGCCTGAGAGTGTGAAGATTGCTGAATGGAAGAGAATGAAGACTATTACAGCCTAGTAAAATAATTTCTTGAATTGCCTGGACAGAAAAAGGGTCCCCCATCCAACTCGGTACTTCATCAGATGGATAACCTTGTAGTACAAGTTTCTTGAGGTGAGGTTGTGGTTGCAGGCATTCTAACAAGCCAAAACTCACATATCCACCAACTACTCTGCCCTCATCAGTTTCTTCTATGAGACTTATTTTCAGTTCTTTAGGGACAGGTATGCTGTGCTCATGATCATTATGCCAGCGTAGAACTAAGGTTTCAATTTTGCACTTTCTCAGGTTGGCATGCTGGGCATCTACTAAGTTATTTATATTTCCCAATCCTTCAATGATGAGTACTCCTTCAAGATTCTTCATATCCTTTAACCAACCTATAGTTCTAACTCTCAAGCATGCAGCCATTGTCCTCATCCCAGGAAAGTTTTCATGGCCATGAGGACTGTAGTTGAATGGAAAATGAATACGGTTGCAAACTCTCAAAGTTTTCAGTTTTTGAAAATTTCCAATTGCAGTTGGAAGCTCTTGGAATGAATCGCCAAGAGACAAATTAAGCTTCATCAAGCTACTAAGACAGCCTATCGAATCAGGCAATGCTTGAATTCGCTGAGAACCAATTGTTAATTCTTCGAGATAACCGAGCCTTCCAAGATCAGAAGGTATTTCTTCTAAATAATTGCTTTCAATAACTAATCTCAGCAAATTAGCAAGTGAACAGAGTGATCTAGGGAGTAGTTTAACTTCACATTTAATACACAGGTACCATAAGTTAGCAAGATGGCCAATGCTTTCAGGTAGATATTTAAGAGGAGAATTGTAGCAATCAAGAATGAAAGTCTGCAGGTTGTAAAGGAGGCCTATGGATATTGGCAACATTTGAAGATCATTAGAACTAATACGAAGATAGGAAAGATGTTTCAACTGGGAAATACAATCAGGAATAGCTTTCAAACGATAACCATTCAATTCCAATACCCTGAGTGCTTCATATTTTGCAAGGTTAAACATGGTTGTGTGGCCCCCACAAACCCTATAATCTGCTGGTAGCTGTAAGTTTGGATCCATAGCCTCTGTACTTTCTATGCAATATCGGTGTTCGAAAACTCCTATACAACCTCTTAGATGTGCTGAAAAGGTCCTTAAACCCTTCAGATTCTGTTGGGGAATTTGATTTAAATATCCCATGAAACCTGTTGCATATAAATGATGTGCTTCTCGCAGAATGTTACCCTCTTGAATATTAAGTGGCTGATTGATTTCTACTGAATAGTGCTCATTCGCAGAATTAAGTCTAGCAAGGTTATGGATTATATCATGCAACTTGCAATGTTCTGAAAATTTATCTGAAAAATGATCAAGAAATGACCTCTCTTTTAACTCCTCATAATATTCAACACCAATTTCTGTGATTCTTCTTTTGCCCCTGGACTCGATGTAGCCATGAGAAATCCATAACTCTATCAAATTGTCTTTTTGTATAGGATAATCTTTTCGGTACATTGAGCAAAGCAAAAGACACGGCTTAAGGTGAGCAGGTAGATGATCATAGCTGATCTGAAGTGCTGGGAATATATCATTAGATGGATTTGATTCCCAAAGATCATTTTCAAGAATTTGTCTCCAACTATCTTCATGTATTTCATGTCTAAGAAGGCTTGCAATCGACTTCACTGCCAATGGCAAGCCACCACACTTTCTCATAATATCCCTTCCCATCTCTGCAAAGTGTGTTGGCACAGTGCTACTTGTATTGCTAAACGCATAATGCCGAAACAACTGCCAGCATGAATTTTCAGGCAAGTAACTAGGTCTAAAACAAGCCGTAGTTTGCACGGCTTTCACAACCTTGCCATTTCTTGTTGTCACAAGGATTTTCACCTGCTTTGCTACTTTAAAAGGAATCTGAAACATCTCCCAAAAACTTTGCTCCTCATTCCACACATCATCTAATACTAGCAATAATCTTTTTCCTTTCACAATTTTTACAACCTCTTCTTGTAATGGGCTCAACCCACTCAAATCACAATTCATTTTGCTGACTGATTCAATGGTTGTTTTCATGAGTATCCTAATGTCAAATTCTTCAGAGACACATACCCACCCAAATAAATCAAAGGACTGGCAAACGATCTTATCATTGTAGACAAGCTGGGCAATGGTGGTTTTCCCGAGGCCACCTTTACCTATGATTGAAATTACTGAAAAAGAATTTTCTTTTTCTGATAGTAAGAGATTGATGACATCCATTACTTCAGCATCTCTGCCAAACATGCTCGTCTCATCCACCATGTGGCCCGTTGTGGGTCGTAGAATTCTGTTATTCAGACGCCTGGCCCCGTCACTCTCCCTCAATCGAAGAGCCTCACGATCCTTAGCTATTTCATCAAATTGGCTTCTTATTTTGTACATCTGTTCTATCATTTCATCGGGAATTGGGATGATGTACTGTCGGAAAATAAAATGTTAAAGGATGCCAATTTTCAGAACTTAATATACTAAAAGTCATAATTGGGGAATCAAGTGTATTACTTGAGCAATATCAGTATTGTACCAAGAATGGTTTCGTGCATGCAAAATTCAAATTTGAGCGAAATGAATTGCAATATATAGTAACCAACTTATCAGTTCTAATATATAGCACAACAGTAATGAACAGACCAAAAGGCGGCCATGCAGAGAAGCATCAGAATTAAGCAAATAGTGGGAAACAGAGGATGGATATTTTCCTGCTCTAAGGGGTCCATCAGTTAAACATGTGTTGCAAGATAATTTTGTTTGGGCTGTGCATTTCAAGAGAAAAGTATTGGGCTGTGAGTTGTATGTATTTAGTGTCCTCTAAATAATCAGAGCAATTAATTAATATTGTACTAATTAATCTTAATTAAGAAAAAAATTAGGCAGCTAACAAAATATTACTCCCCCCTCCAAAAAAAAAGTCTTCAATGAAGCTCTGTCACTGACCAAACAATTAATACAAAAAAATAAGGACTAGAAAATTAAGCACGGATGAGAATTGATATGCAGAGCAGCAGAAGGCACTCACCTCCATCTGCTTTCTCTTGTGGGAACCAGAAGCTTGAGAAGCCTTTCTTGCTTCCACTTGGACACGTGTCGCCTCGTACCGGTACTCACTGAGCACATCCTCGGCGTCGTAAGCGACCCTCTTGAGGTCCTTGAGCCAAAGTTTGACAGAGCGGTCTTTAATCTCCCTCTCCTCAGCATCATACAGTGTGGTCTTGATTCTCTCCAGAGTCCGCATCATCTCCTCCAGATTCTCAACGACCGCACACCCCTTTTCTGAGTTACCGTTGGAAGTAGAGGAAGAGGAAGAGGAAGAAGCTTGCATAGAGGCTTTAATGGAAGGCAACAAATTGGAGCATAGTGAGAGCAGGGTGGTTATCTGATGCCATGTCATTGCGCACAGAACAAAAGACCCTTAATACTAGTGCTAGTATTGTCAGAACTCAGAACTACAACAAACTAAAGAGCGAAAAACAGTGATTCAATCTCAGATCTGAGGGGGGGAGCTAATGGAAGTTGTTCACCACAGACTATGACCCTTGAGTGCCGTTCTCTTTTTCTCCTCTTATTTATTTCTTCCGGATTGGAATGAAAAATAATTAAGAGACTACTTCAAGGTCCAAGTGCATTACATCAAAAAGAAAAGGTCAACGTGCAAATAACTTTTACATTTAAGTCTCAAATTTCCGAATTTTAAAATTAAATAATATTGCCTTGTAACTTCTACACAGTTGCAAATATTTCTATCTAATCTTTGCATTAAAAAAACATCAATGTTTAAAACACAAATTCCTTACATTAAAAAAATCAAAATAATGAAGACTTTTAGTTGCGAAACAATATTGATCAATTAATTGGAGTGATAAGATTTTTATCGGACATATGAGATTAACGACCTTCAGGTTATATTCTTGACATAAAAAATAAATAATGCTCATTTGCATAATAGTTAATTAGCTCCTTTTGTCAAACCAATCTATCACAAATTATTGTAGTGCAGTTTGTGCAAATCCACTCTACGGCCCAAGTCCCTAAAGACCCTAACCATATACTACTTATTGAAAGGGGAAAAAAATTCTAATAAACAAAAAAATTTCTAAAAACAAACCACCATACTACATCGACTTGGTTGATGTGAATGCTCTATTATCCATGTAATACAAATTAACGAATCACAGTATTAGACTTCGTACTAATGGTCGGCCTCGCACCAATTTTTTGTATGTGTTCTCTTGTTCTTCTACCACATACTATTACCAGCATGTGGCTTTGGTATTTACTCCTCTTTTATCTATAGTTATCAGAATGCTGGTCACATAGTGTGTCTCATTGGAAAAGCTGCATTTATTCCTTCATTTGTGTAGGAAGTTATAACCTTTTTAGATTAATCTGATTTTTTTTATGTTCGCAATTCACAAATAGCGTAATCATTATTTTCATTATGTAAATTAATTTGTACGCACCACCTAGTTTGGCCAGATGGATCAAATTGACTTCATTATCTGGATTAATTTGTACTGCATGACCAATTTCAGGGAAATATGCATGTTTCAGAGAGAGGAAATCGATCTTTCTATATTGTAGAGCAACTACTTGTATTATAAGGCACAAGCATATCCAAGGAATTAAAAAGACAATGAAAAGCTTCAAGACTTATAGATGTTTGGAAGCTTAAATTTGTTACATTAAGCTTCAAGATTTATGATGAGTTGGTCAAGAGAGCACGCACCTTCTTTGCAAACAAAAGCTATGGTTTATCAATTCGTAGCTCAAGAAAAGATAAGTATGTCATTTTGGGATGTGATAGAGGTGGTTGTTATTGGGACCCATGCAATGTTCCAATGGAAGAAAGAAAAAGAACAACAAAAAGTCATTTAACAAATTGCCCATTTAAAATTAAGGAAAACAATAAGATAATGGCCTTTGGATGATCGAAATAAATAACTACTCTCACAATCATGAAGCTTCAATTGATGTAACTGGACATCTTATTTGTCGTCGACTCTCACAAGAAGTAAGAAGTGTTGCACATATGAGCAAATCTGGTATACCACCCCAACAAATTTTTTCTTCACTTCGACAAGATGATCTCAAGCTTTCTGCAATCTAAAAAATCATCTACAATGCTAAAGCAAAAATTCACAAAGATAATCTACATGGTTGTTCAGTCATTCAAGTTCTCCTAGAAGAACTTAGTAAATGTGGTTTCATGTATAAAATTTCAAAAGAAGGAAGTCATCTAACACATCTCTTTTTTGCCTATCCATTATCAGTAAAGTTAACATAAAATTTTCCGAATGTTTTTGTGATGGATAGTACCTACAAGACCAATAGATACAAAATACCATTACTAGATATCATAGGAATTTCATATTTCAACACTTCTTTTTATTCAGGTTTTGTTTTTTTTTGAAAGAGAACATGAGGAGGATTATGTTTGGGTGCTAAAAGTATTTAGTAAAGTTATTGGTGAGAAACAACCACGTGTCATAATAACTGATAGAGAGCTTGCTTTAATAAATGCTATTAAAATTGTATTTTTAAATTGCACACATTTACTTTGTATGTGGCATATAGAGAAGAATATATTGACCAATTGTAAAAGATATCTTGAATTGGAGGAGAATTCGGTAGCTTTTATGTATTTTTGGAACCAAGATAGTATATTCTTCTACTGAGTTTGAATATAGTGAATTGTGGAAAGAATTTGAATTGAGCTATGTGGAGAAAAAAAAATTATAGTACATTGCAAATGTTTGGTTACCACTAAAAAAACTTTGTTGGGGCATGGATCGATGAATTCTTACACTTCGGCAATTGTGTATCTTCACGAGCAGAATCTGCACAAGTGAAACTTAAGAAGTATTTGCAAGTTTCAACTGGCGATCTTTATGAAGTGCAAAGTAAAATATGTCTTACAATTCAAAATGAATTCAATGAAATCAAGGAAAATCGGTATATGTTTTATTTTATATATTTATTTTACAACTTTGGAATCATAAAAATATTTCTTTAACAATTTTTTTTGGCTTTTAGGTGCAACTTTCAAGTGAAAAGATTCATCTTCTTCATATTTGTAATGCTTCATTTTTTAAGAATGTTGTTTACCGTGTTTCTCTTTATGCTTTAAAAGAGATGCACATAAATAGTACATGAAAGCAAAGTTGGGCACAATGAGTCCAGCTTGCAGTGGACGTTTTATAAAACTATGGTTCTTTCTTGTGCTCATAGAATGAAGAATTGAAGAGATGTGACTCTTAGTCTTGACTTGATACACTCACGATGGCAACTTGATAGGTACTTAAGCACCATGATGATGGTTTCGGTGTCATGCTTGATGAACTACGCATCAAATATCAAGAATAGTCGATTTTTAAGAAAGAAACTGCCAGTGAAAAGATTAGTGAAATTCTAAATCAGTTTGGTATCCTTTTTGAACCTAATGTCCGGCCTCCAAAGGGTTGTCGGCCAAATTCGAATAACAAGAGAAAGACAGTAAGTCCTACACAATGAGATCCTTCTGGTTTTGAATTTGTTGAAGTTTCTCATCAATATGGTTATAAAATGTGCAATGAATTTCATGGATCTAGCTCAATGCATGACATAAGCGCAAATATTTTTTTATCTAAATGTAAGTCCTTATGTTTGAGAATGAAATACAGAATACAAACTAAATGATTGTATGGATTTTTATTTTTATCTGAGTAGACTATGTCATGTCCTGGGGAGTCTTTTTTTAGAGAAAGTTAATGGTATGAAACTTAATGGTATTATGAATAATTATTTAATTTTTCTTGATGAATGCAATATCTTATTATCAATTGAGTATAAATATTGTACATGGTGTTGATTTGTGTCCTTCCGCTCTCTTATAATTTCCATAAATATTTTTGATATCTTGTGTCCTTAATTATCATAAATAAACAAGCAACATAAATGATCTATTTTTAAATCCCTTCAACAATTACCTTATATAAAAAATATATGACAGTCATTTAGAAAGAAAAGTTTCTCTCAGGCATTTAAAAAGGTATGACAGACATTTAGCGCAATTTGTGCAAATCACTCTACGGCCCAAGTCATCACAAATTATTGTAGCGCAGTTTGTGCAAACCGCTCTACGGCCCAAGTCCCTAACCATATACTGATTTTACTGAAAGGGAAAAAAAATACTTAATAAAGACAAAAAAATCTTCGCCGTTGCCGGGGATCGAACCCGGGTCTCCCGCGTGACAGGCGGGGATACTCACCACTATACTACAACGACTTGGTTGTTGTGAATAATCTATTACCCTATAATAGAAATTTAAGAATCACGGTATTGGACTATTAGCTCTCGGCTGTTGAAGCTTAGCCGTGTTTTGCACTTTTGCAATGGCAACAGTGGGTTGCCACTGTCGTTTCTTCTTCTCTCCTCTCCCCTCTTCCGAAGGGGTGACGTAGTACCAACAAGGAAACGGTCTTCAGTTTCACCCCACACCTCCTCCTCAGTAATTTCCGCTTATTCATCTTCTAATCAGAGGGAAGGAGAAAAGACAAGCACGATTGAAAATGACAAGACGATAACTAGCGTCTCAAACCCGCTCGTGAAGCACTGTGTGAAGCTCCGCCTTAACTCCTCCTACCGCCGCTCCAACGGCTCCGTACTAGTGGTTGGCCTCGCACCAATTTTGTATGTGTTCTCTTGTTCTTCTACCACATACTGTTACCAGCATGTGGATTTGGTATTTTACTCTACTTTTATCTATAGTTATCAGCAAGCTAGTCCCATAGTGTGTCTCATTGGAACAGCTGCATTTATTCCTTCATTTGTGTAGAAAGTTATAACCTTTTTAGATTAATCTGATTTTTTTTTTATTGATGTACGCAATTCACAAATACCGTTATCATTATTTTCATTATGTAAATTAATTTGTACACACCACCTAGTTAGGCCAGATTTATCAAATTGGCTTTCATTATCTGGATTAATTTGTACTGTATTACAAATTTCAGGGAAATATGCAAGTTTCAGAGAGAGGAAAATCGATCTTTCTATATTGTAGAGCAACTACTTGTATTAGAAGGCACAAGCATACCCAAGGAATTAAAAAACATTTGTGTTACTGTTGTTCATGTAACTGCTAATGTCCTGAAGAAAATCTCTGGCATGCAATCTGTTGATTCTACTGAGGTGATTGCTATAATGAAAATGCCAAAGAATTTTTGTGACCTAGATATAAATGGCTCTGATGCTGTGTTTCACAGTTTGCTTCCTTCTCCTTCCCGGCTGTTAGTCTTTGATGGAATTCAGGTACTACTTGGTTTTCCTCTATTTTGACATGAATGTGTATCATGTATCATATAGTCTAAAGAACTATTTTCTGTAATTGTAGGACCCTGGTAATTTTGGGACGTTGATTAGATCAGCTCGTGCTTTCAAATGGGTAAGTGCCTATAATGCAGTATCAGTATTCTTGGTCAATGTCACACATAAGATTATTATACCTCCCAATTTTGAATGGTAGCAGTCAGGGATCGAACTAGAAATGATCGGTAGGGGGTGTCCGGGCCAAAGAAATAGGGTGTCCGAGTCGGGAGAATTTTTATTTTTCATTACACCAAGAAGAAAAAAAAATGATCTTTTTAGTGGGCCAAGGGGGACCGACCAGCACCGACTTTAGTTCTGTGCCTGGAACCAGTTGTGGTCAGTACTCAGTTCATTTCAAGCTAGTGTGCTATAGGATGCTATTCTATTTTGTACGATTTGTCCATTTCGAACCAGTTTATATCTATCGCCCCTGCAGCTTTTTACTGCATGGATCTTCACCTAGGAAAAATAGTAATAGAACTTAGTTTCAACAACAAGGAATTTTGAGCTAGTTTATTTAGTAATAATGGTAACAATTCTACTTTACAGGATGGAGTCTTTCTTCTACCAGGTTGCTGTGACCCATTTAATGAAAAGGCTCTCAGAGCTGCTCGCGGGGCCTCCTTTCAACTTCCTATTATATCTGGCAACTGGTCTCAGCTAAATGCATTTGCTTCCACACGAAATATGAAGATCTTAGCGGGTCATCCCACGAAGAATGGCAACAATCCGAAAGCATCTAAACTCCTGACAGAAGTAATAGATAGAATGGCAAGTGAGGCTCTGTGCTTAGTGTTAGGTAGTGAAGGTAACGGTCTCTCAAATGAGGCATTAGAGAAGGCTGAGTTGATAAGCATTCCTATGGAAAGCATGTATGAGTCATTAAATGTTTCAGTTGCTGGAGGTATCTTTTTGTTTATGTTGCAACCTCAGAACCGAAGAGATTGATTTTGTAGAGATAGTCAGATAGGTTATATTGAGAATCTCAATTTTTGAGTTAATACAGAGATAATTTTTTTGTTTTAAAATTCTAGTGCCTGAATGGGTTTCTTTATGCCTATCAAAAAGAAATTATATAAAATCTCTGAAATATGAAATTGAATTTCTGTAAATATTTGTCATATGTGTAGATCTTCTCATTAACTTGAGAAATGAGATATCTCATAGGTTGTCTTCATAGCAATCCAGAATGGCTTTTTTTTTTATATGTTTCCTAATATCTTAGAAACTATTTTTTTTATTTTTGTTTGTTTTCTTTTCTTGAGTAATTTGTTCTTTTTCTTAAATTAACTTTTATAGTTTAATGAAAAGATAAGGGTTCTGATCCTTATTTTAATTATTCCAAAAAAAAATGGATTTCTGTAACATCGCTTTGTTTATTTATGACTCTCCAAACTCCTATAAAAATGTTTCAATTTCATTCTTCCTTTATGTTCCATCGGTTGTTTAAAATTCACGCAAAAGAAAATCATGAAATCATATTCGTACTTGTAAGAAAAATGTGCACATCATTTCGAAAAGATTCTACTACAGTGAAAATGCATAAAACGTGCCGGATTAATTATATGAGGAATAATTAATTGGTCCCTAGACCCCTACTCCCTACTAAACGACCTTTCTTTTGTCATTTTGTACATAGCGAAGTCGCAGATTTTGATTATAACAAGTTATTATCATGCCTAAATATAATTAACTATTCGAGTATTCAAAATTTAAATAGTTCGTGATGGCAGTGGACGACTAACCTTATGATTATATAACAACGTCAAAATAGAAATTCAGGTTGGAAACCGATTTTTTTATTAGTAAGTGATACATCCTGATTTACCGTGATTTTTATAATAATAATTATTTAATTCTTAATTTTATCAATAAGCATTATTTAATTAAAATTTTAATAATAAGATAATGACGCTTTGTGAATGCGTCAATTTGACTGACTCTTTGTACAAAGATGTCATTGAAAATGACATTGTTTATTTTTTCTTACTTTTTAGTTACTTTAAAAAAAAATACAACAAGACAATGAGAGTGATGTTCTCTCATTGATAGATGCTACAAAGCACTTGATTTTTTTTTCCATTCAAATGTATTTGCAAAGTATTAAAAATCACTAGAAGAGATATACTGGCTGTAAATCCAGCGGACACTGTCCGGCTCTATTAATTTATTCAACAGTTTTTTTCCTTGAGGTATATTACTCTCAATTTCAAATCCATTACAGCTAATTAATATTTAGACTAATTTCTTTATATTTAAGTTTGCTAACTTTTCTGTTATTCTATATTGTTTATTTAATTATAAGAGTACTTAATAAAAATGGAAAACCAATTTGTATGTCCAAATGCTAACTTTAACGAATATATTTTTTTTTCAAAAACCAATACCTTACAATATTTGTATTGTGCAGCTTTTCTTATATATGAAACACCATGTTTTTGTTTTGCGATAAATCTTGTCAAGATAATTAAAATTTTCAATGTATTATAGGCAGGGGCAGATGTACGTTGGGCCAGGAGGGGGACAACTGCCTTGGATTTTAAAAATAGTGTTATTCCGTAATGCTTTCGGTAATTTGCCCCTCCCTGAAATTTTTTTTGCCCCCTTGAATTGTCTAATTAATTATATTGAGAAAAAAAAATTAATATCGTACATAATGATATAATTATGCAAAGTTATCAAAATATAAAGTTCCGTAGATGAAAATTTTCTTCATCAACTTGATTATCTATTACTTTGAGTTTTATTTTATTATTATTTTTAATATATAAAATATTATTATTTTAATAATTTTTTTATTAGGTAAGAATATATATTAAATTATTATTATTTTATTTAGTACTCGATTAGTTAATGGATTTGAACCCAATAAGCTATTACAATCCGATAATTGTCCCCCTGATCAAAATCCTGCATCCGCCTCTGATTATACAGAGATAGAACTTGCACCGATTCAACCAAATATCATACACAAAATTCAAACAATTTAGATTATTTAAAAAAATATTAATCGGAAATGCAAATATCCAAATAGTTAACTGCATTTACTTTTAACATTTCTTTATTGCATGTAATTTTTAAAATATATTATATTTGTCATTATTTGTATATTATATGTAATGCGGGCGTACAGATCCCACCCTATATATGAAGGGTGAGGATCAGACGGTCAGTTGACAATGGTTTTTTTTTATAAATTGATGGTCATTTAAATTTTGAAAATGATCTTCTTAATAAATATGAAAAAAATTTAAAAACAAATTTTTTTAAAGATGTGTTTTTTTGTTTATAGATCAATGATCATTCAAATTTTATGCAATTTTATTATCATTTGATGGTCCATCAAAGACTATCAAATTTTTATGCAATTTGTAATGGTTCAAATTTACTACCAAACGATAATAAAATAATAAAATTATATAAATTTAAATGAAGATCAATCTATAGATAGAAGAGTACACATCTATAAACTTTTTTTTATTTTTTTTTTTTTTTTCATATTTATTAACAAAATCATTGTCAAAATTATCAAATTAACCCATTTTCAACTGATCCACACCTATATATGAATTGGAAGTTAACATACAGATCCCTCCAATCCATATTGGCCATATATGCAGCACCTCAGAGGCTCAGAGTCAGACCCAGAGGATATAAATTCTGCGATCGTATCAAACAGTGAGATATTGTCATGACCAATTTTGCAAGACACGGACACTTGCAGCCATGTGCATGTGCCTCGCCTGACTCAAGTAAAACAAACGCTTATTGCACAGAAGACGCGTCGTTGCTTGACAAGAGAAAATGTCACGGGTGTTGGTTTCACATCACATCTCTTATAATCTCCAAATTAATTACCTCAAGGAGAGAAAATCAGAAGTGCAGCTGTCTCATGACTCATGAGTCATGTCTACTGGCTAATAACAGGAACAGAGTACCGAGTATATGATCTCCTATATATCTCGCATGCAACACAAGCTAGAGAATGAATCTTCTTTGATCTGTGAGTTCAAATCTTGATGTAGGTCCTTGTTTTTTTTTTCAAGAAAATCTATACAATAACGCGTGACATTAAAACTACCACCAACCATCAATCCATATTCCATCATGCATTCAGCTCCTGCCTTGTGCATATTGTTTGTGAGTTCAAACTTCAAAGGACCAATCAATAAACTTGGACACATTAGCCAACGATTAATTCGGAAGAAAATGAAACGAAACAACTTTTCTCGTGTAGCGCGCAGAGCCCAAAAATTTACATGTTTATAAAACTTCAAATATTTTCTCATCCAGAGAGAGAATTTGTCATACTAACCAGGCTAATTAATGTTTGTGCTGCCATTGCCATACATACTTAGTGTTTTAAAATCGTGTTCGCGTGTCAAGACATGGCACGATACGAAATGACACGAGAGCGACAGGGCACGGCACGCGTGCCTATCCGTGCCGGCACGATACGTGTTACGTGTCGTGTTCTTAAACGTGACGTGACTGATTTTTTTCATTTTCGACACGGCACGACACGCACGGTTAAGAGGTCCCAATACGGCACGTCACGACACGAAACACGGTACGACACACGACTAGACACGACATGTGTAAGCACGACACAAATAGGCACGAACATATTTTTAAGTTTTTAACTTCGCCTATGTTTCTAACATAGCCAGTTCCAAACCCGGAAAAAGGAGGAGGAAAAATTTGACAAACATAATATTTTAAGAATTACTATAAAAATATTTTAACACATGTCCATGTTTTTTTGACATTTTTTTTCATTTTTTATGTTTTATGGAATTTTTTATTTTTTTAAATTTTACAGAATACTATAATACACTATATAACATATTTTTCAATTTAAAAAAAATTAATATTTAGTTTTAATTTTTCATATTTTCTATTTTTTCTATTTTATTTTCAATACGCTATATTAAATAATTTTTAAAAAGCACAACACGTTTAACACGGCATATTTCAGAATTCAGATGACTGACAGTATAATAATAACACAAAGACGCGGGCCCCATTTTTAGTATACATAGAATTCAGATGGCTCCCCCCACCTTGATCCAGGAGGACAGGACAGCCCTAACAGCTGCCAGCTGTCTCATCAGATCAGATCATGTACCATTTCATTAAGGCCCGGCCCACTTTGTACCTTCCTATTGCACATTTAAGTATTTAACTACTTGTTCCTTATAGCGGGTCCATGAGGTGTTTAATCACCAATTAGTAATTAGTAATTAGTAATTAGCTTGTTCAATGTAACGAGTCCATTTTTTTTAGGATTCAAATTTATTGGAAATTATTTAACTAAAAAAGTAATTCCTTTATTTAGATAAAAAAACATTCATCAAAAACCATTTATGCGTTATGAAAAATTCTGAAATTCTAAATAAATATGTTTGCACATTATATTATGTATGTCAAAATAATATAATTTCAAAACTCATTATTTATTCGGGGAATGTTTGAATTAATTTAAAAAGTGTTGTAAATATTTAGCTTCGGCATTTATTATTGTGAAAAAATCCATCTCTATGGCAAAGGAATAGGAAGGATGGTATTCAACGTGAACAACGCGAACAGCCGCTGTTTACAAACAATATAATTATCTCATAATTATAATAGAGCAATAATTGTCCAATCACCAATGCGTATGGCTTGAGAGAAGCTTGGGATGCAAATTACAAGGGAAAACAAGAGTCATAGAATTATAGAAACCAATCAACTATCTTGCCAACCTAATTTAAATTAATTTCTTAATTGGCACGCACAACCCAACATTCATATTTTTCATTAAAGATCATGTCTCATATATTTCGGTACACCATAGAATTGCATTATGAAAATTTTAAATTAGTACAACAAAATAGGATTTAAATCATGTACAAGCAGAGGAATGATCTTGAATATATAAATATTAATTCACTGTAATTTTTGTTTTTCGTTCGAAAGTTATCTTAAAAAAGAAATATATGATTAAATGCTTGATAATAATTATACTTTTAAGCAATAAATAAAGTTGCGTGTCTTTCAAACTGCCACGCTCTCTAGCATTCTCTTTTTATGCCTTGTTTGTCATAATATTGTACTATCCATTAAACGTATTGTTTTGACAACTAATATACCTAACGATTAATTTTTAGAATTTTGTGTAATTAATTTATCTCTTAGTAGTTTGTATTAAAATTTTGAAATAATTTATGTTGATATATTTAATTAATAAGTATAAACTATTACAATTTTTACCCCATCTTTTATAATATTTTTCTGACTTCTATCACTGTCTTCTATGATGTCGTGCAATCTTCAAAATTGGAATGAAAGAGACATAAAAATTGTAATTAAACGCATAACCTTTTCTTTCCAAAAGGAAAAAGAAAAAGAAATAGTGTGGTGGCGGGATAAGGCCGCAACTTACAATTAGAGAATGGTGGTTCAACATCTAAGGATAAAATATATGCAAACGATCATTTAAATTATTCCATGAAATGACATTTCCGATTCTTGCGATTTGAATTATATTATCTAAATCAAAATTTCCGATTATTCCTCCAATCAACATGTTGAACAAGACCTTGACGTTAGTTTTCACAGTTTTATTTCTGACTGGATTTCTTCGTCGTGCTTGAATGTAGAAAAAAAAGTCGTAATTAATTATTTATGTAATTTTATTGAATATAAATATTTAAAAGTAAAAACTGTAATTATGTTCATTGACAACAAATTATGATTGTAAAATTATTTTAAATAAGAATTTGAGTAATAATAATGTGAGACTTTAAATCATTATTTTTGTTCAGTTTAATTCTCTATTTTTTTGTAAAAAGAACTTTTTTATTTTCTGGACGTACGCAAAATCATTGTGAAAAAAATATTATTAGGTCCCACTTACTAATTATCAAATATTTATAAAAAAATTAAATATGATTGTGAGTAATAAAAAAGTGAGACTTATTAGTTCATTATTCTTGTTTAGTTAAATTCTCTTAATTTTTGTAAATTTAAACTTTTTTTTTCATTTTCTGGACATACACAAAATTATTGTGAAAAATATTAGATCACATTATTAACCATCAAATATTTATTTACAGAAAATTAAGTAAATGAAAATTTCTTGATAATGTAGTATGTGTGAGGGGGTAGGATCAACAAAAAAAAAACTTAATCCTCATTATGGAGTGTGATTTTTGACAAAATCAATATTTGTAATTTATTTAGGCGGAATAATTTAGTTTATTTTATAAAGTATTTAGTTCCATAGAAGAATTAGGCTAAAAAATACAATTAGATTTTGATAAAAATTCTGATGTAAAAACTATCGACGATTTTGCTTGCCTCAGATTATTAGAACACATGATCACTTTCGGAAGTATTAATTCTGAAATAAAGATGTTCTTGGTCCAACCGAACTTCTCATTTTGAAAGTGAGGTAAAACTAAAGCAAATCGAATGTAACATTATTTTAAACTTTATTGTTTGACAATGTTCAATTTTTTTTTTAAATGTTGATTTTATTTTACTTCATATGCTTTATGCTTTGATATTTTAATTTACTTATTTAGTCTTAAATCACTTCTTTTATATTGAAAAAGTATCTTACATGACTTAGATAATTACAACTCTACTTTTGTTCAATGTAGCTTTTTTAACTTTTAACACTGTTGGTCAATAATATCATGTATTTATAGGCAATTAAGTATTTTCTCACTTTTGAATTTACTAAATTGGATGTGATGACGTATGATCTTAATTTATAAATTCAATTGTCTCAAAGACTCATCCATTAATGATGCACGCGTGTCATTGGATATATGGTTATATCGTGACACGGTGCTTTTGAGATGACGTGACGTAAAACAAAACATGATTAAGGAATTACTTGGAGCTGTGTCACCGTTATTAGCTTGTAATATATATATATATATATATATATATATATATAACTAACGTAAAACTAACGTGTTTTTAGGAGCACAGAACTCCTCTGTTATCTTAACTTAAAAAATATATTAAATTATTTTCAAATTTTAATTTATCACTCTTATTAAATTTTTCATATTAAAATCTTATGGGATATAAAAATTTGGGCATTTTAATTTTTCTAAGTCACTCTTTTCAATTTTGAAAATTAATTCTAAAAAAAAATAAGATATTCAATCTTTCTATATTATTTTTAAATATTAAAAATAATGACTTAGAAAATTCAAAATACCCCAAATATTTATATCCCATAAGATTTCAATATGAAAAATTTAATGGAAGTGATAAATCAATATTTGATAATGATTTGATATATATTTTGAGGTAGAATCACAAAAAAGCTTCATTCTACTAGGAGCACGTTAGTTTTTCTATAAATATATAAATATATACATATATATATAGAGAGAGAGAGAGAAATCTAGCGTGCTCTTAAGCTTACGAATACCTTCCGTGAGTTTAACTCAAAAATATATCAAATTATCTTCAAATTTTAATTTATTATGCTCATTAAATTCTTCATATGAAAATCTTATAGGATACAAAAATTTGAGGGTTTCGAGTTTTCTATGACTTTATTTTTAATTTTTGAAAATTAGCTCTAAAAATAATAATAAAATATTAATATTTGTACATTATTTTTAAAAATTAAAAATAATAACTTAGAAAACTCAAAATACCTTAAATTTTATATCTCACAAGTTTTAATATGAGCAATTTAATGAGCATGATAAATCAAAATTTAAAGATAATTTGATATATTTTCTGAGTTAAACTCACGGAAGGCCTATGTGAGTTTAAGAGCACGCTAGATTTACTCTCTCTCTCTATATATATATATTAAGTGAAGCTGTAAAATATATTGAATTAGATCAGATGAAAAATTTAGGAAATGATTAAATAAAAATTCAAAAGGATACTGTTTTTTTATTGTTGTATTTCTTCATGGCAATGCTGGTATTTTAATTTTATTTTTTTTCTCTTTGATATTTAATCCGTATCAACACTTTTTTAATTTGATTTAATGAAATTACATAATGTGTTATTTGTCTGCTACTTCAAAAGACTAGCTAGTTGAGCTATCTTGTTGGTTTTAATACCATGAAAAACGGCAAAAGTATATATTCTCATTCATTATTATAAAATTATTTAGTGCTAACGATTTTGATGTTAAATTGGATCCTATGAAAATTATAATCTATATAAAATTTTTAAACTATAAGTTATAAAACTAATTGATTGGATATATTTTTATATAAAATATCACATTCAGGTGTACTGTGTACATCGAAGGCTAACAAAAGCAACGGCCAAAAATATCTGACTTGATTTCCTTATCAGCCATCGAAATGAGATACTAATCCATTATTGGATAATATAAAATATCCAACGGGTTATATTTTTTATCAACTTAAATACAAACCAAAACGTTGATATTGATTGACAATGGCCGGTGACCACACACTATATACAGTATTATTAGTATGTTTTAAAATAATAATAATAATAATATTATTATTAGTAGTAGTAGTAGAGCTGTCATAAAAAATATGTAGCTCATGGATTAGTCGGGATCAACTCAAATTTGACTTGTTCATTAAGTTTGTTAAGTTAATGAATTAATTTTGAGTTAAGTCTAACTTAGCTCACTAAATTTGTTAGGCTCGTTAAATAATTAATATTTATTATCTATATTATTTTATTATGGATTTTTAATGTATCATATAAGGTATAATTTTACATATGTATGAAATATGTACAAAATTCAGTTTTCATTGATTTTTATTATTTTTTTATTTTGATATAAAGTATTTGTATAAAATAGTGTTAATTATTAAATAACTTATTAATAAGCCATTTGTCTCGCATTACTTAACGTGTTAATCTTAATTCAGTATTTTTTACCCATAAATTAATGAGCAGATCTCAAGCTTAACATCACTGGACTGTGATCTTCTGCTGCACGATATGTGTGCAGCGAGCACAATAGCTTTTAGATTTACGGGGTCCATTGAAATTGATGAAACACGAATCTTAACGCTGATCGGACAATTTTCAAACCCCGCTGCACGATACAACGCAGCAGAATACATGAATTCTAACATCGCCCGAGGTTCTCTCATCCATTGGCCACTGGTGCCATTTCCAAATACCGAAGCACCATCCAGAACAGGGAACTGAATCGCTACACAAACTCAAACACCATAAATGTTTTATCAGAATAAATATTTATAGTTGTTGTTAAAAAAGTACACGCAACTAGGGCATCTTCGTCCTTGGTAGTGCAATATAAGCTGAGTGATGATTTATGAAGAAATGTACGACCAAATGAAACCTCTTGTTTGATTTTTCTAAAGGAAAAAAATGGCAGAAGCAAGAGTATTGACTTATGTTTATAAAAATAAGTAAGAGTTGATAATCTACTCTGCTATTTTGACACAACACTATATTGAAAACTTAAGTTTAACTATGGAATTTAATTGCCATTGTGGACTAGTTGATCCCAGTGATTTCTTTTTATTCTATTAATTATCCCTTGGTTATCCATAATTCAATTGGTATATTCTTTATGACACCTTTTTTTATTTTATTCTATTTAAATTTTGGGCACATCATTCTCACTTGAAGAAAAAATCATCTTTTTTAGTTAAAAATTTATAAAAGGAGTCGGCGTCTGCGCAGCACCACACCTAGATAAAATAATAAAGAAAATAATAAAATAAATCAAGGTGGGCATGGTGCGGCATCAGTCTTAAATGAAATTATAAATAAAAATAAAATAAGGCAAGGTTGGAGCGCTATTTATTACATATGAACGTCCTTTAAACCTTAAAAGTTTAGCGACTCAGCAATAAAAAAAAATTGTCCCAAAATCATTTTACAGGTCGGGGCGTTAAAAAAAAATGATTCAAGATTATTTTATGGACCATCATATTTAATCTGGAAAAATTTTCCGGATCATACTAGTGGATGTCAAAAATATTCTACTCATGATATTATATATGAATTTTTTATTTTTCTATTTTTTTTAAAAAACAAATGCAAATATCCATCTCCTGGTTGCATCTGTGCACTTTGAATCTTTGATCTCAAACTCAACATGCTTTGTATCAAATAAAAATAAATCACAAGACGTCGGTCCCATCCTCAGGCTGTCAGGCGCACAAGCCCGATTTATTTAGTACTAAATTATAAAATTAAAAAAAATCACATTGAAACTTAATGATACTTTTTTTATTTATTTATTCAATTTGTATCGTATTTGATTATACGGGTATGTATAAATTTTTTTATTAAATTATTTGATATAGATAAGGATAATTTTTTTTATTAAGTAAATGGTAAGGTTAAGGGTATGAATAAAAATTATTTTGTACTCATTTATTCTATTGGGTAAATTATTAAAAATAATAGTTAAATTATTCTAAATAATTATCTCACATAATATTTTTTTCTATATTAGTTGTCTAAGTTTTATGAGTTAATTATTATGAATTATAATTATTATTTTCTCCAAATTTAACCATTTTATAAAATATAAAAATATTTAGTAGAGTACTTATTAAAATGATTGAACGAGATAATATAAATTTTTTATTTTAGAGAAGACACTATTTTTGTTTTTAATATATTTTATTTTTAGTTAAAAAGTTTGACAAGAGATGTTTTATTTTTTTTAATTTATTTATTTTGAAATGACTCGAGTTAGAATTAATTACATAGTTATATTTTGATTTCATACTAACAAAATAAAGATATATCTATATGAAAGGAATGTGTTTGTATATTTTTTCATAAATGATGATAAAATAAGTAATATATTAGTATTATTTGTTAGCATTTATTACCATTTTATTAATCATTTATTGTAATGGATAAAAATAGAATTTGAGTAAGTCTAATTTTAATATATAAAAATAAAATATAAATAAAAACAATTTTATATGAATATAGGGGTGTCAATAGGTTGGATAGGGTCGGGTTCAGGTCGGATCATATTATTTTATTATTATTTTTATCCGACTTAAACACGACCCGTTTAATTTCGTAAAAAATCTTGACCCTTATCTAATCCGACCCGATCCGTGTAAAATAATTAAATATTTATTAATTATTTTTTTTATAATTGTAAGTAAATAAATATTGATTAATTTATAATTAATCTTAATTAGTATATAATTAGTGTATATTTAAGTTTTAATTAGTACTAAATGATAAAATTACTTCAAAGAATATAATTAATCGGATCGGATCGGATTGATCCGAACCTAACCCGATCCGAATTTGAATCAAATATTAAATTTATATCCGATTCATTTATTTTCAAATTATATTAAATTAGATCAGATTAATCAGGTTCTACGGGCAATCGATAATTAACCCCTATGTTATAATGAAAATATCTTTATTCGATGTATGACGTACCTGTCGACATCACTTGTGAGAACGTGAAACTCTCATTTCTTTATCCTTCTTTTTCTTTTTCCTTCTCACAGTCGTAGAGGCTCACAAAATATCAGAACCATAAGTTAAATATGCGTCTGATTTATTTTTCATTTTAATTCAACGTCCAGATTGTTTATTATTTTCAACTGTTTCCAACCGTAGCAAATGACATTATATATGTGGAATGCCAGTTGTCACTCGTCAGTCAACCTGTATTTTTTTCCTTTCTCGTGCCATTGAACTTCTTCAATGTTAGTTAATGTCCAATTCCGGTCCCCAACGGTCCTCACTTTAATTTCTCTCATCCTTATCTTGATTTTTAATCTATTTTTCTGGATTTCATGAACTAGGGTTTGACATCGCCTTGAAAAAAAAATAGTATATATAAATAATTTATCAGAAAATTTGTGAATATAAATATATATTTTTAAATGCTAAAAATATATCTAATAATAAATATTATAATTACCTATATATAATACAATTCATTAAAAATATGAAGACTCGTATTGATTTAGTATTTAAATTATAATTAGAGATATCATATCATTTTTTAAATTAAGAAAAAAATGACATAAATTATTTAATTAAGATAAATAAAGAGGGAGAAACAAAATCAACAGTGAAAAATATAAATGATATGGCATAGCTTAAAACATTAAAAAAATAATATCTCTCTGAATATAAATTATTATTAATTATGAGGTTAAAGAATTGCCTATTCCGGCCCATCCGTGATATGAGCGCTCTAATTTTAAATATAATATTTATTTTTATTTCTTTGACAAATAACTTACGGTTCTCTGGTTGGCATAAGTTTTTTTTTATATATATTTTTTCCTGCTTTCTTATTCGGTGTCAAATGTCAATTGGAAAATAAATCTTGATTTGTTGTTCCAGAATAATATTAAAATATAGGCAACACCCAATTGATCTTTAAGACAGCTCCATCTATATCTTCAATAAGCATAGTAAAGAACGTTACAATGCTGGATCTATATAGAAGTCTTTTGGCCTTTCATTAAACTGAAAAGTCAAGTTTTTAATTTTTCGATGGAGGATAAACTAAATTAAATTTAAATCTGATTTAATATAATTGTTCTATTTAAATGATAATGAATTCATCTATATTTTATTGTTGAAACCTGAATGACATTTTTTAGTATATTAAATTAAATTAGTGTACCAAAAAAGTTAAATATACACTAAAATTACCCTTTATATATATTATGGTTGTTCATTCCAAAAACACTCCTCTGTTCTTGATGTAGGCCGAAAGTTGTACGTACCCCTTTAAATCCGAGTTGCCACGTATTTGCCAGATTTTTTATAACAGCTTTTTTTTTTTTTTTTTTTAAATATCAGTTTTTGCTAGACACATCTTAATTGATTTAAGAAGGTAATGAAAATTATCCAAGTACTTGTCAAAAGAGAGCTGATATACAAATACACGTTTGTAGATACCTTACGTAATTGATAATGGAATTATTATGCACATTATATATAGTTATTACATGTTAATGGATTTATTATACCATTTATTTAATATATTATCATTATTATGTATATTAAATGAGTTATTATGTATATTAAAGATATATATGGGATAATTACTATACAAAATGAATGATATAATAAAATCATTAACTATATATAATGTGCACAACAATTCCCTATCAATTTGCATATCGAATTAGGTATCAGGGAAACATTTTCATGGTAAAAATACATCAATGATTGTCTAACAATTGAATTTATTATTATTTTTTTTTTTGAAACAAGGATGGACGGAAATATAAACCAATTAACTTTAAATATTTAGATCTCCTTCCCTTTTTTTTCATTTTACCAGTCTTATATGTATATATTATAAATCAGAAGTCAAACCCATCTGCTTCATGTTTTTCATATGTTTTGTCGGTTGCATTGGTTTTCCGTGTTGTTCCTCATTTTTTATATTTCGTTTAATTAATTGCAACTCTCCAATTTTCAATTTCCTCTCCTGGCCCAATTACGCAATTACACGAGTCGGTTGCATATGATAATATATTATTAAACCTATGATTCATTAGTCATTGCCATGCACCTCCGCTTATCTCAGAAGCTTAGCCTACGCGGAATCCATATAAAATTAATACCAGATATGGGTGACGTGTCTAATTCGCATATCTTTATATTTGACAGCCAAGTTTGTTCATATCTAATTCCAAATTATTTATTATATTTCAACAGCGTCAAGTTGTTCGTATCTGATTCCAAAATGTTTATTTAGAAGTCAAGTTGCTCATATTAAGTATTAACAAATGCAACATTCAAAGTAATATTGAGAGAAAGATGTGCACAATTTATTTAGAGAAGAGAATATCTCTTCAATGATTTAGAATGTGATCGGGATTGTTGTTGGATTATACTTTATTTTTTTTATTTGGTTTGATTTGGTTTCTTTTATTTAGATTTATAAATAAATCTGTGACACAACTAATTATCATGACCATATAAACATATAGATTAATGAAATTTGCAGACATCCATCCTTTTTATAAAAAAAATTCAAAGTAATGAAGTATATTAAGTATTAACAAATTTGAAGCGCATAAAGGGGGGGTATCAAGGCGCAGTTATTAACCCTCTACAACTTAAAAAAAAAGAAAAAGAAAAACAAACATATCCATAAATCCATATGAAGCTTACAATGATCGTTCTCTATATTTATAATAATAATAATACTAATACTAATACTAATAATAATTATCATCATCTCATAGTTTAACAGAAAAACATGTATGCTAATAATTTAAATTGTTTTCTATAATATATGTGATATGTATATGTAATATGTGGTATTTTAATAAAACATACATATTTTATAATTGAAAAAGACTTTTGTTGTTATTTATTCTCCCCCTAATTTAAGAAATTAATTAAAACAAATAGTGAACAATTATTTATCTGTTTTTTATCTCTCCGCCCTGGGATCCAATTATCTGATTGATTGATTGATTCTGTTGTCAATTATGCGTGTTCTATTTGTTTTTTTGGTTTTGAGGAGAACGGGTGTCATATTTTTATTCTTCCAAAAAAAAATAGTGGAGGTATTGAGTTGACATTCAAATTAACAATTCATAAAAAAACATCTTACGTACGCTTGCCCATATATGACTTAATTAATTTCTGACTCAGCCTGTTTATTAACAGTAACGGTAAACAACTAGCGAGGATATATATTATGTTATTCTACTATGATGGCGTAAATAGTATGTGTATGTATGTATTTTTTTCTTTTTTATTAAGCGTCAAAGTGTTCTGATTTTATAATAATTTAGATTTTTTTTTCAAATCCTCAAAGCTAATATCGATCGTGGGACGGAGTTGTTTTTCAATTCGTGATACTGCATCTGTAGATAATATGTTGAAGTTATAATTTTTTTTTCTCGCGATTGTTACACAATATGACACACAAAATAATAATAATATTTCGCCGATATTTCTATCTCTGACCATTCATATATCGCCTAAGAAATATTTCTATCAGTCTAGCGATATTTGATAAGAAATATAAACACAATCAATTTTGTATCTTTCGTTGATTAAGAATATCAATGATAATTTATATCGCCTTAAAGAATTTTATAATTAAATCATTCAGAAAAAAATATGGTAGAGACATCCTTATCATGTCTACATTATTACATGAATATGGGGCATCCAAAAAAAACTGTCATTTAATTATTTTTGCTTATACAATAATTATTGTTAATTTTTTAGTGACAGCTCATCTTTTTCCTTTTATTTTCATCATTGGCTGCACCATTATATAAAAGGAATATTGGATTTGATTGATATGACAATATCTAATTTTTGAAAGCTGCGATTTTTAAATCTTTTTAACGAATTTCATGACATGAATTCAATTTTAACGGACACAAGTTTAGTGGATGATAAGATTTTTTTTAATTGCATGAAAGTTTATTTGGTCCCAAGCTTGAGTACGATGCTATATAAATTACATCAACTTTGCAACAACTTTCGACACAATGATGAAAATAACTCAAACAATTTAATGTGTATTATAGTACAAAATGAAGAAGAAAACTGATGCGTAAAAATATGTTTTAAACATGCTTCATTTTAAATATATTATATATCCACTTGATTACCATTGAAAAATAAGAAAATATTAGAAATATATAACAACTTCATATATATATATATATATATATATATAGTCCGACTACGGTGCTTTGCAAAGTACAAGAGCATTATGTGTTTTGCGCTCTATTATTAATTTCAAGTCAGAAATGATCGATCCGAACCGTTCAATTTAATCTTCATATCAAAATCTATTAGGAAACCAAATTTTATATTTTTTATATTTTTTTGTTATTTTTTCTGATGAGGAGAAATTGGCATGATTTGAGAATTCTGGTTCATTCAAAAATGACGGTTTTTCCCTATCCAAAAAAATAGCAAATGAATTTTAAAAAAATATAAAATTTGGTTTACTAATAGATTTTGATATGAAAATTAGATTGAGCATAATTATATATATATATATGTATCGGCTCATATATATATATATATATATGTAGAGTGGAGATAGCGTGAGCTTAAGCTCACGGAGGCCTTCCGTGAGCTTAACTCAAAAAACATATTAAATCATCTCGAAATTTTAATTTATCATTCTCATTAAATTCTTTATATGAAAATCTCATAGGATGCAAAAATTTGGAGCGTTTTGAGCTTTTTAAGTCACCGTTTTTAATTTTTTAAAATGATGTTCAAGTATTGAATATATTATTATTATTTTTAGAGCTGATTTTCAAAAATTAAAAACGATGACTTAAAAAGCTCAAAACGCTCCAAATTTTTGAGATTTTCATATAAAAAATTTAATGACCATAAATAAAATTTCTGATTTAATATGTTTTTTGATTAAGCTCTCTCTCTCTCTCTCTCCACTCTATATATATATATATATGTATGTATGTATCGGCTCATATACTTCAATTAATTTTGAATATTTAGTCAAATAAATAAATTAATTAACTCTTAAAACTAAATGAACGATGAAATTTTAATTGAGAATTAATTTTCTATTTTCTTGTCCAATACGGATTGTGAATTGTAATCGAATTGATATCATATGTTTTATCGCTATTAAATTATATATTTTTTTGACATTTTCTTTCTTTATTTTGTTATCATTTTACTTTTTTTGCTAATTGAGCTTTGTAGCACACTCCTTTGAAATTTCTAATTTCCGAAGTATTTATTTTCATTGGTCTTTATTCTTCAATGTTTGTTTTCATTTTAGGTCCTTAAAAATATTGTTAGGCTATGATACTGTGCATAACACAGATTGCTCATGTATTATGAATTAGTTAGTTGTTATCAAAGTGCAAATGATCGATTCAACGTATAAAATAATTTTTGTATGAATATATAGATGTAGATTAAATTTTATATTTTTAAAAATCTTTTTTACTATTTTTGAAGATAATTAGAAAGTCACTTGACTTAGTTATTATGAGCGATAGAAAAGAAGTGATTTTTTAACTATTTAAAAAAATAATAAAAAATCTTAAAAATATAAAACTTGATTTACGTCTTGATATTCATATGAAAATCATTTTTGTATGGTTGGATCGACCATCTGCACTTTGATAATGAATAACGGATCCATAGTACGAGAGCGATCTGTGTTATGCATAGCACCATAGCTCAACATCTCTCTCTCTCTCTCTCTCTCTCTCTCTATCTATATATATATATATATATATATATATATATATATTTGTCTATTATGCTTTCGGTAGCACTTCGGTCAAAATACTACCAGTCCAAAATTTAATTTCTCATGCTTGAGATTTTGATTTAAATAACTCAATAAAATATGTATATCATAATCTTGTAGAATACTATTTTTTTATCGTATTTGAAGTTAGTTTTCTATGCTTAATGATTTTTAGAAAAATATCCTTTAATAAAAACCTATGAATTTTGAATATCCAATAGAGGTTAATGCAAAAGTGATGAACATTATAACATAAGTATCTTCTGGTTACAGGAGGTAAATATTTATTTGATCTCAATTGTACGATTTAAATGGGACAATTTCATGTGGGTAGATCACGGGGTCTGCAGTAAAAATACAAGTATGACTCTATCAGAAGCCAAAAATAATAAAATATATGATAATGTACATAGCATTTTTTTAGAACAAAAAGATAGTACTTGTAGACAGCGGGCATCTTGGCATAGACCTGGGAAAAAAATAAAATATATATTTAAATTCGATTTTATTTTTAATTGCCAACTGCCGGTTGGTACGTTTGTTAATTTGTACTTGAAATACATTAACAATTTATGCAAGACCTGAGGAAAATAAAATTTAATCATCATGAAATCTATGATTATATGATTGATTTGAAACTTATCATATATAGTTAATCTACGAGACAACATTTAAATTTTTTAATGATTGTACTTATCATACTTGCATAGTGCAATTAATGGATAGCTACAATACACTTTCATAATTATGTTAAATAAATCCATAAATTTCCTTATCGCATTTCTTCCTCATCTACATTTTCCATGAAAGCATTTAGATTTAGTTATATATTCCATTTATTAAAAATTTAAGATACTGATTCTCTGTCAGTTACGCACTCGAGAAATTTTATTTTGTTGACTATGAACGAGAAGGCGTCCAGATTCAAAATCGGTGGTCTTGACATAATTCAAGAATAAATTAAATTGAATTAAAAGGAATTACAATTTGAAAACAAGCACGTGACTTCTGATCCACGATTGAAGCTTGAATTCGTTGCTTGAGAATTCAGTAAAACTATTTTCAGGTTCAAATCCAGCTAACTCTTTTAATAACCTGGTGTTAGGTTCGTAAGATGAGCACTATCTAAAAGATTTTTTTTTCTTTTCAGAATCATAGAGCAAGCTTTCAAGATGTGATTTGGATCAAATGAAGAGTAATTCATGCAGCATCATCAATTTATTTTTCTTCAAATAGTGTCTTTAACTGATATTTGAGGTTAGTTTTTTTATTCATTTGGTATAAATTATGAGTATTAAATAACAATAAAATTCAAGCATATTTGCCATTAAATTGATAAAATTATATTGATGTAAATTGGTGAAAATGATTCGATAAATATTTACTTTGATGGTGATATAATTCAAAATATATGAATTGGTGTAAACTATACAATAGGTCGAAGACTAACACTTTTAGGGAGCGAGAATGTCACCTAAATTAAATGTGCGATTTATTGAGATTTGGGAGTTGAGAAATCTCAGTACTCGGTTGATGTTCAATGTTAAATTAATATTGCACATATAGGGTACTTTTTCTTTAACATGATGTATATGACGAGAGCTCTTGGAGAATAGATATGAGGTAATCTATTTAAAAATTGGTATGATTGAGCTATATGTTAAGTTGAATTCTACGAAGACGAGTGGAATGATAGGTTTATACAGGTAGCCAATTTGAAAGCGGCAATGTCCAACAACTATCTCAGCAATCTTATGTTGTTAACATTAGACACAAAATAAATCGGCAAGTGAGAACATGTGACAATTTAAATCAACAAAAAAACAAACGTAGAGCATATCCCAACCGATAGTGATGACCTAAATGATGATGAAGACTATAATGTGGAGTCAGATAATAATACTGATTCGACGAATGATGAGGTAGATGAGGATGAAGTAGATAAATGAATTTACAATTCATTTATCGATCATCATTGGGTACACATAGCTAGTAGATTTCATGATTCTTCTTAACGGGTTCCCACAGATTATCTAATAGTAGGAACTGATGTATTAGTTGATGATCCAATAGATGAGAAATAATAGTTTTAATAAAAAAAAACACTTGAATCATTTTGTACATAAATGACATACTGATAATAATGAGTTTAAAGCATGAGAAAGCAACAAAGAAAATTACGGTATATGTGCAAAGATGAAAAATATAGTTGATACTTGTATGCTATATCAACTGGTTTAGGTAACACTTGGGGATAAGAAAATGCACATACAAATATATTTGTAGGACCACAACCGCTCAAGTCAATAATGCTCAGTTAAATTTATATCATTATTTTAATTTCAGGAACGAGCCAAGCAAAAGTTCTTCAAGTCCATGCAGATGCACAACTAGTCGAAGAGAATAAATTGATATCTTATGGACTTTTATGTAGTTTGAATTTATATTCTATAGACTTTTATTTAGTTTGAATTTATATCCTATAGATTTTTATTTAGTTTGACTGATGTCATATGGATTTTTATTTAGTTTGAATTGATGTTTCTATAGACTTTTATTTAGTTTGAATTTAGTCCTATGAAATTTAGGCTATATTTTAATTAATTAATTTTTTCGTGGTAGTGTGAAAGATAGCAAGGCACTTTTAAAATGTTGGACTTTATCAATGAATGTTTATGAATGAATTCTATGATTAAAGTCATAATGCATGTGCCGAATTGTCTTTCAGTAAGAACTATACTACTCTACTTTCCCTACCCTCACATGAATACCAGAAAAACTTATTCTTTCTTTTTATCCAACATTAACTTAGATCCACTCTCCTTTTTTCTGAAATTAATAAACTTTAGAAAGATGATATCAGGAAAGAATATTGTGACATTTCCCTTCTCTCCTGTGAAGTAGCCCAAAAATACGATAAGGTGCATACGATACCTTAGATCCTATTCCATCACATGCGCCTCATTCTTTCCCTGTCATCAGTTCTTATTCATGTGCTAATTGGATCATCGTGAGTGAGTAAGCTTCAAGCATTAGCCCTTCTCCTAACTGATTATTCCTTACTTTGGAAACAAATTGGACAGTCAAAATAACTACTGGTGTATCTGAAGCCATTCCACTAATAGGATTGCCTTTAGTATATCTTTTAGTTTGTTGTTATTCTTTTTTTTTATAAAAATTTTAATAAAATTTGGATAACATTATCTAGATAACATTTTTTAGGGAAAAAAAGAAACATGATGTACATATTTTTCAACTTTAATTAATTAAAGAAAATAGGGATCAGACCTAAGGTTACAAACGGATAGTAAAATATCTGATTTTATCCGTGATCCGATCCGAAAAATAACAAAAATTAGCCGATTTGTATCCGTATCCGTATCCATATCCGAATTTTTTTAATGGATATGGATACAGTTCGGCTATTACCTATCCGTAAACGTCCATTTAACTATTATCCGTCAATATCCGACATTATCCGAAGGTATCCGATCCGATATTATCCGATTTTATCCGAATTTATCCGAAAAAATCTGATTATGTGTTTTTAATTATATTTTTTTTGCATAAATTACAAATCTAACTAATTTTATATATAATTTATACTAATGTATCATATTTTTTTAATATTGATTGATACATTTGAACTACTAATATAATAATTAATATTTAACTTTTATAATTAATAATTCTATCCAAAAATAATATGCAATTTTTTAATGATATATATAATATTTTTACTGAATATCTTAAATATATCCGTATTTGTATATGTATCCGTCCGATATCCGATATCGGTTGAATATCCGATATGTATCCGTATCCGAGACTATCCGTATCCGAAAAATTATAACGGATATAGATACAGTAAAAATATTATCCGTCCGTATCTGATCCGTTTGCAACTCTAATCGACCCCGATATGTTCATAAAGGAAATAACCTCTTCATATTTTCAGTTTTAAACGAATTGCTTAAATTATTTCTTGTGTGTCGCACAATCGATTGAAATAAACTAACTCATTAATTTTTTTTTGCTAAGTTGTTATATATTCTGACAATATATGAAGCTGGAGCAAAGGTTAATGTGTTACCTAATAGGTCAAACATAAGAGCTTTTAATAAATTTGTAAAAAAAAAACAACAGTAAGCCAATAATAAACTGGACAGTTTTTTTTTCCAATTTTTCCAACGCAACTACACTACGTCAAAACGACATTCGAAGTTTCGAACTGATGTGTATGAAATCGGATTTAATTAGGTTGAAACTTTGCGAATATTCCTATTCTTCTATGACTTGGACCATAACAAGAGACCTACTAATATTCCAATTCTTCGATGACTTGGACCATAACAAGAGACCTAGCTAACTCACAGGAAAGAAATTGATTTTGGCGATTTAAGCAGTGCTTGACGGTCTCGGTCTTTGATGTTTGCAAAAATTTCCAGCTTAGTTAATTATGGTAGTGAAATATTTGGTGTGTAAAAATAATATATTCTAAAATAAAATACCTAAAAGTATACCATCACAATAATAAAATACCATAGAACTCATACAACATAACAATAACTAAAATTCCGTCACAATAATAAAAGTAATTTATCCTAAAACAAAATATACAATTAAGGATAATTACTCGATGTGTAAAAACTTATCATCTTCTTGCATCGAAACCTGCAACTCAATGGCGTTGTGTCTTCGTCTTCTTCATCATCCGCTTTTTCTTGATTATCAGCAATAGTAGAGAGAGACTCACTTGTCATTGGTACAAAATTAGTAGGAGTAGTTATTGCACTTGATTATCATCATCTTTTTCACTTTAAGTTAATTCGGAATGATGGTTGTCAGACATAATCTTTCTCATTTCCCCTCTTGTTTTTTTTAGTATTTTTCTTTATCATGGTGTTATTGATATCCATACCAAAAACATCTTTAATCAGTTTGATAATACCTCGATCACTACGTCCGACTACTGAAGAATCACCAATAGATAACCCCCACAGACAACTCACATCCTGTAATATCATAATAATCTTGCCAACCAACAAATGATAAGTGTTGGTCTCAAACCGCCAACACTTGACAAGCATAGTAACTAGCCTACGCTCAATCTATGTGTGTTTTATTTGAATGAGCTGATAGAATCTCAACTTCTTTAGTGCCGACCCATATTTATCGTCAAATTTAATAACACATCGATGTGTTCAAAAAATCCAACACATTATCTGGCTACAATATATTAAAAAAATTTCATCATTACTACTCCAACAAAAAAAATATATTTCAAGCAACATACTAAAATAAATTATTGTGAATTTGTATTTGAACTTATATTTGTTAGAACATCATTCACTCTGAACATGCAATTTGATATGCTAAGAAGTTGAAAATACACACCACTTGAACCCATATTTTCCATCTAAAATCAATTAATGAGATAAATAAAAAAACAATCATTAAATACAACAATTATAATAAAACATCAATTCCTAAAATGAAAAAAATTCAAAATTTTCCAACAGTTTCTAAAATTATACCATCAATTATTAAAAGAGAAGGGATCGGTTGACAATGGGCTATTTTAACAACCTTGACAATGGTTTTCTAAATAAATATAAAAAATCTTATAAATGGAAAAAAGTTTATGGATGTGTTCTTCTACCTTTGGATTGATGGTCATTCAAATTTTATGCAATTTCATTATTGTTTGATAGTCCATTAAAGATCATCAAATTTTCATATAATTTACAATGGTTTCAATTTAACGGTCTTTGATGGACTATCATACGATAATTAAATTACATAAAATTTGAATGACCATCAATCTAAAGGTAGAAGAACATATCCATAAACTTTTTTCCATTTATAAATTTTTTAATATTTATTTAGAGAACCATTGTCAAAGTTGTCAAAATAACTCATTGTCAATGGATCCCCACTTTTATTAAAATATCATGCAAAAAATTTATACCATCATTTTTTTTAAATATTCAACATACAAAATGTTGTGCATGTTGAACATGCAATTCATAAAATATCATGCATGTTGAACATGTAACTTCTAAAATATCATGTAAAATATTTCTAGGTATTCCTAAATTATTTCATCAAATTCTATAATTTTTCTAAATTATTCAAATATTTCATCAATTTCTAAAGTTATACCATCAATTACTATAATATCATGTAAAAAATAATACCTTTTTAAATTATTCAATATTAAAATACCATGCATGTTGAGCACGCAATTCCTAAAATATCATGTGAAATATTCATAAATATGCCTAATTTATTTCATAAATTACAAAAAATATACAATCCATTTTCTAAAATATTCCTAACTTAAAATTTAAAATATTATGCAAATATATCATCAATTCCTAAAATATACAATCAATTTCTAAAAATGTATCATCCATTTTCTATTTTTTAGTAATAAAATTAAATCTAACAATATTATTTATTTTGAAAAAAAAAGAGAATAATTACCTCAAGAGGGATCCGAATACGTTGAGGTTTTGTGTTGCCGGGGTCTTCACTTTACAAATGTCTCGGTTGCATGGAGTCTACAGATCTGAAGGTTGGGGGTTGGGCTATAGAAGGGTAAAGGATATATCATATAGGTGACAATTTCGTAGAGTGAGGATACTCTATCCGGGTGTCATAACTGTGAAGTAATTTGTCTCCATATTGTTTATACTTTTGAGGAGTACAAGTCCCACAATTCATTTCAAATTTACGCAAATATTTAATTATAATTTTTATTTAAATATGAAAATTACAGCCACAAAATTTTAATTTCTTCAATCTCTCTTTAAATTTGCTAAGTTGAAATACAACTCGATCTTCCTTAGTGACTCATAATATAACATCTCATAAAGAAAAACTAATCTCGTCTAATAGAAATAATAAAAGTGATAAAAAATGAATGAAGAATGAATAAAAAGATAAAATGTTGAAAAACAATCAATAGAGTAAAGTAGAAAAGAATAGGGTAACAGAGAAATACCAATCAATCACCTCTCTGAAGAGATTTTTCTAAAAGATTGAATTTTCTTTTTTCCTCTACTCTCAATTAATAGCGGAATTATTTAGGATGTAATTGATGACAACGATTAATTAAATTCAGAAAAGAATTTTTTTATGGAACATCAAAGTCCGTAGACAACTAATTTTATTCAAAAGAGGTAATTACATTCATAAAATAAAGAACAAAACTCTTTCATCCAAAATTAAACAATACAAAATATCAAATAACTCAAAATCTACTAAAATAATCTAGATAATTTTATTCTAATACATGTAGAGAGATAAATTTTGAAGAAATCCAAAGTTTCTTTACAAACAACCGATCGTGATGAATATCATTATGTTTGTTGGCTTTTACTGGATCATATGAGTTATTAAGTACGCCACGAGACTTCAAATTTGAATCAATATCTGAATTTATTGAAATTGAAGCAAAAAATTTCTACTTGAGCATCTCAAAGTACAAACATCTAAAATGAACAAACTCTTTTTAGAATGAAAAGAGCGATGAAGAGATGAACAACAACAAAAATCGAAACAAAACAACATAATCTAAAAAACCATCAGAGTAGAGAGTAGAGTAGAGAAGGAGAAAGATGACGGAGAGAGATAATTAATCGTTTCTCTCCACCAGAGATTTCTCAGTGAAGAGGGACTGAAAAATGATTGATTCCGTTAATTACCAATAACCCATTTTCTGGTAGACTAATTGCTTCAGAATTATACCAATGTACATGGAAGCAAGTTTGGAACCCACCGGATAGATCCATTGGTTGCTTCTGAATTGAGAAAATTTACCTGGAAAGGAAATCTCTTATATAATTACAAATTAGTTTGAAAGGTACGAAAACGGGGAAGATTCAAAACTGCAATTTTAAATGGGAAATACATTTGGATAATTTGCAAAAAAATGTAATGTGGACGGAATGTGGGAAGGATACAACGAATTTTTTAAACAAGGATGGATTTTTGGTTAGATTCAATGAACCTTAGAGTTGGGAGCAACCTTTTATTCCGCACTAGGTCATAGTAACGTCTGATTTTTTATTTTTATTTTTTTTGTTGAGATGATTCAATCTATTGGGTTGGTCTTATCTTAAAATAACAAAAAGAAGGGGGCTATTTGGAAAATATGTTTTCCAGTGGGTAAATTATTGAAATGCTGTCGCAAAAGAAAGTTGAATGAAGCACTACCTAGAATGTTGATGCATTTTTTGACCAAGTAATTAGGCACATTTTCTTTTCTAGATGTCCCTATATCTAAATTGGTCCTAAATAAATTGTATTGAAAATGTATTGTCATTGTTTCTGACCGAATGCAATCAAAATTGAATAAATCATTGAAATTGAAAATGAGAAAATTTTGAGTGAATAAATTTTTTTTATCAGCAAAGGCCGTTAGCACATATAAAATGAAAATATTATATCACAATTAAAACAACATATATTTTGAGAAATAACTTAAAAACATCGTAAAATATTTGGAGTGATGATTTCATATTTATCTAAGAAAATTCCATTGCGTGCAAAACGGTATCGCCAATTTCAAAAAGATTAAGGACATAAATGTAATCCCGAAATTTTCTTCATAAAAACCAAAATAAATAAAGGGAGGGTATTCCGGAAGGAAATAATATATGAAGATAAATTCCGTGATTTCTGAAGGTTGAGTTATCTACTTTGTGGACAAATCCGACCAATAACACGTTCGTGCTAATCGTTATCTGGGACCCACATATACTAATCACCCAATTTCTTATACATGACCATTTGCCAGTAACAAGCCACACGAAACAATGTTTCCATATTTTCACAGTGAATCCCTATCTCCTCGCTCGCTCCGCTCTTTAAAATGGCATTCTTCCCTTGGCTCCCTCCTCCCCATATTCCCCCCATAATTCTCTCTTCATTTCCCCCTTTCTCCCCCTCCTATCTAAAGGCCCAATAAAGAGGGGGAAAAGGTGAAAAACACACACAGCAATAGCCTAGTGAATCACACTCAACCAATCCAATCAGGCATGGCGATAGAGGTGGAGAAACGATCGAAAACCTTCGGTGTGTTACTGTGCGCTGAGGATTCAGAGTTTGTGAAGAAGACATACGGAGGGTACTTTGGGGTTTTCTCGGCATTGTTAGCTGATGAGGAGGAAGAATGGCGACTGTTTCGGGCAGTGCGAGGCGAACTGCCGAGAGGCAATGAGATCGACCAGTTCGATGGATTTGTCATCACCGGGAGCTGCAGTGATGCGCATAGCAATGATGCCTGGATTCTAGATCTAGTCGATTTGCTGAGAAACTTGGTCGCGAAAGGAAAGAAGGTGCTTGGGATTTGCTTTGGCCATCAGGTATGCAAAATGTTTTAATTTTGAACTTGTTTTTCTGTTTTGTCCTTTTCTGTGTGATTTTTTGTGTGTTTGAGGTTTGAACCTTCTTATTAAAGTCTAATAATAGCACTGGATTTAGAAGTGAACTGGAACGATTGATTAAAAGTAGAAAAGGATGAATTTCTTTTCTTTTTCGGTTCAGTCAGATTAAATAAAAGTATAGCTCATTTGAAATGTTGAAAATAATTTGGTTAATGTAGTTAAAAGTGCTGCCTTCCTGTTGTACTCTTATTATATATGTTTATATATAATTCCAACTTAATTACAGGTAATGTTTCTGCTTTTATAAAACGGAGCGCTTATGAGAATTCGGTAGTGTTAGCACTTACCACCACCTTTCCTTCTTTATTACACACTTTCGAAGTACCTCTTAGTTTAGCTAGAAGCCAATAACTTGTACAATATTTTTTTAGAAAATTATTTTGAGGAAATTTTTTGTTTAAAAAAATGTTCTCATCTGGGTTGTTTCATGGCACTTAAATGCTAATGTGAAGACAAAAATGTTAGTTTTAAACATTTTTGTAAAGTTGATCTGGTATGTTTTGGTTGTGGAAAATGATGATAGTACAAACAAGCAGCTAAGGAAGGGTATTGTGGGCATTTCGTAAAGACATTTTTTTCAGAGAGAATTTCTTGATGGGCTAGAAAGTTCGTGCTGGAATCACGGTTTGTTTAGCTCGCGGATTTGTGCACGGTACAACTATTGGTCTTTTGTATACAACTCTGTAGTACTCTATGTAGCGTTTGACTTTTAGAGTTATGGTACCTATTGGAGATCGATCCCATAATAAATATGCTTTTGTATAGCTTCTTATTATAATAGTTAATTACTAGTATTTGCATTCCTTCGTTTATATAATATATTTCTGGAACATTTCATTTGTTAAACAGTGATGTGCTTTAAGCCGTTTCACAAAAAAATCTTAGCAGAATCTGTAGTTCATAGTCGGATTGATTGACACTTTTCTCTGGTTTTAACGGTTTAATAGTATGTGCCATCGGACAGCTGGCTAAAAGCTGGTTGTTGAAACTAGTTGTCAGTTGATCACATCTCAAGTATTCAAAAAATTAGTATTATAATGTGCTTTTGTAATTAAGTATTAGATGTAACTGGTTTTGCATGTACATTTGTCATGATCTGGTACACCTCGTGAAATGATGTGGCAACCCCACCAACTCAACACGCATTTCGTTTCGTACTTTTTTTTTCTATTGGATTCTATGCGGAAGACCAACTAGGTGCAAAAGAAATAAACTTGAGAAAAATGCTACACTAAATTCTAAGATTTTTTTTTTCAAAATTAAATCCTTACTAATTTTGATTTAGAGTGAACACCAATACAATTTTGTTTAATAGCAGGACATAACATTGATTGTTCAATATTTTACTTTAGAATATGGTTCTTTCCTGCTGGAGGGTTGGAGCTCCACTTTATTGGCATTTCTTAATTTTTTTAGAATTAATCTTGTACTTCCAGGCAAAAATCAATTTCTTCACCATCCCCATAATTTAATGAAAACTTTATTGGCATTTGTTCCCTCTATAGTATTACGTATCTGTGTATCTTTTTGTTTTTTTAAGGCCGTCCATACACTCATAGTTCAGATTTAGATCCATTGACCTGATAGCCTGAGCTGGCATTTATTGGTATAGTATCATAATACAACTGAAATTTCTCTTGACTTTCCTTTTTCTTAATTTTTTTAGAATTAAGCTTGTACTTCCAGGCAAAAATTAATTTCTCCACCATCCCCATATTTTAATGAAAACTTTATTGGAGCAAATGTCCCACCAGAAGAACATATAATTGTAGGAAACTAAAACATTTCCAACACCAACGGAATTTTCTTTTTTTAGAAGGAAAGGGGTCAAGTCAATGGAGTTAAATTAGGGGCTGTTTTGTACGCATCTTCTTCCGGAATTAGATGGAAGATGTATTTATTCCGGAAAAAAATGTGCCAAATAAGAGTGGAATTAGATGAAAGAGATGGAAGATAACCAAAAAAAGCACCATCATCTTCTCTTCTTTCATATTTTTTTATTATTTCTCTTTCTTGTTATAGAATTTATGTGTTCTTTAATTATTTTTTTCTTCTTTTTGCCAAACACATTTTCAGTAGTATGTAATTAGATAGAAGTAGGTTTCTGCTGGAAGAATAATCTTCTACTCTAATCCGGAAGATAACAATGTTGTCAAACAATCTTTCCAATCAAAAAAATAAACAATGTTGTCAAACATAACCTAAAGGAATACTAAATTTTGTAAGAAAAGAAGAGGGAAGGGTAAAGCGTTCTGGTGACTGGTACGTACACACTCACTGTCATCTCCTTTAGTAAGCCACATGGGCTGTTTTCAGATAATGTTTGTTCCAGAGATGAGTTGGAATCCATCCATATTAGACATGTGAATTGTACTCACTCAAAACTCCAGATCATTTTAGCACTACTCCTTTTGCTATTGGAGGAACCAAAAATAATTAATTTTACCATCATATGTTCAAGCATACTAACCACAACCTTTGTCAGGACGGAGCTTAGTGAGGACTGAGAGGACTGTAGCCCCATCCAAAATTAATATATTAAAAATTAATATAACTGTTAAATGTTTATGATATTTTATAGTATAATTATGATAATTTTTTTCATTTCAGTCCTAAAAATTTGAGACATAATGTCTGAGATTTATAACAAATTTTTTTTTAGCCGCCTAATAATTATTGTTAGGGTTAATCTCCGCCACTGTCCTTTGTCTTGTTATTACTGCCACCATTCAATTGGAAAGATAAGGTTATCCTCTTGTAGATGTACAAACTGCGTCTCCTTGCTTTACAGATAAGAAGATTTGTCTCCTCCATAGTTAATTAGAGTATAAGTAACTTAGAATAGTTAAAGAAAAAGAGCGTATTTAATCCATTCGTTTTCATACAAAGTTGACAAGACTTGAATGAACAAGTTGTGTTAGCACATGGCGACCCAATGACCGATCCAGTCGATATCCACAGGATTTTTTGGTACCACACAGATGGGCCACGTGATACATATTTTTCCTCTTGTTTCGGGCACTAATTTTTGCACAAGTATCTATCGTTGTATCATATTTTAAGGGTAGCATACAAGTCAAATTTTCTTCTTTTGAAGTAGTACAAAGGTCGTATTCTTTGTTTATAGAATTACAATGTTGAAATTAATTACTGAATGGATAACTTCATCTTTCAGATATTATGCCGAGCCATAGGTGGAAAAACTGGAAGGGCCAAGGGATGGGATTTGGGCGTGACATGCGTGCATCCATCCCCTTCTACAATTCGGTTGCTTTCTTCTCTCAACATCCCACCTCACCTTCCAGTAATAGAGTGCCACCGTGACGAGGTAAGTTGATATGTCAGCAACTAATTATCATGCATTGATCTTCTTAGTAATGTATGTAATTTCCTTAATCGTTCATTTGGAAAAATATCACAGGTGGTGGAGCTGCCGCCACAAGCAGAGGTGATGGCTCAGTCTGAGAAGACGGGAATTGAGATGTTTAGATACAGGGATCATATTATGGGAATTCAGGGGCACCCCGAGTACAGCAAAGATATTTTCGTGAACCTTACCGATCGCCTTCTCCAACGAAACCTAATTCAGGTATGAGCATGTTATGAAGAATATGATCATAATACAAAAAGATGTTATGTTTATGGTTTGTACCTTTTCTGGGTAGGATTTCAATTTGTGTATGTTTGGTGCAGAATTTCCATGTAGAAGCAGCAAAGGCAAGCATAAGTAGCAAAGACCCAGACAGGGAGTCATGGAAGCGGTTGTGCAAGGGGTTTCTGAAAGGAACATTGCCATTGTAGCTCGGGTGCTTTGAATGTGTGTGTTTGGAATTTAGTGGAAATATGTTTTCCACAAAATTCTATATGTATAGAGACATTTAAGTTGATGCATATCGTTTAAATCTAGTTCAGATCAATCTGTGTTGATCGTTTTACTTCGATCCACGTCAAGGTTGAATTATGGTTTTATGATAACTATTACCGAATAAGAATACTGGAGCACTGGGCCGAAGATTGCTTTTGAATTGATGAATTTAGTTCTCTAGAGAAATGAACCTTCAGTGAAGGCAAGCGAGTCCCTTTTTTTTCTTTTGTGAAAAAGGCGAATAAGTGTATTTAATTTCAATTTTTGTGTTTAAAAGCGATGGAGTCAACTTGTTTTTAGAGTGTATTTAGCTTGTTGTACTTCTTCGAGTCAAGTATGATTGTTAATGTGTAATCAACCAGCTTTACTAAATTTCCTTGTCACCGCTGAACTTTTAAGTCTTAAATTAGGACAGCTAATTGATATTTGAAAATTTGAAATTTAATATCCGCATGAGCTAAAAAACTTTATCCGAGGATTTATTGAATCTCCATATCAATCTTAAAATAATCTACATCACTTATTGAATCTGTATTTAAATATTGCATAATTTGAATCTGAATCCGTTATATGTTATAAAATTCAACAAAAAGAATAAATTATATATATTCTTAATCAGTGAAATAAAATACGATCTATAGAGTTGCACTTTCGTGGCATCGTGGGTGCTGGACCCAGTAATTCTTTTCATCAGATTGAATTTATGGCCTAATCTGTGAAGTTGATCTTATTATAGGCGATTGCCGAGCACTTATCAATTGACAGAGTATAATTGATAAGAAAGACGTTCATGACAATAGACACTGACAATAATGGAAAGATGGTGAAATTAGAAGGATCGTACGCTCAAAATTTTTAATTCAGACTAAAAAGTTTCTTACAACTTATGTTATGTTTTTTTGTTGACTCTACAATTTGAAATATAGAGGATCCTTGACAGTCATCAAACGCAGCCCGACTACCATCTAGATGATGATAGGACTAAATCCATATTCTCATGACATTGCATGGCATGGCATGGCAGCCTATATTGTGTTTAATAGATCTAAGCCCAAAAAATCAAGATTCTGCTCAGCCCAGTACTCGTACCTCTTCCAAAACCAAAAGGCTCAATCGGCTAACTAATCCGGTGCCTCGATTTCTTGGGCGTTTTGGAGGCAAAAGGAAAACAGAGGCATCCACAACATGTTCGGCGAAATGCCTCAATGACTCCTCCTTGCTGTTGCTGGAATCTACGCCTACTTCACTACAGGGCTTCAATGGGAACCCCACTGCGGTTAGGCAAGACCTACTGTTTTCTCCCCTTTCTCTCAAGGCGAAGCTCCAGCTCCTTCGCTGTTTCCTGCTCTGCCTCTGCCAACCAAGTATGTTCCACCTATCTCTCTCTCTCTCTCTCTCTCTCTCTTGGTTGTCAAAAAGTCGAAACTCGAAAATAACTATATGCGTAATGTTTGTGGCAGAGGAGTGAGCAGTTACTGTTAGTTGTTGGTGGTGGTGCAGCTGGAGTATATGCTTCAATTCATGCCAAGAGCTCGGCTCCTATGTTGAATGTCCTAGTCGTTGAGAAAGGCAAATTTTTGTCAAAGGTGTGAACTTTTTTCGCTTCAATTAAACTGACATTACTTTTTGGAGGTAGGTTATTGCTCTCCTTTTATTACTAATGCACCTTGTTGTGTAAATTACAGGTGAAGATTTCCGGTGGAGGCAGATGCAATGTGACTAATGGCCATTTTTTTGAACCAGTGGTGATGTTTAAATCCTGAGCTGTTTATACTTAGTTTTGGCTTATTTACTTGTATACTGTAGAGAGACCTTGAGTGTACCAAATTTGATATGAATTGCAGAGATTGGCAGAGAACTATCCGAGAGGGAACAGAGAACTGCAGTGGTCCTTCTTTGATGTTCACGGTCCCCAAGATACGATGAATTGGTTTTCAAACCACGGCATTCAACTTAAGGTTGCTTCTCAATTATTGCTATTGTATTCATTTTTTTTGGGAAAGAAGTGCTTACATCTGGTATTCTTTTTACTGGTCTCATCAATGTTGAGATTCACTTTCTCATAGACAGAAGATGATGGAAGGGTTTTCCCACAGAGTGACAGCTCAGCTTCAATTGTAGATTGCCTTCTCAACGAAGCTCGAAGGCTCGGAGGTACTTCAGTTTACAACTTATCTCCAAATTAAAATGCCATTTGTAAATTGTGTCTGAGGTTGAAGTTATTTTAAAGTTTTTTTGCAGACTGGGAAGACGGTCTCTGATGTATCTGTAATTGATAACAAGCAATTTCTCGTCAAGGTTGAGAAAAGAACTGCCAATCTTGTTGAAGAAATCAAGGCTGATTATGTTTTGGTTTCTACGGGAAGTAGTCACCAGGTGTCATAATATCATTTTTTTCCCCAAATATTTTGGAATTAATATGCTTTTGTAACTGTTGATGTGACATGAGATTTTTCTAGGGCTACTCAATTGCTACTCAACTCGGTCATTCTATTATTGAGCCCATGCCTAGCTTGTTTACCTTCAAAGTTGCAAATGAGAAACTTCCAAGCTTGTCTGGGGTAATTATTTCAATATTTCATATATGGTGAGTATTCTTAATTTAGTCCATAATTATATTTGTTTCTAAATTTAGGTTTCTTTTCCAAAAGTTAGAGCAAAGCTGGAGCTGGATCATGTAAAAAGAAACTTACCTGAACTAACCCAGGTAGTATCTTTTTATTGTTTCTGTTGTTAAAAAAAGTTTTTTCTTAATCTTAAATCACTTGTCATCTTATCAGACCGGTCCTATGTTAGTGACTCACTGGGGACTCAGTGGGCCTGTGATCCTTCGTTTATCAGCTTGGGGCGCACGTGAATTATTTCATTCTAATTATAGAGGTACATATCCATACAATTGTTGAAAGAATTTGTAGTAAACTATTTTAGCTCTAGGCTATTCAATGCTGGTACAAGCAAGATTATTATGTTGTATTAAAATACTGTATTTTGTCAAGTCCGCTAGCATACTATGTATCTTTAGTGATGCCTCCTGAATCCTGATTATGGTAGTGATGTGAACAAAAGCTTTGGGTTTTGTTTCAACTATGCAGTACCTGCGCAGATCATGGTTAAATTGAATACACTCACTTTTCCAATTAATGCTTTTTAATTATTGAAAACAGGAATGCTTTATGTTGACTTCACACCAGATATTAACATTGAAGGGGTGAAGCAAACCCTCTTTCACCACAGAGACCAGCTTGCAGTTTGTTTCTGTTTCATTTTGTACTTCTGTTTACTGTTTGCAGAAAAATTGTATAGTTCATCTTTTTTTATGAATTTTCTGTTTAAACATTTTCCATCTGCAGAAGAATAAATTAAACAACTCTTTTCCTCCGCAATTTGGTCTGCCAAAAAGATTTTGGAGGCTTTTAGTTGAAGAAGAGGTTTTTTTCTCACTAACGCGTTCTTTTCATGATTTCTTGAGGTTCAATTTACTCCCAAGTATCAACACAGTTCATCCCTTTTCAGGGTTTAGATGGTGATGTACTATGGGCGACTATTTCGAATAGCAAGTTGAACTCTATTGGAGTTTTGTTGAAGCAATTTCCGTTCAAGGTGGTAGGAAAAGTGAGTCTTCTTTTTTCTTCTATGTACAAAGTGATACCACAAATTGATGAAAAATCTTGATTCATGTTTATATTTTTCGTAGGGCCAATTTAAGGATGAGTTTGTCACTGCTGGAGGGGTCCCGCTTTCTGAGGTAATTTGTCCCCCCAATTTGTGTATTTCTTTTTAAAGATATTGTTGGTTCAAAACTAAAAAAACGAAACTACTACATAATAATTAGTTTACTCATTGCGTCTTTTTGGGTATTTGAAGGTGTCACTTAACACCATGGAGAGCAAGAAATGTGGAAATCTTTTCTTTGCTGGGGAGGTAATTTTTAGGAATCATATAGATTTTTCATTTTTGTTTGACTGCCATTTTACTAAGATTATTTCTCAGGTTCTTAATGTAGATGGAATCACTGGCGGATTCAACTTTCAGGTAAGAAGCATCCTCGTCTTTTTGGATGCATCTATTAAATTAATTATTTATTTCTAATTTTCACCATAATTTTTTTTACAACAGAATGCATGGACCGGGGGTTACATAGCTGGAACATCAATTGGCACATTGGCATCAAGCAATCACTATGAAAAGTCATCGACGGAACAGATCAGAATCAAATTAGAGAAAATATAAAACTTCAATTGGCCATCAATGGCATTACTTACACTGCAATGATGAGTGAAATATGTATACATTAATAGAAAAATAGAAAAATAGAAAAAAAGAATGATTTTTGTTATTGAAATTTTATGATTTGCATAAATCTCATCCTTTGTAGTTAAGCCTTGCATATGCCATCCTGGCACCAGCATTATTGCTTCCTTGTGTTTCAGCACATGCCACTTGCCTCTCAGTTTTCATCCTGTGCCTCTCCTTGTTCCACATCGGCACCAACCGTTTCACCATTGGGCCCCACATAATAACTAAGAAAGCTATTGATGATGTCAGAAGCAAAGCACAAGTTTCACCACATATCATCAGCCTCACAAGACTTGCTATGAGTGACACGGCAGCGAGGACTGACCCAACCCACCTCAAAATTTCATTCTTGGGTTGCACCAGATGAGTAGAAGGCAATGGTGAACATACATAATATGAAGATATCTCACTTTCACCCTCTGACTCTGTGGTGGCTTCTGACATTGTTTCAGGTGTCTCTGTATATGCTGTCGGAGTCTTCCTCAGTCGAACATTATCTGGTGAAAATGGAGCTGTTATTGGCTTAAATATTGATGATAAGGATCTCGAAGATGTCGATTCCGCTGAATCTGATACCGACATTGTTCTTGAATATATATCGGAGAATGGACTCATTGTCATGTCCGACATACAACTGTCTGATATATCCTCTTCGTCAAGATCTCTTGCTTCTAATGTACTGTACACGTGCATCTCCTGCCTTGTCTACAAGTATTGAAATTTGCCAAGATATCAGAAGAAAGTGAAATATAATTTATCACAATTAGAATATTCTAAGCAAAGTTGCCAATCTACCTTAGTTGGGAGAGGAGGCAGTGGCGGCTCTGCTTCATGCTTTTTCCTCTTCTTCCTGCTCCTCTGGATAAATATAAACACATTTACAATTTGTAAAAATTGGATTCGCGTGCCTCAAGAATAATGATTCTTCTGAGTACTTGTGAATTCTCGTTAGATTTTCTACACTATTTGCATCCATTTCTGTACTTTTTAATTTTGATGATAATAAAACATTTTGAATTAAAGAAATCTTTGATCATGGTTTTCCCCCAATGATTTCATTGCCATTCAATGCCTTGCATCATTTCTCATAAGTCAAATGCAAAGTAGAGTTCATTATTATTATCACCTTAGGAATACATGTAATGGAAGTGATAATCTTGTCCATAATGCGGCTGCCCCGGCGGTGGTGGCGACGAGGATGACATGGCTCCTCCTTGGTAATCTGTAGATCGGCCATGCATCCGTTGAAGCGAATGAGGGAAAAAGGGGTCTCAATCAGAATTCCCTGTTTCAGTTTTGCCTACATAAATTCTGTTGTTAGATATTTCAAGATAATTTTAACGACTTTGTAAGGTGTTGCGCTAACATAACGGTTTTCAACTTTTCATACCTTTATTTAGCAGAATTAGTTGGATTCTATCCTTCATTAAAGTCCACTTATTGAGCACATACATGAGCGTTTATCCAGGGTCTTGTTTTCATGAAGCAATGCTGCATTAGAGGTACAAAATCAAACTATACCAAGCTTCTTTTTCCGAATGTCAAAGATAGCTATTAAAGTAAGCCATGTTTCACTAAAAAAAAAAAAATGCAAAAACAGACTTTTCTGAAATTTTGTATGCGAATATCCAAAAATATTTTTTTAGAGTTTTTTTGGATGGGGACAAAATGATTTGATCTAAAAAAATTCTAATTTGTCAAAAAATAATGATTTTCACCCCTTTAAAAAAAAACAAAAAATTCTACAAAATGTAAAATTTAATTTGGTAACACATTTTAATATTAAGATTAAATTGAACGTTTAGATCATTTATATCTAGTTTGAAATTAGAGATTTGAGTTCAAAATAAACTAACTATAGTGGTTCATGAAGCAAAATAGCCTCACTTTAAGTATCTTGGTTTCTTTTCCCTATGCTTTTAACTGTCGATTCTAATTATTCTCTTTTATAATATATTTTATCGGTCATTCATCTATCACACTTCTTCTTTCCGATGTGAAAGTAATGTGCACAATTAAAACAATATAACTCTCTTATAAATTTATACAGTGAACATTATAAAAGAAATAGTGAGATCAGAAGCAAAAGAAAAAAGACATTTTAAATAAAAAGTGGAAGAAAAACCAAAAAAATAATAATTTCTTTTATGGCTGAGTTCACAATAAAAACAACTTTTTTGCCTTAAAACAAGTAGTAATAAATGATCACGAGTTGCTATTTTGGAAGGGAGAGTTCATCATATGGCAGACATCATGAAATGTAAGGCAGGCATCTTTCCTCTCACATATCTCGGCCTCACAAGCTCACCAAGTTGGCATATGAGCACCTGCTAGAACAAATCCAATACAGGTTACCAGAGTGTGAATCATCCTTACTCTCCATTGGTGGAAGAAAGGTGCTAGTGAATGCAGTTCGACAGCACTGTCGGTCTACTTTATGTTTGCTTTTTTGCTACCTAAATGTGTCACAAGAGAGATTGACAGAATCAGGAGGGGCTTCCTCTGACATGGCCACAAGAAGAACTAAGACCACAAAAGACCCATATACCTTGCAAATTGGGCAATGGTAATAAGATCAAAGAAAACGGGAGGGCCTGAAATCAGGGACACAGAAGATGTTAATAAAGCACTATTTATCAAATGGATGTGGATCTGGATCGCCTCTGAGCAGGGCTGATGGAAGGAGGCAGCATTACACCAGCTGATCATAGAAGACCTTGGGAGCTACCACAACCATAACATATTCATCACTTCAGTACATTTTCAGATAGGAGATGGTACAACGATAAAGTTCTGACATGACAATTGGCTCAATGGTGCATTGATATATCAGTACCTGGCTTTATACCAAAATACCAAACAAGTTCATTTTAGTAGCACAATGCTTCCATCAAGATTCCTGGCACATCCTCACAGCACAACCCCTGAAACAACAAGCTCGGATGGAACTACATGCCCTCTAATAGCCAAGCTACAAATGAATGACCCTAGCTAATTGCACAGAAAAGGCACACCAACATGGATAAGTAGACGTGGGAGAACCCGATCTGACCCGATAAACTCGTCCGGACACGATATGTCCTGAAATTCAAAATGACCCGACAATAAATGTGTCGATATCCGACCCGATCTGATGTGATCCAAAACTTTAAATGATCTAACACTAGATGATTCGATATCCGACCCGACTTGATACGACTTGAAATCCGAAATGATCCAATATCCAACCTAACCTGACTTGATACGATCCAAAATCAGAAATGAGCCGACACCAAATGACTTGATACCCGACCCGAAATGACTAAAAAGTAATTAAAATTCTAGTTGATTTATATTTTTTATAATTTGAAACTACTTAAACAAACCGCTCATCATTTTAAACTTAAAAGTGATGCATACAAAGATAATTTAATTGTACATAAAGTTTCTAGATATGAAATATAAACTTGAGTTTTGCTTATGATAGTCATTGTATCATTAATTACTTTATTTTGAATATTCTCTATATATATTTTCTCAATTTGAATTTTTAATCTTTTGAATAGATTATTACACATTAAAATACAACTCAACAATTAGATATGATGCATTTTAAAAAAATATATGAAATTGCTACAATGAATATCATCATTAATAATATATGAGCAAATATACAAATATCATAGTTGATACCAATTAATAAATAAAAAGACCCAACTCGACAAACTTGCCTGATCCGATCTAGTCAGGTACGACCAGAAACCTGAAATAATCTAACATTAAATGATTCGATATCCGACCTGATATGATTAAGAACCCGATACTTGACCCGATCCGAATCTAATATGATCCGAAATCTGAAATGAGCTGATACCCGACTCAACCCGATCAGAACTATAACCCAACATTCTTGTTATGTAATATTAACCCAACTTGACCTTACCTGAACCTGAACCCGTCCGACCTGCCCGATTAACACCTCTACGTAAAGCACTCTTCTGGGAAGTTCTCAACTAAATCAGCATTTCTGTTTATAAGAGAAACACCACACAAATATACAAACCCAACATAACAAAATTTGGAGCATCAGAGGACCTTCAAAAGCAATGATCTTCGCATGGCTGCTAATAAGAAACAAGCTACTCACGGTGGATAACATACTACGATCGAAGAGTCTGGACAATTGTCAACATATTCTACCTCTACAAGCAACATTCAGAATCGATACAACACATTTTTTATGGATGCAACTACACAAAAGAACTCAGAGAACATCTCCTGGATACAATACCACCACAAAGAGCTGCATCACCACCTAGGGATAAAACTTCTCACATCAACGTCAGATGACATATACCGGAGGCAGAAGCGAAACTAAAGTGGATGTCAGTTGACATCTAAATGATGCTCTATTGGAATGAGCTCGATCTCGAGTTGGCAATCTGTTGATACGACCTTCCATTTCATTCATAACCATTGGAATGTGTATCTTCCTTCTTTTTCCTTTGTTGATTTTTTCTGGATCTGGCCTGATGACCGATCATTGTAAATTGGTCAATCTCGTTTATTGCCATAACTACGCCAATGACCAGACCATGTGTTAATGTAGTACTGGAATGATATAATATGAACTAACGTACTGAGTGTAATCCAACCTTCTAAATGAACAAACAACAAGCAAGTGATCGCATGGGATGCCAGACAATTGCGGTTTCTGACACCAACAATTATTAATTTCCGTCATGGCTAATTTAACATCATATTTCATTTCACCCATTTGTCCATATTATTTCAAATAGAAATTATAAATTATTGCTAAAATTTTAAAATTAAATAAAAAATTATATAAGCATAGAATATTACCGTCTCGATAAGGCCATTTCTACTTTTTTGTTGTTATATTTATCAGAACAATTGAATTTTAATTGTTGTTGTAATATTTTAATTTGTTTGACTCTATTTTAGAACAATGTATTAATCGTACTTATATTTGGCTTTATAAAACTTTATTTTAATTTTTGTTGTAATATTTTAGATCAATCTACTGACTGTTATTTTTTGTTTTTAATATAACACATAAATGTAAAAAAAATTACCTGGACCCGAGTTTGAAACTCGGATCCATGTAATTTTTTTTGCTTCTGTGTAAAAAAAACCGGACCCGAGTTTCAAATTCGGGTCTGGCTAATTATGCAAAAGTGAGGAGAGATGACCAGTTTGCTATATTTATTTATTTTATTTACTAAAATAAAAAAATTTGGAATGTATTTATTTATTTTATTTACCAAATTTATATCCTTATATCAGAATGTATTTTATTTTTTACCTTCCTTCCATCCATTCTCTTTCCTCCCCCTCTTTTCAAGCACAATATTAGAAAACTGGGACTAAGCAATTGTCCACCTACTTATCATTATTGTGTCTACTTAGTGGTTCAACGTTTTTTTGTCTTAGACCCAGTTGCCATAAATGGAAAACAAATTTTGTCTTAGTATTTTTGTGATACTGCTGGAAAAAAATATTTCTCAACTGGAAATTTTTTTCTTAGTCTCTTGAGATGCAGCAGACTGAACCCAAAATAGGATGAAATTAGTTCCGTCTTTGATAGGCCGTATATTTGTCAGAAAAAAGGCTTGCCATCTCAGGCCCAAATCATTTCGTACCCCCACCCATGGGTTTGTTTGGCACACTATGGAATAACAAAAAATAGGAATATAATTGTTATTCCGACGAAATAATTTGCCAAATAAATTTTAGACTAAGTAGAAGAGTGCAGAATAGTGCTAATCCGGTATACCAACTTATAGGTGGAATACCGGATTAGCTCTCGTCGAATAGCGATTATTGTTTGATTATATTATATTATATTATTATATTATGATTATGATTAAGAATTAGTATTATTATACTATTATATTATATTTATGATTATAATTTATTATTATATTAATATTATGATTATTATTTATTATTATTATCATTATATTATTATTATTATTAAATTATTATTATCATTATTGTTATTATATTATCATTACCATTAGTATTATTATATTATTTATTATTATTATAAATATAATTTTAATATTATATTATTATATTATGAATATAAATACAATTATTTTATAATTATATTATTATGATCAAGATTATTTATTATTATATTATTATATTATGATTTTGATTATTATTACTTATTATTATTTTATTATGTTGTATTATATTATTATATGTTGATTATAGTTATGATTAATTTATTATTATATTATTATAATTATAATTAGTTTTAATTATTTTTATGATTATGATTATATTTTTATTATTATATTATTATTATTATGATTATGATTAGATTATTATGATTATGACTATAATTATTATTATCATGATTATATTATGATTATTATATATTATGATTATATTATGATTATATTATTAAAATTATGATTACTTAAGATTATTATATTATTATAATTATGATTGTAATTATAATTTTTTATTATTATATTACTATATTATGATTATATTTTTATTTTTATTATATTACTATTATAATATTATTATTTATTATGAATATTTTTTATTATTTTATTATTATTTTATTATGTTGTATTATATTATTATATGTTGATTATAGTTAATTTATTATTATATTATTATAATTATAATTATTTATAATTATTTTTATGATTATGATTATATTTTTATTATTATATTATTATGATTATGATTATGGTTATATTATTATGATTATGACTATAATTATTATTATCATGATTAGATTATGATTATAAAATTATGATTATATTATGATTATATTATTAAAATTATGATTACTTATTATTATATTATTATAATTATGATTGTAATTATAATTTTTTATTATTTTATTATTATATTATGATTATGTTTATGTTTATATTTTTATTATATTACTATTATAATATTATTATTTATTATAATTATTTTTTATTACTTTATTATTATTATTATCTTACTATTATGATTATTATTTTACTATTATTATTATTATCATCATTATTAGTATCATAATTATTCATATTTTAACTATTCCGAGTAATAACCGCCAAACGATATTTTCGCTATTCCGAATAGTCAAGAATACCACTCTTCCAAAAAAATATTATTTTATTACTCTTCCAAAATTATCACTCTTCCAAAGTTATTTTTTAATTTGCCAAACGGACCCATATGATTACATAGTCACATTATGAAAGAAGAAATGGTGTCCAGAGTTTTGGAAAAAGTAGAGAAAATATAATTTTTTTTAAATCACTTTTAACAAAAAATTTAGCAAACTATTTAACAATCATTCTGAACTCAAAATCATTATTAAATACTTCCTTTAACAACGGTTCTTTGTCAGAACCGTTGCTAAAAGTGATTTAAAAAAATAAATATTCCTGAATACCCACATTTGACAACATTTATGTACAAACTTTTCTAACACCCATTTTAATAATAGTTCAAAAACTGTTATTAAACTTGATCAACTATCATTACTAACGATCAACTATCATTAGTAAAGATATTTTCAAAAATACCCTTGTGATTATATATATTTAAAAAAATAAAAAATATGCTTATATTAAAGAACAATTTTAAAATTTGCCCAGACATTGGATCTGGCTCTGCCCCTGCTTGTAGCGTACTATCATCTTTAATGCTATTTAGTTTCCTACTACTGCGTTTAATGTTTATAACTTAATTATACTTTATAAAAGGAATGTGTATGTATTATGATTTGTTACTAAGTTTCCAATATTAACTTGCAAGTGCAAACCTTAATAACTGTAATCCTTAGTCTTTAATAACATTGTTTCTTTTCAAAATTTATTACGTAGAAAAGTATTATTTAGTTAATCGCGTTATAACTTTTGTATTTAATTAAGTAATAATCTAAACTACTGTCCTTTAATCTGCCAAAAATATCACTTCAGCATTATTATCATTTTTATCGCTTGTTGATTATATACAATTCTTTTTACTTAAAATAGGTAATTCATTTCTCTAAATAATTTAATTACAATATATAAGTACAAGAATTAGGCTATGGTGCTTTGCAAAGCACAAAAGTGTTGTGTGTTTTGCATTTTATTTTTAATTTTAAGTCATAAATGATCGATCCAAATCGCTCAATCTAATCTCCATATCAAAATCTATTAGTAAACCAAATTTTATATTTTTTGGAATTTATTTGCTTTTTTTTTTATAGGGGGAAAACCGTAATTTTTGGATGAACCAGAATTCTCAGATCAAGTTATTTTCTCCTCATCAGAAAAAATAGCAAAAAATTCTAAAAAATATAAAATTTGGTTTACTAATAGATTTTTATATGAAGATTAGATTGAACGGTTCGATCGATTATTTCTGACTTGAAATTAAAAACAGAGCGCAAAGCACACAACGCCTCCGTGTTTTACAAAGCACCATAATCGAACTCATAAGTACAATATTAAAATGAAATGTAAATAAAATGAAGGTAGAGAGTCATGCACGAGACGCCAACAGCAGCGTCGGATCTGTCAGCTGGTACTGCTTGAGATGCGAAAAGGGGAAGGTAGATGTGATGGGATTAGGAGTGTCAATTATCGATTTAATTCGATGGGTTAATCTGATCTGATCCTACATGATCCGTAGATAAATGGGTCAGGTATGAGTTTAATTTTTTTGATCTGAATTGGATCGGATTCGGATCAACCCGATCCGACTTGATTAATTATGTTTTTGAAGTAATTTTATGATTTAGTACTAATTAAAACTTAAATATACACCAATTACATACTAATTAAGATTAATTATAAATTAATTAATATTTAATTATTTAAAATTATATAAAAATAATTAATAAATATTTAATTAGTTTATACGAGTCAGATCGGATATGAGTTAAGATTTTTTTAACCTAAATTTAATCGATTCAGATTCAAATCAGATAAAAATGACCCAACCGAGTCAGGTATGAGTTAAAATTTTTTAACCTAAATTTAATCGATTCAGATTCAAATCAGATAAAAAACAATAAAATAATATAATCCAATTCAAATTCGACCCGATCCAGTCCATTATAGAATGCTAGCTCGCGATAGAGGAGAAGAGGAAGAAAACGGGAGATGGATTGGTTTCGTGAGTTTTTGAGAGAGGAGAGGATAGTTGTTAGAAAGTGGGGTTTGGTGACTTGACAGGGAAAAAGGAAAAGGAAAGGGCCCGGGAGAGGAATAAAAAACAATAACATGATTGATGTGATGTGATGTGATGTGATAGGATTTGACTGGAGAGCAAAAGCATTCAAGGAAAAAGATTATGGGGTTACTTTTGATTTTTCGCGTCTGACGCCGTGTAAACGATCGTGTGGCCTCGAATTTCAGAAGTATTCGTCTTATTTTGTTTTATCCTCACGTGATTGTTAAAACTTTTTATATTTAGTAAGTTCATGTTCATTAATAATTTCCGTAATTTAGATTTCAGTAATCCGGTTTTATCTAGATTAATTATTATTATTATTATTATTATTATTATTATTGATTCTTTAATCAATTTTATTTGTTCGAGAAGTTTGTTCCGTTTACTTGATTTGAATTTATTTTATTTATATTTAAGTAAATATTAATTTGATTTCTGTGTTTTGTTTGTAAGATTTCAATTTTTATCTATGAAAATTATAGAATTTTATGATACATATCTTCTCATATCTTGTTGGATTAAAATTTTATATTTTATTATTTCAAAATTTACGAGATTTTACAATCTAGATCTATTATTATTAAAATTTATGACATATTGTTATTATAGTATTTTTGTTTTATCTGATTGAATTTAAAAACATCAGATTTTTTAATCAAAATATTTTTATAGTATTGTTGTGAACATAGTAACACAATTCACGTTGTATTCTTGAATAATTTATAAATAATTTATTTTTTATTCATAACTGAATGTTTCACGAATAATTTATCAATTTAATATATAATATATATTTTTATCAAAAATATTTTATTCACAACCTATTGGAGAAAAAACACATTATATATTATTTTAAATGAATTAATATATTTTTAAAATTTTAATTTTTTAATATATATTCTATTTATATTATATAAAACGGACAATTTCTAAATCATATTTAAAATCATCTAATATTTCCGGCATTCCGAATTTATAACTCCCTTCAGTCGTTAACTCAGCGGCGACATCTATGTAACAGACTTTTTGAAAAGTACGAACAGCTTGTTGAGAAAGCGTTAAACTTGTGTAAGCACGCTTTATATATTGTAGTGACTGGTTATATTTCTTGCACAACATATAAGGTGATAATCAGGTTGGTTGGCTCTAATTTGGATTCAGACGGGGCGGAGCGGGTTTGGTTGGGTCGGATTTCGGGTTTCGATTTTTTTCGGATTTTGAGTCATTCGGATTCGGATCGGGTCAGATTTTAGGTCATTTGATATCGAGTAGTCTCATGTTTCAGATTCTTTCGGGTTGGATGGGGTCAAGTCAAGTTATTTTTGTGATGTTTTATTTTGGGCCGGGTTGGATTTTTGGGTCTGGTTGAATTTCGGATCGTCAGATTTTATTTTTTTTTAGAATTTTTTTAGACAATGTTAAATCTAGATTATGAGAATTATACGCATGTACGTAATTTCTTAACTAAACTTATCAGAATTATACGTGCAACTGTTTGTACATATTATATTGATAAAAATATTTTTTAATTTGTGTTAAAATAAATTGACAGTCCATCGTTATTTATAAAACTCGTGTTTAACTCGGTCCTCTCTAAACTCGTGCTTAACACGACATCTTTAAAAATAAACTGACAGTCGAGTATAAATTTAATTTATAAACAAAATTTTAATATTTGTACGGTATAATTTTAAATTAATTAGATATATATATCATTAAACAAAATCCAGATGGATTTTTGGGCCGGGTTCAAATTTCGAGTTATCTAATCTCGGATCATTAGTTTTCGATCGTTCAAGTTCAGATTGGATCAAAATTTAGGATCATTTGATCTCGAATTATCTCGAATTTTGAATTGTTGGAGTCCGAATTAGATTAGGTTTAAATCAGTTTGACTTTTTAAAAAAAAATAAAATCAGATTGAGTTAGAGATTTGAATGGATCGGGTCGAATCAGTTTTGCCACCTCAGGCGACGTATATGATCTGCACTGAACTGTCCTTTCCTATTTCGCTCCATTCCTCCATGGCCTCCTCCAGTGTTTGCGGTAAGCTTTGTAACTCTAGATCCTCCCTACTTTCTCCCCCCTCCTCCTCTCGTTCTCTCTCTAACAAGGTTTACTCTCTCAGATGAGGAGATGGAGAAACAGCTTCTACAAGCCGCTTCCTCCGGAAACCTTCGTCTTCTCAAAAGTACCTGCCGTATCGTTACCCTTTCAGTTGTACATTTCTATATGGACCTTTTTGATGTAGTAGTGATGTCCATTTTTGTTTCCTTCAATTTAATATTTTAATGCGTATAGATGTGGCTGAGAGTCTGAATAAAGGTAAGGGGACAGCAGAAACAATAAAAGGAATAAAGTGCTCCAGGGGCTCTGTGCATTGCATCACGCAGCAGCAGGAGGGAAGACTGAGATCTGCCAGTACCTGATTGAAGTACTGGGAATCCCAGTCGATTTTCCTTCTTCTACCAGTAAATTAGTTGGTTTGTACTTCTGGTTTCTTGCTTGTGTGATCGTGTTAAATTTAACTATTTAACTCGGTCTAATTGATTTTTGGTGTTGTTGGCAGGTGGGACCCCACTGCTTTATGCAGCAAAGGAAGGTCGATCTGGTACAGTGAGTTACTTGATTGATCAAGGTGCTGATCCTACTGCTACTGACAAGAAATGCTTCACTGCTCTGCATTATGCCGCTGAGTCTGGTTTGTTTTTCTGTCTTCTATTATATTCACAAAATTTGGTTCTTTTAAAAGTTCTGACAAGAAAAGATAAATACATTCCTATAACTCTGTCAACAAAATGAACCTCTTCAAATTTATTCAAGGTGTCTACGTAGCCCAGGTTGATTTGTTTTACTCTCTAGGACATGCTGAGGTTGTGAAGCTTTTGCTTTCCAGAGGGGTACCTGTAGACCTTGAAGTTTATTGTGGCACCCCTCTTCATCTCGCTGCATCACATGGAAATGAAAGTGTTATGAAGATTTTATTAGAGCACGGTGCAGATGTAAGTTGTTTATTTTGTGGGCTTTTAATTCTTTGTATATGAAACATCTACGAAGTTATTTATTCAATACATGTTGTGCCAATCGAATATATATATCAGATCAATAATCTCATTCATGGTATCATGACCCCATTGCTTTATAGTATTCTGGCTGGCTCTTTGAAGTGCACCAAACTTCTCATCGAGGTACTTGACTAAAGTTTATTGGCTGTATTTTTTTTTCAGTTGTAGTACTCAACTAATAAAAGTTTCTCTTATTATTTTCCTCCTTTTATTTAGGCTGGAGCTGATGTAAACTTGAGATGCCCATTAGCGCTGACAGTTTATCAGGACAAAATGGAGATGATGAAATGCTTGTTGGAAGCTGGAGCTGACCCCAACATTCCTAATGAAGTTGTTGTTTTACAATCTCTTTGTTTCCTTCAAAACCTTGTTTCTGTTGTCATTTGGTACATAATTTTTTCGGTTTATCACAGGATGAACATTTGCCGATAGAAGTTGCTGCTATGGCTTTTAGAAGGGAAATGGTTGACATTCTCTTTCCTCTTACATCTCCAATCCCCCAAGTAAAATGCTGGAGCAAAGAAGGGCTCTATAGTCATGTCATGTCTGATACTTTTCAGAGCAAGGTACTTGATCCATTTCTGATACTGGAAGGTCCGTACGTGGGACCAACCAGTATTAGATGATAGTAGGACAGTGCTGATAAGTGCAATGTTCCAGTTTGATTAAGATTCACGCAAAAAGTTTATGAAGATGGTGTTAAAACATTTACCTGTAACATTTTTCTGGTGTTTAGATGGAAGGAATGACACAGAAGAAATTATGTAACTTCAGAATGAAGGGAGGAGTTGCTTTTAAAAGGAGAGAGTTTCTCACTGCTAAATTCTTCTATGATGTGGTAGTAGATGCATAAGCCTACAGTTTTCAATTAGGATCCAAAAAATAGATATGTAAAAAGAAATTACCGGCTATGTCCAGATGTAATCAGCCTGATAATGGTTCTTGCTCTCACTGGTTATTATTATCTGTTGTTGTTCAAGCTACAACTTAGCTACTCTCAGTTTGTGATTGTTGAAGCAAACTATAGGACTGGACCTTACAGATGCAATATTCTTCATTATGATATTAATGCTACATTATTCATTATTTTATTATTATTTTCTTCAACTAGACAATTGGAATGGACCCCACAGATGCAACACTTTTTTCAAACAGGAGTCTCTGTTGGCTTAAAGCAGGATTGGGAACAATGGCTCTGAAGGATGCTTGTTCGGCCCAGTCATTGAGGCCCAACTGGCCCAAAGCTTACTACTGTGTTGGTGCTGCTTTCATGTTGCTGGAGGTGATCACTTTCTTTGGAAAATGACTTTCAAGGATAATTTTTAAGACATTTGGGACGTGGTTCCCTATGGGTTCTACACTTTACCTAAGTTTCTGCTGTTTTGTTTGGTTTATCAAATAATACTGATATTCTTGAATCGGTAAATTGTTATTTCATCATTGTCCGGGATTTTCTTTTAGTTTTTTGTTATTATTGCTACTTATTCATTCATTCATTGTGTATTTTCTTTTCTTGTTTAAAGGAGTATAAGCCAGCTTCTCGGGCCTTTGTGGATGGACTAAAGTTAGACCCCACCAATGAGGACCTCAGCAAAGCTTTAAAGTATGTATTAAGTTTTAATCCCCTGTGCATATTCTGATATCAGTTAGATTATAGTAGGCATTTAAGAATAAACTAAGATCACGACCTAAAAAATTCTTTTTGAAAATTTATGGAATGAAATAATTTGTTATGATCTCATTTTGGGGTTTACTTCTAATGCATTTCTTTCTTGTTTTTCTTCATTAATAGAAATGCATTGGATTGCTTGAAGAAATCGCAGCAGTGAACAAAGCTTGCACAACAGTTTTGTTGGCTTCTGTTCATCATGTCAGAGCACTAATTATTACTGGTTATATCAGAATTGAGAAATTAAAAAGCAGATTGCACATAATTTCGTTCTGGGAAGAGAAAATTTAAAAAGTAATCAGTAGTATTGTATTATAGGAGTCTTAATTATTCCATGTATTTAATAGTTTGCTCGAATGACACTGGTATTTTACGAGCTGTACGAAATTCTTAGGTTGATGACATTGAAGCAATTTGCAGAATTGTGTGTGCAAATCTTTTGATATGATTTAATAAAATTTATTATTAAAATTATAATTAATTATATTATTATATGAAAAAATCACTGAACTATGCCTCTTGTGAATCTTTTGCTGGTCGTAGATACTCTAGCTTATATTGGATGTCTAGAAAAGTCTTTTGCTGGTTCTTTGTATTTCACATCATTTATCACAATCTGGAATGCCCTGAGAATTGAAAATGTTAATATTGTTACTTGCATTGAACAACAAACATTTTGATGTTGACATCTTAAAAGCAAGCTTCCTACTCGATCTTTACCTGACCGCCTGTCCACCTCTTCTCTCCTTGGGCCTTGGGATTGCATTTATATATGCATCTTTCGGCTATCATATTGATACCAATAAATTTTAAATCTTCAAGTTACTCGTACAAAATGTTTCAAAATAACTACTTGAATTAATAATCCGCCCCAACAAGATATGAAATCGACCGAACTACCAAGTATAAATCAGATTTTATAAATATTTACTTGATTTGGTCAAGTTATTATTAGTTATTAAACAACAATATACAAAGAAGCCACACATTGATTGAGATGGGCTGGATGAAGGGAAGAGGAATGTGAGGCAACGAGTTAATAGTGTTGAAATATAAATTTAATTATCATTAATAATATTAAGTCTAATGAAAAACAAAGAAGACTCTTATAATTCAACAATTGTAGAATTTTTGAGCTGATTGATGAGGAAATATAAGAAATCAAACGATGTTTATTTTGACTGTATGACCTATAAATATAAAGCTATTGAAGTCTAGTTTTCTTCTAATATCTTTTTGTTGTTTTTGTTTTTGGAGGTTTAATGACTGTTGTCAGTACAACTGAGGTCAGAACAGATTAAATTTATACGATTGCATGAGTTTTATAGGATTAACATTGATTGCATCTCAAGAGCCAATTGAATAATTCTACAGTGAAGATTGTGGTTTTACTTAACCTACACTTGACCTCTTCTGGTATGAATAAACACCAACCCCTCGTTTCCTCCCCAACCGACCAGCATCCACATACTGTACTAACAACAGAATCATTTTGATTGCCAATGGCAAGTGGGCCCTGAATGATAATGCTATCACAAACTACCAACGAAATGGAACATACCAACTTTTCACTACTTTGGATATGTTTTTAATATCTTGTAAATCACATTTTTGATAAGGATTTAATTGTAGCAAAAACTTCATGCGACATATCAGCCCCTCTCAGTCTCAATTAGTTTCATTATAGGAGGGGATTCGTGAAGTGCATTCCTATCACCTGAAGAAGTTCAGAATAGATAAAAAAAACATAACAACAGTGCAATTTTACTATCTAAATTCAATTTCACATGATTTTGCCAACATAAAAGAAATCCATCCAGTACAATTATCTATTTCTAGAAGAAAAGATAAGAAATAGGGAAGAAAAGGGCATATATGCATAATTCGGCCAAAGTGGACAACGAATGTCCCTCTTACTGATCTTAGGGTTGTGTTAAAATCTTCTTGTTATTTCAGTTTAAAAATTATGTGCTATTTTTTTATCAGACACCAGAGACAAGTTTTGGCAAAAACTGTTTGTATAATTATTCCAATATGCATTGAAGAAATAGTTGAGGGATCTATTTTTGTAGACTGATTTAGTATGACTATCACATTCTTTATTAAATACTTACAAATTGAAATCCTTTGAGCAGCGAAAATTATGTCTCAATAATCTGATCATGAAGGGCGCTATCTTTCTAGCTAGTTGAGGTCGTTTATACATTCTCAATTTGAAGGTCAATGTTGCAAACTGTAAAACCTCAAGTATCTGACACAACAGGGAACTCTGCGTCAATTCTGACAAATAATTCTAATCGGCAGCTCAAATGCAATCTGACCTATCAAACTTACGAAGCGAGGGAGAGAGAGACCTGAGAGATGTGGCCTTTGGAAGTTAGGCGACGGAGAGAGTCAGAGATAAGTCTCCAGCGAAACCTAAGCGTCGTCGGAAATCGGAATCATGGAGAAGGACAGAGAATCTGGCTGTGGCGGCCAACTGAGCAATTCCCGAACAGAGGAGGGAGAAAGAATCGATAGCTAGATTGCGAATATTGGTGCGCGGGAATGGGGTTACAAGCGCGCGGGAGGGGAGAACCAGCGCCTTCGTCGATTTTCATTTTCAAAATAGCCCTTTTCAGCGAGCGATATATGAAAAGAAAATTTCCACGAAATTTATATTTAATTAAAAATTAGATTTTGCGGAAAAATATTTTCAGAGACTGTTTTAATTAAAAATTAGATTTTGAAGATTTATATCGTGTTATATCCGAACTTTAAATTTTTGACTTCACCGAACGTTTCTCAAATCACAAATTTATTACTATGAATATCCAAGACATCAATTTGCTGTTGCCAAGGTAGAAAATTACAACAACGTACTCTCTGTCTTGCAAGGTAGATGTTGCTAAATAATAGAGATGATAAAATCCGACTTAAGCTGAGAAATTCATTCGAATCTGAATTCAAACTCGATCTGATTTGATTTTTTTAAAAAGTCAAACTGATCCAACTTGAACCCGAACGACCCGAAATCCGAGATGACCCGAGATCAGACAACCCTAAACCCGATCTGAACTCGAACAACCTAAAATCCAACATGATATGAGATCAGACAATCTGAAACACGACCCGATCCGAACCTAAAGGTCCCGAAACCCAAGATGACCTGAGATCAAACAACTCAAAACCTGATCCGATTCGAACTCGAATGATCCGAAACTCGAGATGACCCAAAATTAGACAACCCAAAACCCAACCCGACTCGTATTGCATATATGTATCTAATTACTTTCAAATTATACCGTATAAATATTAAACTTCTCTTTATAAATTCAAGTTGTACTTGACTGTCAGTTTATTTTGAGGGAGGTTGGGTTAAGCACGGCTTTAGAAGGAGATCAGGTTAAGCACGAGTTTCATAAATAATGATGGACTGTCAGTTTATTTTGACACAAATTAACAATTTTTTTTATCAATATACAAACAGTTGCACGTATAATTATAGTAATTTTAATTAAAAAATACCAACATGCAAATATATTCTGAGTTTATACAGAAATAAAAAAATTACATTTCAAATCAAAATAATAATGTTTATTAATCAAAATTTGTATGTCGTAAATTAAAATTATCATAAAAAACTAATGTCTATTAATTTGAATTATCATAAGTAACATGTCTTCAGTTTGTTAATAAAATGAATAAAGTATCTTGACCTGAAACTGATATGATTAGACCCAAATTAATTAATATTTTCATTTTCAAAATAGCCCTTTTCAGCGAGCGATATATGAAAAGAAAATTTCCACGAAATTTATATTTAATTAAAAAATAGATTTTGCGGAAAAATATTTTCAGAGACTGTTTTAATTAAAAATTAGATTTTGCGGAAAAATTATCTCTCTCTCTCTCTTCAGACTGTTTTAATTACTTTTTTCTTATAGTGTTTGCACCTTCAGAGATGAACAATATTGAAATCTTTGTTTTCTAAAATAACAGTATTGTCGAAATTAAATTCATGAAATAATTTTTTGACTAGGAAATATGGACACAATGAATATAACAACGATAAAGCCTTTAATCTCAAATAAATTGAGGTAGGCTAGAAATGAAATTCAATTTGAAAGTATAAGATCAGAAATCTCAAATATCAATGATAATAATGATGATGAAAAAAATATTAATAATGATAAATAAATAAATACTAAAAATAATAAAAATATAAAAATATATAAAATAAAAATAAATAAAAATGATAATGATAATGATGATGATAATATGATAATAATAATGACAATGATATTGATGTTAATAATATGTTAATAATAATAATATAATAATATAATAAATTTACATTATAAAATATATTTTTAAGTTCTTATCCTCTCGTTTAGTCATACTCAACCAACAGTGGAAACTATTGAGATTCATGTCAATTTCGGATGCGATGTCCATCAAATAGCACACTTCACGAATTCACTATAACATTTTTGTATGGATGCAACAACAATCCAGATTCCATTACACGATTATGACAAATCTAAAGTGACATCGAAGCATGCGTTCATGGTTTGACTCGGGACTCTTCAAATTGGACTATGTAGACAATGATATACATGACAGAAACATGAACAAATTGCTGCCACATGAACTATACACCATGCATCATCATTGTTGGATGATTTCCTGTGTCGTCAACCCCAGTATATATACCATAGGATTAGGATGCGCCTTCCCCCATCAAATATTCAACATATTCTTCCTAACCGAATCAAATTTTGCACAGAGATCTTTAATTAAACATAGACTTAGTGGCTAGCTATGTCACGTCAATTTTACTCGTATTGAACAATTTGGCAATTTACCTGGCTAGCATAGTTTGTTGGGGTCGTTATCTATTGGTTTATACATACATATTAAGAGGTTATCCATGGTGTACATTTTTCAACCTTCACCCGAATTTCAGGCCTATTCATGACCTATAAGTGAGATGGGGTTAAAATGGAGTCTTAAACCGTCCAATTTAGAAATTGACTATACTGATATTATACCATGTTTTTATTGATAAGTTCGACGGTGTTGATATAAAATAATACGGGACTAAAAATTAAAGAACTAATAAAATGCCAGAAACCTGGGGGAAATTTTGAGAGCCCAAACATAGTGTGGGACCTAGGCGCCTAACATTTTGTCCTATATAATTCATGTGAAGGGATCGGTTGAAAATGAGTTATCTTGACAACTTTGATAATAAATGTTCAAATAAATAAATAAAATTTATAGATATATTTTTCTACTTATAGATTGACAGTCATTCAAATTCATACAGTTTTATCATTATTTGATAATCTATCAAAGAACATTAAATTTTCATGTAAGTTATAACTGTTCTAATTTAATCGTCTTTGATGAACTATTAAATGATAATAAAATTGCATGAAATTTGAATAACTATCAATCTATAGGTGGAATAATATATCTATATTTTTTTCCAATTGTAAGATTTTTTTTTGTATTTATTTGGACATTCATTATCAAGGTTATCAAGATAATCCATTGTCAATCAATCCCCACCTATAATACATAATACGGCATACTTAAAATTGGGAAGGGATCACATGATAATGGCTATCTTGACAATCTTGATAATGTATCTTTAAATAAATACGAAAAAAATCTTAAAAATAGAAATAAAAACCTACATATATACTCTTCTACTTATAGATTGATGGTGATTCAAATTTCAAATATTTTTATTATCATTTGATAGTCTATCAAAGACCGTTAAATTAAAACCGTTATAAATTACATAATATTTTGATGTTCTTTGACGGACTATCAAATGATAATGAAAATGTATGAATTTTAAATCATAATTAATTTATAAGTAGAATAACATATCTATAATATTTTTTTTTCTATTTTTAAATTTTTTTCATATTTATTTAAAGATTGATTATGAAGAATATTAAGATAAACCATTGTCAAGAGATCCCTTCCCTTTAAAATTTTGCACGTGATTCATTCCAAAGCATCAATCATGTTATTGCAGGCATAGAGTACATGACTTTAATAAATTTGGCAAGTATGATAAATATTTAATGTTGGATGGATGGATTTTATTTTTAATTTTTTTGAAAAAAATATTATAGTAATTTCTTTATTTTTAGAAATCTACAAGGGTGCTTTGCACACAGCTTGATGCGATCTTCATGGGGAACTATGTGGAATCAATTTGAAAATAAAATAGAAATTTCAAGTAAGAAACACAGAAAATTGAAGTTATGACACCATCTTACTAGTGCTGTGCATAGAGGCATGTCATTCAGCGATAATTCCATTTATGACATAATTTTTCCGAAAATTACAGTGCGGAAATTGTTAATCAATAAACATAGCCTTTTTAGCATATTCAAGCGCATTTGATTAGTCAAATTATCAATTTTGTACATATTTTTTCCGTTCAATAATTTGAAGGTCTTCAGAGAATAATTCCAGGACAAACATTACTCAATCAACAGTGATATACTACAAATACTTACTACCACCACAAACAATAAATATCTTCAGAGACAGGAAATATTAATTACATGACATCAATATTTTCCTGGTGTAAAAACCCTGTATTCTTAACAAAAAAGATGAAATTATTATTTTGTTTTTATATTTCTCTGATTTGTACTTGAAATTAGGAACATTTTTTGTAAACCTCTCCTTTTTTTTTTTCAATGGAAGCATAAAATGCTTGGAGTTACTGAAGTTTCGTTGCAATCTATCTCTTCGTCCATTATTATCATTATTATAGAGGTGGTATAAACCGATCCGACTCGATAAATTTATCCAACCCATTCAGATTTGATACAATTTGAAATCCGAAATGACACGATACAAAATATGATTTGATATCTAATCCGATATGATCTAAAATCCGAAATGATCCGATACTTGATGACCCAATATCCAATCCAACTTTCTACAATCTAAAATCCGAAATGATCTGATACTGAATGACCCAATAACCGACCAGAAATCCGAAATAACCCGACACCAAATGACCCAATATCCAACCCACCGACTAAAAAGTAATTAAAATTTAAGTTGATTTATATATTTTTAATATTTAAAACTACTTTAAACCGCTCATCATTTTAAAATTAAAAGTGATGCATATAAAAAAAATTAATTGTAGATAAAATTTTCAGACATGAAATATGAACTTGACTTTTACTTATGATAGTTATTATCTCATTGATTACTTTCTTTTAACTATTTTTTATATATATTTTTGTAATTTGAGTTTTTAATTTTTGAATATATCATTACACATTAAAAATATAACTTAGCAATTAGAGATGATGTAGTTTAAAAAAGATATAAAATTGCTACAATAAATATTGTGAATGATAATATATGAGCAAATATCATAGTTGATATCATTAACTAAATAAATCTGACTCGACTCGACAAATTCATCTGACCAGATCTAAAACCTGAATGATCTAATATTAGATGATACTCAATTCGACCCAATACTCGACTCAATACGATCTGATACAATATGAAATCTAATATAATCCGACACTAAATAATCTGATATCAGATCCGATCCAATCCGTAACCTAACAATCTTACTGAGTAATATTAACTCGACCCAATCCAAATCCGAACCCACATACCCACGCGATTGCGACCTCTATATTTATTATTCCATGCGAAAATATGTCTGAAAGCGTAACGGGCTGCTATTTAATTAGTTTTATCCGCGCACCGTTTTCGGTGGAATTGAAAGCTTTTAACTATTTCTTCCGAACTCATACGATACTTCCAGAATTTATTACTTTTTAGCAATAAGAGAAGACCACCATCACTCAATCTAACATGATTGAGCTTTGACCAAGTAGATATCTATCTAATTTTCTCACTTTTTATTAATAATAATTATTATTAAATTAATATTATTAAAAATAAGAATGAGAACCGTAAAATTTCAAATATACGAATGGCAGTGCGCCACTGCAAGTGGCGCGGACGAAACGCGCCACTGTCAGTGGCGCGTTTCATTATTTTTATGAAACGCGTCACTGAGAGTAGCGCGTTTCGTTCAAACCCGCGCAAGTGAGATGGAGAGGCACTGCGCGTTTTGTATATATAAGAAGCAAACGTGCCACTGACAGTGACGCGTTTCATAAAAATAATGAAACGTGTCACTGCCAGTGGTACGTTTTATAAAAATAATGAAACACGCCACTGACAGTGGCGCGCTGCCATTCGTATATTTGAAATTTTACGGTTCTCATTCTTATTTTTAATAATATTAATTTAATAATAATTATTATTAATAAAAACTGTAATTTTCTCTATCGCCTGTGTATTTCCAGAATTTATTAAGATCTTGAAATTTTTATTTACTTTGTTCGGCAATTATTATACAGAGCCACATGCGGTAATGATTAAAAAATTCTACTGAAGAAAATAAGAAAAAAAACGAAAATATATCCAAAGTTTTGTTTTAATGCCTGAACTATGATCTTAATATTTGAAATTTTCTTTCTTACTTTTCTATTTCATTGTTGATCAATCTCTGCCTCCTCATTTCATTATTTTTTTAATAAAATATTCAAAAAATTTCTCATTCAAATTTCGAATGTACAACTATTCACATAAAAAATATTATTTTTATCACTACATCAAAAAATAATTCTCTTCTCATTTCGTTGTTAAAACTAAATTTGAAACCCGCACTTCACTGCGGGACGAAGATCACACATTTAAAATTCCTCAAATACTCGAATTGCTGTGAAGAAAAGTAAGATATGATTGATATTTCTAAGTCTTATAATGTCATAAACTTGCTGATGACAATATTATAAACATAAATTTAAATAAGATGATAATGAGGATCATAAAACTCTATTCCAAGAAGGCATGGCTTGATTGCACGGTTTTTGTAAATCACCTTATAATCTTCTTAAATATTATGCAAAAATATAAAAACTCAGGAATATTATTTTTAATTGTAATAATATTATTTAACTTAAACTCTTCTCTCCAGAATTTTACATTTTAATTATGATATGATTATGTAAAAGTTAACAAGGAAACATATGGTTTTGAACACAAATGTAGAACAAAATATGCTCTTAAATTTGCAAGAGTTACTATGTATTGATTAATAAATCTTAATGATAAAAAATGATGTCTTAATTGATGAATTTTAATAACAAAAATGATATCGAATAGAAACTCATAATTACGATATACAATGACCAAACTATAAATTTGAACTGTACTAGCTAAGACATGAGCAAAAGATGACAATAATAAATGAAAGAAAAAAAAACTAAGTTGCTTTCTTTTTTTAGTTAGAAAAGAGAAGTCTGGGAAAAGTGCGAGATAAACCCAAAAATCAGGATTGAATTCTAGTATTTAGTCAACAAAAATCAGATGTCAGTGCTTTAACGTGTCTCTGAAAGCTCTGATGAAGTTTCTAGTGGAGAGGGACACCCACCAACAGTAAAAAACCACTTTCGTCCTTCCAAAGAAAAAAATTGCGTACATTAATCAACAAAAAAAAAAAGTGAAGATATAAGTCTATTAAAAAAATTTAAACTTCATACGAAAAATTTTCATACAACCAAATTCAATTTAGACAATTCAATATTTTTTGTGCTTAATTTTGAAAAAAAAAAAGATATCAAGATGGTTGAATATAATATTTTCAATATGAGGCTCATTTTATTTGTACGAATGAGAGCGTCGCCGGGGAATATATATCTCAAATCAATATAAACTTGGAGAGTTATTTAAATTTGAAAAATAAAAATACAAAACTTCTAGTATATTTCACGGTTTTATATTATTTAGGGGCGTCTATGAAAAATGTGATAACTCATTGTTCATCCAATGAAGCCATATAGTACTTGATGTTGCGATGAAGAAAATAACTTATTTCGAGCTTCAATACAATTTATGGGAAAATTTTCGCCACATAAGATCCAAAAAAGTTGCGTTCACATACGGTGACATGCTAATATTCAGATTTTTGTTGTTATATCAAAACCAACTTATTTAAAAAAAAAAAAATTACGCGGGGGAGAATCCGACCAAATGGAGGAAAAATAAAAATATATTATCTTAACGGATCAATCTGGTGATGCTCAATTGCGCATTGACGTGACTCATTTTTAAAAGAAGTGTGGAGCAATTTTCTATTTTTTTGAAAAGGTAAAAAGTTTTTTTCCTCAATATTTAACATAATTGTTTTTTACGGAACTAGAAGGAACTAAAATATTATTTTGATTTTTATATTTTAAATACATTATTTTGTATTCGTAAAGCAAGATAAATTATAAAAAATTGAGATGAAAATTTAATCCTTTTTAAAGGGAATGAATTTTTATCTCGGTCCTTTTAGTTTTGTAAAAAGACAATAACGCTAGATACCGAGAAAAAAATTGATTTTAAAAAAAAATAAAACAATTGAATGTGGAGTTTGTCTGAGCCGTAGGATTATGGACATGCACAAATCTCTAGATGATCGGACAAATTAAAAAAATGGTGATATGATGTATCCCATCTCTAGAGCTGACCACTCTTTTATTCGAAGAGAATTGATTAAAAAAGAAAAAGAAAATTACATATAAACAAAGATACTATAGGAAGAAAGTAAAGAAATGAGGCATGAACAATAAAAGTCGCTACTACTTTTTAAATTTGTGATAAATTACAATATTTAAGGATTTGAGCTTCAATTATAATACACAATACATATATATTTTTATTTCATGTACGAATGTTTTTAAAATAATGAAACACCAGTCTAAGTCTTAAATGATATTCTGATAGGCTGCTTTGTTTTATTTTTGCTAAAATTCCGCATAAAACATTTTTACATTTTTGTTACCAACAATTTACTATAGCACTGTACGAAAGTATGGAAAAATGAGTGCTAAATTATAGAAATAAAATAAACAATGTACGTAACAGTTAAAATATGAGTCAGGACAGAATTGAGTTGTCAATTTAGACTCAAACTTTGTCTCAATTGCTTGACTTACTACTGAATCGGTGTCCTTTTTAATTATGTCTGCGCTTTAGCACAAGAGATTATATGCTGCTCCGTAATGCAAAATTTTTATAGCTAATGACGAACATAGTTTTCATAAAAATAATATATGTCCGAATAAAAAATATTGTCATAAAAACTGAAATTAGTAGTGTAAATAACATTAAAGATAAATTGTTAATTGAATTGGTTAGAAGTGCAGTATGTTGGATTTTGTGGATTAAAAAAATGAGATTATCTTTCAATCTAAAACGCCTTCTCGGATCAGATCTTTAGAGTTAAAAATAATTGTTTTGGTTAAATTTTTGTGTACTGTATGTAATACTTCTCATTTGCTAAAACATTCGTTGGTGTTACCTCAGGGGTAGAGGAGCTTCCTTTGCAGATCGCAACACTACCTTTCATGGAGGTCATACTGTCAGAAGTAGAGATACATTCCAGGATACTCAATCAAATATCTGGATCCAACCTAAATTTGATTTCTGATTTGCTACCAGCTTGATTTGCATATGATAAGAGTTTTTGTAATTTCTGTTGGCATAATTTTACTTTTGGTTTTTGGTGATTAGTATTATGAAAAGCAAAAACTGGTTCAAATTAGTAAACTGTTGTTGTTGTTGTTAGGATAGTCTAGTTTTAAGGCTGTGTATGCCTTATGCTTGTTTTCTGATTATGCTGGTATTTTGTAATAAGCAGTTTAATGTCTTAGGAATGATTTTGTAATGGAGGTATCGATTACCAACTGAGGTATTTGTTTTTTTCCGAATACTTTCAATGATTTTTTTTTTGTAAACCGATGATTTTTATGTCACTTTCTTCTAAAAAAAAGTAGTGTAAACAACAAATTCGATACAAAAATATAGGTATTTGTTATAAACTTCTAATTCTGGTTATATATTATCACTAATTATTAATTTAGTAATAACAAATTGGATTGTCATTTTTATCAGTGAAATAGTGGAAACTAAGAAAATCGTCACTAAAAGAATAAAAGTATGACGACAACTTTTTCATCACAATTAGATTGTCATAAAAAAAAACTAATTTTCTTGTAGTATACCTTTCTCAATTAAATAACACTCTTCATTGGAACCTTTCAACCTCAATCTTTCTTTTTGTAGGAAAATTAAGATGCATGATCAATATCTATATGATAAATCCGAAAAACAACCTTCGTGATTATTTAAAACTATTTATCCACAATCGGATTAAAAAGAAATAATAGCCGGGAGACGGACTAAACCATAAAAAGGATAGGAATATCTCAAGAGAAGAGGTCGGTTGACAATGGGTTATTTTGATAATTTTGATAATGGACCTCTAAATAAATACAAAAAAAATCTTAAAAATGGAAAATAAGTTTATAGATGTGTTCTTCTACGTTTAGATTGATGATCATTCAAATTTTATGCAATTTTATTATCGTTTGATAGTCCATCAAAGACAATCAAATTTTTATGTAATTTGCAACGATTCTAATTTAACGGTCTTTGATGGACTATCAAACAATAATAAAATTACATGAAATTTGAATAACCATCAATATAAAGGTAGAAGAACAAATCTATAAATATTTTTTATTTTTAAATTATTTTTATATTTATTTAGAGATTCATTGTCAAAATTATCAAAATAATCCATTATCAATGGGTCCTCACTCATATCTCAATAGAATAGACGTGGATAAAAATAAGAGCTCAAGATATATCGAATTATTCCCAAATCATTGCAAGTGTTATTTATAATTTGGTATATTCATACAATTGACAAAAGTAGATTACTCATGAATTATGTAATTTACTAATTTGTATTGTACTCCAATTATAAATTTTGAATCTCACCAAAATGTTTCGGAAATTTGACCTACAACCACACATTGTCCAGTGTCTAGTGGTTCTGCTTAAACACATGAATATAATAAATTAAAATTAAAAAATAATTTTATATATTTTTGGATTAAAACTCATGCTTGCTCCAAGTATACATAAGCATCTGAAATATTATTTCTTAACACTGAAAAATGGAGTTTTAGTAGTAGTAATAATAATAATAATAATAATAATAATAATAATAATAATAATAATAATAATAATAATAATAATAAGTATGGATCAATCAAATTGAACATGTTAGCTAACTTAAACACCTATTAAGATAGGTAAATTCTATTAAGCAATAAAAATCTATGTTGTATGGGTGTGAGTATCGTATAAGATACCGTACATGTACAATAATATGTTGATCTAAAAAAATGAGATACGGAGATGCAAATATATGTAATATTTTATATAAAAATAAATATACAATACATAACAATATAAAATAAATAAGTGTATCATTTATGTTAATTGGGCTATGATGCTATGGATAGTATGGATTGCTCACGTGCTATGAATTATTATTTTTATTCTCAAAGTCTAAGTGGTTGATCCGAACCACTCAAAATGATTTTCATATGAAAAATCTAGTTGGAGACCAAATTTTATATTTTTAGAATTTTTAATAAAATAGTTTGAAATTCACTTGATTTAATTATTATGAACTGTCCAAAAGAAGTGATTTTTCAACTATCTAAAAAATAGTAAAAAAAAATATAAAAATTATAAAATTTGTCTCTAACTAAATTTTTATTTGAAAATCATTTTGAATAGTTTAAATCGACCATTTATAGTTTTAGAATAAATAACTAATTTATAGTACGAAAATGATCTGCACTATGTATAACACCATAGTCTAACTCTTTCTTTCTACATATATGTGTGTCTGCATGTATCAAACCCACTAGTAACACAAATGAAGAAATGGTGCAATGGTCTCATGTATTAACGGGTATAGCTCACTTTTTAAATTTAAATCTCACTTATACACTTAATTTTCTAAATTTTCTACGTTTAACTGCACCAAACTATATCGAAGATTGTACCTAAATGTATCCAATAATACTGAAGACCAAACCGGACCGTCAAATCAATTAAAATAATCAAATACATTACATAACTTATCAGATATATATCCCTACCGAGTCCGATACATACCCATACTTAATACTCACCCGATATTTATTCAGTTGAGTATATGAAATAGCGGGATAACATAAATAAAAATAGAGGCTTAAACTCTGTTTTTTATCAAAAGTCAAAAAACTGACCTATGCGTTTTATGACTATACTTATATTCCATTGTCCGTCCTCCTTTTCATTGACCTACTTACCCCAAAAAAAAATAATAATGGCCAATGTCGAACCTAAAAAAAATACAGGTCAACTGAATTGACTGAGAAGTACATGTTTTTTTACTGTATCCTATGTTAATTTTCTTTAACAAAAATATTTTGCCTTCACTACAAACAGTTATAATTTTTTTTTTATCCCATATACACTATAAATTTTGAACGGATGACATAATTATTAACAATGATTATATATTTATTAAATCAAAGAAAGATATTTATTAAACACAACACATAATTATTAACTGTAATTTTTGCACCCAAAAATAGATACAATATTTTTACCCCACTCATAGTTTAAAAGTTGAATGATTGACATAATTATTAAAATAATTATATATTTATTAAACAGAATATATAATTATTAACTATAAAAACTAGAGAACATTTGAACAAATATAAGTTATATTTAATCTCTTAATAGATATAAGTTCAATTCAACAAATATACTAACTTCTACACTTAATAACTATATATTCTGATTAATAAATATGTGTTCCGTTAACAAACATATATTCATTTTAACAATATTTTATGTAATTGTTCAATTTCTATGCTGTAAGTAGGGGTGCAAATGTTATAATTGCTTTTGGATGGATAAATTATAGTTAATAATTATATGTTATGCTTAATAATTAAAAAAAACTTTTCCAACCAATTAACCAAAGAAATAGACAAGAAATCTAATACTAGTACGACGAAGAAAAGTCAACTGCTGAATAAGGTGAAGGAAAAATGTAAATATGTAGATAGTATATTATCACTTGCTTTTATATATATAGCTTTGCTATGAGGGCTCCTAATTTTATACTTACGCAGTTCATTTAAGTTTAAATACATAACCATTCTGGCTACATTATGACCAAAAGGAACTTACAGAATAATGGATTTCAAATATCTTGAGCTCCTAAGGTTTTATTCTGGTCTATTATATGGGTTATTTTATTAAAGAAAAATAAAAAATCAAACAAGTTACAAAACGAGAAATGTTTTAAAAACAAATTTTTAAAAAGAAAAGAATCGCACCTCAGGATGTGATCTACAAGAACATTTTTTTCATTATTATAAAATAACAGATCGAGGAACCTTTTTCCTGATATATTGATATCCAACAAGTCACATTAACCACATAATTTTGGGTTAAAAATGTAATCTTTTTTATAAAAAAGATGAGAGTTTGAAGATGTGGGTTTAGAAGATGCAACCAAAATATTCACAAGTCACATTAAATGTTCATAAAGAATATGTCATCTGGATTTCAAAGATGAGAGAAAGACAAAAACAATAAAATAATAAAGGAAAATTGGTTATATATCCCTCAATATATTTCAATTTGGATACTTACTCCTCTAAATTTGAAAATTAAATATGTAACACTCAACATATTTCAATTCGGATATTTACCACTCCAAACTTAAAAATTGGATATTTATCTCTTAAAATTTAAATTTTTTAAATATTTATCTATAACTACTATTATCCACATAAAAATTAAATTATAATTAATTAAAATTATAATAGGACAAATATATTTTTCCCATTCATTACCGATGTTTGCTTAAATCTATCGTAGTCTCTTTAAATATTTTTATCCCTTTATTTCCCCATGGATTTCATGAGCTCGGGAAGAGATAATTAGCAACCTTCAACACAACCATCAGCATCGCTGAAAGACTGATTGAGCACCAATAGCTTCCTTGAGTCACTTGTGACTGGAAGCCATGCTAGTAATCCTCTTGCAGATCTAATTACTCATGCAAGTCCCACGGCATGACTACATCGACTCTCTTGGAATTGCATCTTCTCTTCTTCCTTCAATTCATGTCATTTATGTTTTGCTTCTTCTATCTTGACCGTGAAGAAAAATATATGTGTTTGTTGAGAGTTTGAGATTTGAGAGGTAAAGAAAATCAAATTGATGGATGGTAAAGATAAAATTAGTATTTCTCAATTTGCTAGCTCTCAACGAAATTGAAGCGAGTTGTTGCTTGATGGAGGGGTATTTTATCCTTTTATCCCTTTAATTAATTAATAATTTAATTTTTATGAACATAATAGTAGTTTCGGGTAAATATTCAAGATATTGATATTTTGAGAGATAAATATTTAATTCTTAAATTTAAAAGGGTAAATATTCAAATTGAATATGTTGAGGGATATATACCCAATTTTGCCAATAATAAAAAAACTTAAAGAGGATGTTTCGATATTGCAGTAATCCTTAATACTTAAATAATACAAAATTGAATCATAAATAATATACCATATAAAATGAGTGATATGAAAACTTTAATCCTTAAAATGGAGTGTTTGGGAATTTTTTTTATTATATATTTTCCGTTTTTAATTTAGAATTTTATTTTTAATTAAAAATAACCAATATTATGTATCTCTCCGTAAATGTTTAATAGCTTGAGTAATAGCTATTTAGAATGACCACAAAGAAATCACAAGTTAAAATCCCACAAACATAAAAAATAAAAATAAAAGAGAGAGTCAGCTCCACCTTCACCCAAAAGAAAAACCTATTCCTCTCCTTTTTTGGTTGAGCGATTCTCTCTACTACTATTGTTTTTTTTTTAATCGGATTGTGGTTAAAATTCTGATGTGGTTGGGACTTGAGATTATCTGATTCAAATTTCAAAACAAAGTTAGATCCTCCTGTGAGTCAAGCCTTATTATGGGCGGTAATATGTCATATTGACCCACCAATATCATTTTGGTGTCACTTATCAATATTGTTTGCAAATTAGTTTGATATACATTCAATTTAAATCAATTCAAAAAAAAAAAATAAGGATCAATTGATCCAATCCATATTAAAGATTTGAAAAAAAAAAACCTCATATGAAAAAAATTCAAAACAGTCCGGAGCAAAATCCTTTTTTTTTTCGGCGGATTTAACGCATATTTGAGTTGTTTTTTTTTTGAAAAAACTCATCTTAAATCGGATTTAACGCATATTTGAGTTGGATTTTTTTGAAAAAAAAACTCATCTTAAATCCGGTTCGTCTTAAACTCAGACCAATCAAAATCCAACTGGTTAAAATGTGATCCGTACTAACCAAAAACTCACCATGACCCATGATAAACCCACCACAACCCATGAGAAACCCTCCCCAAACCTAGTGGAATCCGTTAAACCCCACCTATCCGTTTAAATTAAAAAATAAAAAAAAAAAAAAATTTCAAAAATTATTTTTTTGATTTAAAATAATTAATAAATATGCCAACTCATATAGACCGGACCGATCCGAACCGCTTCAACCCATACAAGTTCGTACAAATTTGTCCATGGACCTTGTGGCGGATTTTGACCGACCCCCAAAAAATTCGACTATGACTAACCAGTCCAATGCGTAAACCATCCGAATTTAAACCGATCCGAACCATTTTCAAAACACTAATCCATACCAATGAAAATGATGTATTGATGACCGTACTTTTCATACAAGACACATAGGTGTAGCTAAACACCAATGAAACATCAAGTCTTACATCATAAACTTATTTAGCCCAACATTATGATTTTACAAGTATAATACACAACTAATGCTGTGCTCCTGAACTAAAAAAAAGAGGGTGAGCGGAAGAAAGGGAAGAGAGAACGGAGAAAGATTCGCTCCCAAATTTTATAACGAAAGGGTAAAGAACTCGAAAGTACTTCTTAACTAACATTATTATCAAAAAAAAAAAGTAAATTCGTCCAAAAATTTTATGGAAGAATTTTTTTGTTATTTGAATTACATATCATTGTCAGTTCTAATTTTTTCATATTTATTCTGTGGACATTAAACATAGTCTTTATGTAAAGAAACAAGATATATCACTATTTGTGGGAGAACTTCAATTTTACATTAATCTTGTTTCTCAAGTATGCATAAAAAGAACAATTGAAACATAAGCAACGCACGCAACCTAAAACAAATAATATATTAAAAACCAACCAAATAATTATTATTTTATTATTATTTTATTATGTTGTATTATATTATTATATGTTAATTATAGTTATGATTAATTTATTATTATAATTATAATTATTTTTATGATTATATTATATTTTTATTATTATATTATTATGATTATTTTTTATTACTTTATTATTATTATTATCTTACTATTATGATTATTATTTTACTATTATTATTATTATTATCATCATCATTATTAGTACCATAATTATTCATATTTTAACTATTCTGAGTAACAACTGTCAAACGATATTTTCACTCTTCCGAATAGTCAAGAATACCACTCTTCTATCACTCTTCCAAAAAAATATTATTCTATCACTCTTCCAAAATTACCACTCTTCCAAAGCTATTCCTTGATTTGCCAAACGGACCCTTAGTGCATATACAAAAGAAAATGGCATGTCATTTACAAGAAAATTTAAGAAAATTTAATAAAGTTAAAGCATCCGCATTCTTTTATTAAATTAATTATCAATTAAATTTAGATCGACAATTGTCATTCTACTTTTAGTAATGAATGCAGTATGAAAAATGAGATAACTTTTAAAATTAGACAATCTGTTAAACAAGTAACGTCGGACTAATTACAAAGTGTTTTTTTATAATATACGTCAAAATAATTGGGAAATTGCCACTTTGACAATTTCAACGTTACAATGCCGAAACAATTATCAGAAGCAATTGTGTATTTCAGCAACACAGATGCTTTTACTTGTTAACCCACTACAGGAAATGAATTATCTTTGCATGGGCTTTTCTCGACGAGGATGGTTCACCACACGCTTGAATGTTTGAAATTGTCACAAAGAAAAATCTTTTATATTTAAAAACGGTTATATTTTAAAAGGGGTTAATAGGAAATGGGAAGTTAGTAATGCGGTGTTCGTTTTTTATCCCACTGCATGCGGATCCCACAATCAGAACTCACAGAGTAGTTCTTTTGTCAGCAAATGTAGGAGCAATTGTGAGGCATTAATTGATCTCGGTGCATCCAATATTTTTCCATGAAATAAATGACGTAATTCCATAACTACTCTCTCTTTCTCCTTATATCTATATTCCTGTCGACTCTCCTTCCAAAGGACACAAGAGGCAGTAGCAGACTGAGAAACAAAGAGATGAGTGAAGATTTTCAGAAGACATTAGAGATGGAGAAAGTGGAAGGAGGAGAGAGCGACGGCACCACCCCGGAATGTACCAAGTACCCGGGATGGAAAGCCATGCCTTATGTTATAGGTATGGAACTCATCATCTAATTCAATAACTGCATGATTGTCTTCTATGTATGTAGACTCGGGAAATTTTCGTGTTCAATTGTATGAAATTGATGGTTTTCTCAAAATATTACCTTATGCAAAATTTGTGTACTCAACTATATCGATCAATTATTGTTCATAGGGAATGAGACATTCGAGAAGCTCAGTGCGATCGGAACGCTGGCGAACCTGCTGGTGTATCTGACAACAGTATTCCACATCAAGAGCGTGACCGCGGTGACAATGATGAACATCTTCAGCGGTACCACGAACATGACACCGGTTCTCGGAGCTTTCCTCAGCGATACCTACTTAGGCCGTTACGCCACCATTGGCTTTGCTTCTATTGCATCTCTTCTGGTACTTTATCTCCTCTCTTCTTTCTTTTTTTTTTTTTTTTCTGTTTCAAAAGGTACTTTCAGTTTCATCCTGAATTTCGGGGTTCAACCCATGACTGCATACTGTTGTTCTGCATTTTATATCTGCCCCCTCCTCCCTGTTGGAAGTGATCAGTTATATACCCTTTTGGTGCTCCTATCGAAAATATGAGTGAATAATTTGTTTCTTTAAAAAAATAAAATTTATGTCATAATTAGCGTTTATATAATATTCCGAATCAGTCCGAGTAAAGAAAAAAAATATCATCATAATAAATAAGCTTTTTTTTTCTGAAGTAGATTATTATTATTATTATTAGCTTACTTTACTTGGGAATGATATTGTAGCATGGGCCGAGTTTATATTCGATATAATTTATATGTGTCTAACATAACATGTCCAAAGAGAAATTAAACGGAAAATTCTAGATTAAGTCATTTTCTTTTATCCGAAAAAATAATAAATAAAATCTAAAAAATATAGAGTTTAATTTTTTAATAGATTTTAATATGAAAATTAAAATGAACAATTCAACTCGGTCATTTCTAACTTGAAAATTATAGAGCACAAAATACATAACCTTCTTGTATTTTACTAAGCATTATAGTTAGACTCTATATATTATAAAGATTAAATATACACTATCATCAAAATGAAAAACAAAAAAGTTAATGCCAAGCTATTTGACCCCATCTCTGTCATAATATGACTATATAATGCTTTAAATTCTATTAAATGATGCATAATTAGTTAAGTACATTTAAGTTACATTGTTCATAAGTAATAACCTTGGTCAACGTCAGATGTCAATTGGCAGAGATTACACTTTGGACCACCTGTTACATACATCACGAAATTAAATGTACTAGAGCAATAATTGACTAGTGGGTTGTTTGTTGTTCATTCAAGTGGCTTGCTACGAATTGGAAATTTGAAATTATCTCTTTCCTTTTTTTTTTAATGTGAATTATATATATTAGGTTGTAACTCCAACTTGGCCTCGATAATATAGTCCTCAAATAAATAATTAATAATATATTTAATAAAATTTCATATTAAAAAAAATTAAACATAATATTTTTAAATATAAAGTAATAATGATAATTAAACACATAATAATAAATAAAATAATTAAACACATAATAATTTATAAATGAGTATATAAAAGTTGAATCATTTTAAGAGTTAAGTTTCACCTTAAATGTATTATACATATTATTTTAAATAAGAAGAGAGAAATTATTTATATAAACTCTTAGATTTAAGAAAATGAAAAGATTTAAATGAAATCAATAGTGAAAAAAATAATCATGTGACATGCTTAAAAAAATTGAAGGCTTAACTATTTTTATGTATTAAGAACATTTCCTTATTCAATCTTCTCATTAAATTGAATAGATCGGATTTTAATAAAAACCACTTTAAATTTTAATCAGATCAATTTGATCCGGCTTGAATTGAAACAGTACGTAGAACCTGACTTTGAGAAGTAGCGAATACACTTCGTGCTAGCTACATATATGTTACTTAGTTTTCTTCTACATATATTATAACAAGTTACTTTTCTTCTACATATATTATAACAAGCAAGGCAACAAATATTATTAAAAACAATATGCTATACACGTCATGGGAGTACGTAATTTTTTTAATTCTTTCAAATATTGGGACCTGATGCAAATTAATATAAAGATCCTGTGTGTCATCTCCCAGGAATTATAGAGTAAATTAAATTATGTTGATCTTTCACTATCACAAAAAAATATTTTAGAACCGGTTATATAAAGGATTTAGCACCGGTTATATAACCGGTTCTAAAACTATGCGGTACTAAATGTTTTAAAAATCGGCACTAAGAGGAGGTGCTAAATGGGGCATTTAAAGCCGATTATTTTAAATAACCGATTCTAAATTCTAACTTTTAGAACCAATTATTTTAAAATAACCGGTCCTAAACTCTAACCTTTAGAATCGGTTATTTCAAATAACCGGTTCTAAACTCCTTCGGCATGTGGATTTGCCCAGTGAGTTGAAGGGTCCTTAGTTTCTTAATATTTGTGATGGTACTATTTACTAAAAAATAGTATTTTTTTTCTTAATATTCTCTAGTTCCGATTTCTTTAAATTTTGATTAAATAATTTAATTTCACCATTAACTAATAAAGTATATTTCATTAACAAAATAATTATATATAATTTATATATTAAAGAAAATCTGAGAAATTTTCTATCTTTACAATTTCTAAAGAAAAAAAAACTAAACTAAAAACTTTAAATAAATATCAAATTCATTTTTGAGCTTCAAGACGAGCTTTAAATCCGTCTTTCTCTTTTCCTTTCTTTTTCCTTTCTTCAAGACGACCTTTGCTCTTTCTCTGTCTCTCAATATCTCTTTTATATATGAAATAAGATGATGAAGAGTGGTAATTTGTGAGATTTAGATTTTTGAATTTTAGTTTTTAGATCGTTGGATAAGCATGAACTAACGGTTAGATTGAAAAACATAGCAATCCGTGGGAGCAAAAAGCTGAAATTCTATTGGTTGATGCAAAGAATTTCTTTAGAGCCGGTTTTTATTAAAAAATGATTCTAATTCATATTAATTAGAACCGATTTTTATTAAAAAACGGTTCTAATTCATAAAATTAAATTAGAACCGCTTTTTATAAAAAGCGGTTCTAATTTAATTTTATGAATTAGAACCAGTTTTTATAAAAAACGGCTCTAATTCAATTTTATGAATTAGAACCGGTTTTTATAAAAAACCGTTCTAATTCAATTTTATGAATTAGAACCAATTTTAATAAAAACCGGTTATAATTAATATGAATTAGATTAATATGAAGTACTCTAAAATTTAATTTTTAATCTAATTCTCTGACGTTAATTAATATGAATTAGATTTTTAATCAAAGAATTTTTATATTAATATGATGTCAGAGAATTTTATATATTATCATAAATTTTAATCATAATTTTGAAAGTTAGTTTAGAACCGGTTTTATTAATAACCGGATTGAATTTTCTTAGAATTTAGAACCTCCTTTTGCCCAATGGTTGTTCGTTAAGGATATGCATTTTTCGAGCCTTGCATTATTTTGGCCTATATATGTGCTGACTCTTTCAACAACTAATAAGGAATTAAGGGAAATAATTTCAGAGATCGAACTATCGGATTGACCACTGGCATATTCTTTGAAGTATTTAAATATTAGTCAACTGTGTGTGCTGACTCTTTCAACAAGTAGTAAGGAATTAAGGGAAATAATTTCAGAGATCTAACTATTGGATTGACTACTGATCATATATTCTTTGAAGTATATATCTAAATATTAGTCAACTAATTCTGAATGTAATGTATTTAAATTGAACATTATATTACATAACAAGTCTTGATCTTGTAGCAAATATATGCTCTCGCGTAGAAAATTGCATGTTCGAAATCTACACAGGCCCTTTCAAAATATTTAAGTTGGAAATATTTTGATCCTCGTCTTCGGCTGTCAGTCTAGTACTTCCAATTTTCTCACTATACCAAATGGCAACTGCAAAAACTCAACTCACATGATTAATCTCACTGGCTCACTGCATGATAATATTTTCTTGGATTTAATTATTTTTATTTTTTTACGATATGAAAAATTTCTCACATAAAAAAGAAATCGGTATAATTTCCTTTATGAATTCTCACACATTTATGAATGAAGGGAATGGTGCTTCTGACCTTGACTTCTGCAATCCGAGCACTGCACCCTCCTCCTTGCAAAGAAAACCATCATGAGTGCCATGGTCCCACAGTTTCCCAGCTCTCTTTTCTCATCTCCGCCTTCATTCTATTTGCCATCGGTGCCGGTGGCATCCGTCCTTGCAGTCTGGCATTCGGTGCTGACCAGTTTAACCCAACGACAGAATCAGGTCGCAGGGACATAGCCAGCTTCTTCAACTGGTACTACTGCACCTTCACAGTCGCCATGATGATCTCATCCACCCTTATAATATATGTCCAGAGTAATATAAGCTGGACCCTTGGCCTCGCAATCCCTGCCATGTTGATGCTGCTATCTTGCATCGCTTTCTTTGTTGGAACAAAATTGTACGTGAGAGTGAAGCCTGAGGGAAGCCCGTTCACCAGTTTTGTGCAAGTGCTTGTGACAGCTTTCAAGAAGCGTCGGGTGAAGTTGCCAGAGTTGCCAGAGAAAGAATTGTTTGATCCTCCCCTCCAAAGCAACCTTGTAACCAAACTTCCTCATTCCAATCAATTCAAGTGAGTTTCTGTCTCATTTTTTGGATCTTTGATATTTTTATTGGAAGTTAACAGTTTTAATATTTGTGATTAGACATGATATAAGAGCTTATCAGAATTGGAGGCCAGTATATTGAAAACCAAAAATACCAATTTTGTGTATACATTTTAAGTTATTTTTCAACTTCACCGTTTGAAGATCATCAGGTGGGCTTTTTTAGGCTTTAAAAAATTTGTGTTGTGTTTGGATGATTTTAAAATTTTGCATTCCTTTTTTGCAACAGGTTTCTTGACAAGGCTGCAGTAATTACTTCAAAAGATGAAATACAATCAAATTGTGAAGCGGTAGATCCATGGAGGCTCTGCACATTGCAGCAAGTGGAGATGGTGAAATGTTTTGTTCGCATTATCCCGGTTTGGACATCTTGCATCATGTTCTCTATTGCACTCACACAACAAGGCACATATGTTGTTTACCAAGCACTACAAATGGACCGCCGGCTCGGCAAAAGCAGTTTTAAAATCCCGGCTGGATCATTTGTGGTGTTTAACATGCTTACCCTGACACTCTGGATCCCAATTTATGACCGTCTGATTGTACCACAGCTGAGGAAAATCACAAAGCATGTTGGCGGGATAACAATGCTACAAAGGATTGGTGTTGGCCTCGTGATTTCAATCCTGGGAACCGTGGTATCAGCACTTGTTGAGCAGCGCAGAAGAGAAATTGCATTACATAAGCCCACAATAGGATTTACATCAAATGGTGGGGCCATCTCTTCTATGTCGAGCCTTTGGTTACTCCCACAGCTGATGCTGTTTGGCATTGGTGAAGCCTTCACTATGATTGGCCAAACTGAGTTTTACTACCAGCAATTCCCAGAGAATATGAGGAGTGTTGCTGGTGCAGTGTTTTTTCTGGGCATGTCTGTTTCAAGTTATGTAAGTGGCGCATTAGTAACAATTGTACATAATGTGACTGGTCGAAACGGGAGCAGGAATTGGTTGGCACAGGATCTAAATGAGGCAAGACTGGATTTGTTTTATATGATGGTTGCCGGAGCGGCAGCTCTTAACTTTGTATATTTCATCATCTGTGCTAAGTGGTACCGGGTCAAGGGCACAGCAAATGGGGCCAACCCAAAGGTTGTTGTTTCAGATAGAACGGAGGAAAAGACTCTCGCAGTCTGAATCAGTAGTTCAGTACACCATAAATGTAAATCTGGTAATAGAAGGCCTGAATCAAACCAAACCAGAGGTTGAGCTTTAGTTTGTTCTAGTTTGCAGTGTTGTTAAACTAATAAATGAGAAATAGTATATAACTCATAGTGGTTACAATTGTAACTCAGAAGGGAAAAAATGTATCAGAGAGAAATTCCAGTGAAGTTCTGAAAAATCACCTTTGATTTTAAATTCCATTAAAAATAGTAGAATTATTTGAGAAAAATTGCTTTAAATTTTGTTTGATATCCAATTCGGAGCTAAAGCCCAGTGAAAAAGATAGTACCCAACTGAGCGAACCAACTTCTTCAAAATGGGCTAAGATTGAACAGATAAATGTCTTTCTCTACCAAATTAAGTAACCATGAGTCGAGCAGAGATAACAGTTTGGATGTATTAGCGAATGAAGCAATCATCCAAAAAATAGGGAAGATCTAAATTAAGCATCCAATTGAAGTTATAGACCATGCGCAAACGATGAAAATATAGTAATCTGAGAGCAGTTGATGGGAGAAATCACCCAAATCTTATACAATGACAATGACATCTGCTCTGATCGGAATGTGGAATGCGTACACATATTAAAACAGCTTGACTGTGTGAACTTGAGAAATAAATTAATATCCAACAAAAATAAGAAGAATGACGTATGCAAATGGTGGAAGACTTTTCAGGGAGAAAAACTAAGGAAGAGGGCAATTTCAGTGTTTATCAAATTAAAAGTAGTTTTTTTTTGTCTAAAATATTTCTAAAAACAATAAGTTGTACATTAGTACCTCCTTTTCTCTATCAGTAATTTAATAAAATACGTTGTTTCAAGTATGATTTATATTGCACCGATGCGGGTGCGATATCTGATTTATATTGCACCGATGCGGGTGCGGATATCATATTTGAAACGGTGGGGCATAGCAATTTGGAATTTTTCAAAAAAAAAAAAATAGAATACGGTTATAGTAATATATAATAAATTTATATATAAAATAAATATGAAAAATAAAAATAGTTTATTAAAAATTTAAAAGCAACGGTATTTAGAAGATAATATATATAACTGAAAATATATAATAGCACAAGCCACACATGCTGATGCTGTGGTAGTGAGCCAATATGAAAACACACTGGTTAGGATTCTAATCCTGCTCTCATTTGCATTTTGGTGTTTATTTTTAAGATTCTCTGTGGCAAACCAAATTCGATATAAAAATGATTCTGAAACGCATGTACAAATCTTCAGCCATATCAAAATGTATAAGCACGAATCCCACACGTATCCTTGACTGAAGTCGGAAGCCAAATGCACATAAATCCATATCGAATATATATCCCATACGGAATGTAATATATATTTGACGAATCAGTGTAACACTGTAACTTAAAGAGTCGATAAAAATTACTCATCACAGGAGTAATTGAGTGAAAATAAAAATTCAGAGAAGAGAGGGCCAAATTATAGTAAAAAATAATACTTGACTCAAAATATAAATTATATACTATATATTTTAGAATTTTAAAGGAGGGCCATGACCCAATTCCTTAATATGAATCTCCATCACTGATGTCATGTATATAATTTTCCACCAGTAATGTCAGTACCTCAACATGTATTCAAGTACCTATCGAAATGACAAAAATGTATATCATTGTATTTTAGTTCTAATTATTTTTGTCAATTGCATGACAATTTCTATTAGTTATTCGTAAATGAGAACGTTTAATTTTATCATCGGACCACACTGGTTTTCGAAATTTAGAAAATAATAAATAATAAAGTAGGCAAAAATGTACTTGAGGAAAAAAAAAGGGATAATTAGTTATATGCCACTCCAAAGTTTGAGATTTTGAAAAATGCCATTCCAAAATTTGTGTTTAGATAAATGCCACTCCAAACCTATTTGGCTTTTAATTTTGCCACTCTACCTATTTAATTGTATAATTTTATTATTAAAAATATGATAATTTTAATAATACCAAAAATACCCTCAACGCGCACACCACACACAGCAGGAGACGCACACCGCACCCCCCCAGGCGAGGTCGGGCGCCTTGCTGCCCGGACCCACCCACCGACGCACACCGCACACCCCCAGACGAGACCGGGCGCCTCGTTGCCCGAACCCAGCCACCGACGCACACCCCAGACGAGACCGAGCGCCTCGCTGCTCGAACCCACCCAACGCGCACACCGCACACCCCCAGGTGAGCGGGGCGCCTGGTCTTGTCTGAGGGTGTGCGGTGTGCGTCGGTGGGTGGGTCCGGGCAGCGAGGCGTCCGGTCTCGTCTGGGGGTGTGCGGTGTGCGTCGCCTGGGGGGGTGCGATGTGCGCGTTGAGGGTATTTTTGATATTATTAAAATTATCATATTTTTAGTAATAAAATTATACAATTAAATATGTAGAGTGGCAAAATTAAAAGCCAAATAGGTTTTGAGTGGCATTTATCTAAACTCAAATTTTGGAGTGGCATTTTTCAAAATCTCAAACTTTGGAGTGGCATATAACTAATTATCCCAAAAAAAAAAGTTAGAAAACGCATTTCCTTTCAAAAGGAACAAAGGAAAAAGAGGTTAATTTTTGTCGTTGGCCGGCCTTGATTTGGAAAAAAAATCCCTAAACAATTTTTCATTACTGAGAATATTTTCAACCAGAGGATATAAATATAAGGAAATTATTTACAAAAAATAGTTTAACCATTTTGACCACCGAGGAAAATAAGTTTTCTTAAGGAAAATGTTTCGCAGATACGTTTGTTGATACTATCATCGATACGAAGTTATTGTGCATATTATATACTATTATTATGCATACTAATTATTTTATTATATCAATTGTTTTTTGTAGTACATAAATGATACCGTTAATATACATAATAACCTATTTAATGTGTATAATGACAGTACTAAATAAAATGTGTGATATAATAAAATCACTAAGATGCATAATAATTTATAAAAGGTGAAAAATTAGAAAAATATTGATGATGGTATCAACAAACGTATCTGCATATTAGCTCTTTTTTCCTCAACCTGGTAGATGAATTGCAATCAACATTAATTTTATACATACCGTATAAAAAATAATAAATTTTAAGCAAGTTTCACCATATAAATTAAACATCATTTGTTGGAACATTGTTAAGAAAAGCCGCATGTATATATAATATTTTTTTGTTAATATTTTTGTGTACTTTGAATGAGGTGTCTACATTATGTCAAGAAATTTCATCCAAAAAATGCACAACATGTTGATGCACAGTAGGGAAGCTTGATGTCCAAATAAGCAAGGGCCAATTCAAGTAAAAATTAAAAAAAAATACACTATAAAATTATTTAGGGGGCCATTTGTGATATAAAAAATAATTAGAATATAAAATATATAAGTTGTGTATTAAATTTTGGATTGAAAGAGGGATAATGGTCCAATTTCTTAAAGAGAGGCAAAGCTCTGCCTCTGTTTGATGCAAACAATGAGTTTATATAAATCTAATGTTGCTGATAATAAAAGATAAAACGAATGCTTAACTTGTAGAATTAGTGAAGGTCCATACTGATAAGGGGTTTAGAAATGAGGGGATCAAAATAATGCGAGAAGGATAAAAAAAATGGAGATTATAGTATGACAGGAAAAAGAGAGGAGAAAACACAGAATAATACCATTCTGACCTCGGTTTCATCTAGTTTTCTTGAATTCCTACTTGTCTATCTAAATGTAAACATGCGTGTTATTTTATTTTTCACAAAATTCTTGTATTTACCCACCACACGCTTGGTTATACGATAAAAATGACAGAAGTATTCCAGGTGTGCTTGTACTGTTTCTTTGCCGAATGACTAATGGTTAAAATTTTACTCTTTTCTAATCTCCATCCAAAAGGGTAATTTTTTTTTATTTTAAACCATTAGTCAAATATTATTAAAGGCATTCAATTCTTTCCTTTACATGTATAGAGAGATATATCACTTGCAACTTCTCCCAGGTCATTTCATTTAAGGCCGTAAATTAGCTGAATAGAATCGAACTCAAACTAAATCGAGTTAAAAACAAATTGAGCTAAGATCGAGCCGAGCTGGTTCGAACTCGAGCTGAGATTGAGCTCTAAACGAGTTCAATTATTATGATTTTATATTTATTTTTATATAATCATAAGTAATTAGATTTGAAATAAATATATTTTATTAATTTCATAATAAAATTTAGAAAAATAACTAATATAGTTTGTTTAAGCTCACGGTATATAAAGTTTGTTTACGGTGATTCCATAAGCACTTCCGGCCAAGTGCTTATGACTCGAATTTTAAAATTCCGCGTCCAAAATTTTAATTCAAATAACTCAAAAAATTCTTTGTATCATAATCTTGTAGATTATTAATTTTCATCACGTTTGGAGTTTGTTTACTATAATTAATGATTTTTGAAAGATAGCAATATTTGGCCTATAAAAATGAGTATTTTTAATTATTTTTAGAGTCATTTTTAAAAAATTATTAAGCATAGTAAACTAACTTCAAATTTGATGAAAATTGATAACCTATAAGATTATGATATGAAGAATCTTTTGAGATATTTAAATTGAAATTTCGACCACGGGATTTTAAAATTCGAGCCGTAAGTATTTCGGCTCGAAATGTTTATGGAATCACTGTAGACAATCCTATATATATATATATATAGTGAATCTATTGTGTCTTTCGAAGCACAAAACCTTCCGTTGTTTCACGTTCGTATCTCGAATTTAAAAGTTTAAATAGCCGATTCAAACCGTTGAACATGATTTTCATATTAAAATATTTGAAGATCAAATTATTTATATTTTTTTTAATTTTTAAGATACTAACATGAAGAGGAGAGATTTTATGCTAACAGAACCATATATATTGAATTGATGTGCATGGCCACTATGCATGTTAGGGGACACACGGTCTGAATTTTGTGCATAAGGGTATCTTTTTGGGGAAGTAAAGATTATGTAACAAGTTTTCTAAAGCTTTTATGTCTCGACTACAATGTATCTTGCTCCTAATTAACAAATATGCAGCCTTATCTAGAATCCTGTCTAGTAGAATTAAAAAAAAAAATTAGTAGTACTGGAATATTTTTTTTCATTTGGATCTATTAGAAAGTATCATTACATTTTGTTAAATTATAATAACGTGCCATTTTACATGACTTTGTTTTATGAGAAACAACAACGAAATTAGAAATTCTTAATCACTACCAGAAATAAAATTAAAATAATATTTTTTGTCCAAAATATTTTTGTATGATTACTAGTTCTCATATCAAAAATAAAAACAAATTCTGCTAATGTAATTAAGTGTATTGAAAAGTTAAAAAAAAATCTTCAAATATAAACCGACGACTTAGACAAAAAATTTAAATTGTAAAATTTGAATTGATGAACAAAAATATAAGCTTACACAGTGCACAGGAAATGATAGAACTTCTTAAATTGAAATTGTAAAAAGCTTAAAAAAACTATTTAAGATGCAAAAGTTGCAAAATTGTAAATTGTAGGATAATTAGACTAATAGAATTACAGAGGAAGCGCAGTTACTATTAGTACTCGTCCCACACTCCCTCTTTTCCGTTTTCCCCTCCTTAAATTCTTCCACCAACAACACTCTCAACACAAACCATGAAATTAAAAACATTACCAGGGAGAGAAATCAGAGAGGATATTCGACTGGAAGTGATGGAGAAATTGGAGAGAGGAGGCGAGGAGGACGACGCGCCGGAATCCATCAAGTACCCGGGATGGAAAGCCATGCCTTATGTCATAGGTACAAAATTCATCATCCAAAAAAATGCATATATTCTTGTTGATCGGTTTCTCTCTGACCCTTTTCATTTTTTTTTTCCTTTTTGATTTCATAGAACTATATATAATCTGCACCACTTGCATGCACAAGATGTTAATTACTGTGTCTTAATTTGTAACTGGTTACATTTGTTTATATGATCAAATTTATTTATATATTTTATGAATTACTGTGTATTTAAAAAATGTCATATCATTTCAATCCACTTTTTTTTTAATTTTTCTTTTCGGTATATTCTAACATCCGCACATACACAGACACGGATCAGACAAGCACGTTATTAGTTCTATTTTGTGTGGTAGTTAACACCTACAAATTAATAAACATTCACATATTTGATATGATTCACGTACACTAGTGTCTATCAATTAACTAATTACAGGGAACGAGACGTTCGAAAAGCTCGGGACGATGGGTTCGTTGACGAATCAGCTGGTATACCTGACTACTGTCTTCCACCTCAAGAGTGTCACTGCAGCAACAATTATGAACATCTTCAGTGGTACCGCGAGCATGGTGCCACTTCTCGGTGCTTTTATCAGTGATAACTACGTCGGCCGCTACACCACTATTGGGGTTGCTTCCATGGCTTCTATGCTGGTAGTATCTCACACTTTTTCCTGTTTACAGTTTTTTTTTCTTATTTTGGAAGCATTTCTTGTTTATAAAACTTTAATTAGGTTGTCCCTGGTGCCCTCTAAATTGTCCATTTGTGATAAATCGGCTCCTAACCTTTTATTTGAAAAAAATACTCTCCTAAACTATACAACTAATTATGACAATTACATCCCAACATTTAATTTGCATTTTGAAATGCGAAAAGACCAAAATACTATTATATACATATGACATAATATTTGAAATACTTATGTTGCATGAACTTTTAATTTACGAAAAGCTGTTAACTATTTAGAAAGGCACTTGATTAAATATCTTTACTATAACATTTGTTTTGCTACTTACATTTTATTTTACTTTTATATGCATTATGTTACTTTTATTAAAAATATATAATTCATACAAAACTAAAATGTGTTAACCAATTTTATTTATAATTTTATAATTTCCGATTTCACATTTAAATTTATTATTTGTTTTTGAGTTCATGATCTTTGTCAGTTCTTATATTGAATCGATAAAATTTTAACAATTTATTATTTATTTAACTATATATTTTCCCATGAGATAATAATAAAGCCGTAAGGCGTATAAAATCAAATTAGAAATAACATAGAAAATAAGTTATGTATTATGAATATTTAAATTTTTTAGATGTCATCAAAATTTTGTAAATGAAAAGTTCATAAAACATGAACACTTTAAATGTTTGCTTACAACGGAGTTTTCGTAAATTATAAACTCATGAAACAAGAAGACGTTATTAGTTTTCCTAGGCATTTCTAAATTAGTTTTCTGAAAAATCAATAACTTCTAATAGACATTTTTGCATCTACCCATTTTTTAGAACTCGTACAATAAAAAATATAAATAATTGCATGATAATTATGAGGAATAATGGTAATGTATCGCTTTGAAATTTCAGTGTTTCACTGCTCCTTACACGAAGCATGCAACATACCTTTCAATTTAAGATTACATGATTAATATAGACATTGAATATGGTTAGCCTTTAAGGATATGCTAAAGATTAGTACCTACATTTTCTAATGACTACCTGGAAACAACCAAGCCAACAATCCGATTTCTTAATTGACAACAAGATGTTAGGTTTTGAACTAAATTCTTTCCTGATTGATGCAAGTACTAGTTTGACCTTTTGCATGAGTTCATAACATGAAGAACCTCTGTCATTTACTATGGAGATAGACTCAAATTAATTGGCATTCATTTATTTAAATCCAGCCAGTTGAGGGTATGCAAAATACATGAATCTATTTTCGTGCCAATTATAACTTTCTGAAAGTAGAAAGAAATTAGTGCGTACTAATTAATTGCATATTCAAGACTCATATTGATACTGATTATTTTCTCCCAATTATGGAAAATACTTTCAAATCAGAGATGTTCAGAGAATATTATTAAATATTTAACAACAATTTACAAAAACATAATTAATATTTATCGCGAAAAAAAAATATAACAGGACACGTGAATTCTCCGCTACAATTTCTCATTCTTTGATTGTATGATTTAATTTCCTACATGAAACAACTCATTAAAACTTTCCTTATTCCAGGAACACTAATTAAATGCATTTGTGCATATTCTAAGTAGGGTTTGGTACTTCTGGCCTTGACCGCTGCAATACCGAAGCTACACCCGCCCCCCTGCAAAAACCATCAAGAGTGCCATGGTCCCACACCTGCCCAGTTCTCTGTTCTCATCTCGGCATTTTGTCTACTCATCATCGGAGCTGGTGGCATACGCCCCTGCAACCTAGCATTTGGCGCTGACCAATTTGATCCAAAGACGGAGTCAGGCCGTCGAGGCATCAACAGCTTCTTCAACTGGTACTATTGCACTTTCACATGCGCTGTCATGGTCTCAGCCACAATTATCATATTCATACAGACCGATATAAGTTGGGGCCTTGGCCTTGCCATACCGGCTGTGCTAATGGTGTTGTCTTGTATGGCCTTCTTCATCGGCACAAAGTTGTATGTGAAAGTGAAACCTGAGGGAAGCCCGTTCACTGGGTTTGCTCAAGTCATTGTGGCAGCATTCAAGAAGCGGCAAGTCGAGATGCCGAAGTTCCCAGAGAAGGAATTGTTTGACCCTCCCCACCGGAGCAGACTTGTCACCAAGCTACAGCACACTGATCAATTCAAGTATTTCCTTATCTTTTTTCCATATTCTTTTCTTTAGATACTTCAGATATATATGATAAGTTGCTATAACAGCTCTAGTAGACCATATATTGCACGAAATTTTTCACATTTTCAGCGTGCTTCTAATAACTTTGAAGTTTTTGGGTTTATTTGGGCCGAATTAAGAAGGTTTTGCCAGATAAAAGTTTTGTTATTTTGGACTGGGATACCTCTACGCTGTCAATTATATTTTTATTCATTCGCTCGATCCGTATAGTATTCGATAATATATATATATATATATATAAAAATCTTGATGCAAAAATTTGGAGTGTTTTAAACTTTTTAAGTCACCGTTTTTAATTTTTTAAAATGATTTTTATTATTATTTTTAGAGATGATTTTCAAAAATTAAAAACCATAATTTAAAAAACTCAAAACGCTTCAAATTTTTGCATCCCATGGGATTTTCATATAAAGAATTTAATGAGAATGATAAATTAAAATTTCGAGATGATTTAATATGTTTTTTGAGTTAAGCTCACGGAAGACCTCCGTGAGCTTAAGCTCACTCTACTCTCTCTCTCTATATATATATATAGATAAAGATTTTTGTATTAACTTAATTGATATGAGTGTTGGTCATTTTTTCCGTTAGATAAATGAGTATATATATGAGGTGAGAGTCATTTCATATCTATTACCTATAGGATAAATTATTAAAAAATTATATTATTTCAAATATAATTATGTTATCTACTAATTTATTTTTCAATATAAGATTAATTGTTGGGCTTTATGAATTAATTACGTCTTTTTTTTTCAATATAGAAAGTTTAAACTATGAAATCATAATTACATCTTCCAAAAAAAAGAGAGAAAACTAACAACATAAGAAATTTTTTGATAAAGACTTCTATCAAGTCAATACAAAACACAACAGCATGCAAGTTGTTATTCACTATAGTTTCTGTTTCTTGTTAGCCTTTTCTTTTGGTTGGACCTTAATGTTTGGACTTTGGACTTTGGATTCAAACACATCTACTACTAGAAGAAAATAAATCTTATTTTTACCGAGAAATTTAGTAATTATTTTTAGGGAAAATTAGTCTTTTGCCATGTTAAAGTTGAAAATTTTGAAAATTACCACCCTAAAAATTAAATTTTGATTAATGACATTAATTGATTTAAATTAGAAAATTGCCACGATCATACGGTTTCTATACAAATTTCTCTAAAAAAAAGTTATATTTGAATACATATTTGATATTTCCCTTTATACCCTTGAATCCAATGAGTATTTGTTCTGTTTTTGAAGCCGCAGACTCCTCCCCTGCTCCTGCATTCTCCTCTTCAGATCACAAATTCAACTTCTCTCTCCGTTGCTCGTCTTCCCTATCACTCTTCCTCTCAGTTGCTCCTCTAATATCAAGCAAAAATAAGACAATCAGACACATGCCATAACCCAAAATAAAGGAGAAGAAAAAAATAAGATCATAACCTGAAATGAAGAAAGGCACTCGCATGGGATGAAGAAAAATAATCCTTCACTGTGCTGCGCATTAAATCCTGAAGCCCAACAAAATCTCAAGAAAAGAAAATAAACAACATGCAGGTCTGTAGAAAAATGAGAAAATACAGTCAAAAAGATGTCACACAGGGCGGATGCAGAATTTTGATCAGGGGTAATTATCGAATTGTAATAACTTATCGTATTCAAATCCATTAACTAATCGGATACTAAATTAAAAAATAATAATTTAATATATATTCTTATCTAATAAAATTTTTATTAAAATAATAACATTTTATATATTAAAAATAATAACAAAATAAAGTTTAAAGTAATAGATAATCAAGTTGATGAAGAAAGTTTTCGTCTATGAAACTTTATATTTTAATATCTTTGCATAATTATTTCATTATGCACGATATTAAATATTTTTTTCTCAATAAAATTAATCAGACAATTTAGGTGGGGCTAAAAAATTTTCCAAGAGAAACAAATTACCGAAAGAATTACTAAAATATACTATTTTTCAAAATCCAGAAGACAGCCGCCCCTTCTGGCTCAACGTACATCCACCCCTGTCAGCACATAAACAAAGCGGAAATGTCACTCTAAATGCAAAAGGGTTGCTCTGCCTCAGTCAAGTTACACGCAATAATGGATTCCTGCATCCTAGTCGAAATTTTCATTTCATCAAAGCAGACACAAAAGCAATAAGTTGTTTTTGTCACTTCGTGGAAAAAAAAAGGCATTGGAGAAGGTAGTGAAATCTTCTCATTGGATTTAAGGGTACAAAGGAAAATACCAAATATGTATTCAAAAATAGTTATTTTTTAAGGAAATTTGTATAGCAACTGTATAATTGTGGCAATATTTTTAATTTAATTGAATTTGGGGTAGCATTATTCTAAACCTTAAATTTGGAGTGGCAATTTTTAAAATTTGTAAGTTTGGAGTGCCAAAAAAACCAATTTTCCCTTTTTTACAACTCACAATGTACAGAACGCGTAATTAAATGAATTATTCAAAAAATTTGCTTTTACCGAAATTTTTATAACTTTTCAAAGTTCTTGGTTTTAATTCTGTCCCCTTTATCTTGTGTGACAGGTTCTTTGACAAGGCTGCAGTTGTCACTTCAAAAGATGAGATCAAATTGAATGGCCAAGCCGTCGATCCATGGAGGCTCTGCAATGTGCAGAAAGTTGAGGTGGTGAAATGCGTTGTCCGCATGATACCGATTTGGTTAAGTTGTGTCTTGTTCTATATTCCACTCACACAACACAACACTTACACTGTGTACCAAGCGCTACAAATGGACCGCCGACTTGGCAAAAGCAGGTTCCACATTCCAGCCGGATCATTTGTGGTGTTCAACATGCTTACCCTGACACTTTGGATCCCAATTTATGATCAGTTAATTGTACCAGGATTGAGAAAAATCACAAAGCATGAAAGTGGTATAACCATGCTACAGAGAATGGGTATCGGGATTGGTATTTCGATCTTGGGCATGGTAATCTCATCACTTGTTGAACAGCACAGAAGAGATATAGCGCTGCATAAGCCGACACTAGGACTTACATCAGGCGGTGGGGCCATCTCTTCTATGTCCAGCCTCTGGCTGCTCCCTCAGCTAATATTATTTGGCCTTTGTGAAGCATTCAACATGATTGGGCAGACTGAGTTCTTCTACCATCAGTTTCCAGAGAACATGAGGAGCATCGGTATGGCAGTATTTTGCTTAGGACAAGCCGTATCGAATTACATCAGCGCTGCGTTGGTTAATATCATTCATAAAGCCACCGGTCGAAATGGGAGCAATAACTGGTTAGCTGAAGATCTCAACGAGGCGAGGTTGGATTTGTATTACATGACAGTTGGGGGAATTGCAGTGGTTAATTTAATGTATTTCATCGTATGTGCCAAGTTGTACCAGTTCAACAGCACAACAAACAGCGCTGAGCCGGAGGGTGTTTCTGAGGAAAAAGAGGAGAGGGCCCTTTCTGTCTGAATCAGTAAATTTATGAAAGTATATGAGAGAACTGAAATGTTATACAAATCAGCTGTTGGAACTTGAAAATTAGGTTGCTGTTAATTTGCATTGTTTACATACTTTTAGAGTGAAGCGATATAATAGCTACGAAATAGTCAAAGTGTACCTGGTTAACATACATCCTTAGTGCTCCTTCAGCTTCCTTTATTCATTAAGCCTCCTTAAATTCACCAAACAACAGCTCCTTTGGTTTGATTAAACATATTTACTAGCTTAAATTCTTAACTCTCTCTCTTGTTTTCCAAATGCATTGGCCTCCTGAGGGATCTGCAGATGAGTTTGTATCCCTCTTGAGAAATCGAATGAACGATTCTTTATAAACATTTAAACTTAAACTTGAGTAATTTTAATCTCATCTTCAACAGTCTAATAATTTCTATTCTTTTTACCTCTATGCCAACTGGAAACTGTAAACTCAACTAAAAAGATCAATCTTAATGGTTGATATTTAATATTTTCTCTGTTTTAATTTCTTTTTATTTTTATGATATGATGAATATAGAGATGGAGAGACTTCTGATTGTGATTTTTTCTGGACGTAGTATGAAATTGTGTGTTTATTTGAGTTGTGAAAATGAAAATTGCAGATTATTAGAAACGTAATTGATTTAGAATGATTGAAATTTGAAAGTGTTCGATTATCATTTATTCCTTTCATTCATATTACTATCAAGCACTATGTCATGCTCCAAAGTGTGCTAGATACTTCGATTGTAATCTTAATTTGATTTTTTATCAATTAAATATTTTGGAGTGGTTGATGTAATAATAAGATTTTATCAGATACTCTTACACAGACTCCAAAGCATTTTCAGGAGAATGACATTTCATATAATTAAATTATTATCATTTTGCGTCATCAAGTTGTATTATTCCATTTTATTTACAATTTATTCCACAATATTATTATTAATTTTACATAATTTAAGCTATTAACTCAATCATGGATGGAACGTGGTGTCTAACAAAGATGGACAGTGACATCACCACTATCGCTAAAGACGCGGGTTCAAACCCCAACGAATACTGAAAGAGAACATTAACATCTTAAAAAATTGTGTATCGGACCAAACCTCTAATATAAAGAGGACCTATAATAAAAAAAAGGATTAAAATCATATTTAACCCTTTAACTCTTTTTTTATTTTGTGCTTCAACTCTTGTTTTATTTAGATCAAAAAAATAATTAAATAATATATATCTAAATTGAATAAACTATCATAAATAATTATCGAGTATATATAAAAATATTTTAATAATTAAATATTTAATAATGAATAAATATATAAATTTTATGATCTATTTGAGAGTTCATGGATAATATGAAAGAATTTAAAGTGTTTAATGATATATTAGATATATTAAAGAGTATATGAGTAAATATAAAAGATCTAAAAAGTTGATGAAAAAATATAATATATTAAAGAACCGATGGTAAATATGAAATAGAAGAAGGGTTGAAGGATAAATATGATATTAAACATTAAAATAAACTCAATCTTGGAAGATATTGTTTCCTAAATTATAAGAGATCATCCCTTATCTTATAGTTCAATTACATAACTAGATATTTTATAGAAGATTTACATCTCCTTGGCCTACAAGTTTGTGAAAATTTATATAATTTTATGCATATTCTATTTTTCTTGATCAATGTTGTTGAATCGTAGTTTGTATCGTGAATCATTGTATTTCATATCGTATCGTGTATCGTGTATCGTGTATCATATTGTATCGTTAAGATACGCTAAATTTGTCTTAAAAAATAATAAACTATTAAAATTAGTGAAATTTATTATTGAAAATTCATTATAATATAACTTTATATCATATTTATATTGTACAATAACACGATGTGCACTATGTGAATGATATATAAATATATAACTCATATAATAAGTCAACTAACAATGATAACTTAAATACTAATGAATAGTACTTTATTATTTGAGACATCATAAGAATTAAACCACATATAGTATATATAAATTCAACAATTTTTAATTAATATATTAGATAAATTATTTTATTTTTATTCAATATTTTCTCTGGTGTTATTAATTATTTATCATAGATGAAAAATATTTTTAGTTGTATCAATGTGTAATTATTTGTATAGTTATAATAAATAGTTTAATGATTGTGGACCATATTTTTGAAAATATGTTGGATAAAAAGTTAAATAAAGTAATTCTAATTTCTAATTAAAATGTTGAATAGTTAACTCGAAAGACACCTTATGAGAGCCCTAGATCCACTTTGATTCATCATGAACCATACTAATGGTTTAAATTATTTTTACTAGAATTTATGAACCAAATCTATCCATGCACATGATTTTAGATTACTTTTTTCTTATCCAATTGCATAATTTTTTTCTCTTATTCGTTTTCTACCTTCATCGGTTTGATTCTTATTTTTTTATCGATCTTGCTCATTCTCCCTCGCTCGACGATGTAGAGTTTGTTATCGAAATGGTGAAGACTATAAAAAAACTTTCTATGTGGGGAAAAACTAGGTGCGAGATAGCTAAATTTGATTTTCATTGTTAGCATTTAATAATATAAAATTCTGAATCGTGAATCATTTTTTAATCGTGAATCGCGACATGAATCGTAAATCACAAATGATACGTGACGATTCACGCAATTCACAACGTCTCCAATATATCTTTATGATTCATATTGAAAAGATATTGAATCATATTGAATCTTACGATTCGAATCGTGAATCATATGATTTTAACATCACTATTCTTGATATCGCATGTTTGTATGTTGGATTTAGGCTCTATGCTACCTAAATAGGTCTATTGGTTGAAAAGGTGCATTCACAACTATTTGAGTCTGTGATTTCTCTTTTTATGGATTGATATTATGTATCTGTATGTAAGACATAATTTAAGACAAAATAAAAGCACTTAAAGAGTAAGAGAGAATATCATCTAAAAGAGAGATAGTACAGTTCCTCCATGACGGGATGAGAACGAGTAGTCTCGGCGTGAGAATCAAAGATGTCGCGGCATCTAAGTTGTGAAACATAGGGAAAAGTTAGTCTCTGACTATGGTTTATCTCTAACCAAGTGATTCTCGGTGGCTTACGGTGAAGGAGATGCAGCGCAAGAGCTTAGATATGCTAGATGTGATTGGAGACGCAAAATCAAAAAGGAAAACACTTTCACTGATAATTCTGAATTTTTTTATTTCCGTTATTTCTAACATTATGAAATTGAGATCTTAATTAACGCTGTTATCTAAGCTGACCTTTAATATTTTGTTTATGAAACTTTTGCACTGTTAAAAATAATATTCCAACCAAATTAAAAGATGTCAGGAGTGCGTTGCGGTCTTAAGTGGAAGGAGATATTGATGGCCATAATGATGGCCCATGAGTAATTATCGGATTGTAATAGTTTATTAGGTTTAAATTCATTAACTAATTGGGTACTAAATAAAAAAATTAATAATTTAATATATATTCTTATCTAATAAAAAAATTATTAAAATAATAACATTTTATATATTAAAAATAACAACAAAATAAACCTAAAGTAATAGATAATCAAGTTGATGAAAAAAGTTTTCATCTACGGAACTTTATATTTTTATATCTTTTCATAATTATTTCATTATGCACGATATTAAATATTTTTTTCAATAAAATTAATCAGACAATCCAGAGGGACAAAAAAAAATTTTAAGGGGGGACAAATAAACGAAAATATTACTAAAAAATACTGTTTTTCAAAATCCAGGGATAGCTGCCCCCTACCCCATGCTGCATCCGCCGCTGGCCATATTGAAGACTCATTCATAGGTAAAATTTTGGAGAATTGTGGGTATTTTTTTTTGGTAGTGATGATTATGTAACAAGTTTTCTCTTTTTTAATGTTTCCCTACAATGTATATATGTTACTCATTAAGGAGGATGCAGCCTTATCTAGGATCCCTTTTATTAAGAATTATATAAAAAGGGAATTATATGTCTAGTACCTCAGAAGTTCATTTTATACAAAATTTTAATATTACTGAAATATTATTTTTTTTATTGAAACTCGCAGAAAATGCAGTTAATATTTAAATTATAATAACATGTCATATTACATGACTTGGTTTTTATAAGAAACTTCAATATAATTAGAAACTCCTAATTAATGATCGCTGCAAATAAAATTAACATAATAATTTTTTGCTCAGAAATTTTTTGAATGCTTACCTCTTTTCATGGGATACGTGAAGACTATTAAAAAAGTGTATTGAAAATTCTATACAATTTTCTACTAATATAAACCGACGACCTACACAAATTTGAAATTTAAGTTGTAATGTTTGTATTTATGAACAAAAATATAAACTTGCATGGTGTGTTTGAAAATCGAAATTTTAGATGCTTAAAAAATGCTGAATTTTTATTATCTCGACTTCACAATCCGCGAAACCATCTGATAATTTCGACGCGCCAGTATGAAAAATGGACAACACGAACGCTGTCAAAGGAGTTATTTTAGAATTGCAGTAGTTACTATTAGTACTCGTCCATGCATGATTGCATGAATCACTCCCACTTTTCCCCTCCTTAAATTCTTCCACCAACACTCTTGACACAAACCATTAAAAAGCACTAACAGGGAGAAAGCATAGAAGATATTCGACTGGAAGTGATGGAGAAATTGGAGAGAGGAGGCGAGGAGGACGACGCACCGGAATCCATCAAGTACCCGGGATGGAAAGCCATGCCTTATGTCATAGGTACAAAATTCACCATCCAAAAAAAAAGTTGAATATATATAATCTGCACCAATTGCATGCATGTGCAAGATGTACTTACGTCGTCTATCTTAATTTGTAACTCCTTACGTTTATTTAATTATATTGTCAAGTTTATATATTATCATATATGTTTTGAATTATACTGTGTGCTTAATTAAAATGTCATATTACTTTAATCCGCCTTTATTTTATTGTCTTTTTCAGAAGTACGACAATCGTTATATGTATTCAAACATCCGCTCATATATATATACACACACACACAGGCACTGATCAGACAATAAACACACAACAACCCACAAATTAATACACACTCACATATTTGATATGATTAACTACTGTTTGTCAATTAATTAACTAATCAAAGGGAATGAGACATTTGAAAAGCTCGGGACCATCGGTTCACTGGCGAACCAGCTTGTATACCTGACTACTGTCTTCCACATCAAGAGCATCACTGCAACAACAATTATGAACATCTTTGGTGGTACCGCAAGCATGGTACCACTTCTCGGTGCTTTCATCAGCGACAACTATGCCGGCCGCTACACCACCATTGGGGTTGCATCCATGGCTTCTCTGCTGGTAATATCTCACATTCTCACTCTTTTCCTCTTTACAACTTTTTCTTATTTTGGAAGCATTTAATTTCATGTTTTATGAAACATTCCATTTTGAATGCCTACATACTTTTATTGCACCTCATCATCATATTCTTTCTTTTCCTCTTTGGAAGGGAGTCCTTTTGAAGTTTTCTTGTCAAAAATATATTATATTTCTCTTTTCAAAAGAGTTCTGCTGCTATGGTTAAATTTTTTGTTTGGGTAAAAATTCCACATGCGCACCCAACTTTTACTGCCCATTTAATTGTACTGAACAAATTTTCAAACCCACGTCAATCGGTTGGGTAGCTCCCCGCCTCCCCTCCTTTTTTTTTGGAGTAATGTATGAAGATATATATGCTGACATGTGATTCATCAAATGCTTATAATAATTAGACTGTGCATAAAATTCTACTCTGTTTAGCCTTCACCAACTCTATGTATTTATGATTGCTCTTAAGCTTCGTCAAAAACATATATAATTATCAATTAAAAATTATGATTTTGTTTTTTCAAAAAGGGATGGGCTCAGGAGGCTCTTCTAATTTTCACAAATTAATCTTAGCCTATGTCACACACCCATGAAAACTAAATAGCGAAAAGATATTATCTATACAGCACTCTCCATTCAGTAAAGATCTCCTAAATCAACATAGTTTCTCTTTAAATACTCTATTGCACATTTCTCTCCCCAGAACAAAGAACAGAATGAGAATGAGCTCTCTAATTTTTGTATCAACCCCTGTATCAATCAGTAGATGTTGTACTGACATCATTTGCGAACTTTCATATATGCTTGGTTCTGCTTGAGCTGGTCACAACAGCAGACTCCTGACTTGTGAAGAAATGATGCTCTCACCGAATAGATGTTGCACTGACTCGCCCTGTTGTTCACACAAATAACAGATTTCAACTGGATGTCATCCCCTCTTTTGAGGTTATCAGATGTTAGATTTTCATTTTGCAGCATTATCCATGAGAATATTTGCATTCTTGAGGGCACTCTGAGCTTCTAAATCGGCTTGATGTAGGTCTCTGCTGATGGGCTCCTCATAAGAAATGAGTAGAAAGACTTGCAAGAAAATTTTCCATATGTCTCCAGCTTCCACCACGCTCTATTTTCAACTCCCCTTCCATTTGTCTCCAGCTTGATGAAGGTCTCTTCTCTCAGCCTCTTCAACTCCCCTTCCGATTTTGGAGAGAATAGGATGAAACATTTCTGGTACCGGTTGTGATAAACCTTGCAAAGCCTGCTAGCTGTACCAAAATGTCATCCTCTACCTCAGAAGAGAAAAATAATTGAGTAATTATACTTCAATATACCAAGACTCCAGTTATGATGCTAAAATCTTGATGTCATACCATTACCCAACTTAAATGAAACTGTAGTTTCAAAAATCGGTCCAACAGTTTTGACCTCCCTCCAAAATCTCAATGTTGGGATGAGGTCCCATTCTCTGATATGAACACCCATACTACAATTTAATTCTTTCCACAGAGAATTCTCATCAGTCATCCATTTCCACGCCCAATTTGCAAGTAGTGCCATATTAAACATTCTTAAATCAATATTGCAGAAATCTCCATGCTTTTCATTCTACAAACAGTTGTCCAATTGACCAAATGCATCTTTCTTTTCTCCATTTGAACTCCATGCCAGAAGTTCTCCTTATTTTATCAATCTCCTCAGTGACCCAAATCAGCAGTGACCCTATGGCTATAGTAACTACTCTACGTCTAAGGAATCCTACACATCACTACCCACAGTTTGGCGTACTCATGTGCATTTAAGACGATTGCCATTGGCGGTCTCTCTGTGCCCCGAAATTAAAAGAAAGGGACGCGATCCCTTCTTTTTTTCAAAAAAAAAAAATAGTGATCTGGTAAGGTTCCACCTGTGTGCTGAAGCCTCATACACCATCTGGACAAGCAATCAGTGGCCTGAGATGTGTTATTTAACACTGCCTTACCTGGCTTTTAAGCCTAATCCTCCTTCCCAGTAAACCTTTTATACCTGAGATGTGTCATTTAACACTGCATTTGTATCCATTGTGGCCAATTTAGATCAAACCCCCTCATCGTAACAATCTCAATCAAGAATGTCCAATATATCATATCAAAAGCTTTGTGAATATCTGCCCTGAACAAACCAGGGGTAATTTTGTAATTTCAGCATGTTGAACACGTCTGAGCATAAAGAAATGATTCAGTGATCTGAAGACCAATAACAAATCCTGTCTGATTTTATCCACTAACTGTTCAATCACTGCCTGCGTTCTCAATACCTGCACCTTAGAAAAATCCTTTGCACAGCATGTACAAGGCAAATAGGACAAAAGTAATTCAGCTCAGATTAAACTCTTTTTTGGTATCAATATTATGTAAGACGAATTCAGACGGTCCAATCTTTTTCCAGGTAATGTAACTGAACACTGCAGTAAATCTGGCAATAACAAATCTTGAATTTGTTGAAGAATTCACAAGTAAATTCATCTGGACCTAGTGCTTTACCAGATGGCCATTTTTTAATTGCTTCTCTAATCTCCTCAATCATAATTGATCTTGATTGTTCATGAAAACTTGTTTATTTGGATAGACAGCTTCTCAGTTCATATGGCACGGGTTAGCTTCACATTCGAATCCCATCAGCGAGACAGAGTAATTGAAAAATACATTTGCTTTGATTTGTAATCCTCATCTAATGGAAGTTGCGTTATTAACCTGCTTCTTACTTGTTGCCTTGAGTGTGGAAAAATATCGTATGTCCATCTCCTTGTATCTTTTTAACCGTTTAGGATATATCGATTAGTTCCTAAAATTCTATTTGTTAATTGACAACAATTAGGTTTTGAATTAAAATTCTTTCCTGATTAATTAAGTACTAGTTTGGCCTTTTGCGTAACATGCAGAATCTATGTCATTTGCTATGGAGATAGACAGAAATTAATTGGCATCCATCTCTTCAAGTCCAGCCAGTTGAGGGTATGCCAAATACACTAATTGATTTTCGAGTCCATTACTGCTTCCTGAAAGGAGAAACAAATTAGTGCGTACTAAAGTTAAATTAACAACAATTAACATAAAAATAATAATATTTATCGCAAAAAGAATTAATATATTATAAGTTTATAACAGTACATGATATCATGTTGACATCTGATGAACTGTCAATCCTCTGTTTCAATTTCTCATTAGTATATTATATGATTTAATTTCTCATATAAAAAAACTCAATAAAATTCTGCTTATTCAATGAATACTAATTAAACAAATTTCTGCATATTCTAATTGAAGGGGATGGTAATTCTGGCCTTGACCGCTGCAATACCGAAGTTACACCCGCCCCCCTGCAAAAACCAACAAGAATGCCATGGTCCCACACCTCCCCAGCTTTTCGTTCTCATCTCAGCTTATTGTCTACTCATGATCGGATCTGGCGGCATCCGCCCTTGCAACCTGGCATTTGGCATTGACCAATTTGACCCAAGGACGGAATCAGGCTGTAGAGGCATCGACAGTTTCTTCAACTGGTACTACTGCACCTTCACATGCGCCGTCATGGTCTCAGCCACAATTATAGTATTCATACAGACCGACATAAGTTGGGCCCTTGGCCTTGCCATCCCAGCTGGGCTAATGGTGTTGTCATGTGTGGCCTTCTTCATCGGCACAAAGTTGTATGTGAAAGTGAAACCTGAGGGAAGCCCGTTCACCGGGTTTGCTCAAGTCATTGTGGCATCATTCAAGAAGCGGCAAGTCGAGATGCCGAAGTTCCCAGAGAAGGAATTGTTTGACCCTCCCCACCGGAGCAGACTTGTCACCAAGCTACAGCACACAGATCAATTCAAGTATTTCCTTATCCTTTTTTTTTCCATTTTTTTTTTTTGGTGCTTCAGATGTATGTGATAACAGCACTGGGATCTAGGGACTAGGAGGCCATAACTTAAACGACAAATTTCAAATTTTCGTTATGCTCCTAACGACTTTTTTTGGCAAATTGGGCCCAAATTAAGAAGATTTTGTGAGATTAAAGTTCTGTTATTTTGGGCTGGTATGACTCTATTATTTGAACTTCACCTTATTTGATCAGCTGGGCATGTTTAGCTTTAAACCCATTTAGTATTTGGATGATTGGCAGCAGCTGCCAACTTGTAGAACCTAAGCACTCCTAGCAAACCATACTGCCCTTATTTTAAGCCCACTTAGTCATTCACCCAGACACTAGCTTTAGTTTGACAATTGATACATTAATAAATTATTCACGGAATTAAAAATTTAGAATCTCTTGTTTCTCCCAAGTTGATGTGAGAGGCTGATTGAAGCTTATTTTAACTTTATAACGTAGATACCTATCTTGTTTAATATAAGTGTCACATCAGCACTACTAACAAAGCCATTTAGTATAAGTCTTGCATTATAGCTAACTGTGGACTCCCTAGGTGGCAACCTCCACTGTAATTCTAGAATTAATAGAAAAAAGATAGTACCTTAAAGTGAATTGTGACTACTGATAGTCCAAAATATCCAGTGTTTTGGAGGGTATTATATTTCTTTATCCTTTTGGCGAGTGTGATTTGGTACCAACAAGGCAACAACTACTTATAAGAGTTGATCAGTGAGCTTCTAACAACTTAGGATCCACTTGAAATTGTTGGGTTGGAAGCAACCAACCCCCCCCGAATCCCCTAGAATCGAACGAACTTTTTCGAATCGAACTAACAAACACTTTTTTTTTTCTTTACTTCTGTTTGGAACCATCGTTTGTATAGTAATTAAAAAGAAAAAAAAACAGAGAAAACTAATAATATAAGAAATTGTTTTATCAAGTCAATACCAAACACAATAGCAAGGAAGTAGTTATTCACTATACTTTCTGTTTGTTATTAGCTTTTTCTTTTGGTAGGACCTTAATGTTTGGTGTCAAACACATCTACTATTCCAGAAAAAGAAAAGAAATGATACAACTTTCACTTTAGTTAACAACAATGATAATGAAATTTGAACTGCTGCGACCCCAATGTATGTTTTTTCCAAGAAATTTTGTAATTATTTTTATAACTCACGACGTACATAACACGCTAATGAAAAATGAATTAGATAGTTAACTCTGAATAAATTAATTAAATGCACTGAAATTTGTATGACTTCTCAAAATTTTGATTTAATTTTTTCCCCTTATCTTGTGACAGGTTCTTTGACAAGGCTGCAGTTGTCACTTCAAAAGATGAAATCAAATCGAATGGCCAAGCCGTCGATCCATGGAGGCTTTGTACCATACAGCAAGTAGAGGTGATGAAATGTTTTGTCCGCATGATACCGGTTTGGTCGACCTGTGTCTTGTTCTCTATTCCACTGATACAACACGGCACATATACTGTCTATCAAGCACTCCAAATGGACCGCAGTCTTGGGAAAAGCGGGTTCCAAATCCCAGCCGGATCATTTACGGTGTTCAACATGCTTACCCTGACGCTTTGGATCCCAATTTATGATCGGCTAATTGTACCGCAATTAAGAAAAATCACAAAACATGAAAGTGGTATAACCATGCTACAGAGAATGGGTGTCGGGATTGGTATTTCGATCTTGGGCATGGTAGTCTCATCACTTGTTGAAAAACGCAGAAGAGATATAGCATTGCATAAGCCAACACTAGGACTTGTGTCAGGCAGTGGGGCCATCTCTTCTATGTCTAGCCTCTGGTTGCTCCCTCAGCTAATGCTGTTCGGACTTTGTGAAGGATTCGGCATGATTGGGCAAACTGAGTTCTTCTACCATCAGTTTCCAGAGAACATGAGGAGTGTTGGTATGTCAGTGTTTTGCTTGGGACAAGCCATATCGAGTTACATTAGCAGTGCATTGGTTAATATCATTCACAAAGCCACCGGCCGAAATGGGACAAAGAACTGGTTAGCTCAAGATCTCAATGAGGCGAGGTTGGATTTGTTTTACATGGCAGTTGCGGGGATATCAGTGGTTAATCTAATGTATTTCATCATCTGTGCCAAGTGGTACCAGTTCAACAGCGCGGCAAAGAGTGCCAAACCAGAGGTTGTTTCCGAAGAAAAGGAGGAGAAGACCCTTTTCTGCCTGAATCAGTAAATTTATTGAAGTAGATGTGAAAACTGAAATGCTCTTGCAAATCAGCTGTTGGGAACTTGAAAAATAGATGTTGGTAATTTGCCATGTTTGCATATTTTATAAGAATGAAGTGATATAATAGTCATCAAATAGTCATAGTGTGACTTTTGTAGAATGCAAAGTAACATTTGTGTCCTATGATATATCATGATATCAGAAGGAAAATCTATTATATTTATTGCCAGTTTCAATTTCAGTTGAATATAAAATTGAGACTCTCAGTGAGGATCTAGATTCATTTGAGAAACAAGTTTGAATTCACTATTTCACTTTTGTGTTGATAGGCGAATAAAATTGCTTATATTTCAAGGTCCACTTGTGTTGGTCCACTGAGACAAGTTGGGTCTGAGAACATGTCCAACTTTATAAAATAATAATAATAATTGTTAACTTAATAATAATTATTATCAACATTATTAGATCATTATTAATAGTATTGTTAATGGTTAGTACTACTTTTGATATTCATAAAAACTTTCGCAAGACAAGGGGAAAAATAGAAAGACTTTGTAGCAAATTATTGCTCTGACATGCATTTACTTCAACCAACAATCCAATTAAATCCCATTATTATAGGACTAATTGATGCGCATACTTCCACTGACATTAAACAATTTCATATTTCTTCTGGATTTCTATGAAATTTCAATTTCTGTTCAAAGTCTGTAGTACAGAAATCGACAGAAACATGTCAATTTCAAGTAGGTAAAGATCTTGACCGTTTTCTCCTCATTCAAACATGTCAATTTCAAGTAGGTAATCTGAGACAAATCTTCTACAGCAAACCAGAAATAGACTCTATGAGCTCTGAGTAGAAATAATATGTCCATAGTTTCTTAGTTTCAGTGTTAAGGCAACCTGTTCTGTCTGATACATGACTCGCTTTCATATAATAATATCGTATCACAAGAGATCTGACTTGACATCAATCGTCATTCGTCAAAATATGCCTTCAAAAATATTCTTAATCTTCTTACAAATATGTTTTCACATGCATGTGGAATGTTTAAAACTCTCTAAATATATGCAGCAAGTTTTAATATTCTGAATTTTAGAGCTTACAGTTATTAGGCCGATAATTAACATGGAAGGCTTCATGCGGTGAGACAAATATAGTTTCATATTTTTTGTTCAGAGACCAATTACTTCTTACTTATTCAAAGTTAAATAGTTTTGAAATATCTTCATCTAAAAAAGTAGAATATAAAAACGATATAGAAGGAACCGATGAAGAAGTGATAAATTTAAAGAACAGAAAGTAAAGTGCTGAGATTGGTTAATATGAAGAAAGTTTTTTATCTTTCTAATTTTTTTTTGGTAGAAGTGGTACACGTGTTGCTCCCCTAAGACTAATGGGCCGATAAATAAGTCGTTGAAATTGATTTATATCTTCTAAAGGCGTAATTGGGGTTGAGGCCGGCTTACATCCTATTTTACCGGTTTCTGTTAGTACGTCAATGATGTATTTTCTTTATGAAAGAAAACGTAGTTTTAGTGAGTGTGTTGTTTTAATGCCTAAAAAATATTTCAACAACTCTAAATCTTTAATGTCAAATTTTTCTTTCAACTGAGACATGACCCTTTTAATTTCTTCTTGGTCATTTATGGTAACTATTATATATTCTACATAAATTAGGACAATAGTTATTCAATTATCATTTTTTTAACATATAAAGAGTGATCGACATTACTAACTATAAAATTATAAAAAAATTAAATAAGAGTTTAATTTTTCATATCATACTCTTGCTTGGAGATTGCTTTAATCTATAAATTAATTTATTTTAACCTACAAATTAAGTTAGAAATATATTTTTTTACAAGACCGAGTGGAAGGTTCATATACACCTCTTCTTCAAGTGTTCCTTGAAGAAATATATCTTTTACATCCATTTGATATAAAATTCACCCTTAATTTATCGCAATAGAAAATAAAAATCCTAATATTATTCATTTTGACCATAGGTGCAAATGTTTCATAATAATCAACACTGTATATTTGGGTATAACATTTAGCTATCAATCGTGCTTTATAATGTTCTATGATACCATCACTATTGTACTTAATACTATAAACCCATTTGCATCCTAGGATTTTCTTCCCTTTGGATAATTGTACAATCTCTCAAGTCTCATTTTTTTCCTAAGGTTTTGAGTTCTTCATCCATTATCTTACACCATGCCGGTACTTATGGAATCTTGGTAGTTATTTGGTTATGTTTCCTTTGAAGTTGAGGACAAGAAAGCCTTATACTCATGTGTAATATTTTTGTAAGTAATAAAATTTTAAATAGGACATTGTATCTTGTATGTGACAAAGTGACATAACTTTGTTGAGAGTTATGGTGCTCGAGTCAATCTTGTCTCGGGTTCGCCTTCATTTTCTTCTTCTTCCCCTTGAGTTTTTTCTTTATTTTCAATTTCATTTTCCATAGAAGACTCGTCCCTTTCTGGATCATAAAATTATGGGAATGTGAAATCATTTGATTTTTCTTGGGTGTTAATCTCATTTTCCAAGTTACTCTAATAAGACTCATTTTCTTGGAATATAATATCTCTTAAAATATAAATTTTTGTGTTCACCGGATTATAACATTTATAAATTTTTTTAGATGAATACTCTAATAATATGGCCTTAATTGAAGTATGATCGAGCTTATTTGATTTATTGTTGTGAACGAAGCTTGTGCATTCAAACACTCTCAAGTGACTAATAATAATTTTCTCTTGGTAAAGAATTTTTAATGGGCTCTTGAAGTTTAGAGTGGCATTTGGTAATATATTAATCAAGTATGTGACGGTTATGATGGCATCGAACAAAAAAAATTGAAACATTGCTTTGAAATAAAAATACTCATTTTACTTCGACTAAATGCCGATTTTTTTCTTTTCGACATACCATTTGTTGAGGTGTATAGACGCATGAGGTTTAATATAAAATTCTTTTTTTCTTAAATAAATTAGTAAAATTTTGATTTACAAATTTGATTCCATTGTCACTTTAAAATAATTTATTTTTTTACGTCAAATTAATTTTCTACGAAATTATAAAATTCTTGAACTTATGAAAATACTTCACTTTTATTTTTTAATAAATACAACCAACTAGTTTTAGAAAAAGCATCTGTAAAACTAATAAAATATTTATAATCAATAAAGAAATCAATTTGAGCAGGATCCCAAACATCTGAATGAATAATTCAAAAGGTTTTTTACTTTTATAATTTGATAATCCAAAAGATAATCCTATATGCTTTCCTAGCTTGCATACTTCACAATTACTATAATCTAAATTTTTAAAATTAAAAATATATTTTAATATTTTATCCGATGGATGTCCAATCCTTTGATGCCAAATAGTGCCTAGCTCTTCTTATTTTTTGGCATTAAAATTGAATTTTTATTCCATCAAAATATAGAGCTCATTTTCCAAAAATCCTTCACAAATGATATTTTTTGTTATCTATTCTTAAAAAATTATATTTTTTGAGAAAAATATAATTTCATGATTTAGCTCTTGTATAATTTTATTTATGGATAACTGTTATACTTAATAATTTCTTTAATTTTGTTGTTTTGCAAAATATTATCGAATCTAATAAGTTTTTTTAAGATTTTGATTGCAGGATTCTAAGAAGTTTCAAGGGAATGAAGAAGAAATGATCAAGATCAATTCAGATGTTTCTATGAAGATATAGGATCATATTCAATATATAGGTATAATTCAAAATCTTATATTATTCATAATTATACAAGGAAGAGCTCTCTATCGCAGAGAACCGTTATAACGATTCCACAATCGTTATAATAATTCAATACACATCTCAAAAATATTCTAAATTCTTTGTGCGTAGAAATGAGCCAAAATTAACAGAGTGTATTGTTATGTAACGCTTCATAAAGCATTATAACAATTCAATACACCTGCTCAAAAATATTCTAAGTTCTTTGTGAGCAGATATAAGCCAAAATTAACATAGTGTATCATTATGTAACGCTTCATAAAGTGTTCAACGATTCATGAAACGTATAATGATTCACTGAATCGTTATAACATTTCTGAATATCAGTAGACTTGTTAGAAGGTTGGTCAAACAAGTCAAAGCGTTGAAACATTTTTATAAAACGTTCAACGTTTCTCTATATCATTATAACGATTCATCCTATTCATTTTTTAACCGTTATAACGTTTCTATATAATTCTGATAAGGGGTATTCTTAGAAATTCAAGACTCTCAATACATAAATGTTATAATGATTGATGAAACATTATAACATTTCCCAGCGCAAGAATACCAGTTCTCTGTTAATGGTTTATAAAAAGTGATGTTCTGGGTGTAGAAAAAAAAGAAACATAATCAACTACATTTGTATTATCATTGTTGGAAAAAATCATCAACAATTACTTTTAAAATATCAGTGCTATCAAAGCATTATGTCTAAAATTTTGGTTTTACCAACCTAAATGGTACCAAGTAGGCATATTAAGGAACCTCCGGTCTTTAGTTCTTCATGCAAGAATTTTTTCTATTGGAAGAAATGCATGATTAATTGCCTCAACATTCTTGATGTATAGTCTATTGTTGAACATGGATATGAATAAAAATACAATACCACTACTCGTAGTTTGACCACCGAATCTCAAATAGACAAAGATTTAAATGATTGTGCGGTAAATATTATACTTAACTCGGTAAGTGAACCAATAGCACTAGTTTTTAGTAACATGACTAGTGCTAAGGACATGTGGTTGACCTTACTAAATAGGTTTGAATATAATACTCAAATCAAAAGAACCAAAATTATGGGTCTAGAAATCAAATTTAAAAATTTCAAAAGGGAAGACCATGAATCAATTGAAGAGATGTATAATAGATTATTATCTATTCAAAATGAGTTTTTAAATTTGGATGAGCCTCTAACAAATAATAAAATAATAAAGTTATAGATAAAATTCTAAGGGTGATGCTTCGAAGGCCAATATAGGAAGCACTAGTCTCCGCTCTAGAGGCTATGCAAGGGACAAATGATGCATTTACGCCGGATGAGTTGTATACTCATCTAAGATGCATTGAAGAAAAATTGAAGCAAACGATAAATTATCATGTTGAACCAAAATAAGTTACATTCCCCGCTCAAAGCAATGTCAAGCACTTACACCCATCAATCTCATGCAAAAACTTCATTCAATCACTTCATTATGAAGTTTCAAAAGATGCAATGCTCCTCTCAAAAATGTTCCAATGAATGCTTAATTTTGAAAAAAAATCAACAAAGAAAGTGAGGAGCATGACAAGAAAGTAATATGTTTTGGATGTCACAAGGAAGGACATACCATACATTTATGCTTTCTACTTTTCCCTCATTTCAAGGGTACCGATGGCACAAGCCGCCAAGATTGAAAAGACAAGTTCTCCAAACATGATTTTAAAGGAAGAAGAAAAGAAAAAATCATGAATGTCATATGAGATGTTGATTTGGATGATGATAATAATGATTCCGACAATAAAGCATCTCACTCTCAAGAAATAAATTTCGCACTTATGGCCATGGTGGAAGATATTTCAAGTGGTATGGATGTGGAGACCATTATCATCTCCAAAAACATCACTGATCCCATCACCATTGAGCTTTTACGCAAGATAGCCGAATCAAAGAAGCCCAAAACTCAACAATCCACCATGATGTGTGAACAATTCCACCGTTCAAGTTTCCCTCAAGCAACCATCTTCAAATTTACAAGAAGAAGAAATCAATGTTGCACCTTCAACATCAACATTGGAGGTTGATAATGGACCAACGGTGTCCTTCTCTACAAACACGACTCTTGAAAGACAATTGGTATCACCACCCAAGGTAAACTATTTTGCAAATCTACCTAGTGATAGTGATGAATCGGATGATGAGTTTGATTTATACACTATTTCTTATCTAAGCAATTCTAGTAATATACATTTGCCTCATACTAGAATCCTTGCACATTTTGAATCATCCTCCAACATTCTTAAAACTAGGATTCTTGAGCTAGACAAGATGGTAAGCATTTATCAATCCAATATGGGTGAGTTTGAAAGAACCAAAAATGAATTATCAAAATGTAAGAGTGAAAATGCTATTTTAAATATACAAATTCAAACTCTTAAAACTGAAAATAGGGCTCTCAAAACAAGTAGTGATTTGAGAGATATCACCAACTTAGACCTTGAGCTTATTTATGGGATAAGACGTTCTCATGATAAGTCCGGCTTAGAGTATGTTAAAGATTCGACTTTATCAAATTCTAAACCTAAAAAGAGTCCTACATTGAAAGGGAAGCAACCTTATTTTTGCTAAGAATGTCAAACCCAGTATAGATAGAAATGTTAAACTAAATAATCATGCTTATCAATATAGGTATACTAACATGAAAAACACCAAAACTACCTTTAGGCCAAAAGGTGATAATAGGATATACTATAGGGGTCCTAATGGTTGGTCTTATGACATTGAAAATATAAAAGTTTTTTAGAAAATTGATAAATCAAAAGTTGTATCCCAACAGTCCAAAAAGGTTCAAACAAATATGATTTCAAAAAGAAAAGCAAGCTCATCTAAATTGTCCAAAGCTCAAGAACTTACCTCACATTTTAAGTCTCACTTTGTGCAAAAAAAAGGTCATGTTCCAACAAAGATATTATGTAACTATTGTTGCAAAATAGACCACATTTCTTTAGATTGTGACTTTAGAAATAGAAGCGACAAGAATGTTGTTTGGGTTCCTAAGGTCATTCCTTAGAGTATAAATGAGATAATTCTTCTCAAAAATACTACTAGTAAAATATTTAGAGGGAGAAATATGTCAAGATAAATATTAGTTAATTAGAGTTATTCTTTCTTCTTCTAATGACTAATATATTCTTGTAGGTATGTATGGTATCTAATGAAATCGCTTAGATAATATATAGTGGATGTACCCATCATATTGATAAGCCAAAATCACATATATATTCTGATAGGATTTGGTATCTAAAACTATACCATTTTATCATTTTTATGCATTTTTTAGTTCAATTAGTTGATTTAGTTTGGATATTATACAAAGTTCGAGATACTGTCATGGTTTCTTTGATTTTAGGACTTTTGGAGCATTTTAGGAATATTTGGATGAAGATGGAGTAAGCTAGGCGCAACTAGAACAATGAAGATCTTGCTGGAGAAAAACTGCATGAACCTTTTGACCCAAAAAGTTATCTTTTCGGGTCGAAAAGAGCTCTCTGTCAAGAAACCGCGTGAACTTTTTGGGTCAAAAAGTTATCTTTTCGGGCCGTAAAGAGCGGTTCTGTTTCGCCCCTGAAAGCATCTCTTCGCCCCAGAAGGCTCCAGATTCAATTTAAAACAGAATAGAACGCCTCTAAAAGTTCAGAACCGCCCTAGGACAGATTGGAGAGAAGTTTTTGGAGTTTCTTTGAGAGATTTGGAGAGAGAAGAAGGCAAAAGAAGGAGAAATTAAAAACTGGGTGTAACTCTTATTCTCTTGATGATTTTCTTTCTGTTTTTTATTGCTTTTATCTGTGATTTTTTCTCTTCCATGGAAGAGTAGTCGTCTCTCTAGGGTTTAGGTATGTAACTTGAAACTTGAAGTTTAATCGTACTTATTGTTATTTTAATTATTTTATTTTATGAATTGCTTTTGTGATTGTATTACTGTGCATGGATTGAATTATTTTATGTTTGTATTAGTAATCCATCTGGGATTAAAAACCCTAGATAGCATAGATTTATAACCTGCAAACGATATTAGAATTGTACATGTATCTTAGAGAATTATTTAGGTTTCTAACCAAAATCTGATGGTTCTCCGACCTCCAAAAGCGGTATTTAACCCTAGGTGATGGACCTAACCGTGAAGTCTAGGTTAGTTGGGACTTTTCTGAACATTTAGAGTATTAATTAGATGGACCTAACCGTGAATAATTAATCTTTGAAAGGTTTAGAATTACCAGAACTTAACGGGTTTTAATTAGAAAGAACGATGGACTTAACCGTGAAGTTTGCCCTAATTGAAATACTGTGCCAAACCCTAACCAGGAACTTGGTACTAAATTAGATGGTAACCCTCATAAATTAGCGTTAAAATACATAAATAGTACGATTAAAACTCAAGTGGATGGTGATACTGAAACCCTAGACTCTCTTAACCTTGAAGTAATCCAAACTTAGTTCAATTTACTTGTTAATTCTAGAAAATTATTTAGTTTAAAAACCTTTTCAGATTTTATAGTCTAGCTTAAAGAAATTGTCTATATCGGTAGTTTAATCAGTCTCTGTGGGATCGACACCTAAATACTACACGGTAGGTCGTGCGCTTGCGGCTTCCTCTTGTGTGTGTTAGGTTAATTTTATTAGTTTGAAAATATCACAACACATATGATCGATAACAAAATAAATTTCAAAATTTTGCAATAAATTGATGGGGGAATAGTCACCTTTGGTGGTAATCAAGGTAAGATCATTGGTATAGGATCGGTAGGAAATTAATATATAATCATTACCAATGTATATCTTGTTGAAAGTCTAAATTTTAATTTACTAAGTGTAAGCAAACTTTATGACAATGGATATCATATTACATTTGATTCAAATGTTTATCATCTTATTGATAGTTCTACTAATAAATTATTATATCAAGGAAAAAGATATAAGTGCGTGTATTATTTGTATCTAAGTCATTTTGAGTTTGATGAAATATGTTTGAGTGTCATAGTATCCGACTCTTGGTTATGGCATCGGAGATTGGGTCATGTCTCAATGGACTCAATCAAAAGATTGGTAAGTCTTGAATTGGTTAAGGAATTGCCAACAAAAATATATAAACTCGAAGAACTATGTGATGCATGCATGCAAGGTAAACATAAAAGATCAAGTTTCAAAGTCAAATAAATGGTATCCACTAATTCTCCCTTAGAATTGCTTCATTTAGACTTATTTGGCCCAATAACCATTACAAGTATTTCAAGAAAAAGATTTTTACATGTTATTGTAGATGACTATAGTCGTTTTACTTGAGTTATTTTTCTTGTCTCAAAAGATGAAATATTTGAGCAATTTGTCAATTTTTGTTATAGGATAGAAAATAAAAAATCCTCTAAAATTGGTACTATCTATAGTGACCATGGAAAAGAGTTTGAAAATATAAATTTTGATGACTTGTGCAATAAAAGATGGTAGAGACATGAATACTCTGCTCCACATACTCCTCAACAAAATAGAGTTGTAGAGAGAAAAAATTAAACATTGCAAGAACTTGTCCGAACCATGCTTCATGAGTATACTATTCCAAAAATATTGTAGGTCGAGGCGGTTAACACGGCATGTCACGTGGTTAATCGAGTAAGTCTACGTCCACTTATTAAAAAAATACCATATGAGTTATGGATTGGACACATGCCTAATTTTTCATACTTTAGAGTGTTCGGTTCTAAATGTTTTGTTTTGAATGATGCACCAAAAGTTATCAAATTTGATTCAAAATCAATTGAAATAGTATTTGTAGGATATATTCCTCCTCAAGTAAAGCCTATAGAATCTACATACCAACATCACAGATTATGGTAGAATTCGTGCATATCAAATTTGATGAATCTATTAACATTGGGGCCGAGAAAGGTTCATCTATTGTAGGTGATGGAAGTGAAGATATCAATGCATTGAATGACAACCAAGCTATAATTATTGAAAATGTACAAGAACCTTCAACATCTCAAGAGGCCTCAACAACCATGAATGGAGAATAAGTTATCGAAATTGCTCAACAAGAAGTGCAAAATATTTTGACAACTCAAGAGGAAAAGAGTTGAGTTATGCAAGAGGAGCATAATGCATTAAATGATGATATCGGTGTAGAACACATCTTGCCACCTCAATACTCAAATTATGAAGTTCCAACATATCTTAGAGAAGTGTCTTCTCATCCTCTTTCTAGTATAATTGATGACTCTAGAGAATGTGTAAAGACAATATTAAAAATGAACAAAATGATTGCTCATTATGCTTTTTGTATCTCAACTTGAGTTCAAAATTTTTAAAGATGTCAATAATGATTTATATTAGTTTTGTGCTATGCAAGAAGAATTGAATCAATTTGAAATAAATTAAGTATGAAAACTTGTTCCTAGACCAAATAATAGAGTAATTTCTAATTCTTGCGAATCAATTTGATTTATGATGCAGTTCTTTGCTATCAGATTGTGAGATTTTAAATTTGAACAGATTACTAAACATGCTCTGATATCATGATAAATTTAAAGAGCAGAAAGAAAAGTGCTGAGATTGGTTAATATGCAGAAAGGTTCTTCTTTTAATTTTTTTTTTTTTTTTGGTAGAGACGGTACACGTATTACTCCTCTAAGATTAATGGGCTGATGATGATATTGTCATATAATTTTGAGCCCATAATCCCCTAATTGAATTTATTATTTAATTTTATTTCTCAACACGAAGTCGCATCATGATTAGTTTTATTTCCACATTGGTTCAGACAATGGACATATCATATGTATATTTAGCATACATAGTCTTGTTACATACTCTTTTCCACACGTCAATACTTTTCTCTGACTACTCATGTGAGTGTTGAATAATGTCGACCTACCATTTCGTTTAAGCATTATATATATCTTTGGTCAATTTAGGAAGCTACGACAGGAAGAAAAAGATGGGACCTCTGACATATGCATGCAAACTTATTACAATCGTCAACTTGGAAATTATCGAGTTCATTGAGATCAGAGATCCAAAATCATAGAAATAGAAAATGAAACTAACAGTTTGAATTATTTTTCATTTACTAAATTAATTTCTTCAATCGTCCAAAAAAATTTGCATGGCACATTATTGGAACAAGAAGTGTGTATATATATATATATATATCATTTTCGTTTATACTTGCAAAATAAAGTAATTAAAACATTGCACGTAACTAACAATAAAATGTCATTATCACAAAACAAACGCCCATTTCTACTGTAAAGTATGACTAGATCCTTTTAGTTGTTATGTGATGAGTGACCTCACACGTGGGTTTAATAGACACGCCGCTTTACAATTATTAAAAGAGATACATTACTTAAAGAAAATGAAAATAACAAATAAATTTTAAAATTTTACTGAAATTTGTTGATTAACTATTTTCAATTAAAGTTGAAGAAATAGTTGTCAGAAACATGATGCACGATAACAGGACATAACGATCACATCATTAATTGACTTTTGACGTAAACAAAAAAAAGGATGCCATATATGCTGTGTGTGTTCGTGTGCGTTTATGTGCGCAGGGGCGGAGGCGCAGATCTACGTGCTGGCCTGACAATTTCGTTCATATAATATAAATAAAATATATATTATAATAATAAAATATTAAAAATATATTAAAAACTATAAAATTTCATATAAAATAATATATAATATATATTTTTGCTGAATAATTTACGAATAAAACGTTTTTTGATCAAAAAATGCAATGTATATTAAACTGACGAATTATTTATGAAACATCCGGCTATAGGTGAAAAATGAATTATTCACAAATCTTATTACTATAGTGGTAGCAAGGGAAAATTGACCCTAGTCAGAAATTTTAAAATATTTTTATAATTATGTATATTTTAAATAAATATATATATATATTAAAGAAAAATTTTATATTTTGACCTCTAAAAATTATTTTTCCTCCTACGTCAAGATCTGGCCATGCCTCTACAGGAGCCTCTTTTATCCCAATTAGTGCTAACTAGCTAGAGACATTGAATGGCGAAATAACTATGACAAGTTATTTCACAGATAGCCATCAATTAATTATGACAAGTTATTTATATATAACTGATTCTTAATAATTTAATTAATTAATTGGTCCTGATATATTAGCTCTGACGTCAATAATTTCACAGATAGCCATCAATTAATATCCTCTTATCCATTTTCTTATTATTATTTTATGCGGAACGTGTGTGAGGGGGGATTCGGTGCCAATGCATGATGCCTAACCTTGCAATGAATTTGAACAGCTTATCAAGATTTTTTTTTATTTATTCTAATTTTATGTCGGTAGCACCTTGAAACGCAGCACATTATTTATTATATCACTTTAGAATTAGTGTTAGCTCAAATCATGAACAGATCCAACGATTCATGAATTTGTATTGTGGTGCAGAGAATAAGGATTTGATTTATTCGAAAGCTTATTAGATGCAAGCTCCAAGCATATCCCTCTTAATTCGGATCTATGTTTCATGTTTGTGTTTTGTTTGTTGGGTATCAATTATCAAACAAGAATAAAATCCTACGTAAACGGAATTAAGGAACTAATAATACAAATAGTTCTTAAAAATGCCATTTTTGTTCTTAAAAAAATTTCAATCAGACAAAGTTGAAATCTGCTTTCTATTAACAAAGATTTTAAAAGCACTAAACTGAACATAATTGTACGTACCATTAGAAAATTGTAAAAATAAAAATCATACTTATTTTGCGGACTAAAAAAACAAATGAATGATATTATAAGGAGCACTTGTTTAATTTAATCTTTTCTTTTTTTTCTTTTCTTATATAGGGTCTCCTCCATAATTCCATTGAACAGTCCTCGCAGAATCATCGCTTCTGTTAACGTGTAGCTGCAGGTGAGGAAGACCTAGAACGCCTTTCACTTTATTTACAATAATTGTCAATCTATCATGCAAATTAGAATTGCCATGCTACCAAACCAGCCAAGAATATAGCATCTGAACTAGGCAACAAGCGGATGAGAATTCCTTTTGTTCTCCATTTTCACTAAACTAACGTGCATAACGCTTCAAATTTTGTTTTAGTAGGGTTAAGAGTAAGACATAAAAATCCTTTTTAATTATCTTGTGTGACTAGAATTAATTAATTGTCTTCCAACTTATTTTTTTATTTTCTTTTATTATTTCATTGTTATAGTAAATGAGGTGAGTACAAACTATTTTTTTACTTCATGTTATATCTCTTTTTTCTGAATTTAAAATATCAATCCAAATGTTCAAAACGACCTCCATATTAAAATATGCTTAGAGACTAATTTTTACATTTGTTTTTGAAAAAAAAATTCTATTTTTTTGAAGGATATAAAATCATTATTATTAAAAATTATTGGCTCCATATTTTGAAAAAAATAGCTCAAAAATAATAATAAAGTATTAAATGTTTCGAAAGATAACCCTCTTGACACAAAAGTTTTGATATTTTTCAATTACTTTAGAGTAAAATTATTAAAAAATAGTAAAAAAATAATAATGACAAAATTTTGTATTCCACCATAATTTTACATAAATAAATATATTGAGATATCTAGATTGATATTTCGACTATGAAAATGAAAATTTAACTGTTAGAAATGTCAATAAAAGCATACTAAGAAAATGCTCAAATTATATGAAGAAATGTAAACAATAAATGTATATAATTAAATACTGATAATTATTTTTCTTTATATTCTTTTAAAATAATTAAAAATATATCAAATTTGTCAAAATATTTTGTGAAGGATCCCACCATTCTTTTAATTCGGAGCAAACTATTATTTCAGTAGAGACTAGAAAAAGGCTTCATAGCCAGCATCTCTTGGCACAGGATAAAGGCCAAGGCTGCTGAGAACCGAGAACAATACACGACCGACAATGATTAGCATCTTAACACATGAATGGCCATATCCAGTTGTTCTAACTGGAGAAACGATTACAGAAGGCGCACTGGGATTTTTTACTTAAACGGCCCAAAAACAAATTTTAACTGCAGAAACAGCCTAAGAGCAAATTTATTTTCACAAACGGTCTAACAAAAGGCGTGAGTTCAACTCACGCCCTTAAAACGCTATTTTCTCTGCCTGCCCGCTGCCCAAACAAAAGAGAGCAAAATGACCCAAAGGACGTGAGTTGAACTCACGCCCTTTAAGTCCATATATTGCATTTATATCAATTTTTTTTTCACTTTCGGTGGTTTTGAAAGATAACAACCAGAGCACATCAATATCTAAAGGGCGTGAGTTCAACTCACGCCCTTTGTGTCTTTGGGCAGTGTTCGGACAGATAAAATGAAGATTTAAGGGCATGAGTTCAACGCACGCCCTTAGTTAGGCCGTTTGTGAAAATAACTTTGTTCTAAGGCCGGTTCTGTAGATAACATTGATTATTAGGCTGTTTAAGTAAAAACTCCGCGCACTGCGCCTAAAATGGATTTTTTACTTAAACGGTCTAAAAATATATTTTATCTAAAAAACGATTTAAGAGCAAATTTATTTTCACAAATGATTTAAAAAAAGACTAATTTCATAATTCAATTGAATATATGATCATTTCAATGGGGAAATATGCAATTTTGCCTTCACTGGAGTCTGGATGGATAGAGACAATTCCTCGTTGCCTGATTTGAAAAAATAATAATCCATCTGACACCAAGAGGCGACAATCATTATATAAGGTCGGCACCAGTACAGAGGATGAAGTAATCCCATTAAAATTCTAAGACAGCATCAGCACAGCAGGGATCAGGATCAGGATCAGAGATTATCATATCATATATAAATAGAGAGAGAGAGAGAGAGAGAGAGAGAGAGAGAGAGAGATGGGAGAAGAGGTGAAGGCGAAGGAAGAAACGGAGAAGATGGAGAAACTGGAGAAAATGGAGAACGGCGGCGCTCCTCCCTCTCCACCCGTCAAGTACTACGGCTGGAGAGCCATGCCTTACATTATTGGTATGTACTCTCCTTGATCTTTTTTTATTTTTATTTTTATATTTTCTCTTTGTCTATCTCTTTTCTGTATTTCATGAATCATTAAATCGAGCTGTCTTCGTATTTTCATATACTTGCTTTCATTTTTTTTCTCGCCAAGTGTTCACTTCATTTGGTATAATGTAGTGACATAATTCATTGATTATATCTCGGATTTGTACTCGACTTAAAATTCAACCCCCAATTGAAGCTTTTGATTAGTCCGAAATAGGGGAGGTTAATGTACTTGATAGCAGTTTTTGTCAGTACTCAGGACAGAATGTTCTGGGAATTGGGACCCAGTTTATGAAATGCATTTCAATCTTCAATTAATTTAGCTTTCAATAATAATTAATAACTGCAAAGCTTGGTGTTTCTTGTGCAAATCAGGGCTTTTGGTTCCTCTTCTAAACAACAAAATCAGGGCTTCTCTGTTATGAATTGCTCATAACAACTCCTTAGTGATTAAGTACCCCTCAATATAACAAAAATGGCTGCTAATATGTACAGGCAATGAAACCTTTGAGAAGTTGGGGACCCTCGGCACATCATCGAACTTGCTAGTGTACCTTACAAGTGTGTTTCACATTAAAAGCGTCGACGCCGCAACACTGATCAATGTATTCAGCGGCACAACCAGTTTTGCACCGATCATCGGCGCATTTCTCTCTGATGCCTATCTCGGCCGCTACTCCACTCTTGCCTACTCTTCCGTTGCTTCTTTCTTTGTAAGTTTACTTTGCTCAACTTCTGTACTACATTTTTTTTGGTTTAGTTTTGCTTTACTTTGATCATTTGTTTAATCAGATGAGGAAGATAACTTTAATTAATTCCTTAAAAACAGTAAAATTTGAAAAACAATAATTTTTTTTTGACTAAGAGAGTCGGAAAAAAATCTTTCTTTCTTGTCATGAATTGAAATAAAAAATTAGCCGTTAGAGTTGAGTATTTAATTTAATTTAAGCCCAGATAAGCAGGGGGTTGGAAAACAAACAAAGTGGATAATAGAATTCATTAAATGCGTAGTTGGACGCTTGGACTTGTCATGTCATGTGAGAAAGTAGAAACCAAGTTGGTGCCAGGACATAATAGATGGCTTTCTTCTTCTTTTTTTCTTACCATTTTTCTCATGATTTTTAAAGACCGTGTTCCTTTTAGCTGCCCTGACTTTGGCATGCATATTTTGATAATCTGCACTTTACAGTGACTATAGTTATATTTAGAATAGGATTGAATTATACTGTGCTCCAGTAGAGGCACTGTCATAACTCAATTAAGCATAATAATCTCGCTTCATAACTACTTAAAAATGTTTTATTGTAATAAGAGCTACTTTAGTATCCAACTGTCCAATGTCCATCGGCATAAAGCAACATATATTGTTACACAAACAAGTGCATCAAAAGAACAGAATAGCATGTGAGCTAATGCAAGAGGAAAATTATTTTCTTCGAGATTCACGCAGTTACTATTAAGTGTTTTTCGACCATCCGATTTGAAGAATACTAAATACATCTCGCCACTGAAAAAAATAACAGATTCAAATCCGCATTCTGAAGGCAAAAGAGAGAGATCAAGGTTTCAAAAAAAAGAGGAAAAGAACGCGCAATCAAAGAAAAATCAATGTTCTTCCTCACTTCTTGTCCCAGTCTGGCTTGAATGTTATTTCAAGTTTTGAGATCTAAGCAATTGTTTCTTTAAAAAAGTCATCCATTAATGTACCAAATCACTAAACACAAGAAGTTGGTACTGTCATATTGGAAGCTTCTTTGAGGCATGGCAAGCGCTACTCATATCATGCATGGTTAGATTTATGGGTTCTTTTAAAATTGATAAAGTATGAATCTCAATACAATGATGAGCGTCAGAGAATGTGAATTCATTGTTTACGAACTTTTATAAAATAATAATAAAATAATAAATAACTATAATTATAATTAAGAAAAAATAGTGCATGTAGTGTACACCAGGATCCATCTCTTCTACAGTACTTTATGATAGAAACTATTCGAAATCAGACCAGCCATTGAATTCAGACTACAGACAGAAATAATCACATCTTTATCTTTAAATTTACGACAGCCATTTTTTTAGCACTAAACTCGTATAAAATCCTCCAATTCGAATTTGTACACCAGAACGTAGCCCAGATCTAGCGCGCATCTTGTGGCGTTAGCCTGTAGACTCTTAATTTGACTCGTAACTCGGTTCTTCTGTGCCACTGGTTGATGTTGCCACATATATCATGTATGTTGCGATTGACATGATATTAGAATATGGTTTGCTAGTCTGATATTTTTTGTTAAATCTATACTATATTAAAAGAGTGTATAAATTAAATTTATCCATTGATGTTATTAAATAATATGTAATGATTAAAATATCTATATTTTAATTTACAATTGAGATTGATTGATTTTATAAAAGTAACGGTTCAGATTTCAATCAAATTCATTTTTTCTTCTTTTTTATTATATATTTATAAGAGGTCTAAAAAAATTTTATATCAAATAAATTAAATATTCAATTATTATTAAATCATGCATTATATAATTGGAGGATTATATAATTATACTAAGAATTGATTATCCTCCAAAAAAACTACGCAATGTATAATTATACTAAGAAAATAAAATTATTATATTTTATATATCATTTTTTATTAAATAATAAAATAACTTTATTTAAAATTTTAAGTAAAAAATATAATTTATTTATAATAAAATCAATACTAAATATAAATATTTTTCAAAATTAAGACGGTCTTCATAACAGACAAGTTCTGTGCTAGTTATATAAAATATTATTTATGATTTAAACGCCCATGGGGTGGATGATATGATTCCTTAAATTATGTTACACACAAGTAGATTTAATAGTAGACGATATCATTTAAAATATAAAATTGCACGAAGATTCCTTAAATTGAAAGACACACAAGATCTGAAGTTTGTTCTCTCTCCTCCGTTCTTATCTTATCTGTCTAGTTCCCAGTTTGCATTATTAACGCTATTAAGTAATGTGAACTGTGAAGCACTAATAAAAAGACAAGGACTGAGGCCCTTCCAAATTTGAAATGGACATGCACCAACTACTTCAAGGAAAAGTCAAAGATTTCGGACTGAAAATTTTGTCCAACAAAGACAATGGTCTCCTCTTATTAGACGCAATGCATCACCACCACGCCAATTGGGATAGATCAATCATGGCGTTCATTTATTCATAATATATATAACAATTCAGTTGAGAGAGCAATGGCTAAATCAAACAGCTAGCTCAAGGTCCGTGTGAGCTGTCAGAAAAAACTTTTTTTTTCCAGACAAAGGAACATCTTTTAAGAAAATTATTACTTCAAAATAGAAAAATCATTGTCACCGGGTTTGATTTGAGTATAAAGTTAAAGGAGGCATAACTTCTTATGTTAAGTTATAAATTCATAAAATATTTTTGTTTAGTTGAGCAAAAGAATATAATGATGATGATGATGATATTATTTCTATTTTTATTGTTGTCGCTATTACTATCATCATTATTATTAATGTATTATTAATAATATTATTATTATTATAAATAATAATGATGATATTAATAATAGTTTCTATCATTACCATACTAGTTAAATAAATATTATTTAAGAAAATATGATATTAAAATACTTCTATAATTTTGTTAAAAATAATAAAATGTTAATCGTAATGGTAATACAATAATAATTAACCAATTAAATGAAAATTAAAAAAATTCAATCATATGTGATAACTATAATAACTGTATTGATAAATTAAAATTAAGAACAATAATGATAATAATTATAATAATAATATTATTAGTATTAATAATATGAAATCTATTAATATCAGTTAATATAATATTAGTTATTGTAATAATTATTATTATATTGCTAATACTAATAATTATAATTAGTATTATATTATTAATACTAATAATAATGAATATTAATATTATTGTACTAGTAATAAATAATAATAATATTTTCATCATCTTCACTACAAAATTGCGGGGTAATAAGTTCAGGTATAACTTAAAAGATTTCGGAGACTCTTTAATTTAAGGAGTCATTATATCAATTTCTTCTTCTTTATTCCTTTTTTTAATTATTCATATTTGGCTTCATAAAAATATTCCCTGTTTATGCTCTAATCAAACATGCCTATGATACTTATTTACGCGTTAAACATAAAAATATTGTAAGCCAGGAACAAGTTATATTTCGGGTTACAGTTTCAGAATATTAATTTCTAGGGCTCAACTTATTAATCGGTTGTCTAATCTATCAAAAATTAAAGGAAAAAGAAAAAGAATATTTCATGATTGCACATGGAGTGCGGATGAAGGATTGAATCAGATACGCTTTATTTGTTTACGGTGATGTGTCATGTGCCTATGCATTTCATTAAAAGTGGAGAATTAGGTACTGATTATTCATCTACTTTGCTAAAAAAAAAAGAGGAGAGAAGGAAGCATAATTTGCTGTTGACTTGGGACCATATATAAATGTGTTTAGCATAATAGAAACTACAAACACAAAAGGCAATGTGAGATCGTAGCAATGTGAGATCGCATCATTTTATTTGTTGTTAGGTACCATTAAGCTTTTAATAAAGTTTTTATCATTCATTTCCAATATCTCTGTTTTATAATGTGATAATGTGAGATCGTAGCTAATTAAGATATGTGTAGGTATATATTAAAACTTATAATCCAAAACTTTTTTTCTTAAATGGAATGACAAAATGTCAATTAAGTGGGAGTCGTGCTTAATTTCAACTATATTAATTAATGGTCATGGTAGAAGTTCAAATTGAGCTTTATGTTAATGGTAAATAATAGATGTTAACCAAATATCTTTCTTTTTTCTAGTAGCAGACCAACTGCATACCAGATTTCCATTTACTAGGAAAAAGAGCACAAATATTTACAGGGAGAACTTACCAATAATAATAATTATAAACATAAGTTATGTTATCAATTTATCCTAAGCATAATGATCAAATATTTTCCATCGGGGAACTGTTTCTGATAGCAAACGTTTTGTCACCTGCATAGTTTTTCATTAAATAAGTTAGTAAGTTGAGGAGCGGATGCATAATTTCAATCAAAGAGAATTAATTATCGGATTGTAATAGCTTATTGGATTTAAACTCATTAATTAATCAGATACTAAAAAAATCAATAATTCAATATATGTTCTTACCTAATAAAAAATTGTCAAAATAATATCTTTTTATATATTAGAAATAATAAAAATAAAACTCAAAACAATAGATAATTATGTCCATTATGAAAAAATTTCTCTACGGGACTTCAAATTTTAAAACATTTGCATAATTATTTTATTATTCATAATATTAATTATTTTTTCTTAATCAAAAGTAATCAGACACTTTATAATGGATCAGAAATTAAATTAAGAGAGGATCATATGAATAAAATATTAATTTAAAATCACTACTTTTAAAAATTCAGCGGGGTCAGTTGACCCTCGGGCTGATACTGTGTCCTCCCTAAGTAGGTTAGTAGGACAGTAACCTTTTGCTTTGATAAAGATGTCAGTTGTTACGTGATTTAAATGCGGTCCCTGCTGCTTTGTTTCAGATTTGGACAATTTGTTTGTTTGTTGAAAAACCAAAGAATAAAGACAACTCTTAACTCTTTATGGAAGAATAAAGGGCATGACTTTTCTGATCAAGAATCAGTGCATTCCATCCATTTAACATACTAAAGTTAACTTATTTATTTTCAGACTATTTTTAAGGTTATTATTTTTCAAATCCTCCCAAAACTGGCCTAAATACTAAGGATAAATTGTTTATTTTCAGACTCATAAAGAAGAAAAATAAACTTTTCCAAAATTTCTTAGGTATTGCTTTATTCTCTGTATTATGGTCAATATTTTTTTTTTGAAGTGGAAAATAAATTTTCTGATATTTAGAAAAGTTTTGGGAGGATAATTTGATCTTACAGGAATAAAATTTTATTTGTGAGAGTATTTAGTGCTTTCTTTTTTAGAATTTATTATGTCACCTAAATTATAGAGCTGTCAGAGTAGTTCATAGTATTAAACCAATAATAATTTTGTATTCGATTATGATTTATGACTTGAATTGTAGCTTATTTGGAAAAAGATCTCTTTCTCTAATTAAAAAGTTTGTTATATATTTATGTTATGGATGTGATTGACAGATGAAATGTCATGTCAAATGAAACTATAAATTCTTAGTTGTGAAGTAGCTATCAACCATGTCAGGTTAACACTATTATATTTAACCATTTGAATTAGCCCACTTTACTGATCATCACTTGCGTAATCTATAAATAGGAAAGGAAAGATACAAAATATGCACAGCTGAACTTCCCTATTGATAAATACTATAGAGAATTGTATGATCATAATTAAAATCTCTAGCTTAGAGAAGTATAATGCACTGGTCAGTACAAGTTAAGGGGGAGAGATCGATTCAAAATGGCACATTAGGTTCAACAAATGTACGCTACTGTAATTTATTTCCCTTAATTTAGAAATGGCATATCATGTTTATAGAAAATAAAAATTGTATATGAATCAAAAGATGTCCTAGACTACCTCTCGTAAATGCATTTTCTTAAATTTTATCATCTGGCACTGGTGCATTAATTAATCAACAGCGAAATCTTTTTTTCTCATTTAACATGTGTCATGTGCAATTTTCCACCTATCTATAGGGAATGTTCATCCTAACTCTGACGGCAGCTGTCACAGGGCTACACCCTCACGACTGCAAGGTCGGGGAGACATGCCAAAAGGCTACGCCAGGTCAGATGGCAGTGCTCTTTGCCTCCTTTGCATTTCTAATCGTAGGAGCTGGTGGCATCCGACCTTGCAGTATGCCGTTCGGTGCCGACCAGTTCAACCCAAACACTGAGGATGGGAAGCGAGGCATCAACAGTTTCTTTAACTGGTACTAGACTTTATGAAATATGAAATAAAATTGATGCTCCTAAGAAAATAAATAAATAAATAAACCACTGAAATTCCCACAGTATACCTAAGTATCTGCATTCTTGATCATGGCTCCTAACAATTCTAGTGCATTTCAGGTATTATTTCACCTTCACTAGTGCCATGATGATCTCTGCAACAGTGATCATATATGTTCAGAGCTCTGTAAGTTGGTCCATTGGCCTTGCGATCCCAACCATCCTGATGTTTGTCGCGTGTGTCTTTTACTTCATGGGCAGTAAAATTTATGTGAAGGTGCTGCCAGAGGGGAGCCCCTTCACGAGCATTGTACAGGTGTTTGTCGCTGCAACTAAGAAGAAGGGTCTCAAGCAATCCAAAGACCTGAATCAGGACCTCTTTGACCCACCCCATGTTAGTGCTCTTGTGACCAAGCTACACCATACTGACCAGTTCAGGTGATTAATGTGTATAAATACAATGTCATCATTGTGTAATGTAAAAACCCACACCCACAGGATTATGACTGAAAGCTGGAATTTTTGTTTTGAAATTAGGTTTCTCGACAAGGCTGCGATTGTAACTTCATCTGATGAAATAAAGCCAAATGGTTTCCCTATGAACCACTGGAAACTATGCAGCGTACAACAGGTTGAAGAGGTCAAGTGCCTTCTAAGGATCATCCCAATCTGGACAACCGGCATCATATACTACTTGGCGGTTGTACAGCAGTCAACCTATGTGATCCTAGCTGCTTTGCAGTCTGACAGACATCTTGGGCCCCATTTTCAGATCCCCGCTGCATCCTTTACAGTATTCGCCATGCTTGCACAGACACTCTGGATCCCTTTCTATGACCGTCTCCTAGTTCCATGGCTCAGAAAATTAACTGGGAAGGAAGAGCCGATAAGCCTTTTGCAGAGAATGGGGATTGGCATTTTCCTCTCCACTGTTGCAATGGTTGTCTCTGCTGTGATAGAGGTGAAAAGACGAAACATTGCAAACAGTGGCTCCACAATTGGAACAATGCTTGGTGGCGGTGCAATCTCTTCCATGTCAAGCCTTTGGATGGTGCCTCAACTCATGATTTTGGGCGTGTCAGAGGCATTTAACTTAATTAGTCAAATCGAGTTTTACTACAAGGAGTTCCCTGAACACATGAGAAGTGTTGCTGGTGCACTCGCATTTTTGAACCTTGCTTTTGGCAACTACTTGAGCGGGTTTTTGGTTACAGCTATACATAAAACAACTGGTGCAGAGGGGAGAAAGAATTGGCTGTCTCAGGATCTCAACAAGGGAAGGCTGGACTTCTTTTATTTGGTAATTGCTGCAATCGGGGTCTTTAACTTCATTTATTTTATTGTTTGTGCAAGGTGGTATAGGTTTAAAGGCACTCGCCAGTAACAGATATGAGTCTGAACTGGGAGTTTGTAGCATGCAAAATTGTACAATCTTTTGTGGCTTGAAGAGGGCTTAGAGGTAGGTGTGTTTTGGCTTGTGTAGTTTGCTGTGTAATATATCTGCGCTTATGCATAATGAGTTCAATGTAAGAAATCTTAATAATATTTTATATTTATTTGCTCATCTTAAGCAGCTGAATTGATTCCTTTCTGGTGGTATATTATACCTATCTTGATCCTGCACTTATCTGGCTGTATTATGTATGATAAGATTATTGCGGTGCCATGCAATTAGTGCATTGCTCGACTCATCTTCGATCACAGGGCACCAAATGAAATTGAAGAACAAAGTCCTGGAAAATACTGATGGAAGAGACATTTTAAAATATGAATTTCAATACGCGTACAATTAACTACTACATAGCGCATATATGATATGTAAATACATATGTGGATTACATATGCAAATATGTATTTTAAAAATTTTATAATATTTAAATCAATAATTTATTTTTAAAGAATTTTAATGTAAAATAAGAAAATATAATAAAATATTAATATAATTTTAAATATTTTGTAAGAAAAATATAATATAATTAATTTTATAGATTTAATATAATAAATATTTTAAAAAATAATGTGCATTGTTAAATATACGGATGCATACTCTTATACATACGATATCGCACCACATATACGCCGCATTTTAAAACAATGGACATAAGTATGAAATAGCAGCAAGCCAACAACCACTTGCTTAAAAAAAAAAAAAGAAATAGCAGCAACCATCAGACACATCACTAACAAATTATGAACGCACAGACACATTATTACACAAAATGTTTTGGATGACTACTAGTATGTACAATAAATAATTTTTGCAACAAAACTGAAATGCAGTTTTCTACAAATCAGTCACCACATACCAATCATCAGCATCTGCTGAGGCATAGAAATAATCAGAAGAGGGAGCAAAAAAAGAAGAAACACTCAATCTAACACGCTTTTATTAGGAAAATCTAGTAAATATTGCTATTATTGAACTGTATTGCTGTCATTATTAACAGGCTGCATGAAAAGAAGGCAAAATCAGCAATTAAACAACTGTAAGCAGGTTATTTTCATGACCACCCTGATTCACAACAGGTCGGAATGGGTCAACTGTCCAAACACCATCCACAATGAATTTGATCTGTAGAACAAACAAAAAATAAATTTATTTTGTCAGTGTCATACTCTCTCTTGTTCTGTCACACACACATACAAAATGCACGCACTCTCTATTTATGTCTGTCTGCACATGCTACTTTGTTAATCAAGAGAAGAGGATAGTATGCTTACCTCATATTTGCCAGGATATAGCATCAAGTTTAAAGAAAAGATGCCTTCTTTCGATTTTTCCATGTTCCTCTGTATACGATGACAAAAGCACACATGAGCAACATATACTTTTTTTGTCATGTGCAACAAATTAACTAAAATCAACTTTTAGGGCTTTTTTTTATGAACATATTACAGTATTATATTATGAGTAAAGCTATGGTGGTACTATATATAGTACAGATTGCTCGGTGCTATAGAATAATTTTTTCGTTTTCAAAGTCTAACAACTGATCCGAACCGCTAAAGGTGGTCTTTAATATGCAAATGTTCTCATAGACCAAATTTTATATATTTTTTTAGAATTTTTATACTATTTTTTTAGTTAAGTAAAAAATCACTGTTTTTGATGGCTAATAATGTTTTAATCAAGTGATTTGCTAACTATATAAAAATAATAATGAAAAAAATTCTAAACAATATAAATTTATTTTTTAAAAAAATTTGCATATGAAAATCATATTGAAAGGTTCGAATCGAACATTTAGACTTTGAAAACAAAAAATCGATCCATATCAACAAGCAATTTTGTACTATGCATAGTACCATAGCCTCAATCTTATTTTATTACAGAACTTAACCAAATGACAAATGAACAAAATGAACTATCTGAATTTTTGTCTACTTGCATGTTACCGTACCTGAATATTCCAAGAAAATTGGGTGTAACATATAGTTTTGAAGTATTTGCCAATTATATACTTGCATCAATGGAAGAAAGTACCTTGCTGGTCCATCCATCAAAGGAGCCAGCTAAAAGGACCTCAGAAGCAGGATTAGGCCACACAACACTTATATTTCGAAGACCCACAAAAACCCTTTGAGCCTCTTCAAGCTTCTTTTGACTCTCTTCCATCAATTTCTGTGCTTCTCTGTCCAGATTGCATTAAACCAGAGACCACAACATGAGACTTCCATATATGTATACCTGGTGTTGCTCAACAGTATTTATAAAATATTTAAGGCTTAAATGAGCCTCTAAGTTCCAATTGAAAAGGAAAACACTCTACATCAATAGTTCAATTTGGTATTGTTACAACGTTAACAGTCAAGCTTTATGTTTGTACTAATATAGGCTGCTATCAGAACTGACAAGCAAAAATTAAGTAACAGAACCAAGTTAATATTTGTTCAGTAAATTTTTGGATGGACAAGAATTATTCAACTGCATATTCCAAGTGATTATATGTTTTCTAGATAAATTTGCCCTTTGAATAAGTTCAGGACAACAGGCACGGGCATTCTTTATATCCAAATTTTTGCCTCTTCTGACAAAGAGCTGGGCAAGAACTTCACTCCTTAAAAAATACTGTAGTAAGAAAATAAGGAAATAAGAACAAACTGATAACTGAATTAATGCAGAATCATTTTTTTTTGGGGAGATATCATAAATAATAATGTTTTTTTTTCATAATTTTCCTTGTAACGGAGATGACTGGTGTGAGCCGTATGCATTATAGTATCAATTGAGAAATAGAAAATCTTTATATTGGAGTTGGGCACAAAAAAAGCCATACATAATTTGAAGTGCCGTCTTGCCTTCAAGCACTGAGATCTTGGCACGAAGAGACCGTACTTCATCTTTATTTTTCAATATTTCAGTCTCTGGAAATTCCCAATCATCAGAAAGATTGTCCAGCATAGCAGCAGAGCTCTCATCTATCTGTATCCACAAATTTAATTTTCAGTACTATGAAGTCATGTTTGCATGTTTGGAAAAATCCTATTTTAAAACCAACACCAACATTTGTAGCCTTCTTACAGATAATACTTAATCATTCAATACCAGGGTCAAAGTCTTAAGTAAAAATTTCTCAAGCATCCTGCGCACTATGAAGTAAAGTTTGTGGTACCAGTTTCCTAAATTTGGAAGTCATTTACCTTTGTTTGTTTAATCTGCACTCTCAGAAAATAGCCTCCTGAATTTAGATAGGTACCATACCACCAATAAGCTAGCATATTTACTGGTTGCAAAGGGTTTCATGTCTTAGATCCAAGTATAAAACAATTTTGGTTAATTTGCAAATAAATATTGTGTTTAATTTTGTTTGCAAAAATTTCTTGAAAATTGCGACATCAAAACTTCACTGAATCAACAAACATGAATAACACTCACTTCATGAGACAGCACTTTCTTTACTCTTGACCTTACAGAGTCAAGTGCAGAGTTGAGACTTGACTCCAATTGTTGGATGTGCTGGCGTATATCTCCTATTTCAAGAGATTCTTCTTTTCCAGTTTCCCAACTGCCATTGAGACCCACACTTTTATGAACCCTTCCATTACTGAAACCATCCTTCAATGTGTCACAATCTAGTGTTGTTCTCTCTTCAGTTAAAGCAATTTTACCAGCTGCATGCACATCACATCTCCTGTATTAAATTACGGTAGATGAAAGCAGACTAATAAGTTCACAAATTAATTTTACACAAGCACCAAACCTTCAATGTCGTTACTAGAAGAGCTCCCATTGCTGAAACTAAATCTGGTCCATCTGTCAGAGTTTAAAGAATTGACCGAGCTATTTGAAATTGAACATTTTCCATTTTTCGATCCAATAGTGTGATGTTTATTGTTGAACAAAGCTGCAGAATAAGAAAATTCAAACAAAAAGATGGATATTATTATCAGACTGACTTTAATATATTTCTGAATAGAATTCCATTCTAATTTAAATGTGTGGATCACTAAGGTTTTCACATTTCTGGAAAGAAAATTTTTGGCCAATCAACCAAAGAAAGAAACTCCACAGCAGTTGAGATACAGCAATACTGATGGATACCAGCAAAACATATAGAATGTGTATTGAGAAAAAACATAAAGTTGCAAGTTTTGTCCATTATTATCAATATATAGCTGCTGTAACTTGAGAAATCAGAATAAAGAAGTGCTACTAGAGCAACATATGCCCAAATTCATTAAGGTTGTGCTCCAGTAAAAATAAGGGAGGTGTAAGGGAAGGGGACGGAATGGAAGAAGAAGGGGAGGTAATTACACCCCAATTTGGCAGGTAACAAAATTGTTAAGTTTCTATTAGAGTATCTTTCCTCATCTCACCTGCTCTCCCCTTCTCTCCCCGCCAAATTTTAATGTTCTAGAGCAAGTAAACGAGTTGGGGCAGACCCAGTCATGCCTCCTCTACTCTCTTCCGGAGCACAACATATTTCACAAAATTTATATCCAAACAATAATTGTGAGGTTGTTCAAAATTAATCCATACACAACCATTTAATTATGAATTTGCATTTTTTTTTTGGATTGGGATCATCGGGTTGATCAGGTCAAATCGATTGGACCTGCACCCCTAGATGAACTTATGAAAGCCCATGGATAGAAATTCAAATCAAATCTTACAGAACGAAATCCATTGTTCTTTTATTTTCAAACTACATGAATGTTATTCAATGCTCTCATGGGACTCATTCAGGTGCTAATTAGTCCTGGCACCAACTACCCAAAACTGAATTGCTAGAGTTGTGCAATAATAGAGGTAATCCAAAATGCTTACCGTCTTCTCCAGGATCAAGCTCACGCTTATTGCATGAGGGTTGGCCATATCCTTTTCTATCTTTTGCGAGGCTCCTCTGCTGCTCTATTCTTCTCAATATGCCGTCGACCCCACTATTATCTGAGCTTTCTTCCTCGTCCCTTTTACAATTAAATAAAAAGGTTAAAGGCATAACCTATCGCATATATCACAAAATTCAACACATTTAACATGAAAGGAATTAAAGCAGATCCTTTGTGGTTGCATAATTATACTTGCATATGACACCATGACGTCTAACGAACATAATGTTCATGATTGGTAATGTCAATTCATACATAAAAGTGTTTAATTGTTCTTATAGCTGGAACATGAACAGAATTCTGATTTATATTACTATAGGGCCAGCTCTGGACATGTAACTAATGGGTTGAATGGAGACAATAAGTAGCACTTTCCATAGATAACTTATCAGAGTATTTTTTTTTTAAATAGCCCTCTGGAATAAATTATAACCAAACTAATCCTTCCGACAACAACGTTTGAGACAATTGCCTCACTTTCCTACTTCCAGTACAATAATCAGAAATGTTAAATTCAGACTTAATTTTCAGTATCTGATTTGGGTGCCATAATTATTTCTCTAATGCTCAAGTATTTGTAGTTGCCAGGGTACCCATCGCTGATAAACAGTTCAAACAAATTTTGCAACAAAAAACAATGTTCTGTTCCGAGCTGCGCAAGCCCATTCATCATTTCTTAAAAAGGAAAATAAATAAAAAAACACAATTAAATGATCAGTCTCACATGGATCTCCCAGAGATAGAAACCTCAAGATAATCCGGATGACATCCATGTTTACGATCACCAGTCCTGTTCTCATCACTTAGTACAGTATTTTCTTGAACAAGGCCACTGTTAGAATCACAACTCTCCCTCTCTTTCTCCCGCTTCCTATCCAAATCCCAACCAAAGGAGAGCCAGCCCCCTTGCGCAATCACAGCCTCGGCCAAATCTTTCCTTCCCGCCTCAACCAGCTCCCCCCTAGTCGGGAAAACATCAGGTTTATTCGATTTTCGCATGAACTCGAATATGTCCTCCTCCAGTTTCTGATAGACCCTGCCCGGTGAAAAGGAGTCGCCCCGACCATCATTCCGCCTGACCTTGCTAGACTGGAGGGAGGGAAGAGTGAGCGAGGAGCGTGAGAGTAGCGCGGAGGCGGCGGTGGTGGCGATGGCAGAGGGTTTAGCTGAGCGCGAGAAGAGGAAGAAGAAAGGAGGCGGTGACGTGGACTGTGCCATTAGCCCGCATTGTTTTTCGCAATCGCACGAGGGAATGGAAGTGGAACGGAAAAAAGGAGAAGTATTGGAAAGTATAAAGAATTAGCTAATAATCAGTGTTTTTTGTTTGTTCTTTTCTTTTTGTTGGAGTTGTGACGGGGGTTTAAAGCAGGGAGGGATGGTCGGAGAGACGGATAGGGAGGCTGAGGCTCGCTATGTTGTCTTGTCTGTGTAAGGATAAGTGCTTCGGGCAGATTTTTTTAGTAAATAAAAAATAAAAATAGTATGATTGTGATTTTTTTTTTTGAAACTCGGATCACATGTTTTATTTTTATTTTTATTTTTCTGTTTGTTAGTAAGGCGTTTTTAATAATTTATTATTTTTAATTTATTCTTATGTTTAAATGTTTATTTTTAAATTTGACTTATTTTTATGGATTTTAATATTTATTTTGATATATTTTAATCATTTATTTATTTATTTTAGCTTATTTTAGAATATTTATTTAATTATCTTGTTATGTATAATTATATAATTAAAGTTATTAAGGGTTCAAATTTATTTTTTAATAAGTTTTATTAGTTTATTTATTATGTTTAAAATATTTATTTTTTAGTTTAGTTTATTTTTAAATATTTATCTAATCATTTTGTTATGCGAAATAACAAAAAAAATATATTATTATAATAATTAAAATATAAATTTGAAAATATTAACATTGAGTATGTTAGTCTATATTATCACTACAACAGAAACGGTCTTACACAACACTCAAATCAACGATCCAAAAATTAAAATTCAAAAACTTGAAATATCAAGGATTATCAACCATTTTTATATATTCATATATAATAAAAGAGGTGAGAGAGAGAAATAAGAAAGAAAGAAGAGAGGGAGAATAAATAAAAACTGAAATTTAACAATCTCAATTTTAAACGGTCATAATTTTTGATAGGAAACTTCGATTGAGGCGTGCTATGTGGTCACGGAAAACTTACGACGAGATATACAGGGTTAACGCTATTGCTTTTACCGCATTTCGGGGACAAAAAACATAATCTTCAAGCTCAAAAACGCATTTGAAGTTTTAAATTCTATTGTTTCATTTCTTTCTTTAGATTTTTCATAGAAATTGTATTTTTTTTATATTATTACATGAGCATGATATATGTATATATTATTAAGTAAATATTTTTTTATTATTGGATGTATAATTATATTTTTATATTAGTTATTGAATGAGTGAATAATATACAATAACATATGTTCTTATCTAATCAATTTGTCTCTATTGATTGTTGACTCTATATATCAATCTGACTTCATAAAGAACGTTATAACTATTTTTTTAATTTAAATTATCTTTAACAACGGTTATTAATTAAAAATTATTATTATATTAAAAACTGAGTTAAAATAACAAATAAATATTTAAACATAATAAAAAAACAAAATATATTATTAAAATCTATTAAAAATAATAACTAAACAAATAGACAAAAAAAAAAACATGACCTGAGTTTCAAACTCTTCTAGCTAGGGTCCGAAAAAAAAATCGCAATCATATTATTTTTTTATTATTTTTTTATTTAGTAAAAAAAATATCTGCAAGTTGGGAAGCCCACATCTCTCGAGAGTAGGGAGTAGGGAGTAGGGACTGTGTAATCCGACGATTTAGATACACAAATAGTTACTTCACAATTGGAGGAGTACTTGGCCACGGAGTGGGCAGCAGCGAAATCTTTCCTCCACGGAGGGAGCGATGGTATTCACTATTCATTATTCAGGTATTGGATGGTATTCACTATTCACCATTCAGGGTATTGGTTAGCGAAATCTTTCCTCCACGGAGAGAATAAAATTTCCCAAATTATTTTTTAATATCGATTTCGAACATACTATCTTCTGCTTTAATGATTTATATTAGAATAAAAATTTTATTCTCTCGTTGAGGGAAAAGGCATTGAAAGCAGCAATAATAATAATAATAATAATAATACGATGATAATAAATAAGAATAGGAAAATTGCTAACAAGGAGAAATTTATAACGAAATGAAATAGAGTATGCCACAAAGGAGCCATGAAGCATGTGAACATGAGGAGCCGCTTTTTCTTTTAGTAAATGGGAGTCGATTTCTTGTTTTCCATGTATAGGAAAATCAATAAGAAAATATTATCGAGATACATTATTAATATTAATATCTTTCGTGCGTTTCTGATGATTTTTAAAAATATAAAAAAAAATTTGAGATTTTGATTCTCAATTTTTTTAGCAGAACTAATTTAATTTTTAAGCTTTCAATTGTATTAGTTTCACTTCTTAAACTTTTATAACAAAAATTCATCTTTTTAATTTAAAAAGGATTAAGGTACCACATAAATTAATTTTTGCGTTACATGACATTAACATGCTTCTTGTATTTCCTTCTACTATTTAATTAATTCTTCTTCTTTTAACCATTCCTTAATATCTTTATGTATAAAACCAATGCTTCAATATCCACTTTGCTTTCTACAAACTCAGCAAAGATAGAAGTGAGGTGGTGTAAATTTTATCAAAAAAAGAAGAAGATAATTTAGCATTTAATATAAATTTTAATAATGAATATGAAATTATTGTAACATAAATGCAAAAATCTTACTTTTTTTAATAATGATTTCAATATATATGTTAAAGAAAAATAGTCCTACATAAATTTGGTGCCATAATTCTGTGTAACAATCACCACAGAGAGGAAATAAAGACTTCTCAAACTGGTCTATAGATTCAATTATATAATTTGAAAGGTAACTTCAACGGACAACTCATATTAAATTTTAGAATTTTTAAAATTAATTCTGAGCGTTATAGAATCAGAATACTCAACGTGCTTAAGAGATACAAGAGAATTAATAAAAAATATACATTCTAAATTTAATATATAGATAAATGATAAATTTGAATCAAATTATTAAATGTCCATTGAATTATGAATAAATTTGAATCAGAAAAGCTATGATTGCAGCATAAAAAAAAACAATTGATCATACATTTAGATACGATGTGTATTAGATATGAGCACTCTATCCAATTTTTTATCAATCATCTGTTTTAGTCTTTTAGATCATTAAAAGCTTTTGTTGTTAGTCTTTCAGATCATTAAAAAAAATTATCTACATACAAAAATCTTAATATCAAATATAAAATATTTTAATATATCAATCATCGAAATAAATATTAGAAGACCATAAATAATTATTCAAACTCAAAATAAAAAAATATTACAACTCCATATAAATTATAAACTCTTTAAAACTAATAACTCTACTCTTAATGGTTGTTAAAATATGCCTTAATATCTATTGAACCAAGTCTCTTTTTTTATTTTCATATCTGTACTTATTTGTCTGTATATATGTCTTAATATCATCATTTATAAATTTTAAATCTACGGTAAAAAAAACTTAATATCAAATATAAAATATCTTAATATATCAATTATTCAAATAAATATTAGTAATCACATAGCAAACAGTAAAACTCAAAAACAAAAAAGGCGATCGAGGTCAGAAAGGTATCTTCTCGGAGAAGATCAAGTCGCTGGAGGAGAATTGTCAGAGAAAACAAGCTCAAATCAGAAGGGAGAATTGAAAGAAGATGAAAAGCCAAATGGGAAATAGATGGACTGTATTAAAGGACGAGAGAGAGAGAGGAATCAAAAGTTTTGGAAATAATTTAAATGGTGTGAGCGATAATTACGCCAGTTATTAAGTTGGGGTCCAGATCGGATACATAAGTCGGGTACAAAGAACATTTCATAAATTAATGCACCATTGACGAGTACAAAGCATGACATGTCAATCTACGACATATAATTAAAGGGTTCGAATAAGAAATTTTTTATTTTTAAATTTTTTTTTTCCAAACCTTACATGAGTGTCATTTTTTTAATATAGAAGGGCCGAAATATATCGGGCTCTCCATTTTTTATAAACAGAAAAAAAATATGTATGATATATATGAATGATTATGATAAATTATTGTTCAATTATAATATATATCAAGTCAAAGTAATGGACTCGGACATCGGACAAGATCAAAGTTGAAGCGGGAAAAAAGACTGATTGTCCCCAGAAGCAAGGAGTGTATGCCTGTGTGTTTCGACGAGAAAACCGAAAAAACCAAATCTTTTTCTTCGCATTTTACGGGATTAACTTAGAAATTGAAGAAGAAAAATAAATATTTAAAAAAATATATTCATGAAAATATTTTTTTCTTTCATATTTCGAAATCCATACAATTAAGATATAATGCAATAAAAATTTGAAGAAAAAAATAAATATTTCAAATCCACCAACTTTTTTCTGTTTATAAAAACAAAGTTGGAGGACCTAGATAAAAAATCGGGCTCCTAATGACAATTTTTTTTCTGTTATTTTTTAAAAGAAATAGAGAGCTCAGAGATAAAAAAATCGGCCTCTTTTATTCAGTCGGAAAAAAATGCACTCATACTAAAATCTGATAAAAAAAAATGCCGAGTAAGTTCTTCAAGAGAGTCCAATAGAAATAGAATGACGTCCCCCCGAATCAATGAGTTCATCTGTTTAAATAATAAAACAGTCCGAGTCTAAATAAGAAGACGCACCTGGCACTGACACTGACACTGGCACTGACACACCCCTGATATCTGAGCATTAATAAATGATAATTGATAGCAGCTGTTCATTGTTCATACTTCATAATAAAGGTAGAAATTAAAAAGCAGCACCAGATCCTCGTGAGGCAGCCTTCTTCTGATTCACGGAATTGTGGTTGGGGCCTGGGCCGAGAGGGATAGGGACTAGGGAGAGAAGCGACCATCGTCGAAACAAACAGCCATGCTTAAATATGAAATAAGTCAATAACCAACCCTTTCGGCGCTCTCACAAAGTCACAATAACAGTCAGCACTGTACTACTGTCCACTGGCGCATCTCTCTTCTTTTTTGAGAAAACACTGGCGCATCTCTCTTTGATGGCTCAGTTACCGATGTGTTTCGTATGTGGGATCCAGCAATGTGTTCCGACCGGAACACATTTGCAATAGTGCCTGCGCTAGAGCTGTCAACGTAATGCGTTTCCACCGTATTTTATTTCGTTTTGTTAAAATAAAACGGTTGACGAAATAATTTTTTTTCATTTATTAATCGAAACGATTAACGAAATTATTTTTTATTTCATGTAAATAATGAAATAGATAATGAAATAATATTTTTTATTTCGTTAAAGATATTTCAGTATAAAATATATAAATTTTCGTGTTTAGTTTTATTTCGCGGTTAACGAAACGGCTGACGAAATAATTTTCTATTTTGTTTATTAAACGAAATGATTAACATATTTTTTTTTTTGTTTTCATCTATTTGCGCAACGGTGAACAAAACATTTGTGTTTCGTGATGGTCACCCATGTTAGACACCCCTAGGCTGCGCCCTGCCCTGCGGTAAGTACCACACAAAAAAGGTTAAACAACCTCCTATTTTTTTTTAGTGAAACCCGCAAATATATTTCATTAACCGAATCATTACATAGTACATAATAAAATAGAAAAATAAGTTAAATAAACCAACTCCAAACACTAATAATTTAAACTAACATAACCAATTATAATAAAGCTAAAGATAATTGTCATAATTTCTAAATAGACAATATAATAATTCAAATCTATTAACTAATAAGCACAATCAAATGATATTATATTCTTCTTAATTTTTGACTTGGAGTGGTTCAAAAGAGTTGGCCGAGGAAAGTAAACGAATGAGACAGTGAAATCGAATATGATAGACATCCAAGGACAATATATGTCTTACATTATAGACAAATAATTAGAAGAGATCGACGGCCTAAGAGCAAAGAGTGAGATAGTCGATGATCAATGGAAAGCAGATCCACAACTATAACAATACTTATTGGAGTTATCCACTTCATTAATTCGAGCTGTACTTCATCCTCCCACTAAGGTCAACATATCAGAATCAGCAGCAAATGAGAAGAAAAAGAAAAAAAAAGGAGAGGAGTACGGAGAACGTGCAGTCAACTCAGGCTGGCTCGTTAAAGACTTGGAGTGGGGAGTGTGACCTGGCTTAAGGGGTTACCACCAGGGCTTAGATTCGGCCAGTGGAGTGACTTAGTCGTGGTCCCGTCGCATCAGCAGAGGATAGGTGGCTGCTCCTCGTTGTCTCGCGGGCTACTCAGATTTGGAAGCACACAATCGCACAAGAAAAGGGGATGTATCGAGTGGAGTGATGGCAGTGAGGGGAGAATGGTGTGAGGTGCATGAGGTGGTCAGCGGGAGGTGAGTGTGCGACGTCGCTACAGTAGTGAGGTGATTTGCGTTGGAGAAGAGAGATGAGGGATATAGGGTATCAGAAGCGGGGGAGAGGAGAAGAGGAAAGGAGGCGGGCCTCTCCCGCCTAGGTTAGGATTTTGAATGTGATGCCTTGTTTTCGCCCTTTGTCGGCTTCGCTTCTAGTTACAATCTCCTGTTTCTCCTGTCCCAGCCGAGGTTCCATGTGGTGGGACCTGGGACCTCCTGTTTTCTTACAATTCCAATCCAACTTACCAGTGATTTTTTGTTTTTAATCAGGTTTTGCAGTCAGCTACCCATCAACTCCATATAATCTTTATTTTTGTTGTTCATTTTCATTTTATTCATGGATATTATTATCTCGGACTTTAAATGTCAAAATATCCTGGTTCATTTACTATATGACTCTGGTCCTCAATAAGTTTTGCGTTTATCAACGGTGAAATTTACAATTTAATCTCCAAAAAATAGTGAAAATTAGAAAAGGATCGTTGAACAATCATCTCAAATTTAAACAAATTCAAATTTAGAAAAGGATTGGTGAACAATTTTCTCAAATTTAAACAAATGAAGTGGTTTGCCAAAAGCAAATGTAAGTTGCCGTTTGATTTTACTTCAATATATTTTTTAAATTTTGACGTGGTTATTTTTGACAATCTCCAAAATGATTTTTTCAAATGAATTGGAAAGAAAAGTTTATAGAAAAAAATTATAGATAATTTTCAAATGAATTTAAAGATCTTCAATGAAACATCAAATTACGCTTAAAATTTTATAAAATTTAAAACACAATTGATCTATAAAATTCAAAATTTGTCAATAAGTTTTTATTTGTAATATTTGTCAGATTTATTCTAAATTTCATTGTAAAAGTTAACAAATAAGCCATTCTAAATTTCATTTTAAAAATTTGTCGCTTGGGAAGCAAGATGCATAAAGATATGACAAAAGAAAAAAATTAAGTTGCCACATGTTATGTACTCTTTTTCTTTTTCTAATAGATGTTATGTACTTGAATTGAACATGTCAGCGAAGTTGACGGTCTCAAGTTCAACCACTTCAAAAGTTTGAATTAAGAAAATTATCACTATAAAATTATTAAATTTATATAATTGTGACAACAGATATATAAATCAGATTTTATATCATCAGAATACATTAATATTTGAAACTGATCAAATTACCCTATCTCGTGTAAACTGATTAGAGAAATTATATAGAATCGGTGGATGAAATCTGATTAAAGAAATTAAATAGAAACACACCCTCCCTCTCATGCGCAGCGCCAAGCGCCAAGCGGTGTCCTCCACCACCATCAAGCCCCCCAACAACGCCCAGCCAGGCTACCAGTGCACAGTAAATTTTGGAGAAAATGATGCCTCAGAAATTTTGATTGCAGCTCTTATGGCACTTTGTGCAGCTTCAAAATACAGGAGGTGAGATATCCCGAGGAATTCAATCACCAACTCTTCGCAGAGCAAATGAGCAATGGAAGAGGATACAAACCACCAATATCCCCACTTTCAAACCACCTTAAAAGCTCCTCATATGGTGTGAATCAGGTTCAGTACAGGAAGACTTTTAGCAATATGCTCTACCTACTAGCCCAAAAATTTATCATATTTCTGTTTCTTTTACTTTCACTAGGTAGGATGCTTGAGAATCATTACAAATTTGTGGCATCTGCGTTGCCACTTTTCTATTTCGCTTGATAATTTTGGTGACATATGGGTATGCCAGTTTTCTAATTTCACTTGATCATTTTGATGACATCTGCGTATGACAACTTAAACATTTATATAATGTATTCTGATGATACAAAATCAGATTTATATACATCTCGAGTGACAGTTATATAAATTAAACTAGTTTATAGTGATAATTTTATTAATTTAAACTTTATAGTACCAAATTTCTTAATTCAAACTTTTGGAGGGGCAATTCTATAATTTCCCCGATGACTTAATAATCTATTATTATTATTATTTTTTCTGAATCGTAATTCGTAAGAGAGAACTTCATCTGTCTTTGCCTTTCAAGTACGGCACGTGATATTGCTGGCTACATTTCAGGAAAAGCTCTTTCTTACAAGGACGCATGTGCCCGACTTACAATAAATATTTGAACACTATTAATATCTTCATCACAACAAATGTTTAGACTGAGATCCGTCCATTTTTGTGTTTGACTACAATAAAATTAAGTCAAACAAGATATAGTTTTTAAATATTTTATTCTATTTTTTGACTGGTTCTAAATTCTCTAGTACGATGACACAAGATGCTAATTTCAAAGGCATCGGTGACACCATTTATTGTTGTTGATATAAGTTTCATTATATAATAATCTTTTTGGATTTGTAGAATCGAAGAAGATTAAATAGTCAAGCACGAAACAATATACTTGCAATTGATTTTCAAAATCAGCAGTTCTTATGAAAAATTTGCTTTATATAAAAATAATGCCACGCATAATTACAAAAGTGAAATTCTAAAAATAGAAAAGTTACGAAGTTTGGAAACTGGGCGTTGTAAAAAATTAAGAACTTCGAACATGTAGTGCATCATTTATTTTGTTTGAAATTCACTGACAAAATTATTTTAATAATTTATGCCAATTGATTTGTAATGTATATAAATAAAAGATAAATAATTAAAAATTAAATTTTAATATTTAATAGTTTGAGAATCTGAACTTGATATTATGCAAATCATAAATTTTAAGTTGTTTCAAAATTTTCATATTAAAACAGAGCAAACGGTGAAAGTTTTATTTTTGGTATGAAATAATAAAAATTATCACTATAAAAATTATAAAGGGTCATTTTATGTTGTTGGTACTTGATAGTTATGAAAACTTTGAGAATATATTGGAAAACAAGGAAAGTAAAATAAAATAAAAATATAAAAACAAAATTAAGTCTAGTCAGGACGAACTACAAACTTAGTATATATGATAATAAGTCTCATATTTTTATGTAGTGACACAAATTCAAATTTTGAGAAAAAATATTGTCAGGATTTATGAGAGTTCTGTTTAAAAATAAGTTATATATGTCTGAATTTGTGCGAGTTCTACTTAAAAAAGAAAAAGTCTAACAAGAATAATTTATTTGAACTTTTTATTCGATACCTAATTGTAAAATTGTAAATTCTTTAGAAAGTTATTTTGTTTCTTAAATTTGAAAAAAAAAAAGAGAATGCATTATCATATTTTTTTTATACACTTCGAATGGACTCCGTTCAGAATAAAAATGGCAAAAGTGACTCTTTTCAATAAAATAACAAACTTTTTATCGAATGAACTTGATATTAAGGCTTAGCACTTGTTTCTAAGCCGGGTCCAGCCAGCAATCTCACGTCCTCCCACTTTTGAAATCTCCGACGCAACGGCTATGCGCACGATCTCCAACTAGCTTGTTTCCTTCCCTTCTCTCTCATCTCTCTCCACATTAATCTTTCTCTCTCTTCAATGTGCCTCGATCAGACTTTACAGAGAGAGACCCCACTGCATCAGTATCTGTGGGATCATGTACACCCCGTCCATGCGCGATCTCGTCTCTGGATTTCGGTCCTGTAATTAAATAACACTTCCCCCAACCATTAAATGCTTTTGTTACCTTTACTCATTTTACCACGCCCACTTCCCACTCGCACACTCACTCACTCACACAGTGTCACAGAGACAGAGAAAGGGCCATGGAGAGACTGATTCCATGGTGGATCTTAACTCTTGTAGCTTCTCTATCAATGAACGCTTTCTCCTTGACTCCAGATGGTAATAATTTGCTCTGATCATCTTAATCTTTTTCGTCTGAGTGCATTTTGTAAAATGTGGTTTGTTTTGTGGTTTTAGGAGAGGTTTTAATGGAGTTAAAGGAAGCATTTAATGACTCAAAAAGGATGCTTAGCAACTGGAAGAGAAGCGACCCGAATCCATGTGGCTGGACTGGAATCTCTTGTTCATTTCCTGACCTAAGAGTTCGTTCTATGTAATTTTTCCTTGATAATCCCTCTTATCTTCTCTTTTTTGGTGGAATATCTTTTCCTCCTAGAAGAATTTTTTTATGACACTGATATTATGGTAAACATTTCCCTTCTCCTCGGTGATTCTTCTATTACTAGGGGAACCTAGGAAAGCCCTTTTAGTCACTTACTCACTGATGGATAAGGGTAGTTTTGAACAGTTTTAGAAGTAAATGGAGAAAAGGGCATGTAGTCAATGCTTGCTACGCAGACATAAGCTGTAGATGTCAAATTATGCACTGATCTCCTGAAAATTATATATGGAGGTTTACTTTGCAAATGCATGGAAACAATGAAAAGAACTGGTCTATTGAAAAAAAGAAAAAGAAATAATTAGTTGAACTATCTTTTTGGTGCTTGATATAGAAATTTGCCATACATGCAACTTAGTGGCATCATATCCCCAAGCATCGGCAAGCTCCATAAACTCCAAAGATTGTAAGAGCAAGCTAAGAATTTCCTATTTGTTTATATTTATTTTTTAAATATCTTCTTTACTGCAAAGGTTGTAAAAGCAAGCTGGAATTTCTTTTATTTCAATTTCTTTTTCTATTTTGTAGTGCTTTGCACCAAAACAGCTTGCATGGATCCATTCCATCTGAAATCAAGAATTGCACAGGGTTAAGAGCATTGTAGGGTTTTTTTTTTTACATTTGATTTTTGTTTTCCTATTATAACATTTATTTATTATTTAGTAGTTATTCCTTTATTAATCAATAAAAATATTTGCATCCTTGTGAAGATACTTGAGAGCCAATTATTTGCAAGGTGGAATACCTCCTGAGATTGGTGAACTCATTCATCTGACCATCTTGTATGTATACTTAACCCAAATTCCATACCCTTTTTTTTCTTGTAATATTTATTAACCAAGTGTTATTAATTTTATTTTAGGGATCTTTCAAGCAATTTGCTAAGAGGAACAATACCTCCAACCATTGGCCGCCTAACTAATCTGCGTTTCCTGTGAGGATTCAGCTTGTTACTTTTTTATCCTTTTGGAACTACACCTGATATTTTATTCTCTTGGTGCTGATATTCCCTTTTATTTCTGTTGTCTTTTCCTCAGAAATCTATCAACCAATTTCTTTTCTGGTGAAATCCCAAATGTAGGAGTTCTTGCAACTTTTAGGAGTACCTCGTAAGTTAATTCTTGTTTGAAGCAATTTTAATATCAGCAGCACAAAGCAAAAGGAATGAAACCGAAAGAAAACCTCCAAATACTGAAGTTGAAATTGGCAGCATTTCATGCATGCCAAAAATATCATATAGGTGTTTGAGTAATAAACATGGATGATGAGAATGGATCTCATTGCCAAATAAATTTTGAATAGTTGTACATTTGTAAAATATGCATTATTTGCAAAGGCATGCTAGAAATGGAATTTATAATGTCTGTAAAAGCCTTGTTACGCTATGCCCTTAACTTGATTCAATTCCATCTCCATTACCCATGAATAAACACAGTTTTGTTGGCAATTTGGAGCTATGTGGACTGCCAGTTCAAAAGGATTGTAGAGGAACTCTGGGATTCCCAGCAGTTCTACCTCATCCTGGCTCTATCTCATCAGAAGGCAAGTTAATGTTATATTTTTGAAAAAGAATACCTCTACCGGATGATCGATCTTAAGCTGTTTTCCTTCCCAATTCGTGATGGCTCATATCTCAAGTTGTACTGAACATTGTGCAGGGGTTGAAAATAAATCAGGATTAACACTTACATCATACTAACTTTTCAGGGGTTTCACCGATTGCGACAAACAGAACATCACATTTCCTCAATGGTCTTATAATTGGCTCAATGTCTACAATGGCTGTTGCACTGGTTGCAGTACTAATTTTCCTTTGGATTTGCATGTTGTCAAGAAAGAGAAACTTTGGTGGTAAATATGTTAAAATGGATGAGCAATTGACCCAAGATGCAAGTAAGATATCAAAGCTTTTTTAATTTATCGTACATGTAGATAGGATACATACTGATTCTAGATTAAACTGCCACGACCAATCAACCATGTAACTCCTTTGATAAGCATTTTCATCATACATGACATGAAATTTGAATCTAAAAGGTATGATAAATATTTGATGAATGGATGTTCTGCTGGTACATAACTGGTAAGGTCTGAATAGCTTGTACCAGAACTAGAGATCAATGAGCTTGTAAAACTACATAAATATTAAAAATTAAAAAAATGTTTAATCGGTACTCGCCTGAGGTTGTAATCATCAGTCAATGCTACTGCTTATGTACCCTCTTTTACTGTTTTTTTACTTCTTATAGGTGCTAAGCTCATAACCTATCATGGCAACCTCCCATATACATCAAGTGAGATAATAAAAACTATAGAGCTACTAGATGAAGATGACGTGGTTGGATCAGGCGGGTTCGGTACAGTTTACAAGATGGTGATGGATGACAACAACATGTTTGCTGTAAAGAGGATCAACCGGGGCCGGGAAGGACGGGATTGGAATTTTGAAAAAGAATTGGAGATATTGGGGAGTATTAGGCATATAAACCTTGTTAATCTGCGGGGCTACTGTAGACTTCCTTCTGCAAAACTGCTCATTTATGATTTCTTGTCCTTGGGCAGTTTGGATCATTACCTGCATGGTACTTGTACTATTATTATTCTTGTGTTTTGAACATGTTATTTATACCTTACAACTTCCCGCATGCTCACGCAAATAAGAATATTCTCAATATTGCTGAAAGTACCAGCTGCTGAGAATTTATCCAGCTATGACTCTTATGAAAGCGACTTTTACACCCATGCAAGTAAGACTACTATATTATTTGGGGCTTCTACTATCAGCATTACTAATTTTTTTTGCAATTGCTCAGAGGGGGGACAAGAGGATCAACCCTTAAACTGGAATGCACGGATGAAGATTGCACTGGGCTCTGCCCGGGGTCTGGCCTATTTGCACCATGATTGCTCTCCAGCAATAGTGCACCGAGATATCAAATCAAGCAATATTCTTCTTGACCCATGCCTTGAACCCCATGTGTCAGACTTTGGCCTTGCAAAATTACTTGTGGATGATGATGCCCATGTCACAACTGTTGTTGCTGGCACATTTGGTTATTTGGCACCTGGTAAGTACCTAGTTAATTCCTATTACTTTTTTTCTTTTTCTTTTTTCTTTGTTCTGTTGGCTCTATTGGGATTAAAGGCTTTGTTGTTGTTTTGTTCTGTTGGCTCTACATTGTGGTTATCGGATCATTATTGTGCTTTCATCTATTATCACTTTTATGTAGCAATTTGATATGGTATTGATTAGAACTGTAATCATAATTTATTAATGTTTTATTTATAGAGTATCTGCAAAATGGACGTGCAACCGAGAAATCTGATGTGTACAGCTTTGGAGTTCTGTTGCTGGAGTTAGTCACTGGAAAGAGACCAACTGATCCAAGTTTCCTTAGAAAAGGATTGAACATTGTTGGCTGGGTGAGACCAACTTATCATCTCTTTTGCTGTTTTTTTGCCTCCTCAAAAGCTCTTGCAATTCCAACCATGAATCCCAGCCACCTAACCTCATTTACTGAATTTTTCATAAATACTAACTTCAATTTAATCATTGCTCTTCTTTACCAGTTAAATATGCTGACAGGGGAGCACCGACTAGAAGAAATAGTGGATGCGAGGTGTGACAATGTGGAGGTGGAGACGGTGGAAGCAGTTCTTGATATAGCTGCCATGTGCACTGATGCAAATCCTGATAGACGGCCATCAATGAACCGGGTTCTAAAGATGCTCGAGGAAGAGATCTTGTCGCCTTGTGTCAGTGAGTCCTATTATCCACACCTTGATATTTGAAGGGGTTTGTTACAAGAAGTACTTGTTGTATGATGAAATTGTATCTCTGCAATAGCGGGGTAACTTCTGTTGTGACCTTGTGTGAGACCCGTCTTGTAGATAGTAGATATTTAGGAATTTGGGTTTTTTGCAAAGCTGGATTTATTGGCTCCCTTCTTGGGAGGTTTTGGTAATTCTACTGAACATTCTTTTTTTTTTTTTTTGCTGGCTTCCAATCTTTATTTGGACCAATGTTTGTGTTTTGTATATATGACGACCTTTTTAGTTATTGCGTGATAGCCATCCGTGAGATACTGCATTTTCCACTTCATACAAAATCTCACATTCACTAGGAAAACATTGGAGTACCAGATGAATAAATTTTGGGTGAATAGAAGGTTTTTTTTTTTAATTAGAAGCTTGTGCACGCATGGTACTTGAGAAATTATAATTTCCCAGGCCTTTGTTCGATTAATTTGTAATTTAAATGCCTAGTATAGCTTCCAACTTTAATGATCTTGTTCCCTGACCTTTGATTCTTTCTACGCTTTAAAAGCTCATGCATGCGCAAAGGCGCTTTTTCATAGATGAATAAAGATACTTCGTTGTATGATCTCAACATTCATGTAGCAAATCATGATATCATGGCATGCGGACCCCTTGTAACCAAACCAAAAGAAAGGGATGGAAAAAAAAATCCGACATTAATGAATAATTCTAACCATTATTATTTATTCATCACAATCTATAAGTTGGTTGTCAAAAGAGATTTAGGGTCTATTTGGTACTATCATTTTCTTCTGGAATAAGATGGAAGAAGAGTGACAAAAATATTTATTTATTAATTAAATTTATCATATCATTTTCTTTTGCATTAGATAATAATAATAGTCATGATAGGCTTAAATTTAATAATAATAATAATTTAATTATTACAATACTACTATTATAATATTCTTAATAATCAAATTAATCATTATTACTAATATAACTATAGTTATTTATTTATGATTATTTTATATTTATCAACTGTCATTTTGGTTACTAATAAATGATATTTTTATCATTAAAAATAAAAAAAAATGAGAAAAGAAGAAAACAACTGTAATTTTTGTAATGTCAATTGGAAGAATAAACGGTCATATTGTGGAATATTTCTCAGTTCTCATGGAATAAAAATCTCTTCCGATTTTATTGTTCTCTTTTTCCATCTTTCATCAGGAAATGAAAAAATAGCCCGTATAAGCTAACAATGCTTCTTAAATGAGTCGATTTGATGTATACAAATAGTAAAACGTATTATTATTTCATGTGATAAAAAATATTTCACACCCAGCAAATTGTTATTATGATTATCAGGCATTCATAATAAAACATCCTATTAAGAGATGACAAGAAGAAGGAAGATGAAACGCCACCACAAAGGAGCTTTAACCACAAATTATTACATTAACTACTAAACTCCTCGAGGAACCCTGACTTAATGTCTTCCCCTGAAAATAAAAACGTAGAATACCAATTAGAAACACAGACATGATAAAAGTGGATATAAGTTATGGTTATTTAATTCTCTTTATCAGTTTGATGTAGCATGCAATCTCTCTAAGTAACAACCCCACATTTCATTAGAATTCATGGTTTTGCATTGGTTTATCAACAAAACAGAAGATAATGTAGAATCAAATAGAAATTATAACTTATTTACTGGACCAATTCATGTCTGCACTGACATGGATATACTATAGTACTGCACCTGGCCGGGTGCATAGGTGGCAAACTGCCTGCGTTAAACTGGAGCCTGACTGATCTGTGGGTCCCAGGAGAGCTTTGAAATCGTAGGGACGGATAGGGAGGCTCTAGTTGGCCTTAGTCTTGTCGCAGCGCTCCTTCATGCGGTAGATGTGCCGCCTCTGCGCCTCGTCGCGCTGCTTCGGATCCTCCATTAGACGCAGTTTCAGGCTCTCCGCGAACTTGTTATGAACAAAATTGGGAACTAAAATAAAAATAGCTGAAATTGCACTAAAATGGATAAAAAAATTAAGAACACAAGCAAAGTGGTGGCTTATACTAGCTGGCCACTGATAATATGACTGAATTAGGGTTTCAATACATCAGACATCCCTCACTTAGCAGCTAATAGTCCTTATATAGCTTGAACAAAAGGACAACATAAGAAAAGAACAAAAAACAGAAGATACAAGCTGCTATAAAACGTTCCAGCAGCGTCCCAAAAGTTCTTCTGACGAGTCAGGCAGTTGGACTCTTCACGTCTGGGCCTTCTTTCAATTAGCGCGGCCCATCTCCTTGGCCCAGGGCTTCTTCCTTATCACTGGAAGCTTCTTCCCTCTCCCTCGATCGATAGAAAATTTTCAAGTTCCGATCTATCGAGACTGGTTTGGGACTGGGGATTCCGATGCACCGTCGGTGTGAACAGAGGAGATGTTATGAAGTAGATCAGATGTTAGTCGGGCCTTTATGAGCTGTGCTTTGAGAGTGTACGTGGCCTCCTTTACCTTATTAATTGCGTTTTTGTGGGTTCTTTCTTCTTCTTTTCCGAGTAGAATGCTTTGTAAATAGCTAAATATCAACAACAAATAAACTGTAATGTCTATAACTGTAATAATATTGGGTGATATTGTAATAAATAATTTACGGGGTAAATAATAAAAATAGAAGTTAGATGAGATGACTATCTATATAAGCTCACCCTTTCCATTATAATAACTATGCAAGAAATAAAAGCATTATTCTAATTTGAGTGTTCTTAGTTTAGTGTTTAGTATCCCTCTCAGTTCATATAGAGAGCATGACATTTGATATCAGAGCTGGGTTTCGAGTTCACTCTTTCTTACAAGAAATTCGCAAGAATGGAACCATCAATTGCCACTATTGCCGCTCAAATGAAAGAAGCTTCTAACACACTTGCGCCAATAGAAGTTCTAAATAATAAGATGCTTGCTTCCATGTTGGCCGAATTTGACAAACTCTCCTTGTCATGATTTGTCAGGGTTCAGTATAATGCAAAGTATTAAAGAGGAGATGTTAGCAGGTGGCGCCAGTTGTGTCTAATCAAGTCTACCAGAACAAGCACTAGACAATACCAAATCAACTTGTGTCTAATCAAGTTTCATATTTCCTCTAACTCACATTGGATCTCTTCTCAAGAAGCTTTGCTTTTTGCCTCTTTCGTGCTTCAGGAGAATTTAAATTTGCATCATCAATTCTTTCTAAGACTGCCTCATTTTGTGCCACAAAGCGATCAATCTCAGCTATATTCTCACCCTCGGTCACTCCAATTTGTTGAGCCATCCTTCGCCTCATTTCTACTGGGCTTTCAGCATTATCCCCTGTTGCTCGATCTTGTCCATAAAGCTTTACTAACTTGTCATAATGAAGAATTGGTTTGTTCATCCAATCAGATGCTTCTGGATGAGCCTAGTAAAGATCATAGATTATATAATTGTTAAAATGATATTATGTTTGCTCTTTGATTCATATTTATTTTCAATTGTCTTATAGAATATTCTGGTAAAAAAAATCATAGTGATTACCTCAATTAGTTTAGCCCAGACTTCCAAATTTCAAGATTCCACATGCTACTGATAGGATTCCACTGAAATCCACTTGAACCATTTTTAAATATATCATAGCAAGTTCCAAAACCTCTCTTAATATACTTCATGCGATTTTTTGCCCTTTCTTTATCTACTGGTTTGTCGGGAAAAAGTTCTTTCAGTTCTTTGACTATATTATCATATGCTTGAGTGGTAAATGTTCCTCCAACTCGATTTCCAAGGTCATGTTGATGCGTAAATGCATCAATTAGAGTCGTATCCATTGCATGGGACCAAACAAGCGACTCTCCTCTGCCTCCATTAGCACCATTAACTATACCTGCATTTGTTGAGTTTTTTCTTTTTCCCATTGACTATAAGAAGCTTCAAGTAAATTTAATTATCAATATAAACGTAGGTAACAACAATAAATATATGGTTGTTTATTCATTTCAAGCAACCAATACAAAACTAGCAACAACAACAAGCATAAAAAATAACTCAAGATTATGTATTATATTCACTCCACATAAAAAATAACTTAATTGTCATACTGAATAATTTCAATTAAACTTAAGCACTAAAAAATAAACATGTTTATGTATTATATTCACTCCACATAGCTGTAGCTATTGCGTTTCTAATTTGTTCTCCTCTGATCATCTCTTGTGCCTCTTCTCCTTCAACATCATCTACTAGTTCATATGCTTGATTTGCAAGTTCTGCATCAACTTGAGTGATAATTCGTCTATCTGGATCTTTATCCATTAAATAATTATGCGAATGTAAAAGCAACAATTATTTTTTTTGAGCCTCTACACTATAAGTTGGCCGAGTGGAGCTTGCTATTATTGGAAATCATTTTTTGAGAACACCAAATGCTCTTTCTATTGCATTCCTTAAAGACGCATGACGAAGATTAAATAACCCTCGTGCATTCCGAGGTGGGTTTCGTGAGTACTCCTTGAGATGATAGCGTGTTCCTCTATATGGTGTAAGCAAGGAGCTCCTTGTCATAAATCCCGCGTCAACAAGATAATATTTTCCTATAATAATTATCTATGATTAATTTATTAAGTCTAATAAATTATTTTTATCAAATATTGACCATATGATAATTTTACCTGTTGGTATGTTCAGTGGATAAGCTCGACTTAATGCATTTTTAAGAATTCTTGAATCTGATGCTGTCCCTTCCCAGCCTGGCAGAATATATGTAAATTTTAGATCAAAACTGTAGGCTGCTAGTATATTTTGTGTAGGATATTCTATTCTTGAATCTGATGCTGTCCCTTCCCAGCCTGGCAGAATATATGTAAATTTTAGATCAAAACTGTAGGCTGCTAGTATATTTTGTGTAGGATATTCTTTTCTTCCACGATATCTAGGTGCATCTTCTGAAGAAACCTTTGCTCGCACATGCGTCCCGTCAATAGCTCCAATACAATCCTGTTAAACATTATTTTTTTTGTCTTGCTTTAAAATAAAATTAAAGTTGATATTTTAAAGTAAATGAATAATTATTTTTTTTTACCTTAAAATATGGATAAAATTTGCGGTTGGATGATATTTCATTTGGAATATGAGATCCATCAGGTTGCTGAAAGTAAGTTTTCTCTAACATTATCATTGATCTTAAGACATTGTGAAAGTGGCGACAGTTTGATTCTCCAGATCGACGAAAGAAAAACATATTGAACGATTTCTAATATTATGACCCACTATGTAAAGAAATTTAGCAACTTGTTCTTCAACAGATGCATGACGGCTAGGTTTGAGATCACCTTCAATCATCAATATTTTACATAGATCAACGAATGCTTGAGGACTCATTCTAATAATATCCCGAGTTCTATCACTAATAAGGATCTCATTTAGCAATTCTTGACGCACCACATCTCTTCTATCTCTCAGTTCTTAGGAAATTCGATTATCAGCTCGTTGCTCTAGCATTATCCAATAAACTAATAAACAAAGAACTTGCACCAATTGCATAATATGTAGACGATGTATAAGCATGTATAAACGTCTTTTTCGAAAGTAATCTGATGTGTTCATTTCCAATAAATTCTATAAAAAAAAAGATGACACTATATATTAATAAAAGGTGATCAAAGGGAAAGCTTTCTCCTCAAAGATAACAATAAACTATATAAAAAAACTATGATCAAGAGAGAAAAAATATAATAGAAGACAAACCTTATGTATGAATAATAAATAAAGGATATACAAAAAAAAATAAAAACCAACCTAGTTGCTGTGATTGAATTGCTCGGTGGAGTTTAAATTTATGTTGTTGAATAGAATTATATAGATGAGAAACTTAAAATATGAAGTGGAATATAGAATTGAGAAGGAAATCAATAAAGAGGCGTGATTCATTTCTCTTTTCAGATATAACATGTAATTCAATTTATTTCCATCCATTACACTCCAAATTGGGAGGGAAATCAACTCTATTAGCAAAAAATTTATAAGGTTAAATCTGTATCCTCCTTTACCCCTCACCTCCACTTTAATGTTATCAACCAAACACGATTTGATATTGATTTTTCTTTCCATTCCGTTCCCTTTCTTTATTTAACCTCCATCCAAACAGAGTGTTAAGCTCAGGGAAGTTTTTCGTGAGTTTAAGCTCACGGTATTTTTACTCATATATATATAGAGGTAGACTATTATGAAAACGTTTGTATTTCTACTGATATACAAACGGATCATAAATTATATTTTAAAATCTCAAAAATTTTATTTTATAATTTTTATTAAATTATTCATATAAAAACCTTGTGGGATACAAAAATTTAGAGTGTTTTAAGTTTTATAAGCCACTATTTTGAATTTTTAAAAAAATAGCTCTAAAAGTAATAATAAATATTCAATTTTTGTGTTATTTTAAAATATAAATAATAATAAAGGATTTATATGAACATCATGTTTAATAGTTTGAACCAGCCGTTTGGACGTTCAAATTCAAGATATGAATAAAAAAACGCAAAAGCTTTTGTAGAAGTATCATAGCCTCACTCCTTTTAAAAAATATTTATACTATATATATTTAATATTGTGCACAAATGTTATGTGTAAAATTGATGTGCAAGAATAATTTCTATTTATAAAAAAATTAGTTACTTTTCGGTCTAAATTTATTTATGTGTATTCATATTTTTTATTTTTATTTTTTATTAATTTTGTAAAATTTTAAAATCGAAATTAAAATTTTATGTAATTATTTATGAGATATCATGAAAAAAACTATTTTTAGCGATGATTTACATGAGAGCTTAGCTAAGGTCATATCGGGTCAAGTTTTAGATTGTATGTTGTCGAGTTATTTCAGGTTTTAGGTCATGTCAGGTTGAATATCAGATCATTTTGGATTTAGATCATATTAGATCGAGTCAAGTCGAATATCAAATCATTTAATGTCAGGTCATTTTAAATTTTGAGTCATATCAAACTAAGCCATTTAGTGTCAGTTTATTTTGAATTTCGGATCATATCAAGTTGGATCAGATCGGTTATCAAATCATTTAGTGTCAGATTATTTTTAAAATTTAAATTATATTAGATTAAATCGGATCAATAAGTTTGTGAATCGAATTAGATTTTATCATCTCTGTCCTCGAGCTAGTCTTTCTCAAACTTCAACTCCCAATAAGTTTCTCTTCCCGAGTTCAATATTTTGCATTCCTCTTCTTGAGCTCGAGTTCTGCTTGCTGCTGCTACCTCCCTTCGAGTGCTTTTCTCGGGGCTTCTCGAGCTTGGATTTCAAACTTGGTGGTTACTTCCAACAGAAATAAATATCTACAACATAAATATGTATCTATAGAAAGTGCCCGAAAGGTTATGATTAGCTCATTATAAAATTTCATATCATGAAACTTTGTAAGAACTGGTTATTGTTGTCAGTGATAATACATAATTAGTATCGAAGAGGTGTGAGTAGGTTCAACCAATAAGGAATTTCAATCGATGGTTTATTCCTGAATGGATCTGGAACCAAATTCTCTTATTAGCAATTTAGCATATCTATCTAATTATTAAAAAAATAAACAAGCTAATTTAAAAATCTTAAAAGTTTGCACTGATTGTATTATTTTTGTGAGTAAGGATTACTTTGAATAGATCTTTTAAATTGTTAGTAAAGAAGCACTGATCAACAAACAGGTTTGATGAGGATTCTTCTGGATACATTCTTAAGGTGAAGGAAAAATATAAGAAAGAATTGGTGGAAAGAATGACGATGACTATACTAGATGTAAGAACAAGGAACCCGTATTAAATTTTTACTGAAATCTTTTTACAGAAAAAAAAATTGAACTAGTCATTTTTCGTGCTTAATTTGGGTCTCTTGACATTGTGATAAATACCTCAAGTCAACAAAAACACCTTCTTGTATATGAATAGACAAAAATCGCAAATTGGTGAATGCTAAGTTGTGTAGGCCTTGGACTACTAACTCTCCTTCGTTTCCTTCTACACCAACGTTCATTTTGTTCATGCTTTATTTGTAAGCTGTAAGACTTAAGTTCGGCCTTAAAAAATATTAATTAACCATACAAAGACAAGTAAACTGGAAAGGCTATAACCATATATAATATGTCTCAACTAGTCCGAAACAATTTATGTGTTTCATGGAGTACATATATCATGAAAAAAGTTTGGTGCAGATATCTCTAATTAATGCGAAGATCAAGGTTAGTTCTGTCCAAAACTAACTAAAAGTGTTGTCTAAAAATTCAGTTCACTAATAAGGCAAGTTTTGTCCAAAATTTACCAAACTTGAGGAGGATTTTTTACTTTATTTAATTATTCCAGCGAGTATTTTCCTTCAAGATGACAAGTTAATCCAAGTTCTATATATTATGGATATACAGAAGGCGGCGCTAACATGTATGCAAATTTTGATGAATGAACAAAGCAAGAGAGAGAACGAAGCAAAAAGAAAAGTTCATCATCGTTTGTTGAAGCGGAGGAAAAAAATTACTATTTCCTCTATATTTAAGTTTGACGGAAAAGCATTTCATCATTTAGATGTTGAATTCATTGTTGATCTCGTCATGCAGGAATCGAAAATATTTGAAGGTAAACTTCTAATACAAAGTTATTACCACATGGCAAAATTATGAAATGTTTTGGCTTAATAATCTTAATGACAATAGTGATATATATTTTTTGTCAAAGCGATTATGTCAAACTGCTCGTAGTATTATTATTTCCTAGAAATAATGGGATATCAGAGGAACCAGTGCTCGGTAAGAAGTTGGCAATCAGGATAATCCCCATGGTAGAAGCAGATTCTAGAATCACTTAGAACAACAGAGCAGTATTTCTCACTTATCAATTGCCAACTTCCATCTGCATCCTTTGTTGATGCAGAATGCAACATAAATAGGATTTGTATGATGTCTGTATGGTACCTTAATCCTGGCATCGACTGTGGTAGACTTTGATGTGTTGAACTTTTTGTTTGACATAGCTTAAAATATATACCTGTTCATTCCTACTATGCAATTCAACGTGATTTCAGGTTGCCCAGAAGAATTTAAGTATTTGGCTGCCCATCAAAAATCTGTACTTCGTGGAATGCTAGTGAAGCACACAGTAAAGAAGGCAAACAAGATTCAGGTTTAAATATGTATTCTTACATATATTTATATATTCACAAAACATTCAGAATTATATATCCATCCAAACTTGTGTGTTCTGCACTTTGCTATTACTTCAGATATTTCTATATAAGGTATTACCTCCATTGAATATTGTATTTATTCACCAGATTTTGTTTCCTCTTCATCCAAACAGAAAGATCACCTAACTGCTCTGGTCGCCGCATGGACAGCCATGTCTTCGATTGCTCTTGGTGCAGGTTTGACTGCAACAGCATTGACTGTTGGGGGTGCATTAGGTCCGATTACCTTCTCTCTGACAATGGCCCTACCTTTTCTCGACTTAGGCGGCAGCTACTTGATAGGACAAGTATTTGCTCCAAGTCTTACAGTTGATGGTGAAAGTGTGCAACCACTCCCCCCACCCCCCACCTTCAAAAAAAAAGAAAGTGTAAAACAACAGTAACGAAATAATACCCTCCTTTCTCATATTTGGGTTTGGTGGTGATGCAAAAATGTCTCTGTCCCAAGTGCGTTAAATGCAACATAACTTGAGAATTCGAAGTTAAAAACATAAAATCAGTTATTATTTATATATGGTCACAGTTTGATTATCTTGTAGGTTCAAGAATACGTGTTTGCTTAATTCAGAAAGAATAAGTCGAATATAGACAATATACTAGATAGCGTGTTCCTCAAAAGGAAAAAAAAATGTAATGTATATATAGCAGACCACTGTGTTCAATGTTATTCATGCTATTGTTGGCTTGTTTCGTGGTTGCTGTCAGAGTGTAAGTTTGTCAATAAAGCTACCGCGTGTTGCATGTAAGAGAGACATGATTGTTTGAATGATATATTTGTGATGTTTGTGTTTAATTTTGTTTCTTCCGCTTGATATTGCCTTAATATTTTTAATTATTGTCGCTTCATTGTTGAAACTGTTCAATTAATAAGAGATTAATCATTGGCCTTTTTTTCTTTTTTGATTACCGAGTGATATGTTTGTTTTAAAGAATCATCTTTTATTAAATTAAATGATGGATTGATTATATTTAAAAATCAAAGGGTCCTTATAATTAACATCAGATTATTTTAGTAAATTGTATTATTTAGTTATAATAAAATTAATATTATGTACAACTATTTTAAAAATAAAGGATTTCACACAACAGTATTTTTAAGATATTAATCATTTCATTATATCAGTAAAGGACTGCCACTGTTTGTATTAACAAATTTCTAAATGAAAGAAAAATACAAGATGATCTTTGTTTTGCTTCTTGAAAGTTTTCCCATCTGTATGTATAATTTTTTTTTTAGATCAAGTTTCCATTAACTTTGACGTGTATTATTTTTCATGTCCTTTACAGAATTTGAATCAACACCACTTAACTTCGAGTATACATACACATGTTACACCAAAAAAAGAAAAAAAAAATCATCTAGTCAATTGGAGATGGAGGAATAACAAAACAACAATACTGAACTTGAAGTAGCATCATCGCCTGCAATCTGACTAGTCTTCTCTTTATTTGACAATTATTTCATTAATATTATCACTACCAGAAAAATTGAATTTAAAACCGCCTATTTAGAATCGGTTTTTTATTGAAATTATTAGAACCGGTTTTGTAAAATAACTGGTTACAAACTTTTTTATTTTAACCGGCTCCAATTGATTGCATTAAAATCGGTTATAAATAATTGATTCTAAAGTTTTTATGTTAAACCGGTTTTAACAAAAACCGGTTCTAAATTCTATGAAAATTAAATCCGGCAATTAATAAAACCGGTTCTAAATTAACTCTCAAAATCGGTTATTTAAAAAACTGGCTCTATAATATTTTAATAAATTTATTGTTAATAAAAATCGGCTCTAATTTAGGGTTATTTTTGCAATCTCTCACATTTCCTCTCACAGCGCCGCTCCTTCATCTTCATTTTCACTATTCACCATTAGAAGCTTATCTCTGTTCCTTCTAATCAACGGCAACAGCAGCCACAATATTCATCATAGTTACAGTAACGTCTAATATTTTTAGATCTCTTAAAAGTAATTCTTCTCTACATAATTTAAATTTAAGTACATTTTCTTAGTTCTATAGATTAACATCATTGTTAATCTTAAAAACCATTAATTTGTATAATTATTACATAAATTGATTACATATATATAAATAAAATTATATATGTGTAATTGATAGTATTGTCATATAAGACCAAACTACCGAAATTTTTATTAATTTAGGTCCGTACTTGTTCGGGATTAATTCAATAGGGATTAATCCCGAATAGTCCCCGATTTGGGACTGCTTTTTGAATACTTTGTCTCATTTAGGATAGTGAACATATACTAGCTACAATTTGGTGTTTGAAAAAAATTTGGTTAGTATTTTCTCTAATGTTCCTACGTGTACATACGTATATGAAAATTTACGTTGGCGTACTCGGGGAGCATAGGGGAAATGCTGCCGAATTTTTTTCAAATATCAAATTGGCTAGTATATGTTCATTAATGAGACAATGTATTTAAAAAGTGAGTTAAGGTGGTTGACCGGTCCAAACGTAGATCTTAAATCTGAAACCCTAAATTCTAAGCTCTAATTGTGAGAGTGATGTTTTTTTACAGATGGATCGCAATACTTGGATGTATAAAATCAAAATGAATACAATTGAATATTTGAGGGGAATTGATAATTTTTTGGAATGTGTCTCAGAAGATATGAGAAATAGGGGTGCACGAATACTTGTTTGTCCTTGTGAAGATTGTCAAAATTTACGGAGATTTGAAAATATCAAACAAGTAAGAGATCATTTAATTCGTCGTGGATTTATGGATCGATACACCCGATGGGTACGGCATGGAGAAAATATTGAAACTGTTGATAATATTGAAAATATTAGAAATATTAAAAATATTATACGAGATGAATCTGAAGGTGATGACTTAAATTTAGACAATGATGAATGGGATGTATTGGAGAATGAAAATGTGGAAAATGTAGAAAATATAGATAATATAGAAAGTCAACAATTGGATGAAATTATGAATGATATTGCAGCGGATTTTATCGATATTCCTGAAATTTTTAAAAATTTGGGTAATGATTCCAATGTGCCGTTATTTCCCGGTTGTACAAAATTTATCAAAATATCTGTTGTTTTTAAATTGTATAACCTGAAAGCTAAAAACGGATGAAGTGATAAAAGTTTTACCTCTTTATTACAATTTCTAAGAGAAATGCTTTCAGAAAATAATTCAATACCGGACTCCACATATAGAGCGAAAAAATTAATTTGTCCCTTGAGTATGGAAGTGGAGAAAATTCATGCATGTTCGAATTATTGAATATTATATCAAAGCGAGTACAATAATTTGGTTAAGTGTCCGAAATATAACGCTTCATAGTACAAACCGAGAGATAATGAGATAGAAGTTCGAAAACGACCAGCAGCAAAAGTGTTATGGTATTTACCAGTTATTCCAAGATTCCAAATGTCTATTTGCAAACTCAAAAGACGCTCACTTATTACGATGGCATGTTGATGGCAGAAAAGATGATGGAATGCTCAGTTACCCTGGGGACTCTCCCGAATGGAGAAGCATTAACAGAATATTCAAGGATTTTGGCGATGAACCAAGAAATTTACGATTAGGGTTATGTACAGACGGGATGAACCCTTATGGCCTTATGAGTAGTGGTAACACAACATGGACTGTTTTATTGTATATTTATAATCTCCCCCCTGGTTATGCATGAAAAAAAATACATAATGTTATCGTTGTTGATTTCAGGTCTAAAACAATCTGGTAATGATATAGATATTTTACTTGGCTTCATTGTTAGAGGATCTGAATAAATTATAGAAAGATGATGTCAGGATATTTAATGTCTATTTAAAAGAATATTTCATCTTTCGTGCTGTTATTTTTGGCCAAATGATTTTTTTTAACATTTAGCATTAAGTTTAAATTTTATGATATTATATGCAAATTAAAGATCTACTCTTAACTACTCATTGTTTTATTATTCCAGAAGTATAAAATTTATGTTCTGAACTGTTTATTAACATTCCAATAAAATTTTCATGTCGTAACATTTTCAAATAACCAAATGATATTTTCTGGCTCTGTCCATGTACATACTATATTAGTTGTATAAAGCTAGCAATGAAACCATGGTTTTTCACCTTCTCCAGAAGTTCAGTGTAACTGAAATTCTTATTGGCATTAAGCTCTCGAAGTGAAGCAATTTCTATTTTCCATTTACCCGTGCTGCAAATCATTTCAATGCTATTAGAAGAAAAACAAAACATGCCAGAATCACATCAGACTCCCTCCTGAATACTATCACGCAGAGCTTCCTTCATTTTATTTTTCACTCAAATGTGCTCATGCTCCTGAAAACATGAAATCTAACATCAAATGAAAGAACTTGATTAGTGATGAATTTCTTGATTCAATAGAAATATTTGAGTAAATAGAGGAGAAGAAAGATAAACTGAAATTTTATTGTATTATTGTATTATTTTCACTCCTCTTATCTGTACAAATTTATATCTATTTATAACAAAAATCTAACTAGCCGTTATACTATAGCAACAATAATATTTAAATTTCTAAACTAACGGTAACTTTTTTATACAAAATTTATTTTTTATTTTAATTATTCTCAACACTCCCCCTAACACTCTTCCTCAAGTTGAGATTGAAAATATCAATCAATTCCAACTTACTTTAGCATGTTTGATTCATTAAGCTTGACTATAAATCAGCGATGTTTATCCTCTTAGCATTGTTCTTTGTCCTCTTTACATGCTCCAGTTATGTTTATCCTCTTATATTGTTCTTTGTCCTCTTTGTAGGACTATTTGTCTTCTTTGTTGGATCATTTTTCCTCTTGTAGCTTTTGCTTTGGCTGTTATATTTTTCTGGATTTAGCACTGGCTCTAGCTTGTCTTGTGCTTTTATTCCTTAAGTCCAGCATTTTCATCTTCGGTCTCTTTTCTTTTCTTTTTCTTCATTCTTTTTGTTTCTTGTCTTAAGGTTCAAATCAATACCTATAAGTAATCAGATAAATCATAGCCCTTTTTGGCCATTTTATTAGATCGAGTGATGAGGCTCTTGGCTCTAAGGTTCCACTTAATTTTTTCTTTCACCCTCAAGGCTATCATGTAATATTCGATCATTTTAAATTATTTGTTTAAGATATAATGGATATCTAATTATAGGTCTTACCACGATTTTGCAAAAAAATATGATTCCCTTTTCAAATATTTATATTATTAAATATGGGAGAAAATCTAATAAAAATTTTGCTTTTCTTTTAATTAAAATTTTTGTAAATATTACGTAGCAACTAAAGATCTTTGAAATTAAATATTTCACAATATTTTTGAAATTAAATATCTCACCTTATGATAGTAAATATAATTACGTAGCAATTATTTATAGCATAAAGAATTATAATTAAAGATTTTCTATATATATTTTGTAATAGTGAATTATTTTATAAGAGATTATATATAGAACAATAAAAAAATATAGTATTACATTATTATCTAATAACAAAATCTTTAGTTAGATGTGCGCACTACAAAATAAGATAGTATTATATTTGAACCAGTACCTTCTAGAATTTATTTGTATGCATGAATTTTATAGAAATAGATGTAGATAATACAAAACCTCTTCTCTTGCTGCCATATAGGGTTATTTAAACATGAGTCTCATCAGATCCGTCAGTGACAAAAAGGAGCTTCTGGAACCTTCTTCTGTCTCTACTCTTTCCTATTCCCGTTTACGTCTTTTTCTTTTATTTTTTCTTGCGCTCATCAGACCCATCCTCCAACTTCTCTCCAGCTTTTTCTTTTTCTTTGAGTTTCGATTTTTACCCCTAGAATATGAGGTTTGGGTTTTCTATCAAATTCCCTCTTTTCTTTTGAAACCGGGAAGCATTGTTTCAGTTCAAGAAGTCAATGGACAGATAATACTGCAGATCACTTTAAGACTAGATCTTCAGGAACAACTTGCTTGCTCAAACAAGACTTTTGTAACAATTTGGATCAGATTTTAACTCCAGAGATGCATCCACATCTGATGTGCCGGTTCTCTGGTCTGTGCTCAGCATCTTGTAAGGAAAGGCACTGTGCTCTGAGTTGCTTCAGTTGGTGCTCTTTGAATGGCATATTCAGTGACTCTGGTAGACCCAGCTCAGTTCCAGATGCAACTTTTGTATTGCTCATCTGTTCTTGCATGCCACCTCCCTGAAATTAGTGATAATATTATCATGAATCATCCATTTAAATAAAATTACTAATTTATTTAACTTCATTTTTAAAGATAAGATAGAATATTTATAAAGAAAATTATTATTTTTATATGAGAACAAATTGAAGTTTTTTAAAGTATAAACTGATGAGATTTAAATAACTAATATCAATAGATCTAACTATAAACGTTATATGATACTATATTGAATCCTTTAAAACCTGATGTGATGCGTATGGAGGTGGTGCCGCGCTGAACTGGAGACAGTGAAGTTATCAATATACTGGCCTTTCAAGCTGTGCCTTGGGATGAAAAATCACGCCATGTGTCCTTGTTTAAAGCATGCAGGGATCCTCCATTGTTTTCCGTACAATGGATAGAAGCCAAATAAGTTAAAGTCGCGCAGAAGACGTGCGGAATTTTTACTTAAATAACTTTACTATTTAACAAATTTATATTAATATCCTAATAAATAATTTATTTATAATTAAGAGTATGAATTCAACTTACGTCTTTAAATTTTAATTTTTATATATGTTCAATAATTGACCGTACTATATCGAGTTTAAAGAATATGAGTTCAACTCATGCCTTTCAATTTAAACTTAATATGCATAAGTTAAATTCACGTCCTTTAACTTAATTATATATAATTTTATGTGGTATGTATATAGATCTTTTTATGAGTTTTTTGAATTGTATTTAAATGTCCAAATTAAAATTTTAATTCAAAAGTTATGACTATTTTAAGTTTGAATATATTCTTTAGTAATTTTTATTGAAGTTCTATTATATTATTCTAGTTTTACATGAATGATTTGAAAAAAAAATCGATGCTATCTCAAAATGTACAAAAATATTAAAATTATTTTTAAAAGTTATAACTATTAAGATTATTTATTGACATATAATAATTAATGTATATTTATAACATTACAATATTTTTAATAATTAATATTTAGAATATAATTTAAATAATTTAAAAATCAAATAAATATATACATAAATATTTTTTAAATCATGCACGTCAAAAATGATAGAAAAATAAAATAATTTGAGAAATTCAATAAATTTACTAATGAATAATTCGAAGTTCAAACACATAACTTTTGATAAGAAACTTTAATTTGACCGTTTAAATTCAATCCGAAAAGCTCGTGAAAAAAATTTATATCTCTAATATAAAATTATATATAATTAAGTTAAAGGACATGAGTTGTGGTTGAACCACTATATAAATTTAATAGGCATAATTATAACTCATGCGTTTTAAGTTTAAAGTGAAGGACATAACTTTAACTCATGTTCTTTAAATTTAGTATAGCGCGGTCAATTATTGAGCAGGAAAATTATGATTTAAAAAATATGAGTTGAACTCACGTCTCTAGTTAGACCATATGTATAAATAAATTATCTTGTAGACTATTTATATAGATTTGTCAAATAAATTAAAGTTGTTTAAGTAAAAATTCCACACATAACGCATCACTGACATGCGGGTCCAGGCACCATAGAATCGATGGGAGTTTCCCTAGTTGTTGGAGTGGGGAGAGAGAGAATTGTAGCTTCCAGTTCACTCAAAAAGTTTACGAAGAGAAGAGCAAGATTTTAAAATACGGATTTTAATATATATTGATGTGTATTTTGCTAAGCTAATAAATATCCTAATTTTACTCAGTTTCACGATTAAGTACTTCACCTTACAAGTTTAAGCCCATTAAGATCGGTGAATCACTTTGGCATAACTTAGATTTTGTACTTCTCATTTCGGTACTTCACACAATTTTTAGGGTTTCCTCGGTTTTTCCTTAGGTAATAAGTTTCACGATTAAGTACTTGGCCTACGAGCTAAATCACTATTTTGGGTCAGAAGATTCAGTTTCATCTTTCGGTTTCCGCTTTCACTTCTATGATAACATGCAGTTGATTAAAATTAAGCATTCAATTTAGACAAAACAATAATTACAAACAATAAGAACTAAAAGATCATCAAACGAGTAAATTAAACCATTCGAGTTATCGAGTTTACACCTAGACCCCTAGAAGGATGTCTAGCCACAAATCATGTCAAAGATTGTATCAAGATTCATATTTAAACAACAGTACAACATGAGAAAAGAGTAAAGAAAAGAATAAACCAAGAAGATCTACGATTTCTCGCCCGGTTCTTGAGTTCTTCTTTAAATTCTCCCTCTAATGGTGTTCTTCCTCTTCTTTTCTGCTTTAGAACTCTTCTTCAATCACTTGAGAGAGATCTGGGGCGAAGAGGTGTCAAAATCTATTAATTCCAATGAGAAAACCGCTTTAAAACTGCCAATTCGCACTGCCAGCCCAAAAATTGCGGTCCGATATTTTAAAATTGCGGTCCGCAATTTTTGCATTTTTTTCCAGAACGAACCAGAGAGCATTTGCGGTCCGCAATTGATAATTGCGGTTCGCAATTTTTGTATGGGAATGCTTTTAACTTGATTTTTTCGTGTAAATCTGACCCATCTCGTTCCAAGCATTATTTCTCATGTTGAATCCTTGTTTACACTCAATAACCTGCAAAATAATAAGAAATGCAGCAATATCTCGAACTTGACATAAAAACTAAATAAATTCTTAATAATTAACATAAAATGCATAGTGTTTGAGATAAAACCCTAATTAAATATAATATATAAATGAGGCTTATCATATGTGCGATTGACCACCGCATAACGCTTATGTGACATACGAGTGCATATACGGTTCAGTATGCGGATTACATATGCGGATATGTATTCTAAAAAATCTTATAATACTTGAATAGATCATTTATTTTTGAAGAATTTTAATGTAAAATAAGAAAATTTAATAAAATATTAATATAATTTTGAATATTTTGCATGAAAAATATAATATAATTAATTTTATAGGCTTAATACGATAAATATTTTAAAAAATAATATAAATTATTGAATATACGAATGTATACTTTTATACATACGGCATCACACCACATAAGCATAAGCATAAGCGGATCGCATATGCGATCAAGCGGCTGCATTTTAAAACAATGGAGAAGAGGCAAGGCAGTCTGTTTGGTTCGAAGTAGGTGTCAATCATATTTTTTTACTTATTTGATTCATATAAATTCATATGGATATGACTCATTTATAATTTTATATGATGGGCTCGAGGTACGTTCACAACACTTTGAATTAAAAAATTGATTTGAAGGGTTCATAAACCATTGATTTTGAATTGAGATTTGTAACGATCATTGAAAGTGCGAATCTGAGACCTCGAGGTCTGTTAAAAGTATGAATCTTGATGCAAAATCAACAGTTCGAGAACCATTCAAATCAATTTTTTGGTTTGAAGGGATGTAAATATTCAACAATTTATATGGATAAAAAAATTAAATATAAATATGAGTTAGATTTTTTTCGTTAAATAAATATATAACGATATGGATAAAAAAGAATCAAAGATTATTTCAAACTCATTTGTCTTATAAAGTATTATTAAAAATAACTTATATTATTTCCACTATAATTATCTCCATTAATAATTCTTTTATCTATGTTAGTTATCTCAAATTTTATGAATTAATTATTATAAATTATAAGTATTATCATATACTTTTTTATCAACACATGCAAAAATCATAGTAAGAGTGAACATTTGCTATCATTTATATACTAAATAATAGTTCTTCATTCATTTTTTTAAGTATTATTTATTTCATAGGAAACAAACTCATTGTTTTCTTAGGCAAAATAAAAAATTTACTAATGCTTTATAATTTTCATTGATAACATATAAAATTCCAAAAAAGCAACTCCAATTTAAAAATAAATAAATGTAATTTGAAACATGATACGGGCCTGTTCTCTTCCTTGGCATACAATCACTGACCGTGTACTAGTAGTTAACAAATATTACACCTTACCAAAAAAAAGAAACAAAAAGAAACAAAAAGAAAGGGAAAAGAAACAGAAGCACACGGGCATATCATTGATCCACAAATTTCTATAGCACGTAAACACAGCAGTACCGAGGATGCGGTGGAGGCAACACACCTGATCCAATTACAAATTTCTATAGCATGTAAACACAGCAGTACCGAGTATGCGGTGGAGGCAACACATCTGATCCAATTACAAATTTCTATAGCACTTAAACACAGCAGTATCGAGGATGTGGTGGAGGCAACACACCTGATTGGCGAAGTGGGGCTCGAGAAACCAGTAGAGGTGGGAGATCTCACAGAAGTAGGTCATGGTGTGCCAGCCGGAAATGATGATGGTGACCTTGTCAGTTGTCACCAATGTTCTTTCAGAAGGGCTCGAACAAGAGGGTCACCACTGGGTTTTGTGCTAAAGCACAGTCTATGGATCTTCTGCGATGGAGTCAAGAGTGCATATGTGCGGTCACATGCGGTCTATGTGGCATCACATGTGCATAGTTCATCATGTGGTCTGTGTTGCATCATATTGGGTCACATGGACAAATTAAAAGCTGCTATGCACAATCATACGCGGATCTGCACAGAACACATTTTAAAACACTGGTTACAAGCCTACCGAAATGAATCCCATGGGAGAGAGAAGAAGAGACCTAAAGCTATACTAGCTGGAGAAGGCTCAAGGAGTGGCTCGTTGATTAGTTACACTGGTCAAGATAGCAGTGGGACATTGGGCATTAGCAGCAACCTCGCCTCACTCGCCCTAGGTCTGATCTAGCTAGGGTTCAAGGTTTGTAACTGTCTACTCTAGAGACAGAAGAAGAACGCAAACTGGTATTTCAAATGCCAGTAATGGAAATAAATGACAATCCTAAGTTGGATATTGACTTTTTCTTGCAAGAGATACCGAGGAAAATTGTTGCTAAATCAATCTCATCAAATATTTCATATGTAATTACAGGACTAACCGTGACAAAATTCTGTGATCCAATCTCCATTTCTGGAATTTCAAATGGATAACCCCTATCAGTGCACTTTTTTTTTCATAAGAAAAAAGAAAAGAAAACTGAATCCTATTGAACTATGAACCTTGGCTCTCAATCCAACGACCAAACACAACCAGACGCGCCTGATTGCCACTCCCATTTCTCAGATGATTCCTTTTTTTTATGCAGAAATTCATGTCTGGAATTGGTAAATCAATTTTGATGCAAATAGCATGTTTAAGGTACGATTGCATTAATGTTACAGAACAAATTATAGCGATCAGTAACAAGGAGAGGAAGAATCTTGTAAATATTAATGTGACTCCTATACACCAGAAATTGATGATAGAGCAAGCAAATAGGAAGAGAAAACTGTTCTTTTGGGTCTGACGAGAATCCGAGAGAATGACAAGAGTTAAGTGATCAAAATGCAACCCATCTTACCATGACTCCCCAGCTGCTTTTCCTTACTAATATGAAATAAGAGAGCAGAATTAAATGCTCTATGCAGAAGTGCTAATGATGCTCTTGAGTTTGGAGGGGAAAAGAAGAAAATAAGATCAGGTCTCCTCCAAATTGGAAGGGGACAAATGTTGCAAAAACCAATAGACAATTCTCCCCATTTACCACCTTTCACCTCCTAAAATAAGAACTCAGGACTAAAGTGAACGCTCCTCTTTCTTGCCTTTCTCTTCCCCTCCTCATTCACTTCCTCTCCCTAACTCAAGTACACCCCGAGATGGATCACATTTTGATGACTCCTTAGAAATAGCTCTCTCGGAAGAGCAAAAGAGAGGAGAAACCACACTATTAAGGAAGGAAAAGACTATAAAATTAATTCCTATTCATTCATTTTTACTATGTTAATCTTAATTAAACCTTCCAATTGGATGATTCAGAACGCACACTTAGCTCATTTTTTGGATCCAATAGCAGGAAACCTCAACCACCAAAGCTCCTGTTGTTTTTATTTTCTGTGTTTGCTAATTTTGAGTCTTGGAAAGTAAAATATATGAATAGAACAACAATCAGATCTTAGTTCTGTTTGTTATTGAGTACCCGCATACCACCATGTATGTACAAAAAAAGTATCTTGCAAAGAAAGCAGAAATTTTAACAAAATTACTTCAAAAGAAAATTACTTACATGATAAACAACGAATCAGTCAAAACATCCATGAATTTTTGCTACATCAAACTCTCTCCAATCCAAGCACATTCTCATTCTCTGCTCTTTTCTTTTTTTAATTTGTTGATTAAATTGCATGCGGCCGCAGCTCAATGCAAACTAAGCTTCTCTTGAAACCCTAAGGTGCCTCCTTTCCAACCTATGTACAGGAAAAAAACAATTTACGGTGACCGTCAGATTAAGATCTGATATATGAGTGTTACATGCATTTCTAGAAAGAATTTATAGTAAACCATACTCCATGAGTGCCTGCAGTTTATGCCACCTTTTGAACCTTGAACACAAAATCAGGTGTTTATTTGGTGAATGTGGAATCTGGAAAAAGAAGAATAAGTATACTATTCCCATAATCCATCAGTATCCCAGATATCGGAATAGAAAACCCTTCTTGATCCTTAATACATTACACCCTTCTGACATGCATGGAAAGTGATCTTGATCAAAATGGTATCCCTTTGTTCCATATTAATAATGAAATCTCCAAAATTGAGTTGTTACTGGCACAATCTTGGTGGTACCCAATAGATGAGTAGAACATGATGCAGTAGCACCAGATTTCTTCTTTATAAACATGGTGTTCCTCTAATAATATCAACTTGTTATTATTGAAAAAGGAAAAGGAAAGAGAGAACTCCACAAGTCATTTCCCTACTAAACTTCCTCCGAGAGACTGGGCATGTAGTATTGGTTAGAGGCCTATGATAAATTTCCCCATCTTGCTGTCTTGATTAATTGTTGGTTATCGAAGATAATTATTTCAGAATAGTGTCCAAGTGTCCTTTATATTTCTGGGTAATTAACAGTGATCAATCTTGTGTTCCATAGTTCTATATAGTGTATATTTACCCTGATGATTTCAGATTGAGACGCCCACAAAATAATATATCCTATGATAATTGATGATTAGGAATAAAAGCTAGCTCAATCTGATTCTTTCCTGCTCCCTTTCATTTACAACCAAATTGAATCAAACCACCACAAATTATAATAAAAAAAGCAATAAAAATTTGGAAGGACATTTATAATTCGTTCAAAACCTGTTGGACCGGACACAGGAGCCGAATGGAATCTAAAACGGAATCTATTCTCCCAAATGGGTAAAGCAAACTGTCTGTCACACATGAAACTAACTAATGGATATGTCTTATCCATCTCTTAGAAATCTCTGTCAGCACTTCTTGCAAAAGATATCTTGAAACAATCACGAGAGGTGGAGGCTTACAAGTTTCAAAGGTGCCATGTCATAGCTTCTTCTTGCACAGAAGATATCCAGCGGAGAGAGAGTCTACGGGTAGTTAAAAAAACAAGCATAATTATAAAAATAAAAAATAATTGTCAACAACAAAATGTCTACTAATTAAAAAGCAGTAGAATTTTCGAAAAAAAATTCTTCCACGGCATGCCATCAATATACTATGCATGATGGCCACGCGCCCATTTTTGTGGATGAATTTTATATTCCGAATGTCACATTAATTTAGTAATTTAAATCAAACTTTCAAAGTATAATTGTTGTTTCAAATTCCGCATTAATGATTTAGTGAAGATAAATGTTTACTTTTTAATATTGAATTTGGAATAATAAGATCAGCTAAATAGTTCATTACATTACAATTTGACTTGAATAAATAATTATTAACAAGCATTAACTTACTGAAATATAATTTAAAAAAGAAAAGAAGGAAATTAGCGAGAGCATTTCAAGACAACACCTAAGTACTTCGAAAGCACATAAAACTAGATAAATTAGTAAAGAAATCGTCTTCAATCATATTAACTGAAAAATAAAAAGGATGAAGTAATGAATGGACAAGCGACCCTACAACAAAAATGCCAAAATATTCTCTAAAAGGCACAACAAAATGAATTGAGATCAACTCATTATAATTAGCAAGCTGAAAACATTTACAACATAATTGTACAGAAGCACAGGAATCACTGAACCAAATCTCAAATTCAATTAGAATTGCTATTTTTGTTTCCTTCACAATCTTCTTGCACATCCTCAAGTGCATTAGATGAGTCGCACTTTTGCAACTGCATTGGTGCCATGGTCAATTTCACAGTTTCAGGTTGCTTAGCATGCTTGTGTCCGTATATCTCATCAGTCTCTCCTTTTACCTTAGTACTGCAAACACCTGTTCAATCATGCAAGAGATTGCACTTAAGCGCCCACTTTTTACTAAATTGCCTGCATTTACTGGGATAGCTTAAAAGAATTGTCCATTCATAAGCAACTTCAAAACTGTCTGCAACACCATCAGTAATTCATCTTTTTTTTTTAACTCGCAAAAGAAATAATAATTCATGTTTTTAATGAACCTGGATGATTGATCTTAGCTAAGACAGTACCGCTATTTTTCACTGGGTATAACATAGTGTGTTCCTTTTATATATATTTCTGAAAAAGATTGAAGTCAACCTGCATTCTCAATATCAACTTTTGATAATGAAGGTTGAGAAATAGCTGGTTCAGAAGTCGCTGGAAGGTCTGTCATTGTTATCTGCACACACCACATTTGTTTATAGGTCAGAAGAAAATCTATTTGTTAGACTGAGATCATTTTAAAAATAGTACAAAAATTCCTTGCTTACATCCATTTCATTCCTATGCTTAACAACCGGTTCGGATTCAACCATCTCAACTTTGTCTCCCTTTTCCTTACTGCCACCTGTACCCACCAACCCATACAAGTTAAGGCACGTTGAAGAGTAAAGAACTACATGAAAATTAAAAGACAGAACTTCATTGTGAAATCGAACCTGCTGTGCTTGTGATAACATTTGAGGTTGAAGGTTGTGAAACAGCTGAAGGAGATATGTTAGTAATTGCTGGAAGCCCCCTTTTCGTTCTTATCTGCAATCAACAACATTCTCTCTAAATTGCAAGCAAAGTTATCATAAAAGTCAAGCAAATATCTACGAAAATATAAAAATAATACTTCTTTTATCCTTTACCTTCATTTCCTCGCAATGTTTGACAACCGTAGATATGTTACAATACCGACCATGAACCAAAGTATACGCCCACAAAAGTAATTTTCTAGGGATGCTCAGGTCCAGGTTTCCTACTACATCCTGAACAGGTTGCACCTGTAGTTGCGTCCCATCAGTCATCACAACAGGTTGAGGTACCAGAACTGTGTACAGATTAACACCAGCAGGAAATGTCCCACAAGAGCTCTCTCGGTAGAAATTATAACTAGACCTCATCAAACCAACTGCTTCCTCCATTTTCTCCTCTGTCACCTGCTTGATTTGTACATTTTTTATTCTGGACAGAATCTCAAACAAGTTCATGTCAAGACCTTTCGACTTTTCTTGTCCTTCAGGTAATGACATCAGAAGCTCGTCAGGCTGGAGATCGACATAGAGAACTAAATTGTTTCCTGATGATGGTAGACAGTCATCAGTTTGGTTGGTCCCAGCTGAATCAAGGACAGGGGTGATTGATGCAAGTTTGACCAAAAGGCAACGGCACCAGGCGAGAGAAGCATGCTTGCAGACTCTTGAAAGGTTTTTGTTGGAAAGTTTGGGGTTTTTGAAACGCTTCCGAATTTTCTCATTTATTGTTTCAAGTTGATGCAGTCGTAGATCACTCTCAAGCAGTTGGATGAATTGGTGAATATAACTGAATAACGAGCAATAAGAATAATATACATAAATATTAAAACTTGCGAGGCATCATTGCAGGAATCAGTCAGGGATGTAAACAAATAATAGTCATTACAACAGGAAATCACAAGTGTTACGATTTGTAAGGCATCATTTCAGGAATTGGCAAAGAATTAAATCAGCAGGTATTATTACACAAATCTGAGCCAAACAACTGTCACTTTTAAGAAGCTTTAGAGACCTGGCTGGATATCTCTGGTATAATTTCAGACTGAAATAGCTGCTTACAACCTTTAAGTTGGATATAGGTAAAGCTCAATATAAATCAGTCAAGGATACAAATCTGGTTTCATAAGTTACCCAAATAAGTTGGTCTCTGATAGCTCAGCACAATTGATCTCAGGTAGACTGCCAACCTCACCCCACATGCTTGCATGATCCATAAATGCAGAGAACATTTTCTCCAACAGCTGCTCAACAACAGCAGCATCACTTGCACTTTGGATCAAGGAAGTAAGAACTTGAATGTATTTCCCTAGTGCAACTGGAACCATGTCCACTATGCACAAATAGAACTGAATACAATCAAAGCCAGTATCAGCATGCTGAAAATCACTTGTGAAAATAAGATGAAAATAAATCCAAAATGATGACTTTTACTGTCAATGGTAATAGTGGACAGGTATATCAAGTATCCCGTGAAAACTGAGAAGAAAAAAATAGCTCATCCTTCTCTTTTAATACAAAAAGGAAAACATAAAAAACAGTCATAGAAACCCCCTTTCACCCCCCACCCCCCAAAAAAAAAAAAAAAACAACAAACACACAATACTACCAAACTATGCCTCTGCTTCTTAACCTATTTAGAGATAAACAAGGCAGATGGTGCAAGTTTAGGAAAAATTCTTAAACTAACGGAGTTTAGATAAGCACAGATGAGACTTCATATATGTAGTGTACATGTTAAATTTCATATGATTTAGAAGCATGCAGGGCAAGTCACAATTTTGCAAGCTTATTTAGAGAGTAGCATATACCAATTGTTTCTGTTGATTAGAGTCATACAGTCTGTCTTAAGCTTAAAAAACAGAACCCTGACAAAGCCAATCAAACCAAATAAGATTAACCGACCGCACACATAAGGAAATGTCCTGAAGTCCCAGGGAATCAGCTACCAGAACAAAACATTATGCTTCCATAATCTGCGGAGGGGGCAGCTTGTCACCCATGGTTACACCCAATAGTATGGAACATATAAAAAGTTCTCTTTTTGGCATTGTTTTCAAGACCAGAAACTAATGTGGTACTGGACTTCACTATCACATCTATAATATAAATCTACTGAGCTAGCTGATACCCTTTTGTCAGTACGAAGATAGTTGTAAGCCCTCTCTAGAGTAGACAAGTCATGGGTTCTCTCCAACAGGTTCAAATAAAGAAGCATATACTTTCTGATACAACTGATGAATTTGCGCGAACTTTCTGACAAGGTGACTTCCAAGTTCTTTTTGCTCCCACTAACACTCGGATTCTTCCTCCTGTAAAAGAATCATATGAAAGCTATTAGGATCTTTCTTCAATAACACTAGCCATAAAACATAGAAGTATTCGTAAGGGATGTAGTATGGGTTTTATGATGGATTTACCCCTGTCAGATCGCAGGGATCAGGGTATCAACTCAAGCTGAAGTTATCCAACAATTTGGTGCGGATAATGGAGCCCCAGCTTGAGTGAGCATCATGTTCCCTGTGAGTTACCCTAATGTGATCAAAATAGCTTATCACCAGGGGAATAAATTCAATGGTCTCCAAATACTAGTCCTTGCAGAAAAATCTGCTCTGTAGGGATAAGAATATATCAAAATCTCTTCCTAGGCTGCAACTGCTATATATCTTATGTTGCTCAAGGGCGTGGAAAACATAAAATGGGAATCATGAGGTACATAATGGTTAAAGTGCATGGTTGATCCCGCCCAAGTCTAAAATTCTGCATGTAATTCAAATCCCAGTCACAAGGGAACCAGGGGTAAGCACAGCCACTCAATTCAAATCTACTGAAGATAAGAAGGCTTTTCTAGGGCAAGATGAGATTCCTAACTAAGTCAATAGATGGGGCAGCTGGTTTACCTCTACACGAGTTGTCAACTATATGACAGCCAATTTTACCAACACTGTCAATTAAACTTTTCTTCAACTGTTACCTTTTATCCAGTTGACAATGATTAAAATGCAAATGTTCATAGCTGAAATTTAATCAACTGATGTCTCTAACAGTCTCAGTACCATACTACGATCATAATTGTGAAAAAATAGGCAAAAAAAATTTTTGACAGTCCTCCTTTAGCCCGCTTGCTAAACAAAATATGCTAACCTAGTTTTGGTACTGTACTACTGCATAATGCAATGACATAAGGAGAAACTATTACCTTCCCTTTTTCCCTGTGCCATCAATTTCCCACATGTTCACCGTGAACGAAGATCGTGAAGACTTGAAGCAGAATGACAGCTCCTCTCTGGCTCTTTCCAAGTCACCAGTATCTCCTCTACTAAGCAACCCCTGGGCCATCTTGTATCGCGCCTTGTGGAAATGTTTCAATTCTCCCTCCACACATATACCCAATGATGAGATACAGTCATCATATAGTACCAGCCAAACCTTGTCCAGTAACATGGGATCAATACTTCCTTTCTCTTTGGGAGAACCAACCATGCTGGCGTCAAATTTTGAAGGGTCGAGATCATCCTCTTTCCAACCAAGCATGCTTAATATTGCCTCCTTCGTGTTGTCTTTATAGGCATAAGCAGCCACTACCTGGACAGAAGGAAAATTATTGCATGAAAAACAAAATAGAAGCCAGAGGTAGTATTTAGCTTTGAAAGTGAAATTACTTTCAAACTATTTAACTACAGAACATTTGTCCTGCATATCAAAGACAGATATTTCAAATTTGCAACTATAAAACTGAACTACGACTTGGTAGCTAACCTCACTGCTCCAGCAGAACACAACAAATTCAACTGTTTAGTCAATTTTCTATCAATTCTTTCTTAAAATGTCAATATTGATATCAATCAGTTTCATACGATCACAGAAACTGTGTATTCGAGAAGGAAAAAAACCTGGATGACGTCAGATTGCTTCCCTCGAGTATAAAGTAACTTTAGACGTGATGCATGCAACCTATAAACAGGATCAACAGCAGTTGGATTCAATTCTCCAGCTTTGGTGTAGTATGAAAATGCTTTGGCAGGAGAGTAACCCAACTTTTCACAGAGCTTCCCAAGGTAAAATGCATGGAGCCACTCAGGTCTACAATTTGAAGTTGGAGAAAAAAAATGTTAGTCTTAAGAAACTACAGTAGCCAAGAGAGGCAATAAATACCAACTGAAACCCAGTCCACCGCCTTTTCTGTGTACTCATCTAAACAATTGATCCTGTTAGATCTTTGGATGGAGAAATAATCGAAGTTCCTCTTCAATAAAATCTTTCTGCTTGATTATTGAAATTAAATACCATTCATAGTAAATTACAATCCAAGAGTACTTGGACATTCACATAATGCTATTCTGAATGAACTATAAAAACTCTTGGGAAAAAACTTGCAATACCATTTACAGCCAAAAACAGCAGAGAAAACATACTTCAGTGCAACAGCCTTCTCAAAATGCTTCATTGAACTGCAACAAAGTTCTATCCATGTAGCATCCTTGGTGGGTATCAATGATCTTTGATCAAAGAATGGCACGACATTTTGTAAACTGTCATAATATACCAACGCCAGTAATTCATTGATTTCACTCTGAGAAAGAAGCCAAGACAATAATCTGTTACATACCTTACAAATTTCAAATTAAAGCATATGAAATTCAATGCCCCCCCCCCCCCCGAGAACAAAAAAGTACCTCATCAGCAGGAGTACTTGCTAGGACCAAACTCATCAGCAAGCATCGCCTGCTGCGCCTTCTCCCTGTGTGAACCCTTTCATGCAGAGTTGTATTCTTCTTCCAATCAGTTATGCTCATGTGCTTACTACCATCATTCAATAGCAGATCCACTTCCTGCGATTCCGATAAATACCATCATCACTACTATATTAACATGAAAAAAGTTAAGAAGACAAATACTTTGTTCTAGGGGTATGTTTTTACAATGGGCACCAACTACCATCATTCAATAGCAGGTCCACTTCCTGCGATTCCGATAAATACCATCATCACTACTATATTAACATGAAAAAAGTTAAGAAGACATAAATACTTTGTTCTAGGGGTATGTTTTTACAATGGGCACCAACTACCATCATCAGCTCCTGCTAGGCTAAAGCAATTCTAAAAGATATAAATGAACAAAGATACAGAAAAGCACCTTGGAAGAGTCATTGGCATATCATGGCATGTATGTAAAATGTAAATCATTAAGCTCTGATGTCTGAGACACACATTACCTCATCATAGATATTTGCAAGCTTCTGCCAGCTCTTAAAGCGCAAAGGATTGTAAAGCAGGTCATACTTCAAGAGATTTGCATTTTGTTCCAAGAACTCCTCCCCTTCTTTTTTAAGCACAAACCCAGCATATTTGTCTGTAGCACTTGTATCCTCAGCTTGCGCAATTAAGTAGTAAAGGTTACCATACACCTCCAGGTAAGGCTCTGAGCTGAAATTGATGCATAAAAAATAAAAGAGAATTAGACCACAATATTGCAAGGTGTAACTCACGATTGAAAAGAACTAGCTTAGGCCAGATTGGATAGTCTTCATGTGGTGATGTGAAAATCTTGTGTGCACCTCAAATCATATGTACTCTAAATAAGCACGTTCTTTCTTACTTTGTTTGTAGAAAGGAAGTACCATCCCGCCTTTCATCCTCTTATTTATGTAGAGATAAAAAAAATCAGGGACAAGGAGTGGTTACAGCATTTTTAAACAAAGATGTGGAAGCAATGATATTTGTACTTATTCACATTAAGAAGGGGCAATTGTGAAGGACAAGGATGCATATGAAGAAACCTTACCAGTGCTTTCATTTACTAAAATTTATTACTAGAGAACACAGAATAAGCTATGGCAGTAGAAATCCATAAAATTCAGATCAATTAAGCAGGACCGGACCTAGAAATAGATAGCTTTTCAAATTCCTTCAAGCTCCTTCCATCATGGAAAAATATGTTCATGATAGCATCCGTGCCTCTGTTGGATTCATATATTTCAAAGAGACTTTTTTCGGAAGAATCTGGGCCATCTAAGAATTTATCAATAGCACTGCTCGCCAGCACCTCATTTGGTGGCTGATGAAAGTGTTTGCGGATAGCTCTCAGCACTCTCCTTAGTTTCACCAAACCAGATCTCTGAAAAAATAACGATCATAATAATTGTGTAAAGATGTGAATAACAGAAGTAGGCTATAGCTCCGGAACACAAAAGGTGATAGCAATTTGATATCATAAATGACGATGGGTCAGTTTTGATGGATAATTTCAAAATAAAATCACATACAGTCCAACCTGACTAACAAGAAAATTAGGACCAATGAGCTTTGTCAGGACTAAAACAGATCAACCAGGTGTTTAAGAATTGCCAACTAAGACATCCAAAGTAAAGCAAAATAGTAGGATCAGGTACAGGTAGACCTTTCATTTTAAAGAACTTTTTTCATTGTTTTAATCTTTTTTTTTCCATGTTTATCGAACTTTCAGCGGTTTATGTTTTTGGTTTCTATTGATACTCTGGAGTCTGGACAAAGTTTGTCTTAATCCAAATTAAGTATCCCCCAAAAAGAGAAAATAGAAAAAAAAAGGGGGGGGGGGGGGCACAGATATACTTACAGATAATGTCTTGGCATATGGCAATATATAATGAAATACATCAGCACACTGTTCCTTGGTTTGATAGTCTCCACGACTAGTATTTTGATGTGTCACTAGATCCTCCTCACTGGTTGAATCAGGGTTCATATTGAGCCCATAAAGACAGAAGAAGCTCTGATCCAGGGCACCATCAATGCATGATTCCAGCTCCTCCATCTCTGCACTCCAAAAAAAGTACCATAAGAACTACTGGTTCCATGATATATTTGGCTCTCATTATACTTATATTTTATTCATTTGATGCAAAATCTGGATGTTAGCACCATTGTCTTCCAAAACGTGATTTTTGGTCTGTCCATCATGAAGTCCATCTTCCTCTACACTGTTTGCACCTGAGTTGAAACCATGTAATTAGATTAGATCTCCCATAGCTTTAGGTTGCCTTCATCCTTCTTTTCAAATCTGTGTGAAAGGGAACATACAGTGAAGAGATTTCAGAGCCAAAAGGTGATTGATTGCAAACTTCAGGAACGTCCCTTCCTCGCCTTTACTGTCTTTACCAGCACAACAAAGCCCATACTCTGCCAGTAACTCATGCACCGTCACAATGAGATCCACCTATGGCCAACAAATAAATTATTAGATCCACACTCCCCCGCCAAAAAAAAAAATAATAAAATAATAATAAAAAAACAATGAAAAATGCATCGCATAATGGTAATGCATAGAAAGATGAGTAAACAACCCTCTTCTCTAATTAACTACATATATGTGAAAGAACGGGATAGCAGAGAAACCTCAAACAAAATGTAAGATGGATATAAAGTAAATTGTACTTTAATGTGCAAGGCCAATAAGAATTAATGTTTTGAAGAGGCGGAGATAGCATAGTTAAAAAAAAACGAATGATCAGCTCTTTTGTAGTTCAAAGGAAACAGACACTACCTGTGCCTTGATGGTTACAGATGGATCGAGGTGCTGAAGTTTACAAAAGGAAATAACTGAATCTACAAGGCATGTGCTCTCTATCTGTTCTGACTTGTTCATAAGTGATCTTTTGGAAATAATTAACTTCATACAACCCTGCACAACTGTTAGGAGCAGAGATTGTATATCGGCAATTGTGTGTGCCAAAGAAGTAGAAGATCCCTGCACATACAGCAATTGGTGAGGTGATATAAATATTCTTGTTCCTGATTCGACAACATGTCATCAAATCCAAACTTTCCAAATTAAAGGAAGATTAACTTACATCAGAGTCACCCTTGCCAACAACGGATTTTATCAAACCTGAGCTTTTGGCTAAATCTCTAACAACTCCCACAATCCTTTCAATCTGCCTTGATTTCACACTTTCTAAATTTTCCGAATCAGAAAATTTATCCATTCCAGCAACAGCTGTCAACAGTTGAAGCTTCCTCCTGTGACACTCCAGATACACATCTAATTGCATTTTCTCTTCCTTCTCACATGCCAATATTAATAAATCCAAAGCAGATATCTCCAGTTCAACAGCCTCCTGACTTTCCGACTTCACATCCCTGGTAGAGAAAAGGAGAGGAGGGAGCAACTTGATGCACTCTGCGTGTGACACTTTTTTTATTAGTTCATTCTCATCTCTCAGTAAAAAGTCCAGCTTTATGGAATTTAGTTCACAATTTATCCTATCAATAGTTAGCAATTTCTCGCTTTTGAAGTGAGGTAAAAAGACAGGCTCTTTCAGAAGAGAGATGGCAGAACTAAACTCATCAAAGGCTCTCCCTTTGTCGCCTGATGCCAGAGAGAGGCGACCACTAATCCAATAAAAGCGGGTCCAGAAGGATGAGAGGTCATCACCGTTTTCCTGATTAGCAGAATTATCAGCTTCTTTATCAGTGCCATCATTGTTTACTAAGGTACTAGGTATTTCTTTCACAACAATATTGTCAGTTTGACCATCATCTTTATTCTGGGAGGAACTATGCATTTCCTTCAAAATGTTATTAGCGCTCACACCGTTTAATAGGCCTTCTCTGATGGCGGACTCGGGAAGGTTAGAAGCAACATGTTCAATAATCTTGCAAATATGGTAATTTGAATCAAAGAGAAACTCTTCACGTCTCACCTTGTTATCAGAAAGTGATCCCAAGTCAAAACATACCTCAGCAAGATACAAATGGCAGCATTGAGACCTCTCCTTACCCCATTGCCGTGTCAGCCTATCCAACTCGGGCAGTTTAACAAAGTAATCCCTATGAGGAAGTGCTAAGTCTGCAAACTCCTCTAGCAACAAATTACCTAGCTTAACATCGTTACAGTTTTCTGGAATTAGTTCTATGAACTGCTTCACATCATTAGCTTCGATCTCATGTGTGTACTTTGAAACATCAGGAACTTGAAAGCTAGAACTAGAACAGTTGACCTCTTTATTGCTTGCTTGTTTAAGTATGAACTGTTCAAGGTTCTGGGAAATGACATTTGTATCCCTTCCTGATTCAAATTCATCTTTCCCCGACTTCCGGCTCCTAAGCCTCTCAAGCCGTGTGCTACGCCTCTCATGAGATTGTTGCTCTTTGTCAGTAGCATTTGCTTCTTTCTCCTTTGCGCAAGGAGTACTATCAATTGTGTTTTTGTCCATGTCATCTGATTCTTTAAACATGACTCCATCTATAAATACTTTTACAGTGCAATAAGAATGCACATTGGTTGAGGTTAGGACACTAAGAGTTCTGTCCAAAAGAGCTGACCATGTGGCCTCCGTCAACTGCAAATCAATATCCTGTCAAAGCAAATTGGTGTATTGGCAATTAATATCTTAGAAGATCCAATTTCCAGAACAAAAGAAAATTCACTGAAATCTTTAATATACAGTTTTCATATATTCCTACAACCAAAAGCTCTAGAAAAACAAAAGCAAACAATTTGAAGGAAAATCAATATTGGTTTGAACTTGTCAATGACTTACTTATTTACCTTACTTTATCAATAATAGGTTGGACAGGTTAAATTTTCACAATTTTAAGGACAATTCAACCTGCAGCTCGTATTAAATCAATATAACTCTGTTGGCACACGGGTTCGAAGGGCGAAAAAAAAGCCTTCACTGCCATAAAACCTAGGCGGGGAGGCCGCCCCGCCGGCCTCCCCCACCACCCCCCACCTATCTCTCCTCTACTTCCATTACTCTTACTCTCTCATCTCCTCTCCTCTCCTTCAGATTTTGATTTGAAACACAAGCTAGGGTTTTCTGATGCAGTTGCTCCCTCTGCCACCACCAGCCTCTACACCCCCCATCTCCGCCACTATTGACCCCTTGATCTCCACCACTTTGCTCCTCTCTCCGATCAACCCAGACGTGAGCACAATCACCAGGTCGCCTAGCCAACCAGATCGCCCAACCAACCCTGATGTGAGCATGACCACCACTTCACTCCTCTGGCTACTCCACCGTCCGACATGAGCACAACCACCAGGACGCCCAGCCAACCTCGGCCACTCACCAGTCGGATATGACAAGAGCTCGCCCAAATCCTTCGCTGGCCACACTCCCAAACCCGGGTGTCCCTCATGTCTTTCCTACGAGAAAGACCCATTTGGTGGTTCAATTTCGTTCTCCATTTCTCTGGTAAACTCTGACCTTAATCAATACTCTAATATTGGGATGCTTGGTTTGCTGGTAATTTTTAGTAGCTGCTGATTTGTGCTCCTTTTCTAGAAACCTACGACTCTTATCAAACCTCTTCTCTCACTGCCCAAATCGAGCCAGCGCCCTCTAGCTGCCCTGAGTCGAGACAAACGAGGAGCCCTCAACCCCAACCCTTCGGACCCAATCATGACCACCAACCCAACCTCTTTGTGCTGCCTTGAGTTCAAACCCAGCATTCCTTTTGGCCGAGTGGGCCAGTGCCGAGGTTGAGCCTCATGCCTCTGTTGTTCTGATGATTGTTGTAATTTGCTTCTGATTGGGCTGACGGTTGAGCCATGTATGCCCCTCTGAGTGTATTTCCATCGACAAATACTTCAACCCTGTCCTCCACAACCACTATTCACTACCCTGACCTCTGCCTTCTACCTTGTCTGCTGCCTTCTACCGTAACTGCCCTAGACCTTGGAGGCAATAACCTGCTAGCAACATTCAAGGAGAGAAGGAGAAAATTGTTGTTAAGAGATGGGAAAAAGAGGAAGGAATCTGAGGTTTTGGTTTCTCCTAGTAGCCACCTCTTTTCTTATCTCCGCCAATTTTTCTTTTTCCTCTCGCATACTCCTGGACTTTCCCTTCTCTTCCTCTTCGAATTCCTTAAACCGAGAACCTAAACCCAAACCGACAACCTAAACCACTCCTTCCCAAACCGATAACCTAAACCCAAACCACACCCAACTCCCCTCTGATTCGATCTATAACAACTTTCAAGAGTATACGACTACAACGAGCTAATCAACTGATGGATGGAGCTTGTTCTTCATTTTAGTTTATTTTACTTTTCTAATTAGGGTTATGCTTGTATTTCATGCTTCTTATTTCTTTCTATCTTCGTTTTATTTTTCTTTCTAATCTGTGTATCAACTCTTCTTCAATTTGTTTTAATGAAAATGATAGTAGACTTTTCGCCTGCTACTTCAAAAAAAAACTCTGTTGGCACACAACTTTTATTGACATATGGATGATACATTGTGACCCCAAATCTAACACACATAATTCACAAAACATATCACTCATTACAAAATATCTCAGTTTTGAATGCATTGTCAGACAGAACAGTCATTCCATCAATTTAATCATATAACATCTTTTGGAATTACATGAAAGTTTTACTCAATTGTGCACTATATTTTGTAATATTTGACTTGATAGGATTAAATCATATTGGATAACCTGTCTAATCCTTTTAGATGGGCTGTTGGGCAGATCCACTTTTCTCTTAAGCTTCAATCTGGGATGCTTTGGCTCAAGTTTGTCAAAACTGTTAAGTCCCAATCCAGACCCTTCAATTGAGTTCTTCACGTGCATGGCTCGAGAATGAGAAGGCCACTTCTCAAGTAACCGTTTTGACACGGCAATGCATTGCGCCTCATCTCCTATAGCAATTAATACTTCCATGAGTTTTTCCATACAAATCCCTGCATGACAACAAGGAGTCAATGCATGGTTCATAACAACTCCACATTTTTTGTTCAATTTTGATGGTATTGCCTATTCCAAATTGTCAAGTCAAAGAGCACTTGTCTGTCTCTGAGTGTGTGTCCTCTTCTTCTTTTTTTCTTTTTTTCTTTTGATGAAATCACCTTGTGTGTTGTTTGCTTGATAGGAAGTGTACATCTGTGTTTGGAGTCCTATGTTCCATTAGGGTTCTTCAAGGTCTGGATTACAGATTAGGTTTCCACCAATATTTCACCCAAGTCAGTGATGAGGTAAAAAGTAAGAATAAAGTAATAGTTCTTACCCAAGTAATGCATTAAAGTCTATTGTTGTAGTTATTGGCTACAACACCCAAGAACTACTTTTTGGTACTTAGTACTGTTGCCCCCACACTACATATTATTCAATATCAATTTCATCACTAAGATGTTTATAAACAGGCCATCCAATAATCATAAAATTCTGATACTAAAAAAAAATAACATGACTGGATTTACTAAATGGAATATTAGAGCACACAAAATGTAGATGCTTACAATTAGTTGGGCTACATCTAAGCCCTTGCTCAAAAGCCCACCTCGCCTTGCCAAGTGAACCCATTGAGCAGGACAGTGTGCCGAGTTGGTTCCATACAACAACATCGCCCCAGTCAAGTTCAACTGCTTGAAGATAGCATTGCATTGCACTTTCACTGTACTCAGGTCCCAGCTGAAGGAAAACACTTGCAAGGTTCTTCAAAGACAAAAACCTAGGCAAGACCAAGAATTAGTGATAACTTATTAAATACATCGATGAAAGGATTTTCTTAGGCTCTAAAGCTAGTTAGGTGTGAATTATCCTAAAATTCATTTTTTTTTGCACAGTGTGAACCAGATGTTGCTTTAGGTCTATTTCAGAAACTAGAACAAAGTTCCTTGTTAAGGTCAGTTACCTATACTTCTGCTATTACTACTGTGTTTCTGAAATTCCACCTTGTTACATTAAAAAGACTTGAAATAAAAAGTTGGACCCAATAAAAGTTAAAGACTCTCCCTGTAAACAATCTGAATTTACAAATAAGATGACTAAACCTGTACATTATTTTTTTCAGATGGTGAGGTTCTAGAAAGCCTTGAATAACTTCTTAAAATTACCAAATTGCAAGATTCAGATTTACTTTCAACATAATTTTTTAAGGCCATAGGACAGCTTAGCCTAAAATGAAAAAGAGACCCACTCTACCAGAGACCAATTAATATGATCTGATGCCCCCGGTAAGGAAGTTGTGTTATAGTTAAGAGTCCGCTAAAGCCTGTTCATCAGCTTCCAAATTGCTCAACAGAAACTCCTAACTATTAACTACTAACCTTAACTGACGCAAATGATGGTCACTGCCACCATTATCTGCTTGAATATCAGATATAAGTGGGTCTTTTAACACTTCTTCGAGCAATTCCCGTGCTTTTGGAAAATCTTTTTCTTGCAATTTGAGTAGTCCGTCATGGTATTTTTGAGAAAGAAAGAATTCCTGAATTGATAGAAATGAAGTTATTTAAAGAGATGTTGTATTTCAATGTGAATGAAGTGACCATCAATGTGAATGAAACTGGTACTACTGGTCAGTTGATTGGAAGTCAACAAGCATGATCTAAATTAAAATTGCACGAAACAAACCAGCATCAGCGGTTGGGGAAAATTATATTGTTGCAATATCAAGCAAAAATAAATAAATAATCGCACTGTAGCTTTTAGGGTTTACGAATTATGAGAACAATATTCTCGCCCGCTGAAACAAACGACTTCCTCTGAAAGAAGCATACAACAAGAGCGATAAAACTAAATAAATTGAGAAAATGAGAAGTAGAAGTGTGACCTTGGCTTCTTTAGTTGGAGCAAGGGGCTCCCATTGTTTGGCCGAGTCTGCATCGTTTATAGCGGCAATGGAGAACTGTCAAAAGAGAAAACCACTTCAACTATTGAGCACACATGAGATGAAGAGCGAAAGAAAGAAAGAGGAGATGATGATTAACCAACCATGGCATAGGAGAGAAACTTTTCTCTTCGTCTCCTTCTCTAGGCTCTGCCGGTGAAAGGGGAAGAGACGGCACAAGAACCCTTTGTTTTTTGGACGGTACTAAAATCGAGCCCTTGATTTTTACTCGAGTTGTAAAGTCGAGTGCGTCCGACACGGTCTCAGAATTCAGAAATGTACCCGGGGCCTGGGCCTTCCAAATGTACTCGACCCAATACCAAAGCACCTGGTGCGGCCGATAATCATCGCTCACCATTTCAAATGGAGAGTATTCTAGAGTATTTTTTAAGTTAGATTAATTGTTGAAATTTATTATCGTCGGATTTATATTGTGAGCGATCTGAATTTAATTTTTATTTTTAAATTTATGAGATTCACTTAAATTCAGACATTTTATTTTACTAGCCAGAAAACCCACCCGTTGTGTGGAACCCTTTTACTTTTAAAATTAATTGTATGTTCCTAATTTTAATATAACTAAATCATACACTTCATTTAGAAAGTCAACCATTCATAATTCTTATCAGTTGAATAAATCATGACAAACAACTATGTCACAAGAAGCAATAAACATAACAGTAAAAAAATAAAAAAAAATCTTTCTAAATTAAATATTAACTGATTTCACTGATTTTCACAAATAAGCAATTCTTTTTAGAAACAAGTATTAGTTGAGTTCAATAATTTACTTTAAATGCTTGATTTTTAAACGAAAACATAAATATTAGTTCCAACCAGCAGATAGAGCAATTTTACATATAGGATTTAGAATGACATTTAAAACAAATATGTACAAAGTACAGTATAAATTTGTTTGGAACGATATTTATTGAGAAAGAAAATGCAATCTCAATTAAGATTGTAACTTACAAGAGAAGTGATGTCTGAAACAAAAGCAATTATAGTGCTACTAGCTATATACCCGCGCGTTGCAGCAAACTCTTTTATTTAAACATTAAAATATTATAAAATAAAAAATTCACTTTGATGAGATTTTTATACAGTATGAGTTAATGATTCATGGGTTTATAATAAGAAAAGTGAATTATTCCAATATATATTATCATCATTAATTTCTTATCAAACATGCACAATGTTGCTAAATAAAAAAAACTATATTATGGAAATAACAGTATAGATGAGAAAGAAATGGAGAGAAAAAAGGAATCAATGGACGCGATTACATACGTTCGATCAACCAAAAATAAATATTATCCGTCTAATTGAGAGATAAAATTGGTATAACCAAAAAATATCATGACAAAAAATGGACCCTCCAAATTTTAGATGTTTTATATAATAGTATAGATAATTATAAAAAAATATATAATCTCCCTTCCCAAAAAAATTGGCTACATGAAAATCATTTTAGATAAAATTTGGAGCCTCAGTTCCAACAATCGTACTTGCTTTTGGGTCAGTAGTATCATCCGCTACCTGAATAGAGGAGGGATAAAATCAAATCAAACATTAAAAGGGATTTAAGATTTTCAAAGTCAACTTAATTACTTCATCAAGGAACTCTCAGAGAATTAACCCAACTGCATTCATAATTCGTTGTGCCATCATAAAGCAAGGGGCGCATTTGTATTCTATCAAATGTGCTAAAAAAACTCGTGGTTACGCAAACCCCACACCACCATCAGATAATAGCTAAGCCATTCAAGGCTACGCGAATTCAAACATGATCAAAATCTAAGAACAAACTTATATCTGTATATGTTTTTTATTTGTTGCAGAAAAATAAAAAACCAAAGAAGCAATTATAAAGAACCAACCAAGTACGACCTAACCATATTAAAAAGTTAATCAGGCATTTTCAGCATAAATTTAGTATAACTGTGGAATTATCAGTTGCAAATATTAGAAAAAAGTTGGGTGTGGTGTGCAAATATAATAAAATATTAGAAGAAATTTGCCAAAAAATAAAGGAGAGTGAAAATATGTAAAAGGATCCCGCACAACGGCGGGTTGTATTCTAGAAAATATGTAATTCAGGGATATTTGTAAACTGTGTGAAAGATATGTAAATGTAAAGTTATAATCATGTAAATATAAGTTTAAAGAACAAGTTTCATATAGGATATAGTTTCATTTGAAGTTATTTTTACATTGTTTTTATTTAAATTTGGTTCAGGGGTGGAAAATGAAAATCCCAAATTTAATTTACAAGTAGGTTTTGACTGACGGGTATTGCTAATAGTTTGAAATAATTTTCTTAAATTTATAAAGAAAATTAATTTATTATTTAATGAAAGATAATATACAAAATATATTGATTTTTTTCTGAGTAAGATTGTATATTAATAATTGGTGTTTAATTGTTTGATATACAATTTTTTTTAATAGCAAACTGAATAGAGAGGAAAAATGGGTTTATTGAAATCTGAACGGTCATTTTTACAAAATCAATCAATCTCAATCGTAAATTAAAATATGGATATTTTGATCATTTCTTATAATCTGATAACATTAATGGATTATGGATAAATTCAGTTTATATACTTTTTACAATATAGTATAGTTACTATTTAAGAACATAATATATATATTTTTTTAAATAAAGTTGTATAGTAGCTAGTTTTATTTTTTAGAACACTTAAAAATAGTTAATTATTAATTTATTTGATGAATAAATTTCTTTTTTAGACCTCTCATTAATGCATGGTAAAAAGGAAAAAAGAAAGAAAATGGAGAGAAAAAAATGACATTAGCTAAAAATTTGAACTGTTAGTTTTTAAACTATTTATCTGCACCGTTTGATTATGGTCATTTTGATCATTAAGAAAAATCTAAAATATATTAGTGTAGATATAAATATTATAGAGGTAGATTAGGCTATCAATGGTCGCCAACATTTTTATATATATGTACATCTTCAAATTCCTGTTAACTGTTTAATCAGAAAAATAAAATTATTCCTAGGTTTTAGTTGCAAATTTTTCATTTTTTTAAATGTACACGTTTCTAAATAGTCAATTTATTTACAGTGCCTTGGAGCTTCTAAAATGAACCAATTTTTAGTTTATTAATTTGACACAAAAGTCATATATGAGAAATTTAGGCAGTAGTTTCTGATATTTGCTCCAAGTTGTTGTCTATTTATCAGTCGAGTGGCTTGAGAAATCTGAATAGTTGGAAGTGGCAGCTAATTACTGGTGTGCCCTAGACCCTAGTTTTCTTTCGGCTTGTTTCAGTGCATGAAAACCCACATGCTGCTCCTGAGTCCAACCTGTTCCTTATCACATCTATTACTCTCACGAATATTGGTACAAAAATGGTTGGCCCGGTAAGAAGCATATATATACAGTACCAGTCAACACTCAGTACTGGTCTGATCCAATAGGTATTAGCACTTTCAAATTATTAAAGGAGAATAAGAGCCTCTTGGAGCTTGGTCATTTATCAGCTATTAATTCTACATTCTTAAAAAAATTTAACATCATTAGAATCAATAAATTAGTTATGTATTCTCAAACTAAGATATACACTCTACCCCCAATAATAAATAAAACATGCACTATGTTCCTTAAACTATGCAGCATTTCAGTGTAATCAATTTGGAGTTAGCTTCGATCTCCTGATCTGAGTGACTGAAAAAAAAAATATTTATATAAAAGAGAAAGATAACAATAAAAAGGAAAATATTCATACTATTTTTTACATTCCAATTTGAGGGAGAAAGACTTGGTGGAGGTGGTGGCAACTCATCTCCTTTTGTATCAGATGTAGAACCCAGAGTGAAGTTACTCAGTGCCAAAAAATTGTAAACAGCCCAAGTTCAGAAATAGTTGAGCTAAAATCTGCTAGGGATTTCGATCTGACAACAAAAAGTGCACTAAGTCAAAGGATGCCTAATTAAATATTAAATGTACGAAGACAACATTTCTGATCTGAGTGATTTTCTTTTCTAATATCGAAATCAGGATTAATTCACAATACACAATTAGTTTTCTCAAATATCCTTTTGCTAGATATCACTCTGCAGAATGCCTTTCAAGAAAAAACTTTATGGTATATTAGTTGATGCACATGTAAGTATATTGGTTGATGTGCATGTAAGTATATTGGTTGATGCGCATGTAATAAATTCCAGAACAAGAGTTGCAAGATGACACAAAAGTGAATGATGAAGTGCCATGACATGCCTAAAATTTGAAATATGATTTGGTAAACAAAATAAAAGGCACCAAACCACCAAATATAAGCACAATGCCGGTTAGGTCAAGTTCACGGCACGCCAAGCCTTCAAATAGAAAAACAGTTTGATATGGCTTGTACCTTGAGATATATTTGCAATCATGTAACTCCTTTTCCATGGCAGATGAATTATCTCTAGGGATTCCGCCAAAAGAAGAAGAAAAATATGAAGTGGCATTTCCTAGATGTTGTTGCAACATATTTTATGTCAGCATTTCCCACTTACTGATGCTCTTTTAATTGACTAATATTCTGACCTTAATTGCATATTAACCTACCTTTTGTCCATTATTTATAATATTAGTAAAAAGTAAAACAGAAGGATTCATCCCTAATTTTTATTGTTTTGAAAAGAATATTCCAAATGGTTTAGCATACCTAAACTCCAAATATATCAGATGAACAGGCAGCATCAGACCCATCAACTTGGCTGATGATCAAATAATAAAGTAAGAAAAGAAAGCATCATTTATACCAAACCAAAGCGCAATATTCTAAAAATTGAAAGAAAATCAAATTCTGAAAGAAGAAAAAAAACCTAATCAAAGCGGAAAATCAAAACCCGCTCTGTCGCTTTTTTCCTCTCTGAAAGCTGAGTTTAGCCTCTATCGTCAAAGCTTTAATTCAGTTCAAGCGAAGGTTTTTCCACATTGCATTATGATATCAATATCCTATAGTAAGAAGAAGATAATTATTAGCCAAGTAAATAAGACTTACAATTCAGAGCATGAATTGTGAACTGGTCTTAGTACATTGAAGCATGCAATTATTACCAACACAAGAGCCAGGAGGAAAACCAGACTGAACCAGCTCTCAAAAAAAAAATCCTGTTCATGCTCTTCAAATTATGCATCTCCATGATCTTGCTTAGGTATCAATTGAGCGTGTTTCTTTTTTCAGTTCTCTAGCTGATTGGCTTATAAAGAAACCTAAGAGTTCATTATGCTGCTCTCTCTCTTTTCATAACTGTGGGAATATTCTTGTCTGGTTAAATTTGGAAGCTTCTTAGGTATATAATCAAATAAAATAGGGGTCCGATGCTATTGCCTGAGTATTAACTGCTGCTATATGTTTAGTTGCCACTGTATGTAGTGCTGGTACAAAATTGGTTGGTAGTGGTAAAATAAAAAATAAGCTCTGCAACAAAGTAAAAAACCTAGAGGTGGCAACATAATTATTACCTTTTCGGATAAACTGACTTTGAAAGTCTGGTTTTTTAGATAATCTACAATTATTTAATTTAATTTAATTTAAAACTGAAGATTATGCAACTATGTCATTGCAGTGGGGGTTTGAATAGAGAAAAAAAGAATTGTGATTTTGGGAATACCTTGAGACAGAGACAACAGTGCAGGGAACTGGTAATAGTCTAATAGACATTTATCAATCTGTGAAGATCGGAAGGAGCATCGGATACAGTACTGTTAAAAATAATTTCTTACAGCTTTTCCTAATTTCAGCTCCTGATCTCTGGAGCCGGGGCTATGAGCTGCTCCCAATATACAGTTGCATTTATTTCATTGTCCCCGCCCTTTCCATCAGAATCAAGAGCAAAAGAAGGAACGTTCTAACTACGATGCTGAACTCCATACAATGGAAGTCTGAAATGGAGGCCGCCAAGGTGGACACAACTCCCTTCACGAGATAGACTACGCTTAACGGAAAAATCAACCGAGACCCTGTGAGTAGCGGCGAGCGAGAGCGGATTGCTTTTTTTTTTTCTGAGCCAGAGAAAAACGGATTTTGAAATTTTCACCCATCTCAGCATGGCTGATGAGGCCATCGCCATCGGCGTCGCATTTTTTAAAGACGCATCTCCTCCTTGCTGGAGATGGTCACGGTGGTGGCGGCGTTAGCGGAGGTCGGGCTGCCGCGAGAGATGATTGGGTGGGTGGTTATTTGACAAGGCGGTTTGGAGAAGAAGTGTAATGAAATCGAGAAGAATCGACTGGAATGGCGAAAGTGTGCTGCGCATCAGCGAAAACTTACGATTCACTGGAGAGGAATAAAAAATTATCCGGTAAAATCTCGATCGTTAGTTTATAGACTAATTCAATCTTAATTGTACGATTAAAGAGTATTTCTGATATTTCATTTATATCAGACTGAAATAATGAACGTCTTCTGTTCATACATATTTATAATATAGTACAGATAAAATAAAGTATTTTGGAGGATACCTGACCTGATGCTGCTTCTTTTTTTAATTTCCTTTTTTTTGCAAAGAAAAAGGAGAAGACAGCCCTGCATGCATTCGTGAGGTCACCAACGTGCAATATGCTCACAAGTAGGGCTGCAAACGAATCGAACACGAACGAACTGACTTGTGTTTGAGTTTGATTTGAAATCTATTTCGAACTAGTTTGATTTGAAATAGATAGGCAGTTTCGAACTCAAACCTTTGTTTGAAATTTAATTCGTTAAATATTCGAACTGTTTGATTTGATTCGTAAATAGTTTGAAATAGAATTATTAGGTGAACAAATTTCACAATTCATATCAAAATAACAGAATCAAATATAAAAAATGTCAATTTAATATAAATTCATACAAAACTAAAAGTTCATTCAACAAAAATTAATAAATTTTATATAAATTCATACTACTCAAAGTCTCAAACAATCAAATAATTAATACAAATTCAAACAAAAATAGTTCGCGAACACATTTCGAACGAACTCATCATGGTTTGAGTTTGATTCGATATAATTTCGAATCGAATTAGTTTGATTTGAAATTAATTTCGAACTAGAATCGAACGAACTTTTTTCAAACTTTTTTCGAATCGAACACAAACGAACTACGAACTTCGAATATTTCTTGCAGCCCTACTCACAAGTGCCAACCCTGATATCACAAAAAAGTTTATTCTGATGTAATGATTCTAAACAAGAATATTCTTCGGACTTCAACCTTAAAATATATATATATATATATATATATAATCTTAAAATAAAAAAATAATCACAAATTTACAATGAACACCTAAGAATAAACTAGCTATATAACCGCGCGTTGTAGCAGATTCTTTTATTTAAACATTAAAACATTATAAGATAAAAAAATTATATTTATCAAATATTAAATTATAAATTCACCAAATTATAGAGAAAACCTATAATAAATACTATATTTAATTTTGGATGAGATTTTTGCACAATATGAGTTAATGATTCATGATTTTTATGACAAAAAAAAAATTATTCTAACATATATTATCACCATTAATTTCTTATCAAATATGTACAAGGTTGCTAAATAAAAATAATAATATTATGAAAATAATAGTGTATAAGAGAAAGAAATGAAGAGAAAGAGAAGATCAATGGACGCGATTATATACGTTCGATCAACTAAAAATAAATATTATCCGTCTAATTAAGAGATAAAATGAATATAATAAAAAATTATTATAATAAAAATAAATCCTTCAAATGATTTATATAATAGTATAGATAAATATTGTTGTGGTCATGTTTGACTGCCTTTACATCGTACACCACTTCTGGATACAACTTCATTAGTTCACGTGAAATGTTTTTGCGGACATCGGGACATGTTGCGCTCATGTTTTTGCACTTAGAGAAAGGGTAAAACTGGAAATTTCTGGGAAAGAACTGTGTCCAGAATATTCGCCTAATGACAAGGGCAATACTGGAAATTGCGCGGACATTCAGCTCTATCTCGTGGCCGTATTCTTCGTTCTCCCATTTCTCAGCAAATCTCTGCCTCGTCGTCTGTCTAGGGTTTCATCGTCTCAGTTCTCTATCTTTCTCTCTCTCAGCGACTCAGCCGTCATCATGCCTCGCCGTAGCTCAGGTAGTTTTCTCTTCTCACCTTTCTCGATCTGCATCTCTCTAAATCATCCGGTTACTTGTGTTTACTTCCAATCCCTGATGTGCGTATTCGCACGAGTTTTGTGTCCACACCTATGCCCAGATAGTTCCTCGAACAAACTGAAAAGGTCTAATGGATTAAAACATAGTATGAACAGGCTTTAAGTAATTCCGACGATTTCTAAGCTCCGCTTTCTTCATTTTTTTCTTTCTTTTCTTTTTTAGGAAGATCAGCACCCCGTGCTGCTCCCCGCCCCGCACCAGTAAGAAATCCCCCTCAACCAGGTAAAATATTTCTTAATATACCTATGCTTAATTAAATATCAGATTTGCTGAACAGATTGTTTATATTTTGAAGGACCAGTACTAGGGTTTGATTTTGTAACTTTTTGTTGATTTTTTAGTGCGTCAGAGCCCACCCCCTGCTCCAGTGCAGAACCAAGGTGGTGGAATCCTTAGCGGAATTGGATCAACTATTGCTCAAGGTAAGAAGTTCTACTGAATTATTAACCTTTTGAGAAAGTCAAGTGTTCATATGAATTATCAAGAACCAATGTGACTTGTGGTACGTTTAGTTCGAGGAAAGATGTGGTATAAAGTATATAATTTTGGAGGAAGTCCTGGTGTGAAGTATATGACTTTTACATCTGCCCACTAAACTGTTTGTATGAACATGTACAAATTACATATAATTGCGGTTGCCTATGCTACCCATACTGGTTTTCTTTGCTTTTATTGTCTACCTATACTAGTGTTCTATGTACTTTACTTTTTGGATAATCTGATGTTATTGTCTTCAGAGGTGGTTTTATCAGTTGAAACCCATTGTTACTCTGCAAGAGAACCAAAGAAAAAATGACCATCAATTGAGATCTGGGATGTAAGAAGTTGATTTTATCATCATTGTACAATATCCTAGGTGTTGCTTTTGGAACTGGTAGTGCCGTTGCTCACAGGGCTGTTGATGCTGTCATGGGTCCACGTGTTGTTCAGCATGAAAATGTGTCAACTGAGGCTCCCGCTGCTGCAAGTCCGGCAGTGAACAATGTGATGGGTAATGATGCATGTGGAATTCACTCCAAGGCCTTCCAAGATGTATGGCGCTTTTGACTTCTTCTTTTTTTCCTTGTATACAATTTATGGCATTTTTGGCTGCTGGCATCATAGAAATGTTAGTTCTGAACTATACTGGTTTGGTGCCATTCAAGTAGACTAGATGCCCAATACGATAAAAATAAAACAGAGAACCTTAAAAGAGTATTAAAATGAAATTTTAATCGTATAGCTAATGGCAAATAATTGCTTGCTGGTTGCAGTGCATCAACAACTTCGGGAGTGAGATCAGTAAGTGCCAGTTCTACTTGGACATGTTGAATGAATGCCGCCGCAACTCTGGTACAACCTTGGGGGCATGAATTTAACACAATCACATAGATTGATGTCTTCGCTTCAGCCTTATAATTTCTAATAATTGAATTTCATTGATGCCACTGTTGGTTATTAAATCTTCAAAGTTGCAAACTGTTATCTTTTGTTGTGACGGCTTGTGGACTTTGTTTTCTTTCTGCTGGACACTTGAGAGATTATCCATGTGTCTGATACTTTACACTTTGATCTTTTGCTGTTCCATTTTATGCTACTAATGAGCTTGTGTCCTCCTGCTTTGATAATGCACTCGAACTATGAGCTGTAGTTTATGATTGTCTCAGCATTTTAACTAAGTGTCTAGAAAAACATTAAAAAACATTTGATATCTTTTCTTCTGTAGTGTAGAGTCTTGTATTGCTTCGCCCACCTAACTGATACGCTCACTCTAGGAAGAATAATTGCAGCAAGAGGAGTAAAATAGCCTATATATGATGCTTATTTAAGTTCTATAAGAGAAGTTGAATCTTGCATGTAGCCAGCTGTGTGAATCGCAACAGAAAAGACATTTTATTAATGTTGTTGCTGGAAGTAGTATATCAATTCTAAAATGAGGACGAAATATTTGAGTAAATGGATGAAGTGAATGAACATTTTGTTTGATTATTATTTTTTGTAAACCAGCACCGTGGTACTAATCTGAGTTGAACTTCATTTTGAATTCATATGCTTATGGCGGGAAATTCTAAACTCACTGCCTATTCTCCAGGGAGCATATTAAGATGTTTCCTCACTTTCAAAGCTCAAGGGCTTCTCTCATGAGATGAGGTTGTGCTGAGTGAAAATTACTGGGGAATAAGGTTCTGAGAATCAATTTATGTATAGGGATGACAATAAATTTTAACACCCTAGGCCCTCCTCTCATTCTCACGGGCCATATAGTAAAATTTTCTTTTTGTATTTTGGCACCACAAACACCGAAAACGCTATATATATGTGATGGATTTTAAGCAGCCTGAAGCCCTGATATATTTAATAATTAAATGGTAAACCAATTTGCAAAAACTGCAAACTTGCGAGCAGTGATAAATATTTTCCTTTTTTTTCATAATTATCAATTATATGTGTATGCATATTGTTGTCTGGTTGTTCCAAAATGATGTTTGTAATATGTGCTGAATGGGGTGGGCATGGGCGGGTTATGTAGGCCTATGGGTACGGACAGAGCAGGGCATGCAGGCACGGGCTGTGATGAAATGCCCATAAATAAATCAGATATAGAATTTTATATTCATTATACCAGTTCACAAAATAGGTCTAAAATTTTAATAGACAAAGTCAAATGCGGGATTATCAAAATGTCAGCGGGTAAGACCTATTGTCATCCCTATTCATATAGATGGATTGTGCTTTAATTTATAAGATGGTACGTAGAAAGAGAACAATCGTCGCTTTATCTTAGTTGCATGAAATTGCTCGTCTGATTGGACACATTTAACAGAAAAAAAAAAGACCGTCTGCTAATGTGCTCGGTGGATGATTATAAGTGCATAGCTGTCTGTGTGCATGACGATGCAGAGGAAGAAAAATGAATTAAATAGCCGACAATTAGTAGTTATATTTTAATTTCCATTATTGGATTAAACAAAATATTTGATTTATTTTGCTACGGTAAATTAATATGTTTTTGTTTCAAAACATTATTCATCTCATTTCAACACTTAGAATCACAAAACTTATATATATCAATTAAATAATACCTTCAATATGTTAATATGTTTACTAGACCAAAATCAAGCCAATTAGACAATTTTATGCAAAAATCTACTTAAATGCATTTAAATCATTTTTTGGGTTTTTAATTAATTATCATCTCATTTCTATATATAAAGTCACCAAAACTCATATAATGACGTATATTTTATTCCTTCAAATTTCTTTTTATTGTTTCCTCTCATATGAGTTTTGTTAACATCTGCATCTTATATTTTTGGGACGACTTAGAATGCTACTCCATTAGACATTAATTTCGTAAAAATTAGCTTAAATATATTTCACCTACATGTAAATCAATCTATTTTTGTGTTTCTAATTAATTTTCGCCTTGTTTCAATACATAAAATAAATAAAACTCTATTGCCTTCAATATACTTATATATTTATCAGACCAAAATCTTCAACTCATTTATTATCTCTAAAATTTAGACCAATTTTTTTTCTTAAATAATAATAAAATAATAAATGTTTGTAGATGAAAATAGATCATTTTCAAGAATCTAAAATAAGTAATTGAAAATGTCATAAAAAAAGATAATTTTTATATCCCACGAGAGTTTAATAAATAGTTATATATTTTAGTTAAGTCATCGAGGACTTAGATTAACTCAAATATTCCCTAATAGTACTCATGATTAAATCTAGCGTATAAAAAATGTGATATCACATTTGTTAAGTGTGACACGTGTCATTCCATAAGTTGGTATTTACAAGCTTTTTTAATGCGGGAATGAACCCTATTGCAACGACGTCTTAAAAATATATTGAAATGTAGCTCGGACTCTTGATACAAGATAGAGTCCTTATATTTATTTATACGATCATCATCGTCATCGGAATCATAGGACTCATCATAATAATAGTCCCAATCATCTGAGGAATCAGATGATGATCCTTCATCCGACGAGTTGTTCTCCCGACTTAACTTTACTCTGAAATAGAAATTGTGAAAATTTTTATTTGTATGGCCAACCATTGGCGGTATATTGGTGTTGCTAGAATTCATGCAATGGTTTGTGTAATTTCTAAAGAAAAGGAGACATATTATTCAGATGTTTAGACTCGTCAGCTTAGTTGATTGTTATTATAAAATTATCTTTTAAGTTCTTACTAATAGACTTGCACGTTTAATGCATAAACTGGTTGATCTTACTCAGTCAGCTTTCATTAAAGCATCTATATCATAGACAATGTTTTAGCTGCAACAAAAATAATTCATTCAATTAAGAAGTCTAATCAGTCTGGTGTCATTTAAAAGTAGACTTTAAAAAGACGTATAATAAGTTTAATTGGAATTTTCTTTTAGAAATTTAACAAGTAGAGGATTTGGTATTCATTGGATTACTTGATTAAAAGATCTGTAAGGTGCACAAAACTGCATTAATATAAATGAGATCCCTACACCATACTTCTTTTGTAAGCAAGGGTTGAGACAAGAGATCCCTTATCCCCTCCTCTTTGATCTAGTAACGGATGTTTTATGTTAAATTTTAGAAAGAGAAATAGGGTTGAGACCAGTATAGAAGATGACTTTGCTATCACATTTTTTTTATATGCCGATGATGTCATTATTTTCTTAAAAACACATTATCAAAACACTGAAGCTATTGAGGGTCTTAAAAGCATTTGAGTCATTATCTTTGACTAGGGCTGCATTTGAGTCACAAAAATACACAAAGTAATTTTGAATTATGGTTTTTATTCGTTTGCATTATAATCATTATGTTCTTAAATTTTAATAACATAAATAACGTTGAAAGATTAACATAGGTGCCTTAAAACTGTATAAAATTTATTCGAGTTTTGTATCATTCGTAGCCCTATTTCAACACATAAAATCACTAATATACATAAAGTTTCTTTGAATGATGTCCCATATTGATTTCAATTATAATCATTATGTTCTTTATTCTTTATGACATAATAGCGTTGAAAGATTAATACAAAATATCTTAAATTAGTATTAAATTTATTCAAATTTTATTTTATTTGTAGCCTTATTTTAACTCATAAAATAATCAAAATACAAAAAGTTATTTTGACTGATGTTCCCTATTCATTTGCATTATAATCATTGTGTTCTCGAACTTTTATGCCATGAACAACATTGAAAATTACAAATGATCTAAAATGATATTCAGTTTATTTGAGTTTTGTATCATTTGTATTCTCATTTTAATATATAAAATCACCAAAATACACAAAGTTACTTTGAATGATTTCACCTATTGGTTTATATTATAATTATTGTGTTCTCGAACCTTTATGATATTAATATCGTTGATAGATTAACACATAACGCATTAAAATGGTATTCAAACACAAATGCCTTAAGTAATATGTTGATAGATTAACACAAATGCATTAATATCGTTGATAGATTAACACAAATGCCTTAAGTAATCAGTTTATTCAATTTTTTATATTTTGTAGCCTCATTTCAGTAGAAAAAATCATCCAAATACACAGTTTTCAATGACGTCCCTTATTTATTTACATTATATTCATTGTGTTCACGAACCTTTATGACAAGATTATGGTGAAGTATTAACACAAATGCATTAAAACAATATTCAATTTATTCGAGTTTTATATCACTTGTAGCCCCATTTCAATACATAATATCATCAAAATATACAATGTTATTTTACATGATGTCTTCTATTTATTTACATTATAATCAATATGTTGTCCATACTTTATGACACAAATACATTAAAAGATTAACACAAATGTCTTAAAATAATATTAAGTTTATTCAAGTTTTTTTTTCATTTGTAGCCTCATTTAAACACATAAAATAACCAAACAATGTTATTTTGAATCATGTCACCTATTAATTTACATTGTAAATATTATATTCTCTAACATTTATGACATGAATGACGTTGAAAAATTAACACAAATTTCTTAAAACAATATTATGTTTATTTGAGGTTTGTTTTATTTATATTCTAATTTTAACACATAAAATTAGTAAAATACACAAAGTCATTTTGAATGATGGGTAATATTCATTTATATTATAATAATTATATTCTCAAATATTTATTATATAAATTTTGATATAAAATATCATAAAAAATATTATTAACTATTAAATAAGTTCCTTAAGCGAGCAAACTCGATTAGCTTGTTAACTTAATGAACCAATCTAAGGTCAAAGATTTTGATTCGGAAGTAGTTAACAAATCAACTAGGTTCAGCTCATTAGTTCATTAAACTAATAAGCCAACAAATTTGACTTAGCTCAACTCTGCTTTTTTACAGCCATATTCCCATGCATCCCTAGCTGAAGTGCTGAGCCGAAAAAAAGAAATATCTCAGTTTACAACTATACCACCACCGAAGCAAAATCTTATATCATTCATTTTCTGATTCCAAAGAATAGTGAAGTGTTGGATGGTCTAATATGATCTTATATTGAATGACCCAAAATTCCAAATGCAACAGAAAATAACTCAGGGAATTTATGGAATCAAGTGGTGAATTGTCCATAGCTATTTAAGACGCAAATATCAAGCTTGCTTCTTTGTTCTTTCCCCTCATTTTTGCATTCCTATGCTGACACTTGATTTACTTATATTATAAAAAGTAAATAACAAATCATTAATTCACTAATTACATAGCTATATTCACCAAGAACCAGATAACCACAGTATCCAACCACCATATAAAATATTTTACCTCATTGATTTAACTCAAGTGAAAGAAAAAAAAAACAGAGAGCCGACACACGATAACTTTTATCACACCACATAAAGATCTTTGATCTATAAATCTCCAACCAAACTAAATCCTCCACAGACAACTCCAAATTCAGCCGCAGTAGACGGGGGCTAATGCAGGTTTATAGAGAAATGATCTGACATTGTGGGTCTGCCCTGAGGGAAGCTTGTAAGAGAACTTGACACCTGAGTGCTTCTCGCCTCGGTTGGCACAGTGCTCACTGAAGCTGCTGATCGGCCTTGCCAGGCATGACTCCCACCTGTCGCTCTCTGGCATCGTCTCAGCCACTGAGTAGACACCTCTTGAGTTTGTGAATGCCTGGTAGTTGATCACCTCACCTGATTTGGTGATGCATAGCACAGCTACCTCTGCACCTATAAGAGTATAAAGAAGATCTAGTTTAGAGTGTTATTGCTGTTGGCAATATTTCAAATGTTAACAGCAATGTTTCAAATTTCTTTTGTTCCAGAAGGTTACTAGAAGAAATGAATTACTAAAGGAGAACACATTTTCTAATTCTCGTGGCAATAATAACTGTCAAGATGAATTTGTATCTGTGGTATTCCAATTTTCCTCCTCATCCTTTCTTCTGATCTCGTTCCTTTTTTTTAACCCTTTTACTTCCTTTTGAACTAATAAATTCAGTGCTCAGGACATCATCTATGCAGCTACTAAAGAAGAAAAAAAAAGTGTTTGAAGTCCCCAGTATATGCTGAAAACATGAAAGCTAATCTTCACTTCAAACTTGCTCTACATGACTACATCTGTGCTTTTCTGGTTGAACTCTAATCCATAATCACATCATTTTTGGACTTTTGATTGAACTGTCCCTTGCAAATGCTGGTTAAAGTAGTGTTCCATTTAGGAATTCAAATTTCCATCATTTTTTAATAGCTTCTCAGTGAGGTAAACCTCAATAGACGTTATCCCATATAACATCAGAAATTAAACTATATTCTCATCAAATAAAATTACCTAAACAGTTAATTTGGGACATCATAAGCTCAAAAGCTCCGTATCAGAAGACAGTAGATTTGTAAAGAGGAAAATGAATTGATGGTTTGTTAAATCTCGTAACGAGTTGTACATAAGATAAATCTGTCAAAATAACGATGCAAAACGAAACAAGCGTTAGGTCGAGAAGAGAGGCGGGGCTACCTTCAAGGACATGGTCCTCTGGACCGACGGAGGAATCGGCGCACACGTCACAGACCACGCGGCCTCGGATCTCGCCGGTCCACGCCTGAGCCGAGCCGCAAAATACTGACAGCAACAGAATCAACCCCGCCATGGATTTTCTCAATGAATCCATCTTTACCCTCTTTCTTCTCTCTCTAATTCATTTCGCTTGGACCTTCCATTCGGGAAAGAGCGAAGCGAGCCGAGCGTCGCTATCAGTAGTTGGAAAGACTACCGAGTATTGTTTCGACCAGTTTTAGGTAACAATCCACCAATAAACAATAAACAATAAACAGTACATAATTACACTTCTGCTGCTGGGAGTTCTGATGGAACCAGATCTGCTGTCGCGCGGCACCGTGCGGCGCGGCACGTGGTCCGTTCGATCACTTCGAGATTCGTGCAACTCGAATCTCAAAGTGATCGAACGGACCACGTTCTGCGCCGCACCGTGCCGCACGACAGTGGATCCGGGTCCGAGTTCTGATTGGGTAGTGATGCAATGTCCCGGTTTTGATCTAGTATCATTGGTGATATGAATTCTGTTAGAAAAATAGACTACGTGTTATATTATGTAAAGAATTATACCGATAAATATTTGGTAAGTTATCAATAAAATAAATATAACTATGGTTAACAAAAATTTATAATGGTAAATATTGATGACATGATATATTAATATATTTATATATTAAAATTTTGTACTGGTAAAAAATTGATAAGTCGTCAATAAAATAAAAACAACCATGATTAACAACATGTTAATATTTATTTATCAGTTATATAGGTTTTTTAAATACAAGTATTCATTAGCTAATACGTAAAAATAAAATTTATAATATAATGAATTACATAATTACATAAGTAGTCAATAATAATCATTAATTTATTTAAGTATTGTGTCAACAATAATGAACTAATTCTCAAATTATTATCATTATTGACTCAAATAAAAAAATAAATCAATTTGTGCAATACAATAAAGTATTATAAGTTTTATCTAATAAAAATAACGTTAAGCATGACTAAAAATAATATAATAATCTTAACAATTGAGTATTTAATGATATAAAACTAAAATAAAGTCTAAGAAATAAATATTTGACAATATTTCTATCTCAAAACTAGTAAAGATATGAATAACAAAGAATTAAAATATTTTTCTCTATAATAATCAAACTACAGAGCCAACACATCTCTGAACCGAAGGGTAAAATCTGGGGCATCTTATATTTATTCATTTTGATTTGTCATAAGAGGAAACTTATCTGCTACCTTGCATGTGTTCTATGGTAATTGCTGCCATTTTTATGTCTCTGTCTGTGGACCCACATAAAATAATAGCCCTTGCATTTAATCACAGTCGTTTAAAGAAATTCTGATGGTCAAAATGTATTATTATAATTTTTATGGAAGCAGATATGGATCCTAAGAGGAAATGTGAAGATATCATCAGTGATATTATGATGGATACCGACTTTAAATAATCTATTATTAAGAGAGAAAATATTTTCATCTCAGCAAAAATCTTTCAAATCAGTCTCCCAACTGTTTTTTGTTCTAACTTTCCATTTTCAGTAATTCTATTTTTGATAAGTTATTATATTCCACGATCATATATGCATATTGTGGTTGATTAGATATGAACAATGTCGATTTCAAATATGAACATTCATATCAGTATTTTTATATTTTTTCAAACAAGAGGCTGGACACGTAGGTGTAGCGTGTTCATCATTATAGAATAAATTTTAGTTTATTCGAGGTGTTCATATCTATTATCATTGATGTCCGGAGGAGTTGTTATCATGGGTATTTATACTAAAAATAAAATAAGTTCATAACCGCCGTGTGTGTTAAAAATTTGAGGGATTTTAATATATACTTAATTCTAAAATTTAGCTAAATTAATTTATATGTGCTTAATTGGTGATTAGGACAATTGCTGAAAATGTGATTGATGAGTATTTTTCTAAGCTAATAAATACTCTAATTTATACTCAATTTCAACCGTAAGTGCACGGCCTAGTCAAATAGTAGTCGGGGTGTCGAACCATAAGGACAAGGGTGAAATTACCGGTTCTCTCAAGTTTTACTAATCTAGACAATCGAACGAGAGTTTTGTATCAAACTAAAAGTGCATAAATCTAACAACACCGACTGAAAAATTTATCAAATAGAAGATTCTAGAGGTTTTCAGCTTCACTCTCACTCGTTTGGTCAATTCACTTTATTTGATCTTTTAATATGTTCTAGTATTTATCGGGGATTCAATCTCAGATTTAGTATCAAATTTACAATTTCGTGGCTTGATACCGTACCTAAACAATTCGGGTTTCATGATTAAGTACCTCACCTTATAAGTCTAAGCCCATTAAGATCAGTGAATCACTTTGTCATAACATAAATTTCATACTTTGCCTTTCGGTACCTCACACAATTTCTAGGGTTTTCTCGGTTTTCCCTTAGGTAATAAGTTTCACGATTAAGTACCTGGCCTACGACCTAAATCACTATTTTTGGTCAGAAAATTCAGTTTCACCTTTCGGTTTCCGCTTTCACTTCTAGGATAACATACAATTGATTAAAACTAAGTATTCAATTTAGATAAAACATCAATCACAAATAACAAGAACTAAAAATCAATGCACGAGTAAATTAAACCATTTGAGTTATCGAGTTTACACTTAGACCCCTAAAGGGTGTCTAGCCACAAATCATGTCAAGTATTGCACAAAGATTCATGTTTAAACAATAGCAGAACATGAGAAAAAAGTAAAGAAAAGAATACACCAAGAAGATCTACGATTTCTCCCCGGTTTTTTAGTTCTCCTTCAAATATCTCTCCAATGGTGTTCTTCCTCTTCTTTCTTGCTTAGGATCTATTCTCCAGTCAGTTGAAAGATGTTCGATGAAGGGGGTGTTAAAATCTCTTAATTCCAATGAGAAAACCGCTATAAACCGTAAGTTCGCGCTTCCAGCCCAAAAATTGCGGTCCGACATTTTTGCACTTTCTTATCAGAGCGAACCAGAGAGCAAATCTTATAATTACGGTCCGCAATTTGATGATTGCGGTCCGCAATTTGATGATTGCGGTCCGCAATTTGATGATTGCGGTCCGCAAATTTTGTCCAAAAGTATTTTTCACTTGATTTTTTCGTGTAGGTTCGATCTATTTCGTTCCAAGTATCATTTCTCATGTTAACATCCTTGTTTACATTCCATAACCTGCAAAATAATAAGAAATACAGCAGTATCTCGAACTCGACATAAAAACTGAATAAATTCTTAACAATTAACATAAAATGCATAGTTTTTGAGATAAAACCCTAATTGAATATAATATATAAATGATGCTTATCAGTGATATTCAGGAATGATTTTTCATATATTCATATTGTTTATACCTACTATAAGTATTTATTTATACAGAAACTTAAAAGTATTCATATGTACATTAAAATGTGTTAAAAGTTGGGGAATTTTCGTGGGAGATTTTTATAGGGTAAAAAGTCATTCTTTATTGAAATTAAATGAGTTATTATTATATTGATGACGTTACGATACAATTTGTTATATCTGGTATTTTTACTATTCAATTTAAATATGAATAATATGAATTCTAAATTTTGGATTTAGTATATATACAATTTTTAATTCACACATTATATTAAAATATTTTTAGCTAATATTATGATTAAATGAATTTTTTGAGACGTTATGTACTGTAGGGCTGCAAATGAATTGAATTGATTGAATTCACTAGTGTTTGAGTTTAATTTGAAACTATTTTGAATTAAATCGAATTCGAACTAAATCGAACTCGAACTGAAATCAAACTCTAAATGAACTCAATTATTTTAATTTTTATATTTATTTCTATATTATCATAAATAATTAGAGCTAAAATAATTAATATTTTACTAATTTTATAATAAAATTAAAAATTAACTAACATTTATTAATTTAATAATAAATTAATAATATCTTATTAATATCATATTAAAATAATTATATTATTACATATATTATTGACTAAATAGTTAAAAATATATGTAAATAACTACATATCAAACTATTACGAATCAAACTCGAACTAGTTCATTAAAAAAAATTTATCGAACCGAACTCGAATCGAACTAACAAAAAAGTCAAATCGAACGAACCGAATTCAAACTAAAATCGAAATGAATACCGAACGAATTATGAATTACAAACTTTTCTTACAGCCCTAATCTACTGAATATTTTACTTAAATTGTCATTTATATGCTTGTAAACGGCAAGTGTAGAAGTTGTAAATTTTAATATACTTATTTACCCAAAAAGAGAACAATTTCCTACTTTGCTGGTCACGTTTTAAGTTGCATCAACTTTTTTTAGCAACCTGTCAAATGTAATGATAATATATGTATTGTATCAATATAATTTATTTAATTTATTTTTGCATTTTCATTTCCTTATTCGGATTTCTCGCAAAAAAAAAAGGAGCAGCAGACGAGGGAAGAAGTGAACAAGTGAGTAGTAACAAGATGAAAACAATTCAAAGAACTGTAGATAGTAGTATTTATGGATTACTCTAATTAAAAAATATGACGGCTAAAAGCAATAGCAAAAAAAATATTTTTTAAGTAACGTATTATGTTTTAGAATATATGGAGACTTGGTGAAATTACAAATACCATCATACCGTCATACCGTCATCTTATCAAATTTATTTTATGCTAATTACATTATTATATAGTACTTAATTATTTAATTTAAATAAGTTATTATTGAGATTAATTATTTTAAATTGAATAATATAAATACTATACGAAATAAGTTATATCATAAAGTCGTTAGTATAGATAATAAATTCAATATCTATACTATTATATAAAGCATCTAAGAATTGGAGAGTCCATTTTTTGTCATTGTAAATTTTTATTATACCCATTTTATCCCTCAATTAGACGGATAATATTTATTGTTGGTTGATCGAACGTATGTGATCGCGTCCATTGATCCCCTCTTTCTCTCCATTTTTTCCCTTATATACTATTATTTCCATAATTTTTGTTTTTTATTTAGCAACTTTGTGCATATTTGGTAAGGAATTAATGGTGATAATATATGTTAGAATAATTTACTTTTCTTTTCATAAAAATCATGAATCATTAACTCATATTGTGCAAAAATCTCATCCAAAATTAAATATAGTCTTTATTATATGTTTTCTCTATAATTTGGTGAATTTATAATTTAATATTAGATAAATGTGAATTTTTTTATCTTATAATATTTTAATGTTTAAATAAAAAATTCTGCTGCAACGCGCGGGTATATAGCTAGTAGATAATAATATCTCCCAAATATTTTTCAAAAATATATTTACTTATTTGGAGACTTGGTGAAAATATATCTTTAGCTAGTACCCAGTAGCCTAATACGGTACAAATGAATTTCCTCTCTCCGGCTTCTAATTAAAGAGGCTTAATTGGAGCCTTCAGACTATGCTTACATTTGAGCCCAACTTGAAGCCAACATGGATTTTTTACTTAAACGGTCCAAAAACAAATTTTAACTACAAAAACGGTCTAAGAGTAAATTTATTTTCACAAACGGCCTAACAAAAGGCGTGAGTTCAACTCACGCCCTTAAAACGCTATTTTCTCTGCCCGCCTGCTGCTCAAACAAAAGAGAGCAAAATGACCCAAAGGACGTGAGTTGAACTCACGCCCTTTAAATCCACATATCGCATTTATATAAAAAAAAATTTCACTTTCGGTGGTTTTGAAAGATAACAACTAGAGCACATCAACATCTAAAGGGCGTGAGTTCAACTCACGCCCTTTGTGTCTTTGGACAGTGTTCGGACAGGTAAAATGGAGATTTAAGGGCGTGAGTTCAACTCACGCCCTTAGTTAGGCCGTTTGTGAAAATAATTTTGCTCTAAGACCGATTCTGTAGATAACATTGATTATTAGGCTTTTAAGTAAAAACTCCACCAACATTCGCCTATGATCCTCTCCATTTAATATTGACATTTAACACTTAAAATTTGCAGGACAATCAACCGTAGGTCAAATACGAACCTCTGATCTGAAATAGACGGTTCTGATATGATACAGTTAATTCCAATAATCATGTACAACTGGAGAGAGACCGTTTTATGTTGACTGCGTGAGAAATGAGTTCTCTGCTCTATTTTCCTCCTCCCGCAACGCGTTTTGTTCAAGCGGAGAGGAGAGGAGAGGAGTCAGTCGAGGAGAGGAGAGGAGTCAGCCGAGAGGTATTTGAAAGTTATCTTTCATAAGGGGGGAAATCCGATTAAATTAATTCTCTTACTTCCTCGATTGGATTTCATGGGAACTCCAGCATTCCCCAATTTGGGGAAGCACTGCAGCGTGAAGGATTGCAAGCAACTTGATTTCCTCCCCTTCACCTGTGATCGATGCAACGAGGTACAGTTTTCTATTGGGCAAATTGCTACCTCTTCTCCTTTCCTTTTATTGTTCCTTCTTGCCGTTATGATTTACCTATAGGAGGCGTGTTAAGATGCAAAGCTTGTTGGTTACTGATTCATATCCGGTTGGGAACATTATCTGATAGATTCTTTGAAGAGTTTCTACTTTCTAGGGGTTACTGGTGGAAGTAGTAATAAATCGGTCACCAACTATTGCTTTATTTTTTATTTTGGGTGATGCAACTAGAGATGTTCATTAAAATTGTGGGAGATTTATGTGGATTGAAAAATAATGCTCTTTGAATTGTAGAAGATTTGTCTGGTTCCAACTGAATTTAAACTATTTGGTGCAATCAAACAGGTAGCATCTTCTTTTCCTTCATAAGGATAGAAGTATTTGAAATAAATTCCCTGGTAATTTGCATTTGTTTGCATAACAATTCTGGAAATTGGAAATGGTACTTGCCAGTTCTTTTAAGTTGTCCCTTCCTCATTTTTCAATCTTAAGGGTTATCGAACTTTGTGTTAATTTCAGGGTTAATTGAACCAAGGAATATCATAGTTATGACATTGTCTTTCTGTACTTCTCAATGTTCTCATATCATGTGACCTAGCTTTCTTATATTTATTTATTGTAGGTATTCTGTCTCCAGCATAGGAGTTACATCACACATCAGTGCCCAGTTGCAAATCCACATGATGTGACAGTTGTGATCTGCCCACTTTGTGCCAAATCGGTTCGCTTAATTCCAAATCAAGATCCGAATATAACATGGGAGTCGCATTGCAACACCGACTGCGATCCCTCCAATTACCAAAAGGCGACAACAAAAAGGAGGTGTCCAGTTCGAGGCTGCAAGGAAACCCTCACCTTTTCCAACACAATCAAATGCAGGGATTGTTCGATAGACCACTGCTTGAAACATAGATTCGGGCCGGATCACAAGTGCCCTGGACCGAAGAAACCTGAACCCACCACATTCCCCTTTGTAGGCATGCTAAGTAGAAATAAAAGGAATACCAATTCACACAATCCTTCTTCATGGTGGGAATCAGTTCGGGCTTCTGCTGAGGCTGGGATGCAGAAGTTAACCGTTGCAACTAATCAGGCCTTTTCAATGGGACCAAGTAGTAGCTCTGGTGGTGCCCTTGTTGAGCAGTGCACACAGTGTAATGCGAGGTTTGCAACTGTCTCGGCTTTGATTGACCATGCTGAGCGCTCTCATGGGAACAACTTCAGGTCGGGTGAAAAAACTATGGTGCTTGATATTTGTCCAAAATGTAGCAAGGGCTTTAGAGATCCTGTCTTGTTAGTAGAACATGTCGAGAGAGATCATGGTGGAACCTCCCAAAGATAGGAGGTGCATTTATAGAAGACAATATAGTGAATTCGATTTGTGTTCTGTGATTCTTATTCAATTTATGAAATCATGTTTGTGATGCACTGATGCTAAGCTAGGTTCCTTCTCTCTCTAATTTCAATTCTTTACAACAACAATAACAATAACAAAGCCGGTAATCTCAAATAAATTAAGCTAGACTAGAAATGAAATCCAATCCAAAATCATAGAGATTAGAGACCTCAAATACCAACAACAAAACTTGTATGTTTTCTATTACCGACTTTAACATCAGAAATCTTTGGCTTGTTTTTACTTTTTTTTTTATTTCTAATTCGTACGCTGGTTGGACAAAATATAACTGTTCTTTTTCATTTTGCACTCACTTATCTTCTTGTTTTTCTTTTTGGTGTAAATAATTTTCAGCTTCCTCCAGTCTTCATATGTCTTTCAGTGCAATGGTTGGCAATTCACAAGTCTTTTCTTTGTTATCACAACGAATAAAGGTTTGGTCGTTAACAAGCAACCAAAGGTGCTGGTTATCTTCCTTTGCTTGTTTCCAGTGAACAAAAACAATGAATGCAAATGTAATACCCAATTAGCCATGGACATTGCACGTGCACACATACTCAAGATTCCAAATAGAATAGGTTAATCCGATAAAGTTTGTTTGATTGCAGGTTCGCAGGCTTAAGAAAACATTTAAATCTTTCGACCAGTGTACAAATGAAAAATAAACGAGTTACATACTTACATTGTACAATCAAAAGGAAAAGGTGCACGGTTTAATTATATTTTAATATACGTGGGTAAATAGTACTAACTCAGCTATGGTCATTGTAGCGATAATAGCAGTCTGCTATAGCATGTAGCACATGATGTAAATAATGGCCGTCTATGCTACCAAAATATTGTTTAGCATATTTTATTTACTTTTTCTTGATTATTCATAATTTACTTTTATTTCGAAGACCAAACTAAGAATTTTAATCAAAATGCATCAAAATGTGTTTAATTAATGTCCAAAAGAATTATTTAATTCAAATGATATGTGTTTACTATATTTACATAAGAATAGAGATGACATATTATTGTCATAATTTTAATTTGAATATCAATTTTTAATTTATTATAATATATTATACAATATTAAATACTAAATAGAATCAATTTTTTAATGAGAAATGCTCAGTCAGTAGCTTCGCTATTCGCTATAGATTTTTTGAGAACATTGCTGCTATACCGTGACAATCGATATTTAGAACATTGATAAATACAAAAATAAAAATAAAAATAAAAATAATAAAGCGTAATTATTCAAATTGTGAAGATCTCAATTGTTTTAAGTTTTAACCTACTACTATAAAAGAATGACAAATCATTATCAGCAACGAACGCAAAGTCTGCTAGTTTTATGCTATCCTACATACGAAGAAGGTCAGAATAAACAAAGAATGCAAATAAGACATTCTATACAAACAAACAGAAATTTCCTAGACAATTATGTTATGCTAAAACTCTTCAAAGCTTCTTTTCTTATTTGAAAAGAAAAGAAGCTCAATATTCAATATAGATATCTGGATTCCGAACTATACAGTAATCACCTAAGAAGTGCCTCATCTTGTCTTGAACAAATACACGAGCAATCAGTTGTGTTGGTATCCCTCCTCACAAGGCGTTTGTCGCGATTAATCATCAATTTAATTAGGGGTAACTTCGACGAAACTTGTCGCCAAATCTCATCAACTGTTCCGTTGGGGATATCATACTCAAAATAATGCTTCACCTACAACAGAATGGAAAATACTTGATTAGTTTCAATCAAAAAAGTAAATACTTAGTAGTTGGTACCATACATATAAAAATGATCTAGTGTAAATAGTTTCCATTTTGCAAAAGAAAATTAAGAAGAAAAAAATGTATCAAACAATAATCTCTGTTTAAGAAGCCATTGTATAACTTAAGACTTATTTTTAAAGTTTAATTAAACTTTTGTGTTGTCTTAACTACTAACAACTGAGAAATAATGGGTCAAGGAACATAAGACAGCCTGGTATGCATGTAAGAAAGATCTTGGCTGCACAGTACCACCAATCCAGCTTAGCATTTCGATGATTTTTTAAATCTGCAAATTCATCTATTTAAACTAGATAAATACTTAAAGCAATCCAGCTCAGCACTTGATGCTTTTAGGCCTGGAACTTCACTTTTGAAACATGACTAAGAATTAATATTATCACCAGCTACAAAATAACAGAACAAACATGCTTTGAAGCAAGTACTAACTTATGACAACTGCTGGTAAGATCTATATATTTATGCACCTTTTTAATTTCTTGCTGATACTCCAAGATCCTCTCTGCGCTCACTGTCCTGAGCATGGATGTCAATGAACCAGGCTGAATTGCAACATTGGTCTCAATGAATATAGCAATCTTCTTATAATCAATTACATCTTCAAATGGCAACTCGATGTAGTCGCTAATTACTACTGGCACACACATGCTGACAATGGCATCAAAGAGCCTGCATGCTGAGGGGGTGTCACCAGCTGGATGGAGACAGAACTTAGAAGAGTGCATGCCTTGTGTTGCCATGCGTCGACTCTCCCTTGATTGAGCCCCATGCTTGATAATCACATCTTTTTCATTTTCTAGTATTTGGAAGAGAGTGTCTCTAATTTTTCCGCCCTGCAAACGAAATGGGAGAATTTCAGAGAAACATAGTTTTTGTAATTTAAAGAAACTAGATCACTAGACTACTATTAAAGTATGTTGTAAATATTATCAGGGAGCAATATCTGATATCTAACTGAAGGAGGAAAAAAACAGAAGAAAGAAGAAACATGTGTAGACTATAGGCAAGCTAACAAATAACTCTCATAGGCCAATTTTGAGCTGAAAGAGTATTACAAAGTTTTTGAAGGAACACGAGAATTGAATGTGGTGCATGAAGCTGAATTTGCCGACGAATTGTACAGGACATTTGGAAATGATATTTGCTTCCCAATAATATTAATGTACACATTCACACAATATAGTTTCAGATTGAGTAAAGGCATGTCAAAAAAGATATTTTCAATTAAGAACATAAAATTTGAAAACTTTTGATTCAATAGTATTGTATTTCTTAAAATTCAGCCATTTGACCATAGTGATAAGCAAGCACAGAGTACCTCCATTCAATATTCTTTATGTAGTTGACGAAATATAAGAAAAAGATAATAATTTAGACGTAATTAAAGCTTACCTCTTTCCGGTACCTATTTCCCATGAAGAAGAGAAGAGATGGCCTCCCTTCAACCCCAACATCCCCTTTGTATGGATTAATCCTATGAGAGTAAGGAAGAACTACATCTTTAACCAGAGATGCCTGATCCCCCCTCAGCCTTCCAAAATCAGAAACAAGCAGCACCGCATTTCGAATTTGATCGATCACCTTATATAATGCATTTGGATCCTGACAGATTATAACATGATCCCTTCCCTTGTTCCTTTTCCAGTACTCATGCCTTTGCAACCACTCCACCAGCCCCTCCTGCATCTGCTCGTCACTATACGACCCTGTGGGCGACTCATCATTGGGTCGAATTGGGTTCACAATCAGGCTCAGAGAAGAGAAAAATGGAACGTAGAAGAGATCAGCTTCAGAAGGATCAGAAACCACCACAATTGTCGAATCCGGGTTGCGGTGGGTGCGAAGAAGGTCTGAGAACAGCCACCACTCAGCCGAATGCTGGTGGCCCGGGTAGCGAAGGTCTGCGTCAGACGTAGGTTCGTCTTTACCTCGTGCAAGAAGGTAGCTACGAATGACGCCATAGGTGAACTTAGAGGGCAGGTCGTAAACGTAGATCTTGGTAATGGTAGTGGCAGCTGAGGATGAAGAGGTAGAGGCGAAGGAAGAGGAATGGTGCGGTGGGGAAAAGAAAGGTACGGAGTGGAGGAGAGCGTAGATGGAGAGAATGGCGAGGAAGGCGGCGAGGAAGGCGGTGAGGTAGCAACGGCGCACCGTGCGAGGAAGAGAGAACATAGGAAGAGAGAAAAAGGGAGAGGAAGGAGAGGAGGCGGGGCTGGTGCGAATTTTCCGGAGCTTGCCACTGCGCTCGGACATGACGAGATTGGAAGTGCAACTGTGCAGGGGATGGCGAAGGATTTTTTGTAGGGACTAGGGAGGGAGCTAGCGATGGGAGGAGATTTGCATTTCCTTCTCTCGTCTCCAACGGATTTGGATTTGGATTCGGATTCGGATCAGCCTTTAATGGCTTATAAAATAGCTCCAGACGAGGAAACAAGTGTGAAGCGTGCGCATATTCTTATTCTTTGCTTGACACTTGACATTTACTTTGACAATAATAAACAAAAATAATAATCGTCCCTTCCTTCCTCCCCCATTCTCTTTCTTTTCTTCTGAAGTTCGAATGAGGGGAAAACCCAACCCTAGCTCTCCTCAATTCCATTAATACATAGCAGTTGGTATTAAGCTGAAGCTCAAGGTTATTATATGTGTTAGATACGGCCTTTAGTTTTGTTAGTATGCTGTTATCACTTAATTTATTGATGATCGTGTATTCGTGTTAACTTATATATGTAACAATTGACTTAATCTTTGATTGTACACAATCTCGACCATGCAGTGGGAGTGCAGCAGAGCGTGCAAACTTCCTAGTGTCACATACCATAACAATTTTAGATATATCTCTCAAGTAACATGAAACTACTTTTATCCCTACAACTAATCTTCCAGTGAAAATTGCAATAAACAGTCAACGTTTATTACATTTTATTTTTTTTTATTTTTCAGACAAAAAAATATTAAACTTTGAATGATAATTGTAGCAAAATTTTCAATTAAACGAACTTCAATAAATTAGCAATTATTCTTTATCCCAATAGTTTATGTTGCAATTATCATATCATCATAGTTTTGCAATTAGTCTTAGGTAGAAGTAGAAATAACAATCAGGCGGTCGGGTCAGAATCAATTTCAGATGGGTCAATTGGATTAGTTTGATTTTTTCAAAGAAAATCAGATTGAATTGAGTTAATTTATGTCGATTTTTTTAAATTTGAAAATAATTTTAATTGAATTATAAATTATTTATTTTCGGATTAAATCGACTCAATAGATTTCGGATTGAAGCGAATTAATTTAATTTTTTTTAAAAAATAAATCAAGATCGAATTCTGCAAACCTCTAAGTAGTGGCCCACAAATTCTTATTTCTCTTCTGATCCTTTACCATAATGAGCGGCAGGCGTATGATGAAACCTTATCAGTCTCAATAACTACATAATTTATGTCTTTTTTTTGGATCTAGTTATTGAAAAAGAAGCAGCACAGGAATAAAAATCTCACTCTGTCAATTTTCGTTACTTTCTGGAAAGACACCTCCCCTCGTTATCGGAATGGAACGTTTTACCAGCATCTGACGCGATCACAACCTCCTCATTAAACCCTTTAATTATATACAAATTCAATAATTATTCACCTCTCATCACCAATCGAAGCCCCTATCAGTCTATCACCATGGCATCTCTTCTCCTCCTCCTCTTTCCTCTTCTCTTCTTCCTCCAGTTCCCCGGAGCAGCTGAAGCCAACACAGCCGGAACCATAGCCTTCACCACGCTCGGCCGGAGCCGTTACTCCTTCGATATCTTCTCTCTCTCCATCACATCCCAATCCGGCTCCATCTCTCTCAGCCAAGAGATGCAACTTACCGATGGTGTCTCAGTCAACTTCAACGGTTTCTTCCCCTCCTCCGACACTCTCCTCTATGTCTCCGAGCGAAACGGTTCGCACCACCTCTTGCTCGACCTCCTTCCTTCCATTGAGCAAGTCACTCTCACGCCCCACTCGGTTTTCGCTGATTCTGGTAAGACTCGCTTTGATTTAACACCACATCTCTCTAATGTCTCCATGAAAGACCGACCTTCTCTTTCTGGAGAGAATTTAATCTATGTCTCGACGCACTTGCCTAGTTACTCTCCAAGGAAAAGCTGGGCCGGTGTCTACTCCACTCACATCTCCACTTTGTACACAAAACGGCTTACCCCTGATGACGTGGCTGATTTTAGCCCGGCTGTCTCACCCTCGGGTTACTGGACCGCTGTTGCATCACAGAGCATCTGGTCGGGTGAGGTTGAAGAGCTGAACACTGACTTGTACCTGTTCAGAACTTCAGATGGTTCTCGGAGGACTTTTGTCGAGCACCATGCTGGTTGGCCGTGTTGGGCTGACGAGTCTACACTTTACTTCCACAGGAGAGATGAATCGGGATGGTGGGGTGTTTTTAAAGCTGTTCTTAGTATAGCTGATGATGTTATTTCTTTGATCTCAGTTGAACAAATCACTTCTGCTGGATTTCATGCCTTCACTCCTGCTTCCTCTCCTAGTTTACCAGGTAGGTTAGCCATTGCCACACGACGACCCAATTCCAAGTATCGGCACATTGAGCTTGTTGATATGAGAAATGACGGGAATTACTCTTATATAGAGGTGACTCGAACTGTGAAGCCCTTCTCGCACCATTACAACCCATTCATTTCTCCAGATGGGTCTCAAATTGGGTACCACCGCTGCCGTGGAGTTAGCAATGGGAACCCGCCTTTACTCTTTGAGAGCCTGAGAAGCATTGCTCCTGAGGAGTTCTCTCTGTTTAGATTTGATGGGTCCTTCCCTTCCTTCTCTCCAGATGGTAGACATATTGCATTTGTGGGTTTGCCTGGGGTGTATGTAGCAAGTACTGATGGCTCAGGAAATGTTAGACATATCTTTTCTGGCAATGCGTTCCCGACAGCCTGGGATTGGAAGAGAGAAGGTCTCATCTATACTAGCCATGGCCCAGACTTTGCAAGTGAAAGCATGAGAGTTGACATAATTTCTATTCTTATTGGTAATAATAAGACTGAAATAGTTATCAAGAAACTGACAACTGGAGGGGAGAACAATGCATTCCCCTCCCCTTCCCCAGACGGGAAATGGATCGTGTTCCGCTCAGGCAGGTCGGGTCACAAAAATCTCTACATCATGGATCCAGTGAAAGGCGAGTCTGCTGGCCTGTACCGGCTCACCGAGGGCCCATGGACTGATACAATGTGCAACTGGTCTCCTGATGGTGAATGGATTGCCTTCTCCTCTGACAGAGACAATCCAGGTGCTGGCAGCTTTGCTATTTATATGGTGCACCCAAATGGTACTGGTCTCAGAAGAGTGGTACACAGTGGAGAAGGAGGGAGAGCTAATCACCCAGTCTTTAGTCCTGATTCGAAAAAAATAGTGTTCACTTCAGACTATGCAGCGGTTTCAGCGGAGCCGATATCAAATCCGCACCATTATCAGCCATATGGGGACATATTCACAATTAACATTGATGGATCAGGGATCAGAAGGCTCACTCATAACTCCTATGAAGATGGAACACCTGCATGGACAAAGTTTTTCTTGGAACCGAAGGATGTCAGCGAATCACTGAAAGTTTCGGCATATTGTGGGTTTGATGATTGCCACTGGCTCGATGCTGGAGCACGCCAGGTTGGAGATGCATCATGCTGAAATATGCATTAGTATTTATGTTCAGGTATTTGTAATTATACAGATTATGACCTCTATGTGTATATCAAGTAATTGGGTCTGTGTATATTTGTTCTTAATAAGCTTTGATGTATGTATTTACTATGTTTTGACTGATTATAAGATGCTCTAATTTAGTATGTAGCAAATAAAGGAAATATTAATATTATTCTGAATGGTACTAAAGGAAGGACCGTTGACGTGCTTATAAATTTGTTCGTCATTTGCTTAATTAAATGCTGACATGTTGGAAGTAGCAAAGCTGTAAGGTATGATTGAACTCATAAAAAGAAATGTGTGTTTTGGACTAAAATGAGATTACGTTGCAACCTGCGCGCATCCATTTTTCTGTCCGAAAAGTGTGAGCATAATTTGTTAGTAGTTTACAGCGAGATATTGATCAATTTAACCTATTAATGAGATGTGCCATACAATCCCAGTTACCTTTGAATTATGTAAATAGCATCTCTAATAAATTTCAGGCATGCTTTTTATGGAACATCTTAATAGTATCAGTATGTAGAACAACCCCAACGAAAAAGAATTAAATAGGGATTTACAATGGAATACACGATCTTTCATGATGAATAGGCTATTATAGAGATGTCATGAGTATTGAGTATCAAAATATTGATAATAACACATCAAGTGTTCTTAGGACATTAGAATGGAAGTCAGAGACTTTCTGGGTCAAAATCCAACAGTATATGTCAGTCACCTCTCAAGGCTTTATAAACAAACTTTCACAATGAACCTTGTATTTTTCTGAAATCCCGATGACCTAGCGGCGGGGTGGTGCCGTGGTGGTTTGGGTAGGGATGGATTTTCCTGGAACAGTCTTGAAAATTATAAATGACAAGTGTGCCCCTCCGACTACTGAGAGGCAATCAAGGGAACACGCTTGCTACGTTTCAACTTTCAAATCAAAGCTCCGTTCCATATTTTATTCAGACCAGGAAAAGAAAAACAGCTGCTCTCTTGGATTTGTTGACCGAGTCAAAGAAATAACTGCTACCAAGTGAATTTATAATTATACAACATGGTCCAAAATAAAACTCCGTTAATTATATTTACAAAGTATTTTATTACGGTAAAATCTAAATGGATGATTGATAATTTCATGGGTGGCCACCCCTCATGACCTTAAGAATCAACTTAAATTAAAGACAAAATTGACTATATACCTCTCAATATATTCAATTTGGATATTTATCCCTCTAAATTTAAAAATTGAATATTTATCCCTCAAAATGTCAAAATCTTGGATATTTACCCATAACTATTATTATCCTCATAAAAATTAAATTATAATTAACTAAAATTATAATAGGATAAAAATATTCTTCATTTTATTTCCGCTATTTGTTTAGATCTACAACAGTCTCTTTAAATAATCTTGTCCTTTATTTTCTCATGAATTCCACAAGCTCAGAAATGGATAATTAACAACCTTCGGCACAATCATTAGCCTCCCTGAAAGACTGATCGAGCTCCAGCAGCCTCCCGAAGACATATGTGACTGGATCTTCTAGATCTTGATTGTGAAGAAAAATATATGTGTTTGTTGAGAGTTTCATATTTGAGAGTTGAAGAAAATTAAAGTTTGAAATTCATACTATTCACTTGATCAGATGGTAAAGACAAAATTAATGCTTCTCAATTTACTAGCTCTCAACAAATGATTGACCGATGGAGGGATATTTTGTCATTTTATAATTTTAATTAATTATTAATTTAATTTTTATGAGGATAATAGTAATTTTGGGTAAATATCCAAGATTTTAACATTTTGAGGGATAAATATTCAATTTTTAAATTTAAAGGGGTAAATATCCAAATTGAAATATATTAAGGAGTATATACCCAATTATGCCTAAATTAAATGACCTTAATAAAATTTTTGTCTTCTATTTTATTAGTATTCAATTTGAAGAAATTTTAACAGATTTAATATTAGAGAGTATTTTTCAACAGACGTGACAGTCAACAATGTCTCTGGTTTGTTGAAAATTGGAAGTATGCTTAATCTTTAATTTATATTTACTGTTGACAGTTGTGAAAATTAAGGAATTTTATTATTTTCAGGGTACTATTTTTTATTTTGTGAAATTCTTTTTATTTTAATGTGTTATCTTAATCCTTATTGTATATAGGTTTGACAAGTGAATTGAGATTACTATACTATTCTGAGAAAGTCTGACTGAATTTAGATAAGATTTAAGGAGTGGTATAATCCGATTCAACTTTAGTTTAATTTTACTACTATTTTGTTATGTTGATTGTTATCTGAATCGTTTCCTTATTTTTATTCTGTACTGACTGTGACTAGGTGATTTTTATTAGCGAGTATGTATTAGTTTTTAGCGTTACAATTTCTTTTTTTGTAAAGATTGATTTACTGCATTTTCGAAAAGAAATGAAAATTGACAGTTGTGTCCTTCTAAAAAAAGTATAACTATAGAATCTTAAATTAAATATAAAATTTAATAAAATTCTAATACTGTTTCCTATATATTGATAAACAATTTGATGCAATGTTTTTAAATGCGGCCGTATATGCGTTTGCGGTGGAATTCCGCAGTCAGAACTCCATACAATTAATTCAAACGGATTCAATGTATATATTGGTTTTTTAGGTTTCACCACAGAAAATCAGCTGTATAGCTTTTAAGATTCTAACCTGGTAAAACATATTTGAGCAATAGCATGAGAGGGGGTTCAAACTCCCGCCTCCAAGTTGGTGTCAAAGTGATAATTCCACCAAGCCGTTTCACTGTTTTTGTTATAACCATATATATATTGTATATATCAACCTTATAAAATCACATATATTGTTCCACATAAAAATCTGCATATACAAGTATCGCATACATAAATATTTTCAAATTAAAAAACACTGGTTTGATGTGTGTTCGCCGTTCGGAGAGTAGCTGACGCACGCACCTGAAGGGCACATCGTAGATTCGTAGTTCGTCGGGGGTAATTTGGTACATAATGTTAATTACAGTGTTCGGAGAAAATAAAAGGCGTGGCCGAAGGACCTTCTCTCACCGCCTTTATACGACAAAACACCTCTCTTTTGAGAAATTGTGCCTCGTTTATTGCCTCCGCCTTTCGTTCTCTCTTCGATCGCGTTACTTCTATCTGTTCGCTTCGGATCTCCCAGGTGTGAAGCTCTCTCTCTTTGGATCTCCCTCGTTTTAGCTGGAAAATAGTTGTGATGACCAGAAGTTGGTGGTGCAGCGAATCAAGTGGATTTGAGGGGGGAGTTAGCGGGAATCAGTGGGGGTTAGGGAATAAGCGCCTAAAATAAGGTCAAATTAGGGGGAATTTGGGATGAAATAGTGGATGGAGAGGTAAATTGGGTTTGTCGGAAAATCAGGGATTAGGGTTTCACAATTTATAATTTAATTTTTGTCTTGTTTTGATAAAGATAATATTACATAAATAATGAAGATTAACTTAATATTTAATGTCTGAATTTTATTTTACAACTGTTAAATCTTCTATGCTTTTGTAGTTGCAGAATATTTTTATGTTGACATCTTGCTATGTTTTGTGCAGATACAAGTGCGTTAATAATGAGCTGGAAGATTCCATTTTTCGGGTAAGGGTCAGATTCAAGATATAAATTGAATTAAAACATGAACTATCTTCTTTATTCCTTTCCTCATTACTGACATCCATTGATATTACCTTAATGGCCGTGCTTTACATATGAAAAACAATTGGCGATAGAAAAATATACAGAATTCTGAGTCCAAATGGCCAAAATTTTTAACATGTAAAAGTAGAAAAGAACCTTTTATTTTATTTCCAGTGCTTTGGTTGTCACCATCAACCATATAACCATATAATAAAGAACTAATGGCATTATAAACCTCAAGTACTTACCCCAAAATGACATGTATTACCAGGGGATCCCAGCCACAATCACCTCAGCAAAATTATCAAAATATTGCCACAGAGTCATGGTACCCTCCTTCTGTGCTTGGTTCAAACTCTGGACCATCATCTTCACCATCTGCCTCCTCTGCCAGTGGGTCCCATCAAAGGCCCCAGGATTATGCCCGATCCCCATCACAAAGTCAGCCGTCACCTAGCGAGGCTGCTTCTGTGATTTCCCGCCTAAAAGATAAAAGGTAAGTTCAATTGAACTTCAATTTATTATTCAATTTATTTTTATGTTTCGTGCTGTCAGCTCGTATCATTGAATACTGATTACAAAGAAAATTTGGAGTTGCAATTAGGTCCCAATTTGAACCATCTTTCTTAGTTCTTTCCTTCAATATTGTATTTTTGTTTTGGCTAATATGAGCTTATTTGCAGTGTGGATGAATTGCGTAGAATTCTGAATGATGAGGATGCATATAATTCTTTCTTCAATTCACTTGAACAAGTAAAAACCCAGAATAATGTAAGCACACAAAATACATTACTCACAATGATTTATTTTGGAGACTCCTTTTTACGGACCATGTTTTATTCTATTTTATTTTTAATTTCTATTGTAATGTTGCTTCTCATTTTTAGGTGATTTATGAACTTAGGAAGGAGGCAGTGCAACGTGCCAGTAAGTTCCTCCTTTTAATTCTACATTATTTTGTGAATGAAGTTTAATTTATTAAGAATCCATCTCTTACAAGTGTGGATTGACAGGAGAGAACATGGAGAAGGAACCACGCATATTGGAGCTCAGGAATCAGGTATGGGACATCTTAAATAATTTGTGATTTTTTCTTAAAAACATCATGATATTGATACAGGGATGATCCTTTTATTCCAGAACTCAAAACACAGAGTAACTGAGTGCTATAACTGTTAAAGTCATGGTGTTGTGAAATAAAATGGCAATTTACTACTTAAAACTAACCTGTTATTTGCTAGTATGAGAAATGTTCATCGTTACCTGTGAGTAATGAAAATGTTGGCTGTGTTGCAAAGCTATTAGACTCAAAAGTAATTGGTGATAAGTGTGAGCATGTTTAATTCTTAGTTGAATTTATTTGAGAAATACAGTGCACCATAATTAAAACAACTGAGCTAGCGGCAGCTCAGGAGAAGCTGGCTGATTTAGAGAGACAGAAAGAAGAACTTCTACAATCCCATTCCCCATCTGCTCTTCTTGAGAAATTGCATGGTAATGTAATTAGCATAGTAATAATTATTTATCCTACTGTATTTATGTTGTTGGTTATTTCTTTGAAGAGTTGAACACATTGAGATGTCATTATAACGACTGTTATTCCTCTGTTGTGGTTTCTGTCATAAACTTAACTAACCATAATGTGTCAGTTCTATTTCTAGGTACTTCCTTTAGGATACATTTTGTTCATATAGTAGCTATTTACACATCATGATAGCCGTTGGATAACCTCTATTGTCCTAATTAAGCCTCAATTTTCGGGTACGAAGTATTAAAGTGGTTAGATTAAGTGGGATTTGGCTGGTAGCTTTTATTCCCTAGATTGGATGGACAATGAAATTAAGAACACTCGTTTCTCATAGAACAATAGAGATTTGAGCTTTAGTGTGGACTGTGGAATGCCCATGATGCTCTCAAATGGCCTGTTCACATCTTTTCTTAGGGCCAACAATGAAATTGATAGTGCCCCTGTCCGTTTGGCACTCCTTGGAATAGCAAAAAGTAGGAATAACATTTCTATTCTGACGAATTAATTTGCCAAACAAATTTTAGACCAAGTATAAGAGTGCGGAAGAGTGCTAATCCAATATACTAAGCTACATGTGGTATATTAGTTTAGCTCTCATCAGAATAGTGATTATTGTTTGATTATGTTGTATTATATTGCTATATTAAGATTATGATTATTATCTATTATTATAATATTATTATGATTTTTATTATTATGATTATGATTATTTATTATTATTATATTATTATGATTATATTTTTTATTATTATATTATGATTATATTTTTTATTATTATATTATGATTATGACTATGATTATTATTATTCCATGATTATGATTATGATTATTATTTGATTATTAATTATATTATTATATTATGATTATAATTATGATTATGATTATTTATTATTATTATATTATCATGATTATGATTATATTTTTATTATTATATTATATTATTATGATTATTATGATTACAACTATGATTACTTATTATTATTTGATTATGTTGTATTATATTATTATATTATGATTATTATTTTATTATTATTATTTTACTATTAAGATTATTATTATCATCATAACCATTGTTAGTATCATAATTATTCATATTTTAACTATTCTGATTAACAACTGTCAAATGAAATTTCTGTTCTTCTGAATAGTCAAGAATGTCACTATTCCAAAATGACACTATTCTATCATTCTTTCATGGCTATTCCTTGATTTGCCAAACGAATAGTAAACAAAAGAAATATGAATATCAGCTCCCTAGGTGATCACTAATAGTAAACAAAAGTAGTTAGCAAACAAGAGCAGAATTGTCATCATCCTAAGGAAATGTGTTGTTTCTATAAGCATTGCCAATATCAGCTCCCTGGGTGATCACTTGGATGGATATATTCAAATCCTTACATATTGCCTTCCCCAGTTACCTTGTGGGATTCATGAACTTGACTTAGCAGGGGGGGGGGGGGGGGCAGGCATGTAGTACATAAATGCTATTGACCCTTCAAACAAACTTTGGGATTCATGAACTTGACTTAGCAGGAAGGCATGTAGTACGGAAATGCTATTGACCCTTCAAACAAACTTTGTATATTTTAGAATGATCATAAGAGCTATTTTTTCGAACACTGGGTTCTTTGAACTGCTGGTTCAGTTGTGATCTCGGCCTGTATGAAAGATACTTATATAAGATTTCAATTCAACCTAAGCCAACCTGACCTGATTACCCCGATCAGTTCCTTGAATTTGCATATTGATAGTCCAGCATATCTATCGTGTGTAAAGTACTGTCATTTTCTAAGAACTCCGTCTGGTTAAAACTGTAGGTGCTATGAGAAAGACAGATGATGAATCTGAGTCATTAAACAAGAAGCTTCTAGAAACAGAGATTGAGTTGCAAGCATTTGTGCAGAAGTACAAGAAGCTGCGAGTGGCTTACCACAAACGAGCCTTGCTCCATCTTGCAGCCAAGACCAGTGTGTGTTAATAATTTTAGCCAAACGATGTTTTAGATGGAATTGCTTTTAAATTTTGACTCAGATTGGCTTGTTTGATTGGTGTAGATGTAATATATGATTGTTTGGTGCTTCCTTTATCGTGTAGTACATGTTATGCTAAATTTGGATGCTATTAATGTCCTATATTTGATTTTGACTGTTAAATAATAAACATGCCAAGCTTTAAAAAAGGAGATTTAAACTTCTTTCGAATTAGGGGTAAATTTTTTGAGAGCTCATTCAATTTCATATAAAATTTATATTTGATCACTAAATTATAAGTTGTATATTTTTAGTCATTAAATTTCAACATATATCTTAATTTTTCCAATACAATTCTAATGATGTTGACATGATATCTTATATGAGCTATCATATTGTCAATAAAGATTAGTAATATCAATAAATGACTAAATGAAATTAAAAAAAAATATATTTTTTTATCATCAGGAGCGCAACTTTATGTATTTGATTTGTATAATAAAGTTCTATTATAGTTTAACTGTAAAATACAGTCTTCGCATAGGATATGATATCTATACCGTTAAGATATTGAATTAAAAAAATATAACTAAAGTGACTAAAACTGAATACATATTAAAATTTAGTGTCTAAAAATAAATAATTTAAAATTCATTGATCAAATATGATATGTAAAATTAAGTTACTCTCAGACAATTTAGCCCCCCCAACCCCCCAACAATTATATATCAATGGATGTTTCTGCTGACTGTTTGTTGAGAGGCATCTGTGTTTACCGAAAAAAATGACAGAGTACATGTTGCTTTTGTTGTAAATAATGAGTACAAAGGTTAAATGGAGAACTCTCGGTCTCACTCTTTTGAGAATGGCTAAATCATTAATCATTAAAACCTCAATCTCATAAAATACAATAAATATAAATGACGATTCCTCTCAAGAAAAACATACAGAAGTTCATAGTTTTTAGTTTTTAATTGTAAGGAGGGTCCTCCAACCAAAATCAACAGAACATGTAAGGATTGGGAAATGTGTCGAATTATATACAATTGAGCTTATGCTTCTGCTTAAAATATATACAGGTTAATAATTTATTTTACATGAATAAATTTTTTGAGCTTATGCTCTGCTTAATTAATTATGATTTGATTCATTATACTGGTTAAAATTACTTACCGTCCTAGATACTATATTAGCATGTTCAAGAGTTAAATTAGCAAGGATAAAAAAAATCATTCAGATATTCATAGCAGATAAGAGAACTTTTAGCGAGTTCTTCAGCATTTAGAGAACTTAATAAACTACATTACCCAAATTAAGCAGATAATTACATCTTCCTAAGTAAACACAGAATTGTTGTAAGGGATCCAATATCTATATCATCATTGACTTGTCCCATTTGGAGAATCGTTTCTAATGTTAGAGAGCAAGAAACTGGTAAGATCAGAAAGCAACGAAAATATCCGTAGAAATTAGCGTTAAAAAATTTTCAAGAAAAAAATAGTAACGTTCTTATTTTTACCAAGATTACAATGCAACCACCATATTACAAGCTTATAAATAGCCATTAATTTGCATCTCCACTCATATGCACCTCTCTCTCTCTCTCTCTCTCTATTAGAAAGCTGCAATCTCGCTAATCATCAGCTTGATCATGTGCTTCATCCATATCCATCCATCCATCCATTCAATGCACACAGTGATGCTTCCGGTGGTATTTACTCCAATTGGACGTGACCTCCCGTTTTCCCCACTCAAGTACTTTGCTGCGACCAACAGGACGAACTACTCATCTCTTGTTAAAGATATTTGTTCTATGGTTGGGGCTAATGAAGAGGACATAACCATTTATTTCGAGCGGGCCGGCACTGAAGAGATAGTTCGCTTGGTTGATTGCACGAACCTCATACATGAAAGAGCCACATGCATCATGGTTTGTGTGGGCCTTCCTCCTGGGTGCTGCAAGGTGTGCGAGAAAGCCAGCAATCATTGTATGATCCCAGATTTCCACTGTTGCATCGAAGACGAGATCGTTGTAGATTTTAGGACATCGGTTGGACCAATCCAAAGGCCACCACGTGGTGAGGTCTAGTCAGTCTAGGTTGTTTCAGGTTGTTAGTAGTCATGGTGGATAGAGTTTCCTTTTAGGGCTGGTTTCTCTTCTTCTTTTTTTTCATTTTTTTTTCGCCTTAAGGGTTTATTGAGTCATTGAGAGTTATTGTAACAACGAACAATCAAATAAAATATCAATGATAATTCGTTTGCAAGCAAAAAACATGCAGAATTTTTAATTTTAAGGAGAATCATCCAATTCTGTAGCTTGATCTTAGCCGGTACGGGAAGGAAATAAGCTTGTTAATAACTATTTTACTGGTGATTAAAATATAACAATAAAAATAAAAAGAATTTTCAGAAACTAAATCTGCAAGATAGGGGAACTCATGCAAATAAAAATATTAGAAAACAACCAAGGAGCACTTTAATCTGTACAGAAATTTATAAACTACATGACCTAAAATACATTTAAGGATTTTATTCTTTTTTTTCCCCTTCAATTTGCATTATTGTAAGTAGGTCTAACAGTATCAAGAATTGACAGAATAACGGGCTGCATCAACAGAAATTCATGTAGCATAACAGCCGCATTAAGACAGTATCAAGTAGCATAGAATAAACAATACATGTTATTTCATTCATTCTTCTATTTTCTTTTACTTTCGCATAAAATTAAGGTTAACCACAGTCTCAAGTGCAAATTTCCATTAAGTATTGACTGAATAACGGGCTGTATCGACAGATGCACCAAAATATGCACGGATTGTTGAGCGGTATCAAGTAGCATAGCATATATAGTCCAAGCAAAGATTGTCATATCAGCCGAAATTCATGTAATATTGAACCACTACAGGAGTAGACACTTGCAGTACAAATTTGGACGGTAAAGAACAAGCATACCAAACAGTCTTATTTTAATTCAGTAAATAACAAATGTTATGCAATCATTTAGACAACATTAACAAATGAATTAACTAAAGCTTCATGTGGCCAACACCGCCTTTAAAGGAGCCATAGAGCGGCCTCGACCTTCTGAAGCTGAAAATATCAGTAATTTGGCATGAGTCAGGAGGCGGGTTCTCCATTACTTGTTTGTATTCGGTTAAGTGGAGCCCACCATAGACCTGCACGCTGAGGTTTCTCCTGTGAGGTGCATCAAATTTGACATGGCTATTGAAGAACTCCACCACTTCTTCCTTCTTCAGAACTCTGAGTGCGGCAACCTATGATTCAATAAGTCAATAATTTGTATTATGATCTTGAAAATCTATACTTGAAAGTAAGTACCATTGCAATCAATGCTGAACCACCAGCATTGTGAATGGTACACAACTTAAGTGAAACTTTACTGAATTTTATATTTAGGATTATAGTGAAAAATCTGCACTGTGAGAAAATAGGATGTGTGTGTCCAGAGCAGAAGCAAATATATACATAATTTAATCAGAAAGCCAAAATAAATTAAGTACACAAAATCCCTCATTAGTCATTGTTTGGAAATCTGGTATTAAATCCATGCGTAACTCACCTCAGACTCTTTTCTATCAAAGAGATATGTCCCATCTGAAATCTCTTTCCAAAAGAAAGCAGCTTCTTCTCTCAAGTTCTTGTGTTTCTCCAATTTCATATCAATTAATGCATTTAAGCTACTCTGCATTTTGAAACCTTCTACCTTAGCACCAAGAAATTAGTGAAATTGCATGGCCAATGAAAAAGGACATACCTTAAATTCCTCATCAGACATTTCATATAGAGGTACTCTCAAACATATCAAGAAAGCATTAACTCGTCATCAAGATGTGAAGGATCCCGAAATGATCAATATATTGTTGTGTTAAAAAAAAGAGACAATGGACTTACACATGCTGTTTTGAAATCACAGTAATTGCTACAAAAAATAACATATTACCTTCACAGTAGACTGAATAATAAATTCAAGTCCATGAACCCCCGAAATATTTCTACACAACAACTCAAAAAGTATCAGAAGATGACTTTTACAACAACCTTCAACTAAAGTGCACAGCTTCATTGTTAGTTTTGGAACCTCCACTAATAGCATATAGTCTTAACATTCTTTTCTCTACTCTGGAGTTGTTGAAAGCAAATGAAACACAAGGTCTAAGATACTTTGGTCATTTTGCACTAAAAAAATAGCATATTAAAGTGATGCTCAAAATGTCTTTTATTCCTTCTTAACCATAAGCATGAACAAAGTGTTTTCCAGAAATTACATCTAATATTTAAGCTACTTCAAGTTTTAATAATTTTAAATTAAAGGATATCCCTCAGCTAGTATACAGCTCAAATATCAATCACACATATTCCACTATTTTTGTAATTTCAATACTTGTACCTTTGCCTCAATAAGGTTATGTAACCTAGTTGTTCAACAGATCTAAGCTGGTAAAAAGCAGGTTGCTCGGCAACAAGAGCAAGTAGCTGAAGTTTCACGTTCATTTTCATATTGTCTTGATGAATCTAGTAAACATTAAAAAAGAAAAAGATCATAGTATGGACCAATATCTTGGATTTATACACATTATGCTCAATATCTGCTCAAAATAGACAAAAAGTCCGTTTTGGAGAGGGTGTGGGTGGGCTCTTTTAATTGGTTCCTTTCATTAACACTTCTTTTTTTTCTTCTGAGGAGGGGACTCGGTGCTTCACATTAATACCTGGCCAGTTAGCACTGGGAAATACACCATCCCAAAAATAAAATATCATGATGATGCCCTGTATCATAGTGAAAATGAGGCAAAACAAACAAAGTCAACCTGAATATAGCTCACAATGGCAGAATTCCCATCAATCGGATTGGATCCCTCAACTGCATAGTAGTACCTCAAACCATTTTGAAGCTTCACAATTCTCTCTGTTGCATGTCGAGAAGGGAATAGTGGTTTGCTCGGAGAGTTTGAAGCCTCGAACAGAACCTCCTCAATGTGCTCAATAGTTGATTTGGCTTCATTTGGTTCAATATTCCCTATAGAGACATCAAACTGAAGCATCAACAATAATGCCTATTTTAAAATCAAAATTGTGAGCATCAAAGAGAAATCAAAGAACTTCCTTGTGTTATCAAGCAATGCACGAATGTCCCTCCCTCTTTTAATACAAAAGTTCACACTTTCAATTTAAAATTAACTATTAGAAGGCCTGGTTTTTCTTAATGTGTCTGTTGAACAGAAGGCACAAAGAAAGCTCCTGAATTTCTCTCCTTTACAGAAAGGAGTGTTTATGCAGAAACAACTGATTGCATCATGAACTAAGTTTATCTACTCTCACCCATCTTTTGCAAAAAATGGAAAAAGCATAGTACTTCTGGATCTGATAATAAGTAGGGTTTCAGGCAAATTTCTGTAAAACATTTGTGATCACAAGTTTCAAATTTCAGCGACGGCTATACAGAATGCTACAATATAAATTCTAGATCGACCACAGGTGTTGTAGCACCCAAATCAATCGATGCATTCTATCCGCAATGTTGCTCAATTCAAGCACAATCATTGCCATTGGTTTCAACACGTCTGCTTGGTATTCGTACATGGACGACAAACCAATGGTTAAGACGCAAACCCGACATGTAGCACTCAAGATAGGTTTTCCGAGCAAGAAGGTGTGAACTGTGAGAGATCATTAGGCTCCACATGTCAAGAACTTCAAGTTTTTCATTCCAAGGCCAAGTTTGTTCTTCTAATGTTAGAAACAATAGTACCTTGCTTGTTTGTATGGTGAGCGGAACTTACAGTTCTCATAGTTTTTTCTTAGACTTTCCTAGACTCATCAGAAATGGCAGATATATATGTAAGTTGTTAAACACTTGTTAAAATTATAAAAGGGAGCATCTCAGCTGCTCCGAAGTTTGTTACAACTGACAACTACTGATAAAAGGGGATAGATTTAACAATCTCTATGTTTTAAGGTATATAAAACACTTCCAGGGTTAAAGATACTTTTATATTTCATAATGGTGACAGAAGTTCCCATTTCAGTTTTCACAATAATTTGGGTGGGTTATACAAGATAATGTATTGCAGTGGAAAAGATTTCCAGTTGTTCACAATTTTAATGTAATTTAAAAGATAAAAGAGAAAAAATCACTTCATCGACACTACAATGAAACTATGAAAAACTATCAACTTTCTATATCACCTTGATTACAGAAAAGCGATCAGGTCTAACTTCAAAATCACCAATTTTGCTAATAATCATGTTCAGAAGGATCCTCATTTTGTGATTATACCCAGCACAAATTATCTGCACAACCATCAGTTAGTTAGAGTCTTTAGCGGATCAAACAAATAAACTTATAGTACAATTCCAACAGATAATAAGATTTGATCTTAATGTAGATACTTTCAAAATCTTAAGTCTTAACCTCAAATCCAAGATCGGTGTGCCTTATTACATATGACAATCCAAAGAACATCAAGATCATAAGCTGAAAAATATTATCCAATGATAAAAATATAGGGATGATCATTAACGAAAAACCCGTAAGAAAAACTCAATGAATAACTTCTTTCCGTGAGCCCCGAACGAATCATTTGGGCACCTAAGATTTCCATAACATATCTTCCAGACAAATATATCCAAACAAAATAATTGCCAATCAAAACAATTAAAAAATGATTATTGGAATCAAGATTTAAATTCAAATTTCTAGCCCAATTGCGACTCTTTATCCTTTTCTAGTTCTATTTATCAGAAACTAATGCCTTATATCTTGCCTAATGAGCTTATTACATATATGATGCTTTTTGAGATGCCAATGGAAGAAGAAATTTATGAAGAATAAGATGGGAATACAGAATCAATCAGAATGAGAATGGTTGAAGTACATCATTGCTTGCCTTATGTGTGTAATATAGGGCTTGATTCTTTTTGACAGAAAAGAAAAAAGAAAACACATTAACAACATTTGCATATAATATTTCTCACCATATTCATTTAAATAATCCATAAGCAATCTAGTGAACATTTTTGTAAGGACCGATGCTTCAGTCGAGTGGTTGGATTCTGGGCAGTTAAAATTTATTCTGATGTAAGCTTTTGGTGTGAAGAACATGGTATCTGGCTTGTACCACAACCTTGAAAATGGTGACATTTTCAACATACAAGGATACCTAGCCTGCTAGAATAAAACAAACAGTAAGTGAACAATAAAACTAATTTAACAAAATATAGATTGGATACGTAGTTGGGTTTTGACCTTTTCCTGGGCACACTTCAGCGACAAGTCAGTTGCGATAAACACATTAGGCTTAGGTAGACTCAAGTTTTCATCAGGAGCTTTTTCCATCCAATTCTGGAAAATCCAAGTCAAGTTAATAGAAAAAAAGTGAATTAAAACCACAAATTATTTACGAAAAATCTAAAAATAAACTACGAGTTCAATTGTCGTCAGAATAACCTAGAATAAATTTTGAAAGGCTAATTTAGCCCGAATAGACAGGAAAAGGATTGAGAGTAATAGCTTGGGTGCACATGACTGAGACAAAGTTGAATTTGAAATTTTCGAGTGCCTGATCATGACAAGAAGATTACTATTGTTTCAAGTTCCATTGTACTCGATTAATATGAAATAACTCCAAATTTAACAATCGGAATACATGAAGAAGAGTTATAACATTAAGAGATAAGCAATAAACTTATAATTAAACAGGATAGTGAGTAAACCATTTGAAAAGTGAGTGCTCACCTTTAATGTCGAGATATCAAGTTTCTCTACAAGATATCGCGTGCCATACCATGGCTCGCTTAAGTCTCGTACGCCCTTCAAACTTTTTTTTGACGTGACAAAATATCCTAAAAACTACATAATTAGAATAATGGCAATAAAAGCAGGATAAGCAGATTATGATATAATTGGTGGGCCAACGATGACGAAAAAAAAAAAAAACTCATTTTTTAAAATATTGACATGTATAAGAAATACTTGAGTTTTACCCGACAGTTAGTATAAGAAATACCGAGTTTTACCGACATTGCTTAGTGTAAGCTCATTTAACATATTTTCAATGGTATCCGGAGCAAACTTTGACGGGAGAGATGGCCAACTAGCCAATCTTCAGAGGATACAACTATATTTAATGACATGAAATTAAAAATCAACCCAAAATCGGTAAATATAATTGCATTACAATTAGTAGTCAATACCGCATCTTTAAAGCAACATCAAGTACATAACGAATGGGGGGCTTTTATCTTTAGAGTGAAATCCGGTCTCCGTATGGCCACAAGCTAAAAAGAGAATGACAATCAATATAAAATATCACTTCACCAAAGCATTACGCCGAGAAGGAATGAAGGGTAAGATCAAATACCTCATGAAATATCCATTTTTGGGCTCCGAATCTTGCGGTAATTTAATATATTTGAAAACCAAGCCAACAACATCATCCACATGCTCAAAGTCCATAAGAAATGAAGGATTAAAATCAACAAGTGAAAAAAAGTTTATAAATCATTCAAAATATGCGAAGTACCTTGTCAAAGATCGTCGAGCTCTATAATGGTGATGAAAAATGAAAATGCATAGCCACGCTCCACTTCACCAACTCTCAAACTAATGGCCCATCCTTAAAATTATCACATTCAAATGTTTTTCAATAAAAAATATATAGGTATTCGCATGCAAAAAGTATGTGCATGCTTTAAATCCATATATCTCGTAAATTTTCAAACTATAAGTATGTAGGATATAAACCTACTACCACTTTGGGGTGGTATATATTTTTATACCACTAAACTTGTTACTTGAAACACAAAATCAGGAGTTCATTGACAAAATAAACCACTATATGTACCCCAAATGAAATTCATATAATTCGACAACAAAGGCCATTCTATTTGTCTTTGTTTAACAAAACACTAAAAAGACCCCCAAAGTAGACAAATACATGCGCCGCCTTTTTAACTCTCCAGGTTACTATAAAATCTTCAACAAAACGGGATTATAAATTTTACAAACAACTTAGTAAAATGACACAGACAAAGCGCAACAGTTCAAAATTTGCCATTTAACAGGGGTATTTAGACTGTATCATAATGGTATAGAATCACCCATAGTAAGTGTCCCAATATCAACATAAACGACATTCAAATATTGGACATCACAAACACCCTTAAAAGCATAAAATTTATCCACTCTATGTTGCTACGTCTCCATGTCCGTAAAAGATGCCATAACTACCCACTTTCCTCACTGCTCTTCATTGTGCATCTTTTAGGAGGAAAATGTTCACATATTACTTGAATAGAAATATTGCGGGTTATACATAGCTGCCCTCTTCCAGAAGGTATAGTTCCATAAAATATAAATATTATGTATGGGAATCTTATTCCTAGACCAACTGACAGCCAGATAAAAATAACATTTACCGAGCTTTTTTAACACACTAAAGAGGGAGCCTTCTCCTTCATGGTCAACTAGATGTCTCAGGTACTCACTAGGGCCTTCCTTATAGTGGCGTATACCAGTGTGTTATTGGCCAAAAAATCTTCACTTTGTGGCAATCCTTTATAGTAATCGCTTTAACAAGGATCTCGCCATATATTGGGCAACAGATATTTAGAAAAAAAAAAAAAAAAACGTTTCTTTTACAAAGCTTTACTAAATATCACCAAACTAAACAAGAAAATATCATGACTTTGGAGATGTTCACCGAACAAGGTTCACCAGAGAAATCAAATGGATTTCTTGAAATATTTCGAACACGACCCCCAAACTTACTCTCAACTAAGCACCGAATGTCATCAAGATTTTCTACATTCCAATTAACAAAAGTTAGTGCCGGAAAATGTTCAAAATTCAGATATGAAAAGTATAAGCAATGCTAACACCTTTAAGCATAGACGACTAGTTGCATCGTGTTCGCAGAATAGTTATTCTCATAAAACTTGAGCAATTCAGATCCGGTATCCAAATTCCTTAGCTTTCGGTCGTACCTCTGTGGTCTCCCAACTTCCCAACAACCGAAAAAAAGTTATATTATGAAATGTAAATCAAATCAAATAATTATAACAGACAAAACAATAATAATAAAAGGAAGAACGCAGAGAAATAGTGAATTCACCAAGATACTAAATTTATGATATGGATGGTCCTTGGAAGAGAGATGCTTTTGAAGGTTCGAACAATGTCATCAAAACACAAGGAAATAGTTACGTAAAAGAAAAGAAAATGTAAGATAATCGCATAACACAAACAATAAAGTTACACGATACATTCGCCAACCGTCAACCAACAGATTTTTCTCAAGCGCTATTTTCGAGTGTTAAACACATAAATAATATAAGAATTAAGGGAACAAGGTCGCTAAACATAACATCAAAGAAAATTGAATTTAAACAACACCATTGACAATTACCGTAGTCGACATTTTTTATCTCCCTAATCGTGGCATCACCGACATCAAATGGGTTGATAAAGAATCTGTGCAAATCTAACAGAAAGAGGGGGTGAGCAAGAGGATTGAAGAAAACAAAAAAACAAAAAAAAAGTTGAAGGGACTGACTGATAACTAAACAATAATTTATTTATGTTAATAATTCAAATACCAAAGTTCAGACAACAAATTCAAACAACAGAACTTGTTCTATGTTATGAGCTATGCTTGTCCATCAACAATCATACAATATGCTGAAGCTCATTTGGTTCAAAATGAAGAGGTGAAAAAAACAACAACATAGAATTAGTCAGAACAAGCCATTAACTTAGACTTCTTGATCTCGTAATAAACAAACTTTAAATATTGTTTGTAATGCATACACATGCTGTGAAATTGAACAAAATGAACAACTTAGCTTTTGTCATTTAAAATTTTAATATTAAATAAATCATTAACATGACAAAAACACTTCGCAAAATCCCTCCTAAGAACAACACACTGCCTAAGGCTTCCTCCAAACAACGATCATTAATATCAAAATGGAAGTTCGTATTCTGTGAGGATGTGCACGTATTAGTAGAACCACCATGCTAACAAATTAAAGAAACAAAAAGACAAAATGTTCCAAATTAGTGCCACATATTATGCAGGAATGCATAATGATGCAAAATTTTACCAATAAAACATGTAAGTACTTCTGTAATGAATTTTGAGTAACCGTCTTCTATAGGATATTTCTCGCTAGCATAAATTAGCATGTGCACTGCAACATAAGAAAAAGATACACATTAAAATTATCAAATCAATTGCAAGTTTCAACAATTAAAGTTCATGTAATGAACTGGAAGTTCTTGTTAAAATTTGAATGTAACAAAAATATTTACCAAGTATATTGGTAGAACTAATTTTAAAATCAAAGACAAAATTTGACTTAAGACTAAGGACGTACTAAGAAGATGTGCAAGGCCTTCTAATCCCTCAGGATCACAAAAACAACCAACAGCAACGTTCATGGAAAGTGGCAAATTGAAATGAAAAGAATGTAGAACAAAAAATGGCACGAAAAAGGATGTAAAGAAGAAGGAATAGTGGTACTTGTAAGAGCATAATTGAATTTGCGCGCTACTCGAATCGTGTGGAACAATCCAATACTTCTACGGATTGAATAAATTCAAGCTAGCTGAACCATGTAACCCATTTTTTGTCAGAATAGATTTCAACCCAAGAAATGTCATGTTATAGATAATAGTATTGAGAGATATTATAGTAGATAATTAGTGAGAGATAAATAGTAAAAATAAAAATTAGATGGGATGATTATCTATATAAACCATCCCTCACATTGTAATAATCATAGAAGAAATAAAAATGAATTAGATTGTGTTGAGAATTTGTTCTCTTTTATCCTTCTCTTCTTTATCCCATTTAACTCGAAAATATCAAAATCCCTTCATTATTATCCAAATCCTCTCAAAGATACACAAGATCCCATCTTCCACCTCACAACTTTCATCTAAAACATTGATAAACATACTTAAATTACTTTAAATGTGTGACATTTGGTAGCAGAGCTCAAATATCGCATCTAGGTCTCGAGTTCACTTCTTCGATGGACCTCATATAATGGATGAAAGGACTACCACAATACCATAATTCATCTCGAAATTAGCATCCTCCCCACCAATCATGTCCCATACCAACCACCCTATGGTCACTCACACCACTCACCAACAATTCAACCATCAATTCTCTTTTCAAGAACATCTAAGACATGGTGATTTCTACATTCAAGACGACAAGAATTGAATAACAACCATGACAAGACCAATCAGGATCGATCATCCACTTAAAGACACCCCTTCACCACCTCCCATGTCAACCATTCTTCAACAACACAAGTTGGCATCGGCAAGATTCGAAGCACAATGGGCACGAGTAGAAACATCACTTCTTACACTCATGAGCATGGTACGAGAAAACGAGGGACGAAAGAATGAAGGGTTGGAGATCATAACAAAGGATGAGTTAGATGGCAAGTCACATGGCGAGTTTGATGTCGATGAAAGTGCAAATTTTAAAGTCGAAGTCAAGGCAAATGAGGATTTCAAAGTCGAGGAAGAAGATCAAGATCATACTCAACAAGAAGATTATCATTCTTCTCCCCAAGATGATCAAGACCTTACTCAACAAAAAGATCAAGATTATTCCGATCAAGAAGATCAAGACAATCCTCATCACAATGATCTCGCCTCACTAGAAATAATTATCCACCATGAGGCTCTCATGAAAATTATCCTACAAGACACTTTGTATGATGACCCATTTCTATACGTGTGTCGTTCATCTCGCTCGCATGACGAAGAAACTCGCCTCATCCACTTAAAGATAAGGTCGCACCTCCATATTGATATGTCAGGGTTAGAACTATATTCCGGGCTGGGAGCTGTTGGGAAATTATGTGACTTGATCAACCAGGCGGAGGATATAAGCTTAAGGCGTCTGTGGGCTTTAAGTGAATTGGGCTGGGAACACAAAGACAATGACGATGCCCATCATGCGAAATGCGATCTATGTCGGGAAATGTAGAGCGCCGTGAGGATCGAACCGAGAGGAAGAGCAAGGTCGTTAGGGGGGCCGCCGTTCTTTGACGATTCATTCTCATTGAAGATTATTATGCATTTTACTTTTATTTTTTTATCTCACTAATTTCTTTCTTATAAGTAGCGATTATTTGCACACTGTAAGGGATTGACGAATATTTTTCTCTCTATGAACATTGACACTTAACCTATTATCAGTATTAGTATCAATAAACATCATTTTACATCCATTTCTTTCATTTTCCTCAATTATCAAAATTAGTTTGTTGCAATTGGTATCAGAGCACCGATCACATCTGGGCACCTTCTTCCACCATTGTTTGAATCGTCTTGTAACTTAATTTGGTTAAAATGGTTACCAAGGCTGATCTGGATTGTACCGCTACCGAGTTCCAGGCCAAGCTCGATCGATTTCAAGTAGAAACGATTAAGCGCCTAGATGAGTCATCTGAAGCTACCAAGTTACAATCACTGATTGATAAGGAGGCACTTATGCAGTCCTTGCGTGAACAGATATCCCAATCCATAGCTTAGTAATTTCTAGAGTTCCAATTTGAGATGGACAATAGGCCAACACCTCCGCCATCTCATCAGCCACCATCACCGGCGGATTCAGTCAAGTCTCAGTTCATCCTTACTAAGGATCGTCGACCCCCTCTTCATGGGTCTAGTTCTCGCTCAATCCCTGATGTGGATTCTAGTCGCGTACGACGACGTCGATGCGTTATTCCGTGTCTTGACCGTCCCGCTTTCAATGGGGATAACATTATTGAATGGCTTCGCATATGTCAATCTCATTTTGATATGCATCAGGTACCTGACAACCTCAAAACTCAACTAGCAACAATTTAATTTCGTGATAAGGCCAATGAGTGGTGTGATGGGTTCCTTATAGATCATGACCCACCTAATTGGTCTGCCTTAGTTCGGTTAGTAAAGAAACGATTTCAGTGTGCCAGTAGTAGGAATGGAATGGAGGAGCTGAAAGAGCTTGAGCAAACAGGTACGGTTGAAGAGTATATTGAGAATTTTGAGAGGTTGAGAACTAGATTACTACTGGAAAATCGCCTGTTTACTAAAACTGATTTCTTGGATGTTTTCATTGGTGGCCTCAAGAGTGATGTCAAAGCTTTAGTTAAAGCCTTTAAGCCAACCACCTTGGATGATACTTATGACTATGCATTCTATATGGAAAGTGCTTTAGATAGTCATCTCAAAAAGCTGAAATTAAACCCTAAACCAATTCAATCTCATTCCACCTTCAAATCCAATACTCCTGTGACTTTCAAACCCACCCCACCACCTAATGTTGTTTCCAAAAATACCTTTATTGATCAAAAAAGGTTGTTGGGCTAATGTTTCAAGTGTGGGGATAAATATTTCCCAAGCCACCAATATAAAGTCAAAGTGCAAATGCTCTTGGGTCAAGATCAAGAGGATATGGCTGGAGTGGAGACATCAGTACCATCTGTAGAAGAGGGAAACATGGCACCAAAGGAGGCAATTGTTTCTTTACATGCAACTCACTCTAGCCCTCATAGCAGTACCATGAGATTTAAAGGGTATATTAGTAAATTTTCAGTTTGTGCATTAATTAATAGTGGGAGTACCCACAGCTTTGTGGACCTATCTGTATTACATGGTCAGCAGTTTCAAATCGAAGAAACCAATGCTTTAATTGTTATAGTTGCAAATGGGGCCAGAATGGTTACGGATTCCAAATGTACAACTCTCACTTTTACACTCCAAGGCCATAAATTCACTGGTGATTTTCGTTTGTTACAAATACAAGGTTATGACCTTATACAGGGGGTTAGATTGGCTATCAAGGTTTGAACCTATGTTAGTGGATTGGAACAATAAATGGATTGAGTTTGATAGGCAAGGCACCACTATCAGACTTCAAGCCAAAAAGAACAAGCTGTAGCGCATATGTGTGAAGAGATTCAAATTGCAAAGGAGTTTAAAGAAGGGAATGAAATCATGGTAGCACAGATTTGAATGTGTGAAGTTGAGGAGGAGAAAATTTTGAAGGGAATGTTGTCTGTTCCAACTGTGCTGCAACCAGTTTAACATAAGTATATGGCAGTGTTTGAACAACCTACCTCATTACCACCACAAAGGGACATTGATCATAAAATTCCCTTACTACTCCATTGCAAACCCATAAATTTAAGGCCCTATAGGTATTCATATTTTCAGAAAATGGAATTGGAAAATATAACGCCAGATGCTCGATCTAGAAGAATACATCCCATTGGCTGGTACAACAATGGCTATTACTGACCTGAATCCACAATGGGTGGAAGAATTGAAGGCCAGCTACCACAATGATAAATGGGCACAAGAGCTTCTCTCTCAGCAAGTCAAAAGGGAAGCCATACCAGGTCGGTATACCATTCATAATGGCATAATTAGATGAAAGAGCAGGATATACATTGGGAGTAATTATGATTGGAGAAGTAAGATGATGCACATCTTGCATGGTTCAAGTGTGGGAGGGCATTCAGGAATTTTGAGTAGCTACTAAAGAATTAAAAAGTTGTTTTATTGGCCAAAGATGAAAAAGCAAATTGTGCAGCATGTGCAAGAGTGTGAAATCTGCGCCAAATGAATAAGGGAGAACATGTAGCATCACCAGGATTGCTTGAACCCATTCCCATACTAGAAGGGGCTTGGGAAGTAATCACTATGGATTTTGTTGGAGGGTTGCCAAAGAGTGAAGGCAAAGATGTAATTATGGTAATTATTGATAAACTCACTAAATACTACTATTTACTGAGTTTGTCTCATCCTTTCAAGGTTGTTGCAGTAGTTAAGGCTTTCCTGGAAACAATATACAAGTTGCATGGGTTACCACAAAGAATTATCATGGATTGGGACCCCATTTTTACTAGTCACTTTTGGAAAGAATTGATGGGTAAATTGGGAATAAGTTTGAATTTCAGCACTTCATTTCATCTACAAATAGATGGGCAATTAGAGAAGTTGAATCAATGTGTGGAGACTTATTTGAGATGCATGGCTTTTGATAATCCAAAAAAATGGATGAAGTGGTTGTCGATGGCTGAGTGTTGGTACAACACTAACTACCACTCAGCAATCAAAACCACACCCTTTAAAGCATTATATGGCTACTCACCACTTCAATTGTCCATGGGGACAGTGCCAAAAGGGTGTAATCCAGCAATAAATGAAGTAATAGTTGACAGACAGGCAACAATGAAGGTGATGAAGGAACATCTACTGAAGGCCAAGTGAGAATGAAAAGGTATGCAGATCTTAAAAGAACTAAAGGAAGTTTAGTGTGGGGACTAGGTATATCTAAAACTACAACCATATCAGCAGATTGTAGTACCAAGAAAAAAGGGTAATTACAAGCTCAGTCCAAAATTCTATAGGCCATTTGAAATTTTGACCAAAATAGGCACTGTAGCTTATCATCTCAATCTTCCCATGGGGTCACTTATACGCTCTATATTTCACATTTCTCAATCGAAGAATAAGGTAGGGTCCATTGTTAAAATTCAGACCCAATTGCCCTGGTAGGACCAGGAGGACAATCGAAGATTGAACCTAAAAGAATTGTGAGTAGGCGAATGGTTAAGAAGAAAAATCAGTCAGTTATGGAAGTATTAGTGCAATGGAGTAATTTGGCAGAGGATGACAGCACATGGGAAGAGTATCCAGAGCTAAGGAAGCAATTTCCTCACTTCTGTCTTGAGGACAAGACAGTCATTGAGGGAGAGGCAATGTCAGGGTTAGAACTATATTCCGGGCTGGGAGCCGTTGGGAAATTATTTGTTTTGGTCAACCAAGCGGAGGATATAAGCTTAAGGCGTCTATGGGCTTTAAGTGAATTGGGCTGGGAACACAAAGACAATGACGAGGCCCATTGTGAACTAGTGATCCACGTCGGGGAAATGCAGAGCACTGTGGAGGATCGAACTGGAGAGGATGAGCAAGGCCGTTAGGGAGCTGTTTCTGACAGATTCGTTCAGTTGAAGATTATTATGCATTTTACTTTTACTTTTATTTTTTTATCTCAGTAATTTCTTTTTTATAAGTAGCGATTATTTACGCACTGTAAGGGATTGATGAATATTTTTCTCTCTATGAACATTGACACTTATCATATTATCAGTATTAGTATCAATAAACATCACTTTACACTCATTTCTTCTATTTTCCTCAATTATCAAAATTAGTTTGTTGCATGATACGGGACAAACATTATTTGGTCCTATCTTTCTTTGGCCAAGAAGACCACCTCCAAAACTTAATATTTTGATTGTTTATTTTCTCTTCTTTTGAGCTAGGAGACCACCTCCAAAGTCTAATATATTTTATTTTATTTGTTGTCAAAATCAATGGCAAGGATTATTTGAAGGGGGAGAAAATGTGATGTTATAGATAATAGTACTGGGAAATATTGTAATAGATAATTAGTGGGGGATAAATAGTAAAAATAAAAGTTAGGTAGGATGATTATGTATATAAATCATCATTTTCATTGTAATAATCATGGAAGCAATAAAAATAAATTAGATTGTGTTGAGAATTTGTTCTCCTTTATACTTCTCTTCTTTATCTCATTTAATCCAAAAATATCAAAATCCCTCCATTATTATTCAAATCCTCTTAAAGATATCCAACATCCCTCTTCCACCTCACAATTTTCATCCAAAACATTGATAAACACAATTAACTTATTTAAGTGTGTGGCACAGAATCAAACCGTCAGTTGAATTTCATCAAAAAAATTTCCAATCACCGTTAAAAATCAAAAGTACCGAGAAGGAGAGAAAGAGGAGACCTTATGGGTGTCAGGATCGCTGATAAGGCAGACTTCCATGGAATTTGGAAGCAAAACCCGTCGATACTCGCGCTTGTCGTTGTGCGGCTTCACGATCTCGACCTCCGATTTCTCCACCGCCATTTTCGCTTCTCTCATCTGCTTGCTCAATGTGTGGGTATTCGGTCTTCATCTATTTTACCTTTCTATCTTTTTTTCCTTCTCCTTTTTCTTTTGTGGGGAGAAGTGTGATTCGCGACCAGTCACCTTTCTGGGATTGCAGTATCGGTCCTCTCCAAGTAGTCCTGTGCCAATTGGATTGTCCAAGAAAGATTTCAACTAGTAGTGCTGTGCCAATTGGATTGTCCAAGAAAGATTTCAACTGTTTATTTCTGAGGCGACGGTTCAGATCGGTTATAATTATAACTTATAGAAAAGAACAAAGATTAAATCGTTCAGATAGTGCTCCGTCAGAGATGATCTGAACGTTCCTATCAGATTGGATGTTCATGGTATATTAGTATCAGTGTTGGGATGCTATGGCTTATTTGATCCGTCTTTTCAAAAAAAAAAGGAGCTCGATGTCTCTTTCGACATTTAAATCTGAGTCATTCCCCACAAATATGAGATAAATCTATAATAGATCTGCGGCTAAATGATCTAGATTTTTCATGAGCTACTTACTATATTTCTAGTTTGAATTTACTAATATACTCTTAAATAAGAGCGATTAGAACAATTTAGATCATGGACCTTTGATCAATTCAGCCATCTCCGATTGATCTTCTTTAGGCTGGAGCCCACCTTGGCCCCTTAAAAGCTCTGCCTCTGACAACAAGTGCACACCACTCTAGGCTGCCCCCCGTGGGTTCACACATTAAATGCATACCGAGATGAATTTAATTTCCAATCAATCATATATTTGTCTTGCTTATCTTAATTATTCAGAAGAATGATTATACCAATGTTTTCATGTTGTAAATAAAGTCAATGGCATTATAAACTTATTTAGATTGAGTATATAAATTTTAATATTAATTGTCAGTTCATTATATTGTGGTATTTTACACCGCTGTAAAACACTTTAACTACAGTGTCTACATCAACATATGGTATATTAAAATTTATGTTGCGTGAAATTTCTCAAATATATTTGTAAATTGAAATTTTATAATTGTATGATCCCAAATATATTTGTAAATTGAAACCCTCTAGCCAGCAATCATTGTATGATCTCAGATTTCCACTGTTTCATTGGAGACGATACCGTTGTAAATTTTAGGTCCTCGGTTGGACCAATCCAAAGGCCACCACGTGGTAAGGTCTAGTAAGTCTAGGTTGTTTCAGGTTGTTAGTAGTCATGGTGGATAGAGTTTCCTTTTGGGGCTGATTTCTCTTCTTTTCTTTTCTTTTCGTCTTAAAGGTTTATTTGAGTCATTGAGAGTTATTGTAACAACGAACAATGAAATAAAATCTCAATGATAATTCGTTTGCAAGAAAAAAAAAAACGTGCAGAATTTTTAATTTTAAGGAGGATCATCCAATTCTGTAGCTTGATCTTAGCCAGTACGGGAAGGAAATAAGCCTGTTAGTAACTATTTTACTAGTGACTAAAATATAACAATAAAAAAGTATTTCCAGAAACTAAATCTGCAAGATAGGGGAACTCATGCAAATAAAAAGATTAGAAAACAACCAAGGAGCACTTTGATCTGTACATAAATTTATAAACTACATGACCTAAAATAGCAAACTAGATCATTTTCAAGTAAACTGCAGTAGATACAGAAATACTGGCATGTACCACTTGGAGAAGCATTTCTAGTATTAAAGAGCATTGAAGTAACCAAACCAGGCTCATCCATTTTCCCATTCTCAGTGTATGTCTTTATCAAGGCAGTGTAAATATATACAACAATCTGGCTGCAGATTATTGAGCGATACAATGTCCAAAGGACATTCATCACATCAGTAAAAGCTCCACCAGTTGTGTAGCAAGAAGAAAAAATATATACAAAACTAGACCTAATTTATAACCTATTTCTCTTTGTTTGCAGAGTGAATTTATCAATGCTCCATAAGTATTGTTTATTCATCAGGATTCAGGACAAAAGCCTCAATAAATAACTCCCTAAAATCCCTATTACCTCTTTCCAACAGCCGAGCTTAGAATATCCATTTAGAATACAAAATGCAATTGTATGTAACGAGATTTGTTGTCAATTAGACAGTTGTAAATGTTATTCTGGACATGGAGTCACAGGGTTACGGCTAAAGCTACAGCATTAGGACTAGCCTCTGAAATTTGTTGCAATTTATAACACTCGCATGAAATATGAAAACAATGAAGAAACATGTTAAGTTTTGAGAAGGAAAACTGATAATTGTTCTATTGATGTACTGTACAGTTACAAGTCTTTATAGGCTACTACTCTGAATAGAGGGAAATAAACGGTAATAAATGTTACCGTTACTAAGTTACCTACCTACTGTTGCCTTATACACTGTTGCCTAATTAAGAGGGAATATGCAACCCTTTTCTAATTAAGCAATTAGAATTGTTGGATGGTATATTCCCTTATTAGCCAATGACGAAAATACCCTCACGGGTCTGAGGCTAATTAATTACACCCTAATCACTCTTATTTCTCAACACTCCCCCTCAAACTAGGATGGTAGATATCGTACAATCCTAGTTTGCATGAAATTTTTTCAAATGGTTTACTGCTTAATCCCTTTGTGAGGATGTCGGCCAATTGATCTTCGCTCTTAACGAATGGGGTCTCGATCTCCTTTGATTGCACTTTTTCCCTAATAAAGTGACAATCAACTTCGATGTGTTTGGTGCGTTCATGAAAGACGGGATTTGATGCAATGTGTCTTGCCGATTGATTATCACAAAACATCTTCATTGATTCCTCGACTTTTATGTTTAAGTCGGTTAGCACTTGCTTAATCCACGTTAATTCACTTGCGGTGGATGCCATCGCTCGATATTCCGCTTCCGCGCTTGATCGAGCCACAACATTTTGCTTCTTGCTCTTCCATGTGACTAGATTTCCGCCCATAAACGTGCAAAAGCCGTAGTTGATTTTCTATCAAAGCTTCCCGCCTAATCTGCGTCTTAATAGCCACATATAGCATTAGTGTTATTTCTTTTCATCCAAATTCCCTTACGGAGTCCCCTTTAGATACCTTAATATTCGATTAACGGCATCTAAATGTGGTGATCTCGGTGAATGCATAAATTTACTTATTTGTCTAACGGCAAATGACATATCCTATTCGGTGACAAGTTAGATAAATTAATTTTCCTATGAGTCTTTGGAAAAAATGTATGTCTTTTAACGGCTCACCATCTTCGGTATTTAATTTTATATTTGGATCAATTGGAGTTGATATTGGCTTACATCCTAACTTTCCGGTTTCTTTAAGCAAGTCAAGCACGTATTTTCTTTGGGATATAAATAGCCCTTTAAATGAGTGAGCAATTTCTATTCCAAGAAAATATTTTAGTTTGCCTAAGTCTTTTATATCAAATTTTTGTTTAAGGTCTCTTTTAATGTAATTGATTTCTATTTGATTATCACCTATGATGATTAAGTCATCAACATAAACTAACACAACGGTTATACCATTTGAATTATTTTTGGTGAACAATGACGAATCGGCACTACTAATTTTGAAATTACAAGAAATTAAAAAATGACTAAGCTTGCCATACCATGCCCTTGGAGATTGCTTTAGTCCATAAATCGATTTTTTTAACCTACAAACAAGATTAGGAACGTTCTCTTTTCTATGGCCCGGTGGAAGATTCATATACACTTCTTCTTCAAGGGTTCCTTGAAGAAAAGCGTTCTTCACATCCATTTGGTGAAGGGTCCAACCATTGTTTACCGCAATTGATAATAAAATTCTTACGGTATTTATTTTTGCTACCGGTGCAAAGGTTTCATGGTAATCAATTCCGTAGGTTTGGGTATACCCTTTGGCAACTAGCCTTGCCTTATACCGTTCTATGGTACCATCACTACGATATTTAATTTTATACACCCACTTACAACCAACCGATTTTTTTGTCTTTGGTAAAAAACATATCTCCCACGTTTGATTTTTTTCCAAAGCTTGGAGTTCTTCATCCATCGCTTTACACCATTTTGGTTCAAGTTTAGCTATCTCAAAGACCTTAGGTTCTTCGATTTGTGATATAGAATTTAAAAATACGTAGTGATCATTAGTGATGTTATTATATGAAACATAATCTTGAATTGGATATTGTACCGAATACGTAACAAAATCCTTTAGTCTTGATGAAGGTTGAGTTTGTCGGCTTGATCTTCTCACCGGTACTTCATCTCCATGAGTTTCTTCTATATGATCTTCTATCTCGCCCTCTCCTTGTGATGATATATCGTCTTCACTTCCTTGATTACCTATATGAAAATGGTTTTCTACAAATATCTTTCTTCCTCCAAAGTTAGTATCACAAGGTAATACAAAATCATTTTGGGAGTATTGATCACAATACTTCTCTTCAATTGCTTTGTAAAACGGCTCATTTTCAAGAAAAATTACATCTCGTGAAATATAAAGTTTTTTGTTTTTTGGATCGTAACACTTGTACCCCTTTTTTTGAGAAGAATACCATAAAAAGATAGTTTTTATTGATGTAAAATCTAATTTATCTAATCTATTTTTATGGACGAAACCAACGCAACCAAATACTTTCAAGTGCTCTAGGTTGATTTTTCTTCCATAAAGAATTTCATAAGGGCTTTTAAAATATAAGTTGGTACTAGGTAATCTGTTTATTAAATATACCGCGGTAAGAATGGCTTCCGACCAAAAAGTTTTTGGAACGTTATTTTGAAAAAGAAGAGTTCTTGTCATTTCAAGTAAATGACGATTTTTCCGTTTGATACCCCATTTTGTTGAGGTGTATAAACACACGTGGTTTGATGAATAATACCCTTTGAATTCGTAAAATTTGAGAAATTTTGGTTAATAAATTCCGTTCCATTATCCGTTCTAAGGGTTTTAATTTTTTCTCATATTGTGTTTCTACCAAATTTGTAAAAGTTTGAAAATGAGAGAACACTTCACTTTTATTTTTCATGAGGTATAGCCACGTTGTTTTTGAGAAATCATCGATAAAAATAACAAAATATCTATACTCATTGTAAGAAGTTACGGAGCCGGACCCCATACATCTAATGTACAAGTTCAAATATTTTATTGCTTTTAGTGCTAGAATTACAAAAAGGAAGTTTTGTATGTTTTGCTAGCTTACAAACTTCGCACTTACTACAATAATCTTTAGAGAACTCAAACATATAATTTAGAATTTTATCTGATGATGCCCCACTCGTTTGTGCCAAAGTTCACTTAAATTATCATCTTTTCTACTATTGAAAATAAACTTGTTGCTATCCAAAAAATATAAGCTATTTTCTAAATGTCCTTCACCAATCTTCTCCCGGGTGACTAAATCCTGAAAAATCACAATCTTTTCTTTAAAAATTATTTCACAATTTAACTCTTTAGACAGCTTGCTAATAGATAAAAGATTAACTCGAGCAATTTTCAACATAAAATACATCTTGAAGATATTTCTTTGAAAAAACACTAATCATACCCCATCCTTTAATCTTGATCCGTTCATTATTTGCAACGGTAAAATATTGATCACTTATTAGGGTACGATAATTTTTTAGCAATGATTGATTACCCGTCATATGATCGGTGGCCCCTGAGTCAAGTACCCATTTAGTATAATTTTTTAATGTATTTTTAGTGCTAAGTCCTATGGTTAAACAATTATTTTTATTTAATTTCTCTAAACCAAAGGCAACGCTTTCACGTAGGGTATTTTTGAATTTTGGGCTTGCTCTTTCGCCATTTTTTGTTTCACCACAATATTTGGGTTTGGAGCTATCGGCCATCCGGGATTATTTGAGAGGAATCGTAAATCAAACCCGGGCCCGGGCCTCGATGATTTTCACAATTTATGTTTAAGCGACGACGTAGGTTTTCTAATCTGTCGAGTCGCTCTCCTTCACTCCTTGGTTTTGTCTCGTGCGAGTCACTTTTTATCGATGCCGCCCCCTCTTCTCCCTTTCTCCGCCATCTAGGTCTTTCGGAAAAACCTTTTCGCGCCGCCTCGTTCGATTCCTCTTTGTCTGAGACGAGGATGAAGGATCCAACATTTTTCTCGCGTGTGACCTTCCCGGTTGCGTAAATGGGAACACCCGTCCACCTCCCCTTAACCTCGCCTTTGCCGACACCGAAGTGATAAGCCGAGAAGGCACGCGCCTCTCGGCTTTGGGTTCGAGTCGAGGCCATTGCAACTCGCCTAGTCGCCTCTTGTCCGACCAAAGCTGCTTACACCGTCGAAACTCGCCTTCTCTCGTCGAAAGCAAGATCCGTGCTCGAATTGGCTCATAGCTTGAGTCCGTAGCCGCTAAGAAGGTATATACCCGATCGCCTCCTCCCTCTCGAGCACGTTCAGTCGGGCTTGTCGAGGCCCGTACAACTTTAATTCCTCGTATTTTGCTCTCACAAAGCCGATTAACTCGGAAATACCTCCGCTTCTTGCGAATTTGAGCAATTTCTTTCTTGAGTTGATAAATTTGTGAATGGCTATTTTTGTTACCGAATCGGGTTTCACGGCTTGCCGTAGTTCTGTGGGTCGTCTCACCGTAAAATGTTTCGATAGTTGTGGCTCTAAAGAATTTGAGATCAAGGTCATTACTTGACTATCGATCATATCCCATTCATCCCGAGCCTCTATTCCTTCACTTGGTCTTACTCTACCTCCATTGATATACCCGAGCAACCCTTTCCCTTTCGAGAGTTACCCCGGCGCCTTTTGCCCATGGAATGTAATTCTTGCCATTAAGAGGAGCATCAAGTTAGTTTTTGTGAAGCATTAAAATCGCATTTGGCCTTAAAATAGTGGAAATTTGAGTTTGGCTTTGTTGTGGGAAGGCGAACATCCCTTCTTGTGTCATTTTCGCTATTTCTCGCTTTTCGGTACTGATTTGCCTTGTTCTGGTATTTTGGTTTTTTCTGGTATTTTGAAAGCAAATTTTGTCGATATTGAACAGACATACTTTGACTTGCCTTGAACAGTTTTTTCTGGTATTTTGCTGAGCAGTTGCTTGACTTGCCTTGAACAGTTTGCTGGTACTGATTTTCTCGTTCTGATGCTTTGCTTTTTCTGGTAATTTGCTGAGCAAATATTGTTGGTATCGAATGTATACCAACTTGTCTTGAACAGCTTGCCCTTGTTGCCTTGTTTTAGTTTCTGGTATTTTGCTGATGTCTTGAACAGATACAGCTTACTGGTTTTGGTAATTTGCGGAATGTGTACCAGTTGTTTGATTCACTTGTAGTCTGATACGCTTCTTCCGACCGTTCGCTGCACGTTGAGCTTTTGTGCGATTTTAGAGTTAGATGGATCTAGGCTCGATACCATGTTAAGTTTTGAGAAGGAAAACCGATAATTGTTCTATTGATGTACCGTACGCTTACAAGCCTTTATAGGCTACTACTCAATAGAGGAAATAAACGGTAATAAATGTTACCGTTACTAAGTTACCTACCTACTCGTTGCCTTATACACTCGTTGCCTAATTAAGAGGGAATATGCAACCCTTTTCTAATTAAGCAATTAGAATTGTTGGATGGTATATTCCCTTATTAGCCAATGACGAAAATACCTCACGGTCCGAGGCTAATTAATTACACCCTAATCACTCTTATTTCTCAACATGAAAAATTTATGAAATGTACACAAAGAAAAAATACCCTTTTATTCTCGAGTCCTGCTCACTTTACAATTTACATTATACAAAAAGAAGAATTACCCTTTTAATCTCGAGTCCCTCTCACAAAGAGAGAACAAGTTCCCTTGACATCTGTTGACAACCGCTGCCAAGTTGTTTGATTCATTCTTCTATTTTCTTTTAATTTCGCATAAAATTAAGGTTAACCACAATCTCAAGTGCAAACTTCCATTAAGTATTGACTGAATAACGGTCATATCGACGGATGCACCAAAATATGCACGGATTGTTGAGCAAGCGATTATCAAGTAGCATAGCATATATAGTCCAAGCAAAGATTGTCATATCACCGAAATTCATGTAATATTGAACCACTACAGAGTAGACACTTGCAGTACAAATTTGGACGGTAAAGAACAAGCATACCAAATAGTCTTATTTTAATTCAGTAAATAACAAATGTTATGCAATCATTTAGACAACATTAACAAATGAATTAACTAAAGCTTCATGTGGCCAACACCGCCTTTAAAGGAGCCATAGAGCGGCCTCGACCTTCCGAAGCTGAAAATATCGCAATTTGGCATGAGTCGGGGCGGGCTCTCCATTACTTGTTTGTATTCGGTTAAGTGGAGCCCACCATAGACCCGCACGCCGAGGTTTCTCCCGAGGTGCATCAAATTTGACATGGCTATTGAAGAACTCCACCACTTCTTCCTTCTTCGCACTCGAGTGCGGCAACCTATGATTCAATAAGTCAATAATCCGTATTATGACCTTGGAAAATCTATACTTGAAAGTAAGCACCATTGTAATCAATCTTCAACCACCAAAGATTGTGAATGGTACACAACTTAAGTGATACTTTACTGAATTTTATATTTAGGATTATAGTGAAAAATCTGCACTGTGAGAAAATAGGATGTTGTGTCCGAGCGAGAAGCAAATATATACGTAATTTAATCGAAAAGCCAAAATAAATTAAGTACACAAAATCCCTCACTAGTCATAGTTTGGAAATCTGGTATTAAATCCATGCGTAACTCACCTCGGACTCTTTTCTATCAAAGAGATATGTCCCATCTCGAAATCTCTTTCCAAAAGAAATCGGCTTCTTCTCTCAAGTTCTTGTGTTTCTCCAATTTCGGATCGATTAATGCATTTACGCTACTCGCATTTTGAAACCTTCTACCTTAGCACCAAGAAATTAGTGAAACGCATGGCCAATGAAAAAGGACCTACCTTAAATTCCTCATCGACATTTCATAGAGGGTACTCTCAAACATATCAAGGAAAGCATTAACTCTGTCATCAAGATGTGAAGGATCCCGAAATGATCAATATATTGTTGTGTTAAAAAAAAAAGAGACGATGGACTTACACATGTCTTTGTTTTGAAATCACAAGAATTACTAAAAAAATAACCTATTACCTTCACAAGTAGGATCGAATAATAAATTCAAGTCCATGAACCCCCGAAACATTTCTACACAACAAGTCAAAAAGTATCAGAAGATGACTTTTACAACAACCTTCAACTAAAGTGCACAGCTTCATTGTTAGTTTTGGAACCTCCACTAATAGCATATAGTCTTAACATTCTTTTCTCTACTCTGGAGTTGTTGAAAGTAAATGAAACACAAGGTCTAGGATACTTTGGTCATTTTGCACTAAAAAAAAATAGCATATTAAAGTGATGCTCAAAATGTCTTTTATTCCTTCTTAACCATAAGCATGAACAAAGTGTTTTCCAGAAATTACATCTAATATTTAAGCTACTTCAAGTTTTAATAATTTTAAATTGAAGGATATCCCTCAGCTAGTATACAGCTCAAATATCAATCACACATATTCCACTATTTTTGTAATTTCAATACTTGTACCTTTGCCTCAATAAGGTTATGTAACCTAGTTGTTCAACAGATCTAAGCTGGTAAAAAGCAGGTTGCTTGGCAACAAGAGCAAGTAGCTGAAGTTTCACGTTCATTTTCATATTGTCTTGATGAACCTTGTAAACATTAAAAAAGAAAAAGATCATAGTATGGACCAATATCTTGGATTTATACACATTATGGTCAACATCTGCTCAAAATAGATAAAAAGTCTGTTTTGGAGAGGGTGCGGGTGGGCTCTTTTAATTGGTTCCTTTCATTACACTTCTTATTTTTTTTTTCTTCTGTGGGAGGGGACTCGGTGCTTCACATTAATACACGCCGCTTAGCAGGGAAATACACCATCCCAAAAACAAAATATCATGATGATGCCCTGTATAATAGTGAAAATGAGGCAAAACAAACAAAGTCAACCTGAATATAGTTCACAATGGCAGAATTCCCATCAATCGGATTGGATCCCTCAACTGCATAGTAGTACCTCAAACCATTTTGAAGCTTCACAATTCTTTTTGTTGCATGTTGAGAAGGGAATAGTGGTTTGCTCGGAGAGTTTGAAGCCTTGAACAGAACCTCCTCAATGTGCTCAATAGTTGATTTGGCTTCATTTAGTTTAATATTCCCTATAGTGACATCAAACTGAAGCATCAACAATAATGTCTATTTTAAAATTAAAATTGTGAGCATCAAAGCGAAATCAAAGAACTTCCTTGTGTTATCAAGCAATGCACGAATGTGCCTCCCTCTTTTAATACAAAAGTTCACACTTTAGATTTAAAATTAACTATTAGAAGGCCTGGTTTCTCTTAATGTGTCAGTTGAACAGAAGGCACAAAGAAAGCTCCTGAATTTCTCTCCTTTATAGAAAGGAGTGTTTATGTAGAAACAACTGATAGCATCATGAACTAAGTTTATCTACTCTCACCCATCTTTTGCAAAAAATGGAAAAAAGCAGAGTACTTCTGGAGCTGATAATAAGTAGGGCTTCAGACAAATTTCTATAAAACCTTTGCGATCACAAGTTTCAAATTTCAATGCTAGCTATACAAAATGCTACATTATAAATTCTAGATCGACCGAGTGTTGTAGCACCCAAATCAATTGATGCATTCTATCTGAAACGATTAATTCAAGCACAATCATGCCATTGGTTTCAACACGTGTCTTTGGTATTATGTACATGAACGGACGATCAATTGTTAAGATGAAAACCTCGACATGTAGCACTCAAGATAGGTTTTCCTGAGCAAGATACAGTGTGAACGGTGAGAGAGTCATTTGGCTCCACATGTTGAAGAGCTTCAAGTTCTTCATTCCAAGGCCAAGTATGTTCTTCTAACATTAGAGAGCAATAGTACATTGCTTGTCCGTATGGTGGGTGAAACTTACAGTTCTCATACTCTTTTCTTAGACTTTCCTGGACTCATCAGAAAAGGCAGATATATATGTAAGTTGTTAAACACTTATTAAAATTATAAAAGGGAGCATCTCAGCTGCTCCGAAGTTTGTTACAACTGACAACTACTGATAAAAGGCGATAGATTTGACAATCTCCGTGTTTTAAGGTATATAAAACACTTCCAGGGTTAAAGATACTCTTATATTTCATAATGGTGACAAAAGTTCCCATTTCAGTTTTCACAATAATTTGGGTGGGTTATACAAGATAATGTATTGCAGTGGAAATGATTTCCAGTTGTTCACAATTTTAATGTAATTTAAAAGATAAAAGAGAAAAAATCACTTCATCTACACTACAATGAAACTATGAAAAACTATCAACTTTATATATCACCTTGATTACAGAAAAGCGATCAGGTCTAACTTCAAAATCACCAATTTTGCTAATAATCATGTCCAGAAGGATCCTCATTTTGTGATTATACCCAACACAAATTATCTGCACAACCATCAATTAGTTAGAGTCTTCAGCGGATCAAACAAATAAACTTATCGTACAATTCCAACAGATAATAAGATTTTATCTTAATGTAGATACTTTCAAAATTTTAAATCTTAACCTCAAATCCAAGATATCGGTGTGGCTTATTACATATGACAATCCAATGAACATCAAGATCATAAGCTGAAAAATGTTATCCAATGATAAAAATATAGGGATGATCATTAACAGAAAACCCTTAAAAAAACTCAACAGAATAGCTTCATTCCAGGAGCCCTGAACAAATCATTTGGGCACCTAGGAGTCCCATAACATATCTTACAGGAAAATATATCCAAACAAAATAATTGCCAATCAGAACAATTCAAAAATGATTATTGGAATCAAGATTTAAATTCAAATTTCTAGCCCAATTGCGACTCTTTATCCTTTTCTAGTTCTATTTATCAGAAACTAATGCCTTATATCTTGCCAAATGAGCTTATTAAATATATGATGCTTTTTGAGATACCAATGGAAGAAGAAATTTATGAAGAATAATATGGGAACACATAATCAATCAGAATGAGAATGGTTGAAGTACATTATTGCTTGCCTTAGGGGTTGATTCTTTTTGACAGAAAAGAAAACAGAAAACACATTAACAACATTTGCATATAATATTTCTCACCATATTCATTTAAATAATCCATAAGCAATATAGTGAACATTTTTGTAAGGACGGATGCTTCAGGCGAGTGGTTGGATTCTGGGCAGTTAAAATTTATTCTGACGTAAGCTTTTGGTGTGAAGAACATGGTATTTGGCTTGTACCACAACCTTGAAAATGGTGACTTTTTCAACATACAAGGATACCTAGCCTGCTAGAACCAAACAAACAGTAAGTGAACAATGAAACTAATTTAACAAAATATAGACTGGATACGTAGTTAGGTTTTGACCTTTTCCTGGGCACACTTCAGCGACAAGTCAGTTGCGATAAACACATTAGGCTTAGGTAGACTCAAGTTTTGATCAGGAGCTTTTTCCATCCAATTCTGGAAAATCCAAGTCAAGTTAATAGAAAAAAAGTGAATTAAAACCACAAATTATTTACGAAAAATCTAAAAATAAACTATGAGTTCAATTGTCGTCAGAATAACCTAGAATAAATTTTGAAAGGCTAATTTAGCCCGAATAGACAAGAAAAGGATTGAGAGAAATAGCTTGGGGGCACATGACTGAGACAAAGTTGAATTTGAAATTCTCGAGTGCCTGATCATGACAGTAAGATAACTACTGTTTCAAGTTCCATTGTACTGATTATGAAATAATTCCAGCTAAACAATCGGAATACAGGAAGAAGAGTTGATAACATTTGGAGATAAACAATAAACTTATAATTAAACAGGAAGTGAGTAAACCATTTGAAAAGTGAGTGCCCACCTTTAATGTCGAGATATCAAGCTTCTCTACAGTATACTGTGTGCCATACCATGGCTCAGTTAAATCTGTACACCCTTCAAACTTTTTTGACTGACAAAATATCCTAAAAACTACAAAATTAGAATAATGGCAATAAAAGCAAGATAAGCAGATTATGATATAATTGGTGGGCCAATGACTGAAATAAAGTTCATTTTTTAAATTATTGACATGTATAAGAAATACTGAGTTTCACCTGACATTGCTTAGTGTAAGCTCATTTAACATATTTTCAATGGTATCTGGAGCAAACTTTGACGGGAGAGATGACCCAACTAGCCAATCTTCAGGAGGATGCAGCTATATTTATAATTACATGAAATTAAAAATCAACCCAAAATCGGTAAATATAATTGCATTACAATCAGTAGTCAATACCTGCATCTTTAAAGCAACATCAAGTGCATAATAAATGGGGGGACTTTTATCTTTATAGTGAAATCCAGGCTCTCGTATGGCCACAAGCTAAAAAGAGAATGACAATCAATATAAACCATCACTTCACCAGAAACATCACACCAGAAGGAATGAAGGTAAGATCAACTACCTCATCAAATATCCATTTTTGGACTCCAGAATCTTGCAGTAGTTTAATATATTTGAAAACCAACCCAACAACATCATCCAAATGCTCTGAAGTCCACAAGGAATGAAGGATTAAGAACAACAAGTGAAAAAAGTTTACAAATCATTCAAAATATGGGATGTACCTTGTCCAGCATCAGTGAGCTCTATACTGGTGAAGAAAAACGAAAATGCATAGCCATACCCCATTTCACCAACGCTCAAACTAATGGCCCATCCTTAAAATTATCACATTCAAATGTTTTTCAATAAAAAATAGATATGTATTCGGCATGCAAAAAGTATAGGCATGCTTTACATCCATATATCTCTAAATTTTCAAACTATAAGTATATAGGATATAAACCTACTACCACTTGGGGGTGGTATATATTTTTATACCACTAACTTGTTACTTGAAACACAAAATCAAGAGTTCATTTACCAAATAAACCTCTGTATGTACCCTGAATGAAATTCATATAATTCAGATAATAAAGGCCATCCTATTTGTGTTGTTTAACAAAACACTAAAAAGACCCCCAATGTAGACAAATACATGCGCTGGCCTTTTTACTCTCCAGGTTACTATAAAATCTTCAACAAAATGGGATTATAATTTTTACAAACAACTTAGTAAAATGACACAGACAAAGTGCAACAGTTCAAAATTTCCCATTTAACAGGGGTATTTAGACTGTACCATAATGGTAAAGCATCACCTGGAGTAAGTGTCCCAATATCAACATAAACGACATTCAAATATTGGACATCACAAACACCCTTAAAAGCATACAATTTATCCACTCTATGTTGCTACGTCTCCATGTCCGCAAAAGATGCCATAACTACCCACTTTCCCGATCGCTTCTTCATCAGGCATCTTTTAAAGTGAAATGTTCACATATTACTTGAATAGAAATATTGCGGGTTATACATAGCTGCCCTCTTCAAGAAGGTATAGTTCCATAAAATATAAATATTATGTATGGGAATTTTAAAATTTTCCTAGACCAAGTGACATGAAGATAAAAATAGCATTTACCGAGCTTTTTTAACACACTAAAGAGAGAGCCTTCTCCTTCATGGTCAACTAGATGCCTCAGGTACTCACTAGGGCCTTCCTTATAGTGGCGTATACCAGGTTTTATCGGCCAAATAATATTCACTATGTGATGATACTTTATAGGCACTGCTTTAATAAGGATCTGCCATATTTGGGCAACAGATATTTAGCAAAAAGTCAAAAAAAAAAAACGTTTCTTTTACAAAGCTTAACTAAATATCACCAGAACTAAACAAGAAAATATCATGACTGGAGATGTTCAAACAAGGTTCACCCAGAGAGAAATCAAATGGATTTCTTGAAATATTTCGAACACCCCAAACTTACTCTCAACTAAGCTCGAATGTCATCAAGATTTTCTACATTCCAATTAACAAAAGTTAGTACCGAAAAATGTTCAAAATTCGGATATGAAAAGTATAAACGATGCTAACACCTTTAGCATAGACAACTAGTTGCATCGAGTTCGCAGAATAGTTATTCTCATAAAATTTGAGCAATTCGGATCCGGTATCCAGTCCTTAGCTTTCGGTTGTACCTCTAGGGTCTCCCAACTTCCTGTAACAACCGAAAAAATTAGTTATATTATCAAATGTAAATCAAATCAAATAATTATAACAGACAAACAATAATCATAAAAGAAAGTGCAGAGAATAATGAGTTCACCACTACTAAATTTATGATACGGATGGTCCTCGGAAGAGAGATGCTTATGAAGCTGAACAATGTCATCAAAACACAAGGGAAATAGTTACAGAAAAGAAAAGAAAATATGAGATAATTGCATAACACTAACAATAAAGTTACCTGATACATTCGCTGATCGTCAACCAACAGATTTTCCTGGTGCGCTATTTGGAGTGTTAAACACATAAATAATATAAGAATTAAGGGAACAAGGCTGCTAAACATAACATCAAAGAAAATTGAATTTAAACAACACCATTGACAATTACCAGAGTCGACAGCTTTTATCTCCCTAATCGTGGCATCAGCTGACATCAGTGGGTTGATAAAGAACTGTGCAAATCTAACAGAAAGAGGGGATGAGCAAGAGGATTGAAGAAAACAAATAAACAAAAAAAAAGTTGAAGGGGCTGACTGATAACTAAACAACAATTTATTTATGTTAATAATTCAAATACCAAAGTTCAGACAACAAATTCAAACAACAGAACTTGTTCTATGTTATGAGCTATGCTTGTCCATCAAAAATCATACAATATGCTGAAGCTCATTTGGTTCAAAATGAAGAGGTATAAAAAACAACAACATAGAATTAGTCAGAACAAGCCATTAACTTAGACTTCTTGATCTCATAATAAACAAACTTTAAATATAGTTTGTAATGCATGCACATGCTGTGAAATTGAACAAAATGAACAGCTTAGCTTTTGTCATTTAAAATTTTAATATTAAATAAATCATTAACATGACAAAAACACTTTGCAAGGATGTATCATAAAAAATGTTGCAGGCAAATCCCTCCTAAGCAATAAAGAACACACCTATCTAAGGCTTCCTCCAAACAGTCAGCATTAATATCAAAATAGAAGTTGGTATTCTGTAAGAATGTCAACGCATTCCAAGAACCACCATGCTAACAAGTTAAACAAATAAAAAGACAAAATGTTCCAAATTAGTGCCACATATTATGCCAGGAATGCATAATGATGCAAAATTTTGCCAATAAAACATGAAAGTACTTCTGTAATGAATTTTGAGTAACCGTCTTCTACAGGATATTTCTCGCTAGCATAAAATAGCATGTGCACTGCAACATAAAAAAAAAGATACACATTAAAATTATCAAATCAATTGCAAGTTTCAACAATTAAAATTCATGTAATGAACTGGAAGTTCTTGTTAAAATTTGAATGTAACAAAAATATTTACCAAGTATATTGGTAGAACTAATTTTAAAATCAAAGAAAAAATTTGACTTAAGACTAAGGACGTACTAAGAAGATGTGCAAGGCCTTCTAATCCCTCAGGATCACAAAAACAACCAACAACAACGTTCATGGAAGCTGCAGCCTGGAAATGAAAAGAATGTAGAACAAAAAATGGCACAGAAAAGGATGTAAAGAAGAAGGAATGGTGGTACTGTAAGAGCATAATTGAATTTGCGCTACTCAGAATTGGTGTGGAACAATTCAATACTTCTACGGATTGAATAGAATTCAAGCTAGCTGAACCATGTAACCCATTTTTTGTCAGAAAAGATTTCAACCCAAGAAATGTCATGTTATAGATAATAGTATTGAGAGATATTATAGTAAATAATTAGTGAGGAATAAATAGTAAAAATAGAAATTAGATGGGATGGTTATCTATATAAACCATCCTCTCTCATTGTAATAATCATAGAAGAAATAAAAATGAATTAGATTGTGTTGAGAATTTGTTCTCTTTTATCCTTCTCTTCTTTATCCCATTTAACCCAAAAATATCAAAATCCCTTCATTATTATCCAAATCCTCTCAAAGACACCAAAGATCCCATCTTCTACCTCACAACTTTCATCTAAAACATTAATATTAAATTACTTTAAATGTGTGACATTTGGTATCAGAGCTCAAAGATCGCATCTGGGTCTCGAGTTCACTTCTTCGATGGACCTCATATAATGGATGAAAGGACTACCACAATACCATAATTCATCTCGACATTAGCATCCTCCCCACCAATCCTTTTTTCAAGAACATCCAAGATGTCACGATCATGCCCCATACCAACCACCCTCACCCTATGGTCACTCACACCACTTACCAACAATTCAACCATCAATTATGTTTTCAAGAACATCTAAGACATGGTGATTTCTACTTTCAAGACGACAAGAATTGAATAACAACCATGACAAGACCAATCAAGATCGATCATCCACTTAAAGACACCCCTTCACCACCTCCCATGTCAACCATTCTTCAACAACACAAGTTGGCATCGGCAAGATTCGAAGCACAATGGGCACGAGTAGAAACATCACTTCTTACACTCATGAACATGGTACGAGAAAATGAGGGACGAAAGAATGAAGAGTTGGAGATCATAACAAAGGATGAGCTAGATGGCAAGTCACATGGCGAGTTTGATGTCGATGAAAGTGCAAATTTCAAAGTCGAAGTCAAGGCAAATGAGGATTTCAAAGTCGAGGAAGAAGATCAAGATCATACTCAACAAGAAGATTATCATTCTCCTCCCCAAGATGATCAAGACCTTACTCAACAAAAAAATCAAGATTATTCCGATCAAGAAGATCAAGACAATCCTCATCACAATGATCTCGCCTCACTAGAAATAATTATCCACCATGAGGCTCTCATGAAAATTATCCTACAAGACACTTTGTATGATGACCCATTTCTATACGTGTGTCATTCATCCCGCTCGCATGACAAAAAAACTCGCCTCATCCACTTAAAGATAAGGCCGCACCTCCATCTTGATATGTCAGGGTTAGAACTATATTCCGAGCTGGGAGCTGTTGGGAAATTATGTGACTTGGTCAACCAGGCGGAGGATATAAACTTAAGGCGTCTGTGGGCTTTAAGTGAATTGGGCTGGGAACACAAAGACAATGACGATGCCCATTGCGAGTTGGTGATCCATGTCGGGGAAATGTAGAGCGTGTGGAGGATCGAACTGGAGAGGAAGAGCAAGGCCGTTAGGGAGCCGTTGTTGACAGATTCGTTCAGTTGAAGATTATTATGCATTTTACTTTTATTTTTTTATCTCACTAATTTCTTTCTTATAAGTAGCGATTATCTGCGCACTGTAAGGGATTGACGAATATTTTTCTCTCTATGAACATTGACACTTAACCTATTATCAGTATTAGTATCAATAAACATCATTTTACATCCATTTCTTTCATTTTCCTCAATTATCAAAATTAGTTCGTTGTAATTAGTATCAGAGCACCGATCACATCTGGGCACCTTCTTCCACCATTGTTTGAATAGTCTTGTAGCTTAATTTGGTTAAAATGGTTACCAAGGCTGATCTGGATCGTACCGCTGTCGAGTTCCAGGCTAAGCTCGATCGATTTCAAGCAGAAACGATTAAGCGCCTAGATGAGTCATCTGAAGCTACCAAGTTACAATCACTGATTGATAAGGAGGCGCTTATGCAGTCCTTGCGTGAACAAATATCCCAATCCATAGCTCAGTAATTTCTAGAGTTCCAATTTGAGATGGACAATAGGCCAACACCTCCGCTATCTCATCAGCCACCATCACCGGCGGATTCAGACAAGTCTCAGTTCATCCTTACTAAGGATCGTCGACCCCCTCTTCATGGGTCTGGTTCTCGCTCAATCCCTTATGGATTCTGGTCAGCGTACCGATCGGTACGTTATTTCGTGTTCTGACTGTCCTGGCTTCAATGGGGATAACATTATTGAATGGCTTCGCAGATGTCAATCTCATTTTGATATGCATCAGGTACCTGACAACCTCAAAACTCAACTAGCAACAATTTAATTTCGTGATAAGGCCAATGAGTGGTGTGATGGGTTCCTTATAGATCATGACCCACCTGATTGGTCTGCCTTAGTTCGGTTAGTAAAGAAACGGTTTCAGCGTGCCAGTAGTAGGAATGAAATGGAGGAGCTGAAAGAGCTTGAGCAAACAGGTACGGTTGAAGAGCATATTGAGAATTTTGAGAGGTTGAGAACTAGATTACTACTGAAAAATCGCCTGTTTACTAAAACTGATTTCTTAGATGTTTTCATTGGTGACCTCAAGAGTGATGTCAAAGCTTTAGTTAAAGCCTTTAAGCCAACCACCTTGGATGATACTTATGACTATGCATTCCATATGGAAAGTGCTTTAGATAGTCATCTCAAAAAGCTGAAATTAAACCCTAAACCAATTCAATCTCATTCCACCTTCAAATCCAATACTCCTGTGACTTTCAAACCCATCCCACCACCTAATGTTGTTTCCAAAAATACCCTTATTGATCAAAGAAGGTTGTTGGGCTAATGTTTCAAGTGTGGGGATAAATACTTCCCCGGCCACCAATATAAAGTCAAAGTGCAAATGCTCTTGGGTCAAGATCAAGAGGATATGGCTGGAGTGGAGACATCAGTACCATCTGTAGAAGAGGGAAACATGACACCAGAGGAGGCAATTGTTTCTTTACATGCAACTCACTCTAGCCCTCATAGCAGTACCATGAGATTTAAAGGGTATATTGGTAAAATTTCAGTTTGTGCATTAATTAATAGTGGGAGTACCCACAGCTTTGTGGACCCATCTGTATTACATGGTCAGCAGTTTCAAATTGAAGAAACCAATGCTTTAATTGTTATGGTTGCAAATGGGGCCAGAATGGTTACGGATTCCAAATGTACAACTCTCACTTTTACACTCCAAGGCCATGAATTCACTGGTGATTTTCGTTTGTTACAAATACAAGGTTATGATCTTATACAGGGGGTTAGATTGGCTATCAAGGTTTGAACCTATGTTAGTGGGTTGAATAAATGGATTGAGTTTGATAGACAAGGCGCCACTGTCAGACTTCAAATCCAAGAGGAACAAGTCAGAAGCGTATATGCAAGAGATTCAAATTGCAGAGATTCAAATTGCACAGATTTGGATGTGTGAAGCTGAGCAGGAGCAAATCCTGAAGGGAATGTTGACTGTTCCAACTGTGCTGCAGCCAATTTTACATAAATATATGGCAGTGTTTGAACAACCTACCTCATTACCACCACAAAGGGACATTGATCATAAAATTCCCTTACTACTCCATTGCAAACCCATAAATTTAAGGCCCTATAGGTATTCATATTTCCAGAAAATGGAATTGGAAAAGATTGTGACAGAACTGCTGACTAATGTTGTGATTCGACCTTCAACAAGTCACTTTGCATCTCCAGCTCTATTAGTCAAGAAAAAAGATGGCTCTTGGCGCCTTTGCATTGATTATAGACAATTAAATTCCTAAACCATAAAAAACAAGTACCCTATTCCAATTATAAAGGATTTACTTGATGAGCAAAATGGTGCAAGTTACTTCTCTAAAATTGACCTAAGGTCGGGATATCATCAAATTCACATGAATAATGATGATATAGCTAAAACAGCCTTTAGAACACATGAGGGCTGCTATGAATTTCAGGTTATGCTATTTGGCCTTACAAATGTCCGACAACTTTTCAAGCTTTGATGAATCATATCTTTAAACCATACTTAAGGAGGTTTGTTCTTGTCTTCTTTGATGATATACTCATCTATAGCAAGGACCTTTCCTCCCATGTAGATCACTTGAAATTGGTTATGCAGAAATTGGTTGAACATCAATTGAGTGCTAAATGGTCAAAATGTGCATTTGGGGTCACAACAGTGGAGTATTTGGGGCATGTCATCAATGCCAACGGAGTTAGCACTGACCCTCAGAAGATTATGGCAATACAACTGTTGAGATATTGTATGTTTTACGGGTTTCTTGGGGTTTCTAGGGACCTAGAGATAAATAGGTTAAAAGTCAGGGGGTTATTTGTAAGAAGACATGTAAGGCTTATATAAGCCCAAATGACCATTATTCAATACACAGAAAATATTTTGCACTTTTCAGTTTTATTCAATATAGTATCAGAGCCAAAAACCCTAGGTTAACCCTCTCTTCCAAATGCCGCATCAGGAATGTAGCTGCCACGCGCCACCGTAGTTGTCGCCGATATCGTAGACCGCCGCCGCCAGGGACCATATCTCGTTCAGCCGATCCGATCGGACTGTCCGATCGGATCCGACCAGTGTTGTTAGTTAGTCGAAGAGGCCGGCGTGGGGGGCCGATACCTCACGATACCCGAGAAGCGGGATTGATCGGGCTTGCTGACTAGTCGGCTCGAATCTTGATGACATAAATCAAGATTGAGTCAAGAAGGAGATAGGGAGTGAGTTTAAGCTGGAGTTATGGCAGAGGAAGGTAAGAATCCAATGGAGGGGGTGATGACGAAGCTGAGCGCCACTGAGCTCTAGATACTGATGCGAGCGTTCGGTGTGGCGCGAGCGAGAGCACACCTGACCGTGCGGAGGATAGATCTTCCATCGCTGACGAAGCTTGATGGATCGCCTTCGTACTTGAGTGGTCGCGTCGGGTGAAGTACACTCTGGAGGTAAGGATCCGGAGGGTACTTGACCGGGGACAAAAGGAGCCACCGAGGGATCTCCAATGGCGGGGCGAGTGGAAGTCCACTCACATGACGGTATATACGTGGCTTCGAGTTCATCGACTCCTCTATCGCTTCCACAAATGGATGGCATAGAGCGGGTCAAGGATGTCCGGGAGAAGTCGAAGAGAACTTATGATGGAGTGGGAAACAATCTGAGAGTGTTCCGGATTGAGAGAGAGATAGAGGCAGTAGTGCAGGGAGATAGATCGATTCAGGAGTATGCCACAGATCTGGAGCGATTGTGGACAAATTATGATTATTTCTCGTCAGCCGCATGCTGTAGGGATCCCGAGTGCCAGAGAGGGCACGTGATACTCAGAGGAGGACTATGCATTTCATGAGGGGGTTGAGCTCGACATTTGAGTTGAGGTGCGCAGGGTTATTAGCACAGCCGAAGATTCCCTCACTGGAGGAGACGATCTCGGCCATAATACGGGAGGAGAGCAGGATTGGGCTCCAGTCTGGTATGGCGGGACTTCCGGGGTGAAGTCGACTTGCGCCTCCAAGTCGTAATACCGGGTACATGGGACGAGACTCGGGAGTGTTACAACTGCGGTGAGGTAGGCCACCCGGCGCGCGATTTTGCACTAAGCCACCGAAGGAGAGGAACTTGGGAGGAAGAGGTCGGGCCTGGAGGTGGTGGCGGAGGCGAGAGGTGGCGGAGGGGTGGAAGAGGAGGCTACCGAGTGCACATCCGACGGTAGCAGAGAGGGGAGAGCGAGGAGACTGTGGTCTTTACTGAGGAGGATCAGGAGTTTCTAGAGATATTGAAGAGGAAGCAGAAAACAGCGGGTGAAGGGAAGCGTGCGCTCGATGATGCATCCACCTCATCTTCCTCGAGGGTAACATTGCTTCCTTTGCTCACTCACCTGTGTACCTCGGGTATTGGTGATACACTTGCTCTTGCATCCATATCTGCCACTAGAGCACCGTTCGGATAGTTGACTCAGTGCGTTTCGACATGTGACCGGTGTCTTTGCTAGGGAGTTTTCTTCCTATACTCACCTAGCAGTCCCGTAAAGCATCCAGACACCACGGTACGCTCAACCTAATTGGTAAGGGTACCGTGCAATGTACCAACACTTTGACCTTGTCTAATGTTTTGCATGCTCCTTCCTTTCCTGTGAATCTTTTGTCCATAAGTGTCATTATATCACAACTAAAATGTGTGGTTTTGTTTGATATTCCAAAGGTGATCTTCCAGGAGAAGGAGATCGGTAGGCGACTTGGGACTGGCACATGGCATAGTGGCTTGTGATACCTGGATAGGGAGAGTATGGACTCGGCTCTTTCATCCATTGTGGAGGGTACTAGAGGAGTTGGGAGGAGTGTGAAGGACTTACTGCTGCTGCATCATAGGCGCTTAGGTCACCCCTCTTTTTCTATTTTGGGTAGGTTGTATCCGCCTTTGTTTGAAAAGGCTAATAAGGAAAATTTGTTTTGTGATGCGTGTGAGTTGGGGAAACACACGGGGAGTTCATATTCTAGTTCTGGGAATATGAGTTCTTTTGTTTTTGTCTTAATGCATTCTGATGTATGGGGGCCTTGTCCCACAACTGCTATGAATGGATTTAGATACTTTGTTTCTTTCATTGATTATTTTTCTCGTGTGACTTGGCTTTATCTGATGAAAAATAAGAGTGATGTGTTTGCTTGTTTCAAAGACTTCCACAAAGGGATTTAGACCCAATATGGTACAGTTGTGAAGGTATTAAGGTCTGATAATGGGACGGAGTACACCAACAAGGCGTTTGGGGAGTACTTATCATCTCATGGGATACAACATCAAACCACCCGTCCATACACACCGGAGAGCGAAATGGGGTAGCGAACGGAAGAACGTACATCTCCTTGAGATTACTCGGAGCATGATGATGTCAATGAAGGTACCAAAATACTTGTGGGGGCAAGCGATTCGACGGCCGGCTACTTGATCAATAGGATGCCCTTGCGGGTATTAGATTGGAAATCGCCGATTGAGATGTTGAAAGGCAAGAATGGGGATGTTTTGCCTCTCAAAACCTTTGGTTGTGTGTGCTTTGTACAAGATAACGGACAAATGTGGGAAAACTAGATCCAGGGCGGTGAAGTGTGTGTTCGTTGGGTATTCGGCTACTCGAGAAAGGGTATGTGTCTTTGGAGTCCCAGAGAGAGAAGATTGTTTGTTAGCATGGATGTCACATTTAGAGAACTTGAACCATACTACTCGATCCGGTCGCATCGCTCACTTTGGTGACTCGCTCGATACAAGAGGTATGAGGCGAGAGGGGAGAGTGATAGTAGTAGTGAGAGGAGGATGGTGAGTGTGGGGGATATTCGTTGTCCGCTTATGGATTCGGATATGGTGTCAGTTGTGGAGACCGAACCGGGAAATGATGAAACTCAGGCTCAGGGGGAGTTAAGGGTGTATACGAGAAGAAGAAAACAGAATGAGAAAGCAGTGCCTACAGTGCCACTTGTGCCAAGTCCCTCATAAAAGAACTTAGAACAGAATAGATAGAGAGAATAGATTGATTGAATTGCAATTATATTGATTCATTGTAATGATACATATCCTTATATAGGGTAATTACCCTTGTAACTAATTTCCAGAAGTTTGTTACAATCATCTCTAGAACCTACTACAGCTGTAACTAATCTAAATCTTGAATAATCTTGTTGAGGCGCCATGTCACTGTGATTTGTTTGTGGCCCAATTATCCTGTAACCATCTGTATACTCAATACGCCCTCAAGTTGAACCGATCGATGGATCACATTCAACTTGATCGCAAAAATTCAAAATGTGGCGAGAACGGCTTAGTGAAGCGATCACCACGGGTCTTTGGAACACACAAACTTAACTTGCAATTGATTGGATTGAACCCTTTCCCTAACAAAATGATAATCAATTTCGATGTGTTTAGTACGGGCATGGAATTGGGGATTAGATGCTAAGAAGGTTGCACCTATATTATCGCACCATAAAATTGATTTGTTTTGGATAAACACCGAGCTCTGTAGTAAGTGTTCTAACCACATCACCTCTTGGTTGCAGCGCCAAGCTTCTATATTCGGCTTTACACTAGAGCGAGAAATCGTGGGTTGTTTCTTAGCACACCACGAGATCGAGGTTTTGGCCTAAGAAAACACGGATCCGGATGTAGATCGTCCGTCGAGTTGTCACCACCCCATCGAATCCGAGAACGCATGAATTTGGGAAGAGGAGCTTCGTAAAATTGTAACCCATAATGAAGCGTATCAGCAATGTAACGAAGAACCCATTTCGCAGCTGTCCAATGCTCTTCACTAGGGGAATACATATATTGAGAGAGTTTGTTTACAGCGAAAGATAAATCGGGTATGGTTAAAGTAGCATACTGCAAAGCTCCAAGCACACTTCGGTACAAATGTGGATCCTTGCAAGGTACAGAATCAGTGATAGAAAAGGAGGTACCAGAAGCCATGGGAGATAAAATGGGTTTGCAATTCATCATGTTCACTCGCTTGAGTAAATCTGTGAGATATTTAGTTTGAGTAAGACATAGCCCATTTTTGTTGTTTGTGGCCTCAATGCCTAGGAAGAAGTGTAGAAGGCCAAGGTCTCGGATGGCAAACCTGGATTTTAGTTGATAGATACACTGATCTACTTGAGTAGGATCTCAACCAAGAATCTACGATATCATCAACATATACCAAGAGAATGAGAATTTGACCATTATGGTGAGCAATGAACATGGAAGGATCATAAGTACATGCTTTAAATCCAAATGCAAGGAGAGTTGAGCTCAATTTGTCAAACCATGCTCGTGGAGCTTGTCGAAGTCCATAGAGGGATTTGTGTAACAGACACACCAGTTCTGGATTGTTGGGATCGATAAAGCCTGGAGGCTGATTCATATAGACTTTTTCATTTAAATCACCGTTTAAAAATGCATTTGACACATCTAATTGCCTTATAGGCCAATTGAAGGTCAAAGCAAGAGAAATGATAACTCTTATTGTTGTTGGGCGCACCACAGGACTGTATGTCTCTTCAAAGTCTACCCCAGAAATTTGATTGAACCCCTTTGCAACCAAGCGAGCCTTATGTCTTTCAATGGTTCCATCAGCATTTTGTTTTGTTTTGAAGACCCATTTACATCCTATTACTCTCTTGTCAGGTGGTAGGGGTACCAAAGTCCAAGTATTGTTCTTTGCCAGGGCATTTATCTCTTCTTCCATGGCTGTGCGCCATTGTGGTGATTTGTTGGCTTGATTAAAGGTTGTAGGGTTTGAGTCAGATAAGACATGAAAAGAAACAAATTCTGGGTATGCTCTTTTTTTATAGGTTCGATCCTTAGTTCTTGTCACCATGGTGTGTGAGGGGACAGCGTTGGGATTTGGAGGTAGATGCAAAGGCAGCACAGGTGGTACATCCCTCACCCTTTCGTTTGGAAACCAAAGGTGGAGATTTGTTGGTGTTTGAAGGCCGGGTCGGATCCACATTAGCAAAGATTATGGGCCTTCGAGCACAATATGGGCGTGCGTCTCGATGCGTCATTTGAATTTGAAACTGGAGCGCGCGGTTGGTCATGTGGACTGCCTGATTGCTCTGTTTTGTTCTGTGAGGATAAAAGAATGGAGAGAGGTGCCGATATCTGATCTTGGGAGTTAAAGTCCTGAAGAGTCATAGAAAACTTTGCAAAAGGAAATTCATGTTCAATGAATTGGACATTTCTGGATGTATAAACACGCCCTGTGGGCATATGTAAACATCAATAACCTTTCTGATTTGTAGCATATCCGATGAACACACATGGCTGAGATCTTAATTCGAGCTTATGTTTATTGTATGGCCTTGTCAAAGGGTAGCAAAGACAACCCAACACCCTCAGGAAATTGTAATCAATCTCTTTGTTAAACAAGGTTTTGTAAGGAATTAAGTTTTGAGAAGGTAATCGATTAATAAGATAAACAATGCTATTAAATATCTCATCCCAATACCGTATAGGAATTGAGGAGTGAGACATTGTAGCAAGAGATAACTCAATAATTTGACGATGTTTTCTTTCAGCGGCCCCGTTTTGTTGTGGTGTGTGAGGGCAACTAATTTGATGTACAATTTGAGGAAAGGCCTTAGCAATTGGCATAAATTCACCACCACCATCGGATCTCAAAATTTTTATTGTTGTGTTCAATAAATTTTCAACTTGTGCTTTGAATAATGTAAAAGCTTGTAAAGTATCACTCTTGCTCTTAAGAAAATAAATCCACGTGAAGCGAGAATAGTCATCAATAAAAGTCACATAGTATTTATAACCTTTGGAAGATACAATCGGACTAGGTCCCCATAAGTCACTATGTACTAACTCTAAGGGACCTTTTGAACTAGAAAATGAAGGAGAAAAAGGCAAAACATGCGCCTTAGCTTGAATACAATCATTACAAAAGGTAAAATTTTCCCTAACACATGGCAATTTATTGGAATAGATGACTTTGAATGTTGTTTGAGTAGAAGGGTGGCCGAGTCTTGCATGCCAAAGAGAAGTAGAAGCTTTAGAAGAGGTTGAAGTGATGTGAAGTGCTTGAGGAATTTGAGGAGTGTAGAGAGGTTGCATCTTGATATGATAGAGGCCATTTGAACTATATATGTGAAGTAGAGGGTTCTTGTGAAGAAGATTCTTGAGAATGCAAGAAGAAGAAGTGAAGTTAATGGAAAGGAATGGATTATCAATGAGCAGTTTTGACAAGCTTATTAAATTTGTTGAAAATTTAGGAACACACAATATGTTAGTCGGTTTAATTTGATGATTTGCAATTTGAAAATTTTGAGAGCCAATGTGTGTGATTTGTAGGCCATTACCATTACCAATTTGGAGTTGTTCGGACCAGTGTAGGAGAAGAAGGAGTTGAGGGAGTTGGGGTCGTTGGTGACATGGTTGTTAGCACGAGTCCAATAACCAATTGCTAGCGGTCGGTTCTTGAGAGGAGTGGAAGGCAAAGGAATTGTAGGCATTCATTGGCGGTGGAGGTCTCCAATCCGGGTCCTTATCGTATCTTTTGTAATATTTTTTGTAGGATGGCCCATCCTTTGGCAAATCTGACAAGGTATCCTGATTCTACCCGAGGCAATCAGTGCAAGAATTTCTTGAACCACAGAGTTGGGAATGTGAGAACCATCAGTTGAGGGGTGAGTCTTCCCAGAATTGGAGTTGTTTCTTGGGTTATAGGAGTTGTAGTTGGTTGCTGGCTTAGATTGAGAAGAAGTGTTCTGCCCCTTTTTGTTGTTGTAGTTGGGTTTACTGGCATGAAAAGCCGCTGGGTCTGATTGAGTTTGGTTGGTTGATTCATGTGCCAGTAGCAAGCCTCGCAAATCGGAAAGAGAGAAGGATTGTTTACATCTTACTGTTAAGATGGAGGATTTGATGGAGGCAAAGTCAGAATCTAGGCCATTAATTGCAGCTGTGACGAGATCATCATCTGACACAGGGTTCCCAATAAATGCCAGTTCATCTCCCAATTGTCGAAGCTTCAACAAATAATCGGAGCAGTTCAAGCTTTCTTTCTTCATATTCTGCAACTGTCCCTTCAAATCTTGCAATCTTGCTCTTGAATTAGAGGAAAAGAAGCTCTCAAGAGCTAGCCATAGTTCTTTAGACGTCTTGCAAGACATCACCTGTACCAAGATCGAGTCAGAGAGAGAGGATCTGACCCAGGCATGGAGAAGCTTGTCCTGTCGTTTCCGAGAAGATAGGTTGGGTTGATCACTGTTTCTCCCTTGTCATTGCGTGTTGCTGGATCAGGTGGATCTTTGAGAAGGTAAGAATCGAGATCGTTGCCTTCAGCAATGAGTAGAATTTGGGATTTCCACGATAGGAAATTGGAATCAAAGAGCTTGAAGGATAAAGGGGTGTTGATGTGAATAATCTGATCGGGAATGGAATGTAGAGTAGTAGTGGAAGTGTTTTCATCAGAGGAAGTCGACATTGTTAGATGGGTTTTGGTTTGTCAGAGAAGATGAAAGAATCAAGAGTTGATCTTGAGCCGTGAGACAGTGGCTCTGATACCATAAAAGAACTTAGAACATAATAGATAGAGAGAATAGATTGATTGAATTGTAATTCTATTGATTCATTGTAATGATACATATCCTTATATAGGGTAATTACCCTTGTAACTAATTTCCAGAAGTTTGTTACAATCATCTCTAGAACCTACTACAGCTGTAACTAATCTAAATCTTGTATAATCTTGTTGAGGCGCCATGTCGCTGTGATTTGTTTGTGGCCCAATTATTCTGTAACCATCTGTATACTCAATACCTCGTCCCTGCCTCCTCCGACTCTTGAGACACCTACACCATCCACCTCAGATTCAGAGTACACAGGTGATATGATTCCTCTTTCTCCTCCTCCCACTCCCCTATCGATAAGGAGGACTTCTCGCAGCAATGCAGGAGTTCCCCCTGATCGATATGATTTTCCACATGATATTGCTCAGTTTGTCTCTTACTCTAACATATCACCTGTGCATGGAGCATTCATTGCATCATTGGACATTGTCTCTATCCCTAAGTGTTGGCAGGTTGCTAAGGAGGATCCAAAGTGGAAAGCTATCATGCTAGAGGAACTTGAGGCCCTGGATAAGAACAAAACCTGGGAGCTCGTGTCACTACCACCAGGCAAGAAGGCGGTTGGCTGCAAATGGGTCTTCACGGTGAAGCAAAACCCGGATGGTCGGGTTGAGCGCTACAAAGCCCGATTGGTGGCAAAGGGGTACAGTCAGACTTATGGCATTGACTATGATGAGATATTTACACCCGTGGCAAAGATGAGCACAGTACGGACACTGATTTCCTTGGCTGCAAATGGGAGTTGGAAGCTACACCACTCGATGTGAAGAATGCTTTTCTCCACGTGATTTCTTGGAAGAGGTGTACATGGAGATACCACCGTGTTTTGGCACGAAACAAACGGATGGTAAGGTGTGCAGGCTCGAAGTCACTCTACGGTGCCGGCAGGTCCCTCGGGCCTGGTTTGACGATTTAGGAGAGCTATGGTAGGCATGGGTATCGACGGACCAACGGACCATACGGTGTTCTTCCATGGAGGCCATATTATAACGCTTGCGTATATGTGGATGACATGATTATCTCGGGAGATGATGAGGGTGAAATTGCATTGCTAAAGAAGAAATTGGGAAAGGAGTTTGAGGTGAAGGACTTGGGACACCGAGGTACTTCCTTGGGATCGAGATAGCTCGTGGTGTAGAGGAATTGTCTTATCTCAAAGGAAGTATGTCTTTGGATCTGCTTATAGAAACAGTATGCTTGGGTCAGACCGCAGCTTCTCCATCGACCAAAAGTCCAAGCTTAGTGCTTGAGGCCGGAGAGCCGATTGATAGAGAGGTACCAAAGAATGGTTGGTCGCGTGATCTATTTGAGCCACACTCATCCCGACATATCCTTTGTCATGAGCGTGGTGAGTCGCTATATGCATGATCCCGCAGGGTCACATGGATGCGTGTACCATATTCTCGAGGTACTTGAAAAGTGCACTGGAAAGGGGTTGATCTTCGGGAAGAATGGACATCCAACATCGAGGGTTATTGTGATTCGACCGGGCTAGTTGTTCACGATGATAGAAGTCCACGTCCGGATATCGCATGTTTGTAGGGGGCAATCTGGTCTCCTGGAAGAGCAAGAAGCAAACAGTGGTTGCGAGGTCCACAGCTGAGGCAGAATACAGGGCCATGGCCCTAAGTGTGGCAGAGATGTTGTGGTTGAGAGCTCTGTTGTTGGAGCTCAAGATGGACCAAGAGACCCAAATGAAGTTGTGGTGTGATAACAAGTCGCCCATCGCATCGCTAACAACCCAACAGTAAAGATGACGTAACCAAGCATATCGAGATCGATAGGTTCTTCATCAAGGAGAAGTTGAACAAATGTGGACTCCCGGAGTTAGGTCATGTTTCAACTAAAGACACAGTACCGATTGTTTGACGAAAGGACTCAATTCTTTGGATTTAGCGAGAGGATGTGACAAGATGGGCCTAGTGGATATCTCTTGCCCATCTTGAGGGAGTGTCGAGATATTGTATGTTTTACGGTTTCTTGGGGTTTCTAGGGACCTGTAGATAAATAGTTAAAAGTCGGGGTTATTTATAAGAAGACATGTAAGGCTTATATAAACCCAAAGGACCATTATTCAATACACAGAAAATATTTTGCACTTTTCAGTTTTATTCAATAACAACAATGGCCAAAACCAAAAACACTTAAAGAACTAAGGGGTTCCTTATAAATCAACAAACCTTTGACCAATTTACTCAAAAAGAATAGTTTTCTTTGAAGTACAGAAGCTAGCTCAGCATTTGAAACCCTAAAGGCTGTTATGTGTTCAGCCCCAGTCCTTGCCCTTCCAGATTTTAATAAACCCTTTATCTTGGAAATTGATGCCAGTGATAGAGGTATAGGGGTTGTCCTAATGCAAGGTAAACAACTAATTGCATTCATGAGTAAGGCATTAGGCATAAAGAACCAGTAACTGTCAACTTATGAGAAGGAATTCCTAACCCTCTTGAGTGTTGTGCAAAAATGAGGCATTATTTGCAAGGAATGTCATTTGTTATCAAGACAGATCATATTAGTTTTAAGCATTTGCTAGAACAAAGATTACACCATACTTTGCAACACAGGGTTGTGTAAGTTGCTTGGATTGAACTATGTGATACAATATAAAAGAGGGGTAGAAAATAGAGCAGCAGATGCTCCATCTAGAAGAATACATCCCACTGGCTGGTACAACAATGAATATTACTAACCTGAATCCACAATGGGTGGAAGAATCGAAGGCCAGCTACCACAATGATAAATGGGCACAAGAGATTCTCTCTCAGCAAGTCAAAAGGGAAGCCATACCAGGTCAGTATACCATTCATAATGGCATAATTAGATGAAAGAGCAGGATATACATTGGGAGTAATGATGATTGGAGAAGTAAGATGATGCACATCTTGCATGGTTCAAGTGTGAGAGGGCATTCAGAAATTTTAGGTAGCTACTAAAGAATTAAAAAGTTGTTTTATTGGCCAAAGATGAAAAAGCAAATTGTGCAGCATGTGCAAGAGTGTGAAATCTGCCAAATGAATAAGGGAGAACATGTAGCATCACAAGGATTGCTTGAACCCATTCCTATACTAGAAGGGGCTTGGGAAGTAATCACTATGGATTTTGTTGGAGGGTTGCCAAAGAGTGAAGGCAAAGATGTAATTATGGTAATTATTGATAAACTCACTAAATACTACTATTTACTGAGTTTGTCTCATCCTTTCAAGGCTGTTATAGTAGTTGAGGCTTTCCTGGAAACAATATACAAGTTGCATGGGTTACCACAAAGAATTATCACGGATAGGGACCCCATTTTTACTAGTCACTTTTGGAAAGAATTGATGGGTAAATTATGAATAAGTTTGAATTTCAGCACTTCATTTCATCCACAAATAGATGGGCAATCAGAGAAGTTGAATCAATGCGTGGAGACTTATTTGAGATGCATGGCTTTTGATAATCCAAAAAAATGGATTAAGTGGTTGTCGATGGCTGAGTGTTGGTACAACACTAACTACCACTCAGCAATCAAAACCACACCCTTTGAAGCATTGTATGGCTACTCACCACTTCAATTGCCCATGGGAACAGTGCCAAAAGGGTGTAATCCAACAGTAAATAAAGTAATAGTTGACAGACAAGCAACAATAAAGGTGATGAAGGAACATCTACTGAAGGCCAAGTGAGAATGAAAAGGTATGCAGATCTTAAAAGAACTAAAGGAAGTTTAGTGTGGGACTAGGTATATCTAAAACTTCAACCATATCAGCAGATTTTAGTACCAAGAAAAAAGGGTAATCACAAGCTCATTCCAAAATTCTATGGACCATTTGAAATTTTGACCAAGATAGGCACTGTAGCTTATCATCTCAATCTTCCCATGGGGTCACTTATACTTTATATTTCACATTTCCCAATCGAAGAATAAGGTATGGTCCACTGTTAAAATTCAGACCCAATTGCCCCTGGTAAGACCAGGAGGACAATCGAAGATTGAACCTAAAAGAATTGTGAGTAGGCGAATGGTTAAGAAGAAAAATCAGTCAGTTATGGAAGTGTTAGTGTAGTAATTTGGCGAGAGGATGTATCTGAGTATCCAGAGCTAAGGAAGCAATTTCCTCACTTCTGTCTTGAGGACAAGACAGTCATTGAGGGAGAGGCAATGTCAGGGTTAGAATTATATTCCGGGCTAGGAGCCGTTGGGAAATTATTTGTCTTGATCAACCAAGCGGAGGATATAAGCTTAAGGCGTCTGTGGGCTTTAAGTGAATTGGGTTGGGAACACAAAGACAATGACGAGGCCCATTGTGAGCTAGTGATCCACGTCGAGGAAATGCATAGCACTGTGGAGGATCGAACTGGAGAGGATGAGCAAGGCCGTTAGGGCTGTCATTCTTGATGATTCGTTCATTAAGATTATTATGCATTTTACTTTTATTTTTTATCTCAGAATTTTTTTTTATAAGTAGCGATTATTTGCACACTGTAAGGGATTGACGAATATTTTTCTCTCTATGAACATTGACTCACTTTACACCCATTTCTTCTATTTTTCTCAATTATCAAAATTAGTTCCTTACATGATATGAGATAAACATTCTTTGGTCCTATTTTTCTTTGACCAAGAAGATCACCTTCAAAACTTAATATTTTGATTATTTATTTTTCTTCTTTTGAGCTAGGAAATCACCTCTAAAGTCTAATATATTTTATTTTGTTTGTTGTCAAAATCATTGATGGCAAGGATTGTTTGAAGGGGGAGAAAATGTGATGTTATAGATAATAGTATTGGGAGATATTGTAATAGATAATTAGTGAGGGATAAATAGTAAAAATAGAAGTTAGATAAGATGATTATGTATATAAATTATCCCTCCATTGTAATAATCATGGAAGAAATAAAAATAAATTAGATTGTGTTAAGAATTTGTTCTCTTTTATACTTCTCTTCTTTATCCCATTTAACCCAAAAATATCAAAATCTCTCCATTATTAATCAAATCCTCTTAAAGATATCCAACATCCCATCTTCCACCTCACAATTTTCATCCAAAACATTGATAAACACAATTAAATTATTTAAGTGTGTGGCACAGAATCAAACCGTCAGTTCAATTTCATCAAAAAAATTTCCAATCAACGTTAAAAATCAAAAGTACCGAGAAGGAGAGAAAGAGGAGACCTTATCGGTGTCAGGATCGCTGATAAGGCAGACTTCCATGGAATTTGGAAGCAAAACCCGTCGATACTCGCGTTTGTCGTTGCGCGGCTTCACGATCTCGACCTCCGATTTCTCCACCGCCATTTTCGCTTCTCTCATCTGCTTGCTCAATGGGTGGGTCTTCGGTCTTCCTCTATTTTACCTTTCTATCTTTTTTTGTTCCTTCTCCTTTTTCTTTTGTGGGGAGAATGTGATTCGCGACCAGTCACCTTCCTGGGATTGCAGTATCAGTCCTCCCCAAGTAGTCCTCTGCCAATTGGATTGTCCAAGAAAGATTTCAACTAGTAGTCCTGTACCAATTGGATTGTCCAAGAATGATTTCAACTGTTTATTTCTGAGGCGACGGTTCAGATCGGTTATAATTATAACTTATAGAAAAGAACAAAGATGAAATTGTTCAGATAGTGCTCCGTCAGAGATGATCTGAACGTTCCTATCAGATTGGATGTTCATGGTATATTAGTATCAGTGTTGGGATGCTATGGCTTATTTGATCCGTGTTTTTTTTTAAAAAAAAAAACGGCTCGATGTCTCTTTCGACATTTAAATCTGAGTCATTCCCCACAAATATGAGATAAATCTATAATAGATCTGCGGCTATCTTTTATGAGCTACTTACTATATTTCTAGTTTGAATTTACTAATATACTCTTAAATAAGAGCAATTAGAACAATTTAGATCATGGACCTTTGATCAATTCAGCCATCTCCGATTGATCTTCTTTTCTCTCTTCTCTCTCCAAGTCAATGCATCTAATGGACTCTCATTTCATGCACCACAACAAGCAGTGGCTTAGGTTGAACTCAATTTTAAAAATCAGCGATCATTGTATGATCCCAGATTTCCACTATTGCATCGAAGACGAGATCGTTGTAGATTTTAGGACCTCAGTTGGACCAATCCAAAGGCCACCACGTGGTGAGGTCTAGTCAATCTAGGTTGTTTCAGGTTGTTAGTAGTCATGGTGGATAGAGTTTCCTTTTTGGGCTGGTTTCTCTTCTTTTCTTTTCTTTTTTCGTCTTAAAGGTTTATTTGAGTCATTGAGAGTTATTGTAACAACGAACAATGAAATAAAATCTCAATGATAATTCGTTTGCAAGAAAAAAAACGTGCAGAATTTTTAATTTTAAGGAGGATCATCCAATTCTGTAGCTTGATCTTAGCCGGTATGGGAAGGAAATAAGCTTGTTAGTAATTATTTTACTAGTGACTAAAATATAACAATAAAAAAAGTATTTCCAGAAACTAAATCTGCAAGATAGGGGAACTCATGCAAATAAAAAGATTAGAAAACAACCAAGGAGCACTTTGATCTGTACATAAATTTATAAACTACATGACCTAAAATAGCAAACTAGATCATTTTCAAGTAAACTGCAGTAGATACAGAAATACTGGCTTGTCCCACTTGGAGAAGCATTTCTAGTATTAAAGAGCATTGAAGTAACCAAACCAGGCTCATCCATTTTCCCATTCTCAGTGTAAGTCTTTATCAAGGCAGTGTAAATATATACAACAATCTGGCTGCAGATTATTGAGCGATACAATGTCCAAAGGACATTCATCACATCAGTAAAAGCTCCACCAGTTGTGTAGCAAGAAGAAAAAATATATACAAAACTAGACCTAATTTATAACCTATTTCTCTTTGTTTGCAGAGTGAATTTATCAATGCTCCATAAGTATTGTTTATTCATCAGGATTCAGGACAAAAACCTCAATAAATTACTCCCTAAAATCCCTATATTACCTCTTTCCAACAGCCGAGCTTAGAATATACATTTAGAATACAAAATGCAATTGTATGTAACAAGATTTGTTGTCAATTAGACAGTTGTAAATGTTATTCTGGACATGGAGTCACAGGGTTACGGCTAAAGCTACAGCATTAGGACTCAAAACTAAGGTGTTCTCTTGTGGATTTTAGAAATGGCATGTATAGGCTAGTTCTGTAATTACAAAAGAAAAATTACCCTTTAATCTCGAGTCCTGCTCACTTTACAATTTACAATATACAAAAACAAAAATTACCCTTTTAATCTCGAGTCCCTCTCACAAAGAGAGAACAAGTTCCCTTGACATCTGTTGACAACCGCTGCCAAGTTCTTTGATTCATTCTTCTATTTTCTTTTAATTTCGCATAAAATTAAGGTTAGCCACACTCTCAAATGCAATTTTCCATCAAGTATTCACTCAATAACAGGCTGCATTGACAGATGCACCAAAATATGCTTGGATTGTAGAGGCAGTATTAAGAATAGATGCCTCAACAGTATCAAGAATTGACTGAATAACGGGTTGCATCAACATAAAATTCATGTAGCATAAGAGGCGCATTAAGACGGTATCAAGTAGCATAGAATAAACAATACATGTTATTGGATTCATTCTCCCATTTTCTTTTAATTTCGCATAAAATTAAGGTTAACCACAGTCTCAAGTGCAAATTTCCATTAAGTATTGACTGAATAACGGGCTGTATCGACAGATGCACCAAAACATGCACGGATTGTTGAGCAGTATCAAGTAACATAGCATATATAGTCCAAACAAAGATTGTCATATCAGCCGAAATTCATGTAATATTGAACCACTACAGGAGTAGACACTTGCAGTACAAATTTGGACGGTAAAGAACAAGCATACCAAACAGTCTTATTTTAATTCAGTAAATAACAAATGTTATGCAATCATTTAGACAACATTAACAAATGAATTAACTAAAGCTTCATGTGGCCAACACCGCCTTTAAAGGAGCCATAGAGCGGCCTCGACCTTCTGAAGCTGAAAATATCAGTAATTTGGCATGAGTCAGGAGGCGGGCTCTCCATTACTTGTTTGTATTCGGTTAAGTGGAGCCCACCATAGACCTGCACGCTGAGGTTTCTCCTGTGAGGTGCATCAAATTTGACATGGCTATTAAAGAACTCTACCACTTCTTCCTTCTTCAGTTCTCTGAGTGCGGCAACCTATGAATCAATAAGTCAATAATTTGTATTATGACCTTGGAAAATCTATACTTGGAAATTAAGTACCATTGCAAACAATGCGGATCACCAGCATTGTGAATGGTACACAACTTAAGTGATACTTTACTGAATTTTATATTTAGGATTATAGTGAAAAATCTGCACTGTGAGGAAAAAGGATGTTGTGTCCAGAGCAGAAGCAAATATATACATAATTTAATTAGAAAGCCGAAATAAATTAAGTACACAAAATCCCTCACTAGTCATAGTTTGGAAATCTGGTATTAAATCCATGCGTAACTCACCTCAGACTCTTTTCTATCAAAGAGATATGTCCCATCTGAAATCTCTTTCCAAAAGAAAGCAGCTTCTTCTCTCAAGTTCTTGTGTTTCTCCAATTTCAGATCGATTAATGCATTTACGCTACTCTGCATTTTGAAACATTCTACCTTAGCACCAAGAAATTAGTGAAACTGCATGGCCAATGAAAAAGGACATACCTTAAATTCCTCATCAGACATTTCATAGAGGGTACTCTCAAACATATCAAGGAAAGCATTAACTCTGTCATCAAGATGTGAAGGATCCTGAAATGATCAATATATTGTTGTGTTAAAAAAAAAAAAAAAAAAGACGATGGACTTACACATGCTGTTTTGAAATCACAGTAATTACTAAAAAAATAACCTATTACCTTCACAGTAGACTGAATAATAAATTGAAGCCCATGAACCCCCGAATCATTTCTACACAACAACTCAAAAAGTATCAGACGATGACTTTTACAACAACCTTCAACTAAGGTGCACAGCTTCAATGTCAGTTTTGGAACCACCACTAATAGCATATAGTCTTAACATTCTTTTTTCTACTCTGGAGTTGGTGAAAGCAAATGAAACACAAGGTCTAGGATACTTTGGTCATTTTGAACTAAAAAAATAGCATATTAAAATGATGCTCAAAATGTCTTTTATTCCTGCTTAACCATAAGCATGAACAAAGTGTTTTCCAGAAATGATGCTATTACATCTAATATTTAAGCTACATCAAGTTTTAATCATTTTAAATTGAAGGATATCGCTCAGCTAGTATACAGCTCAAATATCAAACACACATATTCCACCATTTTTGTAGTTTCAATACTTGTACCTTTGCCTCAATAAGGTTATGTAACCTAGTTGTTCAACAGATCTAAGCTGGTGAAAAGCAGGTTGCTTGGCAACAAGAGCAAGTAGCTGAAGTCTCACATTCATATTCATATCGTCTTGATGAACCTTGTAAACATTAAAAAAAAAAAAGATCATAGTATGGACCAATATCTTGGATTTATACACATTATGCTCAACATCTGCTCAAAAGAGACAAAAAAATCTGTTTTGGAGAGCATGCTGGTGGGCTCATTTAATTGGTTCCTTTCATTAACACTTCTTTTTTTTCTTCTGTGGGAGGGGACTCAGTGATTCACATTAATACCTGGCCAGTTAGCACTGGAAAATACACCATCCCAAAAACAAAATATCATGATGATGCCCTGTATTATAGTGAAAATGAGGCAAAACAAACAAAGTCAACCTGAATATAGTTCACAATGGCAGAATTCTCATCACTCAAATTGGATCCCTCAACTGCATAGTAGTACCTCAAACCATTTTGAAGCTTCACAATTCTCTTTGTTGCATGTTGAGAAGGGAATAGTGGTTTGCTTGGAGAGTTCGAAGCCTTGAACAGAACCTCCTCAATGTGCTCAATAGTTGATTCGGCTTCATTTGGTTCAATATTCCCTATAGTGACATAAAGCGAAATCAAAGAACTTCCTTGTGTTATCAAGCAATGCACAAATGTGCCTACCTCTTTTAATACAAAAGTTCATATTTTCAATTTAAATTAACTATTAGAAGGCCTGGTTTCTCTTAATGTGTCTGTTGAACAGAAGGCACAAAGAAAGCTCCTGAATTTCTCTCCTTCAGAGAAATTTGAGCGTTTATGCAGAAACAACTGATAGCATCATGAACCAAGTTTATCTACTCTCACCCATCTTTTGCAAAAAATGGAAAAAGCAGTACTTCTGGAGCTGAAAATAAGTAGGGCTTCAGACAAATTTCTATAAAACCTTTGCGATCACAAGTTTCAAATTTCAGTGCCAGCTATACAGAATGCTACATTATAAATTCTAGATCAGACCAGTGTTGTAGCACCCAAATCAATTGATGCATTCTATCTGAAACAGTGCTCAATTCAAGCACAATCATGCCATTGGTTTCATCACGTGTGCTGGTATTCTGTACATGAACGGACGGATCAATGGTTAAGATGCAAACCTGACATGTAGCACTCAAGATAGGTTTTCCTGAGCAGTACAGGTGTGAACAGTGAGAGGTCGTTTGGCTCCACATGTTGAAGAGCTTCAAGTTCTTCATTCCAAGGCCAAGTATGTTCTTCTAACAGCAGAGAGCAATAGTACATTGCTTGTCTGTATGGTGGGTGGAACTTACAGTTCTCATACTCTTTTCTTAGACTTTCCTGGACTCATCAGAAAAGACAGATATAAATAAGTTGTTAACACTTGTTAAAATTACAGAAGGGAGCATCACAGGCGCTCCGAAGTTTGTTACAACTGACAACTACAGATAAAAGAGGATAGACTTGACAATCTCTATGTTTTAAGGTATATAAGATGCTTCTGGGGTTAAAGATACTCTTATATTTCATAATGGTGACAGAAGTTCCCATTTCAGTTCTCACAATAATTTGGGTGGGTTATACAAGATAATATATTGCAGTAGAAAAGATTTCCAGTTGTTCACAATTTTAATGTAATTTAAAAGATAAAAGAGAAAAACTCACTTCATCTATACTCCAATGGAACTATGAAAAACTATCAACTTTATATATTACCTTGATTACAGAAAAGCGATCAGGTCTAACTTCAAAATCACCAATTTTGCTAATAATCATGTCCAAAAGGATCCTCATTTTGTGATTATACCCAACACAAATTATCTGCACAACCATCAGTTAGTTAGAGTCTTCAGCTAATCAAACAAATAAACTTATTGTACAATTCCAACAGATAATAAGATTTTATCTAAATGTAGATACTTTCAAAATCTTAAGTCTTAACCTCAAATCCGGTATCAGTGTGCCTTATTGCATATGACAATCCAGCAACATCAGCATCATAAGCTGAAAAATATTATCCAATGATAAAAATATAGGGATGATCATTAACAGAAAACCCTTAAGAAAAACTCAACAGAATAGCTTCTTTCCAGGAGCCCTGAACGAATCATTTGGGCACCTAAGAGTTCCATAACATATCTTCCAGACAAATATATCCAAAAAAAAAATTGCCAATCCAAAAAATTCAAAAATAATTATTGGGATCAAGCTTCAATTGAAATTTCCAGCCCGATTACGGCTCTTTTATCCTTTGCTAGTTCTATTTATCATAAACTAATGCCTTATATCTTGCCTAATGAGAGTATTATATATACGATGCTTTTTGAGATGACAATGGTTGAAGTACATTATCGCTTGCCTTAGGTGTGTAATACAGGGGTAGAATCTTTTTGACAGAAAAGATAACAGAATACACATTAACCACATTTGCATATAATATTTTTTTTACCATATTCATTTAAATAATCCATAAGCAATCTAGTGAACATTTTTGTAAGGACCGATGATTCAGGCGAGTGGTTGGATTCTGGGCAGTTAAAATCTATTCTGACGTAAGCTTTTGGTGTGAAGAACATGGTATCCGGCTTGTACCACAACCTTGAAAATGGTGACTTTTTCAACATACAAGGACACCTAGCCTGCTAAAATCAAACAAACAGTAAGTGAACAATAAATCTAATTTAACAAAATACAAACTGGATACATAGTTGGATGTTGACCTTTTCCTGGGTACTCTTCAGTGACAAGTCAGTCGCAATAAACACATTAGGCTTAGGTAGACTCAAGTTTTCATCAGGAGCTTTTTCCATCCAATTCTGGAAAAATCCAAGTCAGGTTAATAGAAAAAAAGTTAATTAAAACCACAAATTATTTACAAAACATCTAAAAATAAACTATGAGTTCAATTGTTGTTAGAATAACCTACAATAAATTTTGAAAGGCTAATTTAGCCTGAAAAGACAGGGAAATGATTGAGAGTAATAGCTTGGGTGCACATGACTGGGACAAAGTTGAATTTGAAATTTTCGAGTGCCTGATCATGACAGTAAGATAACTATTGTTTCAAGTTCCATTGTACTGAATATGAAATAACTCCAGCTAAACAATCGGAATACAGGAAGAAGAGTTGGCAACATTAGGAGATAAGCAATAAACTTATAATTAAACAGGATAGTGAGTAGCCATTTGAAAAGTGAGTGCTCACCTTTAATGTCGAGATATCAAGCTTCTCTACAGTATACTGTGTGCCATACCATGGCTCAGTTAAGTCTGTACGCCCTTCAAACTTTTTTGACTGACAAAATATCCTAAAAACTACATAATTAGAATAATGGCAATAAAAGCAGGATAAGCAGATTATGACATAATTGGTGGGCCAATGACTGAAAAAAAAACTCATTTTTTAAAATATTGACATGTATAAGAAATACTTGAGTTTTACCTGACAGCTTAGTATAAGAAATACTGAGTTTTACCTGACATTGCTTAGTGTAAGCTCATTTAACATATTTTCAATGGTATCTGGAGCAAACTTTGACGGGAGAGATGACCCAACTAGCCAATCTTCAGGAGGATACAGCTAAATTTAATGACATGAAATTAAAAATCAACCCAAAATCAGTAAATATAATTGCATTACAATTAGTAGTCAATACCTGCATCTTTAAAGCAACATCAAGTGCATAATGAATGGGCGGGCTTTTATCTTTATAGTGAAATCCAGTCTCCCGTATGGCCACAAGCTAAAAAGAGAATGACAATCAATATAAAATATCACTTCACCAGAAGCATTACGCCAGAAGGAATGAAGGGTAAGATCAAATACCTCATCAAATATCCATTTTTGGGCTCCAGAATCTTGCAGTAATTTAATATATTTGAAAACCAAGCCAACAACATCATCCACATGCTCTGAAGTCCACAAGGAATGAAGGATTAAAATCAACAAGTGAAAAAAAGTTTATAAATCATTCAAAATATGCGAAGTACCTTGTCCAGCATCAGTGAGCTCTATACTGGTGATGAAAAACGAAAATGCATAGCCATCCTCCACTTCACCAGCGCTCAAACTAATGGCCCATCCTTAAAATTATCACATTCAAATGTTTTTCAATAAAAAATAAATAGGTATTTGGCATGCAAAAAGTATAGGCATGCTTTAAATCCATATATCTGTAAATTTTTAAACTATAAGTATGTAGGATATAAACCTACTACCACTTGGGGGTGGTATATATTTTTATACCACTAAACTTGTTACTTGAAACACAAAATCAGGAGTTCATTGACAAAATAAACCACTGTATGTACCCCAAATGAAATTCATATAATTAAGACAACAAAGGCCATTCTATTTGTGCTGTTTAACAAAACACTAAAAAGACCCCAACGTAGACAAATATATGCGCTGGCCTTTTTAACTCTCCAGGTTACTATAAAATCTTCAACAAAATGAGATTATAATTTTTACAAACAACTTAGTAAAATGACACAGACAAAGGGCAACAGTTCAAAATTTCCCATTTAACAGGGGTATTTAGACTGTACCATAATGGTATAGAATCACCCGGAGTAAGTGTCCCAATATCAACATAAACGACATTCAAATATTGGACATCACAAACACCCTTAAAAGCATAAAATTTTTCCACTCTATCTTGCTGCGTCTCCATGTCCATAAAAGATGCCATAACTACCCACTTTTCTCACTGCTCTTCATTGTGCATCTTTTAGGAGGAAAATGTTCACATATTACTTGAATAGAAATGTTGCGGGTTATACTTAGCTTCCCTCTTCAAGGTATAGTTCCATAAAATATAAATATTATGTACGGAAATCTTAAAATTTCCTAAACTAACCGATAGCCAGATAAAAATAGCATTTACCGAGCTTTTTTAACACACTAAAGAGTGAGCCTTCTCCTTCATGGCCAACTAGATGGCTCAGGTACCCACTAGGGCCTTCCTTATAGTGGTGTATACCAGGTGTTATTGGCCAAAAAATCTTCACTTTGTGGCAATCCTTTATAGGCACTGCTTTAACAAGGATCTGCCATATTTGGGCAACAGATATTTAGAAAAAAAAAAAGGTTTCTTTTACAAAGCTTTACTAAATATCACCAGAACTAAACAAGAAAATATCATGACCTGGAGATGTTCACCGGAACAAGGTTCACCAGAGAAATCAAATGGATTTTTTGAAATATTTCGAACAGCCCCAAACTTACTCTCAACTAAGCACTGAATGTCATCAAGATTTTCTACATTCCAATTAACAAAAGTTAGTACCAGAAAATGTTCAAAATTCAGATATGAAAAGTATAAGCAATGCTAACACCTTTAGCATAGACAACTAGTTGCATCAGGTTCGCAGAATAGTTATTCTCATAAAACTTGAGCAATTCAGATCTGGTATCCAGTCCCTTAGCTTTCGGTCGTACCTCTAGGGTCTCCCAACTTCCTGTAACAACCAGAAAAAAAAGTTATATTATCAAATGTAAATCAAATCAAATAATTATAACAGACAAACAATAATAATAAAAGGAAGAACAGAGAATAGTGAATTCACCGGTACTAAATTTATGATATGGATGGTCCTTGGAAGAGAGATGCTTTTGAAGCTGAACAATGTCATCAAAACACAAGGGAAATAGTTACAGAAAAGAAAAGAAAATGTAAGATAATTGCATAACACCAACAATGAAGTTACCTGATGCATTCGCCAACCGTCAACCAACAGATTTTTCTGGTGCTCTATTTTGAGTGTTAAACACATAAATAATATAAGAATTAAGGGAACAAAGCTGCTAAACATAACATCAAAGAAAATTGAATTTAAACAACACCATTAACAATTACCAGAGTCAACAGCTTTTATCTCCCTAATCGTGGCATCAGCTGACATCAGTGGGTTGATAAAGAACTGTGCAAATCTAACAGAAAGAGTGGGTGAGCAAGAGGATTGAAGAAAAAAAATAAACAAAAATAATAAAAAAAAAAGGTGAAGGGACCGACTGATAACTAAATAACAATTTATTTATGTTAATAATTCAAATACCAAAATTCAGACAACAAATTCAAACAACAGAACTTGTTCTATGTTATGAGCTGTGCTTGTCCATAAAAAATCATACAATATACTGGAGCTCATTTGGCTCAAAATGAAGAGGTGAAAAAAACAACAACTTAGAATTAGTCAGAACAAGCCATCAACTTAGACTTCTTGATCTCATAATAAACAAACTTTAAATATAGTTTGTAATGCATGCACATGCTGTGAAATTGAACAAAATGAACAGCTTAGCTTTTGTCATTTAAAATTTTAATATTAAATAAATCATTAACATGACAAAAACACTTCGCAAATGAAGAACACACCTGTCTAAGGCTTCCTCCAAACAGTCAGCATTAATATCAAAATAGAAGTTGGTATTCTGTGAGGATGTGAACGCATTAGTAGAACCACCATGCTAACAATTTAAATAAACAAAAAGACAAAATGTTCCAAATTAGTGCCACATATTATGCAGGAATGCATAATGATGCAAAATTTTACAAATAAAACATGTAAGTACTTCTGTAATGAATTTTGAGTAACTGTCTTCTACAGGGTATTTCTCGCTAGCAAAAAATAGCATGTGTTCTGCAACATAAAAAAAAAAGATACACATTAAAATTATCAAATCAATTGCAAGTTTCAACAAGTAAGGTTCATGTAATGAACTGGAAGTTCTTGTTAAAATTTGAATGTAACAAAATATTTACCAAGTATATTGGTAGAACTAATTTTAAAATCAAAGACAAAATTTGACTTAAAAGATGCAACTAAGGACGTACCAAGAAAATGTGCAAGGCCTTCTAATCCCTCAGGATCACAAAAACAACCAACAGCAACGTTCATGGAAGCTGCAGCCTAGAAATGAAAAGAATGTAGAACAAAAAATGGCACAGAAAAGGATGTAAAGAAGAAGGAATTGTAAGAGCTTAATGGAATTTGCGCTACTCAGAATCAGTGTTGAACAATCCAATACTTTTATGGATTGAATAGAATTCAAGCTAGCTGAACCATGTAACCCATTTTTTGTCAGAACAGATTTCGACCCAAGAAATGAATTATCATGACCATTTTAACCTAGAAAATGGTAAAAGGTACTTACACAGAATGTCATACTGGGAGATATTGTAATAGATAATTAGTGGGGGATAAATAGTAAAAATAGAAGTTAGGTGGGATGGTTATTTATATAAACCATATAATTATCATGGAAGAAATAAAAATGAATTAGATTGTTGAAAATTTGTTCTCTTTTATCTTTCTCTTCTTTATCCCATTTAACCCAAAAATATCAAAATCCCTCCATTATTATCCAAATCCTCTCAAAGATACCCAAGATCTCATCTTCCACCTCACAACTTTCATCCAAAACATTGATAAACACACTTAAATTACTTTAAGTGTGTGACACAGAATCAAACCGTCAGTTGAATTTCATCAAAAAAAATTCCAATCACCGTTAAAAATCAAAAGTACCGAGAAGGAGAGAAAGAGAGAAAGAGGAGACCTTATCGGTGTCAGGATCGCTGATAAGGCAGACTTCCATGGAATTTGGAAGCAAGACCCGTCGATACTCGCGCTTGTCGTTGCGCGGCTTCACGATCTCGAGCTCCGATTTCTCCACCGCCATTTTTGCCTCTCTCACCTGCTGCTTGCACAATGGGTGGGTCTTCGGTCTTCCTCTATTTTACCTTTCTATCTTTTTTTTTCCTTCTCCTTTTTCTTTGTGGGGAAAATGTGGTTCGCGACCAGTCCACTTTTCTTTTTCTTTTTTGGAGGGTGACCAGTCCACCTACTCGCACCGCTCCTGCGATTTGCAACATCGCTCCTCTCCTGCGATTTGCAGCATCTCAACTGTTTATTTCTCAGCCCACGGTTCAGATCAGTTATAATTAGAACTTGTAGAAAAGAACTAAGATGAAATCGTCCAGATTGTGCTATATTGATGCTGTATCATAATTTTAAATGTCGAATGTTGAGCGGATAAAATCTCTCAAAATAATTTTTAATTTTTAATTTTTTGTATAAATTTTAATTTCATAGAGATCAGATCTCTGCTGATCCACCTCTAGTTCCGTTTCTAATTGAAGATGATCTGAATCTTGGAAGCACATCTTCTTGAGAGCTTTCTCTGAAGTCTCTGCGGGTTTTTTTGTTGTGAACCGACCGATCACTCATCAACGGTTCTGATTTAACAATATAAAGGTCCCTGCATCAAAATTCGTGTTTATTGTTAAATCAGAACCGTTGATGAGCGATCCGACGGTTCACAATAAAAGAACCGCAGAGATCTCCAGTGAAAACTCTCCAGAGGATGTGCGCCCCCCGAATCTTCCGATCAAATTGGTTGTTCATGATATCAATGACTTACTAGTTTAGTGTTTGAATGTTATGGGTTATTTGATATAGAAAAAGTTTTTTAAAAATAATATTGCTTCATAAATTTTAATATATTTATTTTTCATATATCCTTTAAGATTTAAATATACATCACTTCACAAAGAAATAAATTTTATTATTATATTAAATAATCTAGATCTATTATGGACTATTATAGCTCTAGTTTGAATTTATTAAGATACTCTTAAATGAGTGGAGGAGAGTGATTAGAGCAACCTAGATCATTGACCTTTAATCAACTCATATTAAAATGAACATCTCCAATTGATCTTCTCTCTTATTTCTCTCTCCAAGTCAATGCATCCAATGGACCTTGATGCACCAACAAGTGCACACCACTCTAGGTTGTGCCTCCTGTGGGCTCACACATTAAATGCGCACCGAAATTCATTTAACTTCCAATTAATCATATATTTGTCTTGTTTATCTTAATTATTCATAAGAACTATTGTGCTCATGTTTTATGTTGTAAATAAAGTTTATGGCATTATAAACTTATTTAGATTTGGTATATGAATTTTAATATCAACTGTCAGTTCATTATATTGTGGTATTTTACCACCGCGGTAAAACCCTTAACTACAATGTCTACATCAACCTATGGTATATTAAAATTTATGTTGCTTGAATTTTCTCAAATATAATTGTGCGAACACTTCTATTCAATTTCTCAAATATATTTGTAAATCAAAATTTTTTATACTAAAATACTGAAATTATTATATAGCTATATTTATATATTTATGATAACAATGGATAAAATTTGTGTTTAATTAATTATATATCATATCGTATACGCACAAGCTTTTAATAACTAACAAAACATGTCACGTTTTACAACACAAATACTATTAATAAACTATAAATCGTATGGCGTTAAGTCTTATTATGCATTTGATTATCTTCAACTAGCTTTAATACGCAAAGCAGAGGAAAATACTCAAAACAGTTCTGACATGTATGCCAGAGTCACCAAAGCAGCAATATATATAAGCACCACAAACGCAGAACATAAAATGTCACAGTACAGACATCCACTGTCAAGAAATGTACAGAACATAAATATGTTCTGGTATTCCTGCTAATACCTTCCCAACTAACCTGTGCAAATGCAAATCCTAAATAACACACAACAACAGGCACAATGAAAAAGGTAAAAGCTGACTGATTAGAAGCAAAGCGAAGCCAAGAGCAAAACAATGCCAAAACCAACAGAGAATCCAGTTGAAGCGGCTCCGTTGCTGTTGGGAGTTGGTGCAGGAGTGGCTGTGGTGGAGCTACTTGATTCGCCACCTGGTGCTGGAGATGCAGCCTCAGGAGCCATGGAAGGGGCAGCAGAGGAGAGGCTTTTTTTGACATTAATTTCTACCTGTTGCGAGTATGAAATGCTGATAAAAAATCGGTTTTGATATCACAAATGAATAGTGAAAGTACTGATGTTATTTAAAAGGCTGTAAATTGATGAAATTTTTCCTGAATTACCTTCAGTATACTGATAAAGCAAAGAATATTTTTCTAATATGTTAGAAGTAAGTGCTCACAAAATGAAAAGGAAATTATAATGTCATATAATTGTACTTCTGATAATGAATGTTATGAGTCGGCGTCACCTTTTGGCCAGCGGCGCAGTGCCCAGGGAATCCACAGATGAAGTAGCGAGGGCCCGCACTCTTAAGCACAATTGAGTCGTTACCGGTGGTGTAAGTGGTGATGGGTGATGCACCATTGCATGATTTGTAGTCTGCCTTGCTCACCTCCAACAAGTTGTGAAAATTCTTGTTGTATGTAAATACTGCATTAAAAGATACTATCACTTAAAAAGAAGTAAATACAGCAATAGAAAGTACATCAGTAAGACAGTAACCTATTTTTTAAATTCTAGTTAAAATTCAATTAACCAAATTAATTAACAAGTGATGTTTAAATAATATGATGGTGATCTGTTTTTGCAAATTTGACTTGTTCTGAGTTCTGACAACCCCAAAGCTTGAGTCTGTGCTCCTTTACTCTGATTTAGATGGTGTGCATACAAATCCTACTTAGCATAGGTTAGGGGCACTAAAAGGTAATTAACTATGGTATGTGACAATGAAATTCTCAGCTCATCAGAAGCTCAAATTAAGTTATATAATTGCTGCTCTGAAATATTCATCTAGAATCTTCCCTAATTGCTGAATTATTATCCCAATTAACAAAATTCAGATTTTACATCCCAAATCAGATTTCAGGAGGATTATATAAATCTCAACTTTGGTTTAAAATTTTCAGATTGAAATATTTATCTCAAGTTTGATCTAAATAGGAAAAGAACATTTTTAGGTTCTAGACCTTTTGGGGGCCGGTAAAAGAGGAAAACAATAGAGAGAGAATAGAGTAACAACCCTGTAAATTGGACATCTCTGGAAAAAAGAACAATAATGCATTTTTCACATTTTCAGCAAAGGCACATTTATGTTTTCAAAAGGTAGCTTACACAAAGGTCTAAAGCACTCTGAAGCCATATATATCTCCACACTTTATTAAGTATGTATATGTTCTTATTCTACAATGATATAGATTTTTTATTGAATTTTTAGAGCTAATATTACTCATCGGATTGAGTTATTCATCAAATAATATTATTATCTCTACGACCATTTGTGTTGAAGTTAGAATTTTCTTTCATTTTTATTTATTACACGAAATGTTACATAATTTAGGAGTAGAATTGCTCTATTTTATTTCCTTTTTTTCTTAGATTGTCATCAATTATGTATTTTAACTTTTTTTAAATGCTGAATGTTAATTTTCCTCTTAATTTACATTTATTTTACATTAATTATGTATTCATGATTGAAATTTATGTTAATTACTAAATTATCTTTATTTTTATTTCTTTATTTTTCACATGAAGATATGAATTTTTATATTTCTGAAATATATCATTGTAACAACGCACGGGCAAGATACTTATATATATATATATATATATATATAGTTCGGCTACGATGCTATGCGTAGCACGGATGGCCCGTATTCTACGGACTATTTCTCCGTCTTCAAAGTTCAAATAGTCAATCTGACCAATCAAAATATTTTTCATATGAAAATCTAGTTGGAGAACAAATTTTATATTTTTTAGAATTTTTTTACTATTTTTTAAGATAGCTAGAAAATGACTCATTTTGAATGGCTCATAATAATTAAATCAAGTGATTTTCTAGCTATCTTAAAAAATAGTAAAAAAATTCTAAAAAAATATAAAATCTGATCCCCAACTAGATTTCTATATGAAAAATATTTTGACCGGTCGGATCGACTATTTAAACTTTGAAGACGGAGAAACGGTCCGTAGCACCGTAGCTAAACTATATATATAATTGGGCTATGGTGCTATGCATAGCGTGAATCTTCTCCGTGTTATGGATCGGTTCTTCATTTTTAAAGTTTGAATGATCAATCCATTCGTACAAAATGATTTTTATATGAATATTTAGATGTAGACTAAATTTTATATTTTTTAGAATTTTTTATTATTTTTGAAGATAGTTAAAAAATCATTTGATTTAGTTATTATGAGCCATTCAAAAGAAGTAATTTTTTTAAGTATCTTAAAAAATAATAAAAAATATAAAATTTGGTCTACATCTAGATATTTATACAAAAATCATTGTGTATAGTTGAATCGATCATTTAAACTTTGAAAATGAAAAACGATCCATATCACGGAGACGATCCGTTCTATGCATAACACCATAGCTATGCATAACCAGAACTAGAAAACATGTGAGATACTTGTACTAGATACCTAACAGAGCACCTCATAAATGACAAACATAATTCATTTACGTGATGTTACTTGGGACTTTAATGTTTATTTCTTGGACTCTTAATTAATTGATATATTTATCAACACAAAACAAATGTGGCATTTGTTCTACTTTATATGAATTTTTAAGATATATTTTATTATCACCTTTAAGGGATTCCTTGAACTAAGACTAGAGAAGGAAAAGCTTAATTAGTTTTTAATCAGATGAGGATAAGATAAGATTCCGTAAAAAAATGAGTGAAAAAAATAAAATTAAGTAAATTTAAGAATTTTTTTTGAAGTAATTTAAGTTCAAAATATTTTGAATTTTCTTATAATGTTTGATAAGAAAATCCGAAATATTTTGTTATGTTTCTTTATATCTTTTAAACATCATAAAAGATGTGGTTTCTTTTTGCCAGAATATATAGAACACTTCTGAGCTTTAAGGCATGATACTCTTCTCTGCATAAGACTAGATGAGACCAAGTTTCTTAGTTCTGGTAACATATCCCATACAAGAGGAAGTTCATTATGCAAGTAATTCATAATTAATTAGTATATATGTACTTTTATAATGCTCATCTTTTTTGTTTACACCGAAGTCCAAAGCTTGCCTTGATTTGATTTGTCTTGTCTTTTTTAATTCTTACCAGCATCTTTTTGTTATTAAATACTGTCTGATACCGGCCGATTCCTTTTTTTTTCTCCCAGCAACAACCCTAACATCCGCTAGAGTCTAGAGGGGACCACACAAAATGAGAGCGCATGCAATGTAGTATGAAGTTCTGAACGGCCCCACATATTTGACAAAATTATGTTGGTTAGATGCTTCCAAATAAATTAAAAAGAATGTGAAAGTAGATAATGTGGTACATAATACATACAATGGAAAGATGCTAAACTCATTTGGTGCGAGAAAGTAGCAACAAAAAGAAAAAAAGGTATAGCCAGCTAAGGCTATATATCTTGAAAAGAAATCAGGCAAGAATGAAAAGAGCAATAAGAAATGGTGCACATGTGATGATGATGAGTCTATCTTCTGGTACCTAACTAATTCCATCTTAAATTCAACCTTCTAATTTTTTTTTTGGCTTCTTTACCAAATTTAACCGTGCTCAGGTTCTCAGAACCGCTTTCTGTAATATGAAATGGGTATCCATTATTCAAATAAGTTCTCGTTTTATATCATATATTTTATGCCAATTGCCTAACTATAATAATTTGCAGAATGTGCTCTAGACTTTTGTTCCACAGTTCCACTGAGAAAAAGAAACTTAATTATTGCAAAAGCTGAGCCAAGATTACTTTGTATCAAGGCAAAAAGAAGTGACACTGGCAGGACTGGCCCACAAAAATTGGAGAGCACCAGCCTGGAGAATTAATTGCCAGAAATGGAAGTCTTGAGTGGCATCCAGTAATCAAATCAGGTGAAAGAAAAATGGTGTGAAATTAACACCAGGACCTTGGGAAATGCTAATTAAAATGTACCTATTTGCCATAGAAAACAGGGAGAGGAGACTTTGGTCCACTTTTAAGTCCCACAAAACAAAAGTGGACCAGAATTATTGTTTTGATTAGTCACTCATCACTGTACAACTTTTTTCTAGGTTCCCCTGATTTTACGCGAAACGGTTGCAATGGATTTATTAACAAAAAAGAAAAAATAATAAATGTGAATACAACGTTTCAACATTCTTACAAAAAAAAAACAATTATAAACTCAGTACAGATACTTAGTACGTGTCTCACTTATTTACAAAGAGACAATAAAATTCCACTATATATTTGAAAAGATTTAGATGTTGAGATTAGTGCATGTCTTTATAGACTTATTCCAAACAAAACACAAGAATTCGCAATTTCTTTTAATATTGTAACATCCAAATTCTTAGGCAATAGTTTTAAATGCAGGAACCTACATTTGGGAATGCTGGTTTCAACGGAAAAGTACATATTTGTTATAAAATGCCTAATAATTTCTTCCAAAAAAAATCGTCGTAAAAATATATATATATCGTCGTTACTTTGTACAAAAATCCGGGTAAAACGAAAGAAATAAGAAAATTGCCCCATGGAGATGCGTGATTGTGTCCTAATTTGTTTTCATTTTTTAGGAGAAAGAAGTAGAAAACGCCAACAATTTAAATTATATTGCATTAGTATTACAGAGCAACATAACAAATGCATTTTTCATCCGTGAAAGATGATGTCAGTAAACGAAATTTTATGACGATAGAACTTAGTCTAAAATTTTTATTACTCAAACTTAATTAAACCAGAGATATATAAAAATAGAAGTTCAAAATAAGAAAAAAGATGCATGGCATTATAAAATAACATGAACTGTTCTTAATTATTTAAGGATATTCAGAAGCATTATGTTTTCCACGATAATTCCAAAATTAAATATTAACAAGTACCTTATATATATTGTTTGCTAGTATTTCTTTCATATCTATTATAAAAAGCTGTTGCCATTCCTCAAACTTGGTGCATGAATAGAAATGTAACCGAAAAATTAGAGAACTCACCGGCAATGTCGCCGACCGTGAAGGTCTTAGCGGAAGTCCAAAGACCGTAGTTAACATTGCCCATAGTCGTCCAGCCAGCTGAATCACCGACCTTGAAAACTGCTCCGGCCGAACTCCCAACCAAACCTAGAAGCACCACCAGCGCCACCACCATGCTCATCCTCTTCTTGCTTTCCATAGAACTCCTTGGTAGGTGGTATACCAGTACTGAGAAAGAAACAAGTGTGTGTGTGTGTGTGAAAGAGAGAGAGGGGGGATTGGAAAGGGGTGGTGCTTTAAGTTTCTTCTATGTGTCTCTTTATTTCTTGAGAAAGTGGAGGGGACATGATGTGTAGAAGTGTACAACTGCATATAAAGGAGGAAGTTATGTCACTTTGGTGCAATACCAGTGATGCCCACTGCCATTAATGAGCTGGTGTGGTGGGATCAGATTTTTCTCTAGTTATATTTAGTTATGTACCCGTCATTTCTTTTAAGAGAACTTTTGACAATTGATTCCACCTTCTCGTTAACTTATGGCACAGTAATTTGATCACACCTTACTATTTGTTTTTGTTATGAAAATTAAGGCTGTGTTTTTTTAACAATAATTGTACCGTTTGAATCTTTTTTTCATTTTTTTTACTGTTGGAATCTTTAGTTAAAAAATGGCCAATTCCATGGCTGATTTTTTTTTTGCATACCTAAAAATAAATTCATACATAGTTTTATGACATAATAACACTTTAGTTTTACGTTAGAACTGACATCTGTAAATGTGGATCGAAGTAAATACTCTCTCATTTTATTTTTAAAACAACAATTGATAATTGGCAAAACGGGTTTTTTATGTCAAAATCTTTTGAGACATTAAATTTCATAATTTTTTTTGGCTTTCTAGCTATTTTTTAAATTATTTTTAAAAAACCACTGAAATAAATCATTTTCTTATCTTAAACAAGCCTGTTTTTAAAAATAATTTAAAAAAATAGCTAGAAATCTCAAAAAAGTATGAAATTTAATATATTGAAATATTTTAACATAAAAAATTTATTGAGAAATTCAAATTGAACATTTAAAGTATCGGGATATGAAACTTGATTCCAAAGTAATAATAGTTTTTTGCTTTACAAAACATCATAATTCATTATGATGCATTATGCGTTTCATATATATATATATATATATATATATATATATATATATATATATATATATATATATATAACCACTACAACACAGATCAGTATTTAACAGTTATTTTTTTTGGGTCACTAGTTATATACCCGCGCGTTGAAGCAGACTCTTTTATTTAAACATTAAAACATTATAAAATAAAAAATTTCACATTTATCAAATATTAAATTATAAATTCACCAAATTATAGAGAAAATCTATAATAAAGACTATATTTAATCTTGAATGAGATTTTTGCACAATATGAGTTAATGATTCATGATTTTTATGGCAAGAAAAGTAAATTATTCTAAAATATATTATCACCATTAATTTCTTACCAAATATGCACAAGGTTGCTAAATAAAAATAATAATATTATGGAAATAATAGTATATAAGGGAAAGAAATGGAGAGAAAGATTTGATCAATGGATGCGATTACATACGTTCGATCAACCAAAAATAAATATTATCCGTCTAATTGAGGGATAAAATGGGTATAATAAAAAATACCATGACAAAAAATGGACCTCCAATTCTTAGATGTTTTATATAATAGTATAGATTAGCAGCGGTTCTACAACCGTTGTTATTGGTCATGTTGCTAATTTATATAAATAACCGCCGTAGAAAAGGTGCTTTGAGTTAAATTTATATATAAATCAACAGCGGTTATTGACAGAAAACCGCTACTAACATTACGCATCAACAGCGATTATTTACAAACAAACCACTACTAACATAAATTTAACAGCGATTATTTATAAATAACCGCTGTTAAATAAATGTTAGCAGCGGTTGTTTGTAAATAACCACTGCTAAATAAATGTTAGCAGCGGTTTTTTATAAATAACCGTTGTTGAGGCGTAATGTTAGCAACAGTTTTTGCTAATAACCGCTGTAAATCTTTTAATTTTTTTTGGGGTTTTTTTTTTTCTGTGACTAGCCCACGTGCTAGCCGTATAAAATTTCATTCATCGAATTCACACACATATAATCGATACAACAATCAATTATATTCAATAAACAATTCACACGGATATAAACACATACATAAATATAAATTAAAACATAACATAAATAATCACAACAAATGTATATACATCACACCACAAAAAGTATTGCATATATTCAAAAAATATTAAAGTATCTTTGTACAATCTCAAAATATAGACTTCAAAAATTCTATCAACCATATTTTTACTTGCTAGAAATCCTCATGCGGCAAGGGCGCAAATGATCTGAGAGACTGCAAAAACTAAAAACATACATGGTTAGTAATTTTATAATCCTAGATAAATGAATGAAACTAATTAAGTAATTATCTTAAAAATTATACCTTTGGAAGATCCGTCTCCGTGTCCGCATGCTTTAGGATTATATCAATCATGTTTCGCATGACATAATACCCGCACTCACCAGTGCCTTGAGTTGGACTCTAATACAAGAAATAATTAATTTGAATAACCCTAAAAGCCAAGTAGTGATTAATTAATAAGTTTAGCAAATCCTTAAAGAAATTTATTTATCATACCGTAATATGTCGAAACTGTAATATACGTAATTGTCGTGCATATCTACTATTGCCCTTGAGTTGCCAATAATGTCGTGTTGTACTGAAATCAAATTAAATCAAGTGATTAGTAAATTAATAAATAAGTATGCATATAATTTATAATGAATTACAAGAAAATATACGTTTCCAAATGATGTCTTAGAGCTAAATCAGATGGATTCAACAGATAGTTCAAAGAGTCCACATAATGAACAATTTTTTTCTCAAACGACACTATCAGAAGAATCCAATGCGATATGCAATTAAAGTTATCATCAACAATATATAAAGAAAGTTTGGACAAATAAAAACACGATTGTATAAGTAGATTACTAATTATGGATACTTAAGTTCATTATTACCCGGTGCAATAAGGCACTAAGATGTACTGGTGAGGCTTTACTATCCCGACAATTAAGATGAGGTACTTGGTCGCTCCCTCCGGGTACAAATCGAGACTCGTTGTGCAGACAACTTCTGGATCCACAAATAAAAATTTATCGCTTACCAAGAAGTTATCCAACTTGTCCTTGCAATACCTGCATACATTTGTATAACACAGCTATGATATCGCTAACTATATTTGACTAAGTTATTAGATTTGGAAATACGTACATGCACCATATCTACATGATCTGAATGTCAAGCCACTCATTCTTGTAGACCTCAATGATGTTCATCAACCTAAGAGCAATGAGCTTCTGATCGTCCTCATGGTTGAAAAGCCCCTTTTCGTAATTTATCTCCCAAGAAGTGCGGGGCCCCCATAAGCATCCGGTGGAGGTCGTGGTAGGGGTTAGGTAATCCGGACATTACTTTATCTGAAATCATCGGTGGCATCTCGACATTTGACCCCGCACTTGGCACCTTTGCCGCATCCTTCCTCTTTGTCGCACGTACGGCTTCTCAGGGGTGTTATCCTACGCATAATAATGTATTGGTTAGCTAGTGCGGGTATGAAGTAAAAAATAAGTTAATATAACTATTATATGATACTTGGCCGGGAAATAACACTAGAACTTTAGGCCACTTGAGAAAGGCACATCGGTGCCTCCTAACTGGTCCTCCTCCGCAGGGTACGGAACATTATACTCGGCACATCCGTCGAAGACTAGCTCGAGACACACCCTGTAGTAGTCAACGGTACAAGCTCATTATGAATTCGATCCCCTCGCTAGTTGGGTAAGCCTTCCCCTCCGCTACAGGGATCCGTACTACATCCTTCTCAATCAAAAGCATGCACAGAGTGGGAGCCCAAAACAATAACTTATACAATCAGACTCACATTTTATTTCCAATTGAAGATTGACAATACCGATTGTGTGAAATAAAACTTGCTTGAACTAAAATAAGAACTTTTTAATTATTTCGAACTTTCAAATTATCAATGTTTAAACTATATATTTTAAAATATACCCTTTTAAAAAAATAAATAAATACTTGATTCAATGAAAGTATAAATTACTGATTGATTATTTATTTATTTTTATTTATACGAAGACCGCCAAAAACAATTTGAGTATCCGAGGATAAAGTGTCGTGTCTAATTATAATTTTATAAGATTTGTACCTAAATTTAAGGATGAAAGGGACGGGCTCGAAAAGATTAAATCCGGAGTAATTTGCTAATCAAAAGCAAACCTAACATTAATTTAGTGCTCCATTTAAGAGAACAATAAATAACACCCCCAAAGGATTCGTGTTTTTAAATGAATAAAAAGGTTTGATATATAAATAAATAAATAGATATTGAAGAATTGAGAATCATAAATTCATACAAAGTCCAGCGTGAAATAAGGGGACGAGCATTGATATTCCTGTTTGTGTGGACACGTACGTGTCCGCCCTACCACGCAACAGTGGTGCATTAATTGTACAGCAAAATATCATGAATCCGGTATGAAATTATGAAAAGTAGATAAGAATTTGATATGACTTATTTTAATTAAAAAAGGAATAACTAACTAAGAGCAATTAATTGAGCGCAAATTAATTAAAACTACACAATGGTGTGAGTCCGTTGGGATAAATTTTGCCAGAAAACACAGGAATTTAAATGGTAAAATGGACCACCATTTTTGTGATATAATATATATATATGCTGTATGATGTATCTTAATAAGAGGAGAGAGGGACCTTTTTTCCTTTTTTTATCAATGAAGACTTGCTTCTTTTGTGATATATCATTCATCTCGATCACGAGCTACTACAAAGTGGACAGGACTTTGAGTTTGAGGTTGTTAATTATTATGTATATGTTGGTTGTACCATCACTGTTCATATATATGTTCAGAGACCATTCACTAATATATGCTAGAACATAGAAAGATACCAGTTGTTTGATAAAATGAGAAATATACGTAATTTGTCAACTTAGCATTAATAATGAAATACAAAATAAATAACGAAACAAATAACAACGCACGTCTCTATGCTATGATGAGTCCTAAAGTATAGAATATTTTTTTTATTTTATGTTGTATCTCTTATTTTTTAATTCAAAAAATCAATCTAATTGTTTAATGTTATGTCCATATTAAAATAAGTTTGAAGATTGAATTTAACATTTTCTGAATTTTTTTTTTTTTTTGAGGAGTAGAAAATGAATTAAGCTAATGATTTCCAATGATAACATTTCTATCTTTCAAAAAAATTAAAAAATATATAATTTAATTTTCAAACATATTTTAATATAGATATCACTTTGAACGGTTGAATCCGGTAGTTTGAATTCGAAAATATAAGATATAACATAAAAAAAACATTTTGTAGTTAGTGACTCAACTTAGCATCACTATATATATTAATTAACACTGGAAGAAAACTTGTCCGTTGTGCGAAACTTTTTTAATTTATGTCTAAATCAATTATAAAAGCTCTTAAATTTATAAATAAAATAATATTTATAAAACATATATTTTTTAAATTAAACAGTATAGTAGATAGTCTCCTCTTTTAAAAAACTTAATTAGTTGACTATTAATTCATTTGATGGATAGTTTTTTTAGATCTCTCATTAATGTATGATAAAAAATAAAAAAATAAAATTAAGAGAAAAATGATATTGACCAAAATTTAAATCGTTAGTATTTTAAAAATTAATCTGTATCGTTCGATTAGAAGTGTTTTGGTTATTAAGAAAAAACTGAAATAACAGATAAATTAAGTACATACGTTTTTTATAATATAGTATTAACTATTAAGTATAGGTATAGATAATATAGATAAATGATTCGCTGTTGACGGTTGATCGCTAGTGACAAATTTACACTTGGAGGTTCCAATTAATTAGTTGGCTAGTGAGAAAGCAAAAGTTAATTAGTTAGCACATATAGCAATTGGTATGATGAGAGGTGCATATAGCATACAGGGGATGGAGAGAGAGAAGAACAGGTGGTGCCGTGGACTAGAGTATTGAACACGGTCCGGTCGGAGGCCCGGCCCAAACCCGACGGTCCACGGCCCCGCACGGCCCGCACGGCCCGGCCAAAGCGGGCCCAAATTCGAAAACCCGAACCCGCCCCACCGTTGGCCGGGGACTCCCCACGGACGACGTCCAAATTTTTTTTTTTATAAATTGGAAAAAAATTTAATTTATCATATTTTTAATAATAATTTTTAACTAATTCGAATTATTATTTTTAATAGTACTAAAAAATTAAAAAATTTGTAAAAAAATAAAATTTCAGAAAATTATAATTTTGGAAATACAATGAAATTTTTTTATGAACATGCTTAATTAAAAATGAGGTGAGTTATTATATTTTGATGTTATCTAGAACATGTTTTTTTACTACACCAATAATTATTGTTATTTTCATTTTATTTAAAACTACACATAATAGTTATTATATTTTGATGTTATCTAGAATATTTTTTTTACTACACCAATAATTATTGTTATTTTCATTTTATTTAAAACTACACATAAAACACTAATTGTTATTTTCATTTTTACACGGTCGGCCCGGCCGGACGGTCCCGGTCCACGGCCCCCGCACGGCCCACGGTCCGGTCCGGTCCGGTCCACGGGTCGGACGGACGGGTCGGCACCCATTTTCGGGTGAAGGGAGGACCGAAGCCCACCGTTGGGCCGGACCGTGATAGAAGCACGGTCCGGCCCACGATCCGGCCATCCGGTCCGGTCCGGTCCGGTCCACGGTCACGGTCCGGTCCGAGACGGATCGGACCGTCCGGTCCATTTCAATACTCTACCGTGGACCATGGTGATGATATGAAGTGAACAGAACTGCATGCAGCAGCACTAAGCGCCACATGCAGGTCTATGCCGACACGGCCCCACCAGTAGGCCCGACCCACGAACTGTCATCCATCTATCAATCATCCATATATAGCCCATAGCCCATAGCCCATAGGCTCTCTGGTAATTGCTTTTCCTTTTCTGTTACTTTTTCCCTTGGCCTGGGAAGAATAATAAAATGGTCTTGTATATTCGGTTTAAATATATTGATAAAAAAAAAGGTGAGGTCTTGTATATTCGGTTTAAATATATTTATAAAAAAAAAGTGAGGCTATGATGTTTCGTAATGTATAAAACTTTTTATGTTTTGTATTTATGTTTTGAATTTTAAAATTTAGATGGTCAGTCTAAGTTGTTGAATATGATTTTTATATTAAAATATTTTATATTTTTTGAAAATATTTGTTATTTTTAGATGATTATAAAATTTGTTGATCTAACGATCTTTGCACCATCCAATGCTAATGATTTTTCATCCATTTAAAAAATCATAAAAATTTTCAAAAAATATAAAATTTGATCTCCAAAGATATTTCAATATAAAGATCATGTACAAAGTCTGAATCGACTATTTGAACTTTCAAATTCGAGATATGAATATAAAGCACGGGAGATTTTATACTCCGTGAAGCGCTATAGACTCGCTCTTGATAAAAATAATATGTAAAATATTAAAATTGCATAATAAAATTATTAATAAGGGTGCTAATTTATTTAGTGTGGATTATAAATTTGGTTCCCATGATAACGGTACAATAACAGTATTTATGTATATAAGCTCCGTAAACTATTTTATAACGAAATTTGGATAATCAGAAATCAAAGTAATTTTAACTTTATATCTTGCTAGAATTTTCCTTTTTTCACAAATTATGTTGTATTCTTCGTTATTTATTGGAGTGCCCTGAAACTCAAAAAAAAAAAAGGTAATCATCGGAAGTTTGGAGAATGACATGTTATTTCACCGCTAAAAAATTCAAAAATTTTGAGCATCCAATATAGTGTTCTCGTTTCAATTTAAGCAAAAGGAGAATTTTCGTTTTCTCCATGTGTGCAAATGTCCAAGAGATATGCAGATAAGGTTCAAAGGAGGATATGAAACAAAAAAATAAGTTCAGATTGATCATTGCAATCAATTTTGTTCCACATAATCCTCTGATCCTCTCCCTCCAATCCCATCGGGCTCTGAATTCATCTTTCTTTTGTTTTTGTTATTGATTGGAAATGATCAATTATTTCGAAAACATGCATGTCGTCCGATCATTTTCACTTTCAAAATTCTAACAATAATATATATATATATATATATATGATGCATTCATTTGATACTTTGTTATTTTAAAAATATTTATAGAATTAAAATAATTTTACAAGGTAAATTCTTGTATTGATCGTGCCCTTGATTTATTAATCCACGGCAATGATTTTTATTCATTAACCTCCTACCTCTAATTACACCCAAAAAAATATTTAACCATATGATACTAAAAAATTAAATGGTCTAAAATAATTTTGATGTATAACCGAATATCACAATTTGTAATTGTACATGTGTTCATGTAGGATGTTTACAAATTTGAACTAATTAAAAATTTAATTGGTTTTATATTAAGAATATTTAGATTACTCTCAGCCATTATAAAGTAAAAATCTTTGACCGCAAGTTATTTAAGATTTATACCATTCTAAATTCTGAAGCATCCCTCATTAAAAAGTAATGAGGAATGCATCTATAATTTTAACTTCTTTAGTTAAAAAATATTTTTAGTCAAATAAATTCATGATGAAAATTAAATGTACATTAAATTTTTTATTGTAATTTTTTATTGGTAGCGTATAGCCACACAAGTTGTGAGTAAACATAATCAATTTCAAAAGACTTTTTGGTTAATTGACCTTTAAATGGTCTATTGAAGTAGATTTTTTTTTCAATTTGTATGAAAAATTCTGAAGCATCCCTCATTAAAAAGTAATGAGGAACGCATCTATAATTTTAACTTCTTTAGTTAAATAATTTTTAGTCAAGTAGATTTTTTTTATTGGTAGCAATTTTGTAGTGAAAAATCAATTTCAAAAGACTTTTTGGTTAATCTATTGAAGTAGATTTTTTTTTCAATTTGTATGAAAAATGGGATCAATACCTATAACTAATTACTAGTCTACTACCTACGTCAAAAACGAAAATTTGTTCATCGGTGCCTCCTCATAAAATTTATTTTCTTCAGATACGAGTGGGGTTTTGTAATTTTGTTTGTTTCTTATTGGAATTCCAGTGTCAAGAACAGTCAACAGTGGAAGTTGGCACGAAATCGCTAGCACTATGTTGTTATTTTCTTCTTTAACAGGGAAAAATAGAAAGGAAAAAAAAAAGAACTTGCAATTAATTAGGTTTCACTTTTTTGGTGAAGGCCAGCCTCCCCAATTGATGTACTTTTGGTATTTCTTCTTCTATTTACTTACAACAGGTGTTAGGCATCCATTTAAATTCGAAAATTGGAAAATTATTTATTTTATTTTTGCAGATTTTTTTCTTATTTTATTTCTACTTGAGCAAAAAAAGCGGAAGACAATTGGTCTTTGTAATTTGTGTCCAATCATAAGAAATAAATTGACTGTGAGAAACGTCGATCAGATATCCTGGCTGCCATGAATACTGATGTATTAGTATTATACGAATTGAAAAGTGTGTATTTGTATTTTAAGCATCCTGCCCATAAAACTATATGCACGAGTAGTACATGACCTTGTATTGTAGCTGAACAGTTATCGCAGTCGCGAACAATTTCCCCTTGCCCAAAATGATGACATAATATAGGGCAGCGGGCAGCCATTGTTCAATTCTTCGCTTCTTCACTTGAATCACTCGACCGCCAAGAGACGATATAAAACAAGAGGGTTCTGATGAGGTAATTTTTTTCTTCTCCTCTCATTCTTCATATTATTGCTGTTTTTTCTCATTTTTGTTCGATATTTGAGTTTTGATCTTCAACTTAAGGTTAAAGTTTGAATGATAAATATATATAAATTAAATTAAAGTTGAGGTTTATTAAAATGTCTGATAGAATGAATTCATCTCCACCTTTTTCATTTTAATCACAAATTTTCATAAACAAATTATTTCTTGTAAATCTTTTTTCACTGAAATGAATTGAATTCTTCAACTATTTTGTTTTGATCACGGTGTAATTCGGCCTTCCATAATACAGAGCCCCAAGTTCTACTTCTACCAACCCCAAACCCAAATATATCCAGCGGGCAACGGGCAACGGGCAACGGGCAACGGGCAACGGAGACTTGCTGTCACGTGAGTAGCACGAGCGAACTTCTAGATGAGATGCTCTCCCTGCTCCCGCTCGGAGCGCTCGGGCTCAGCGCCTTATCCAATTCTTCTATCGACTTAAACTACTCTCTCGCTTTCGCTCGCGAACGATTTCTCTTCGGATTTGGATTTCGGGTCCAGATGGCTGCGCTTCAGCCCTTTCCGCCTGCGTCCACTCATCCTCGCCTCTCAGTTCCTTCCTCCGTCTCTCGACCCCATCGATTAGGTCTTCATTTTCTCAATTTCTCCGATGTTTTATACTTTTTCCCGCTTGTAGTTATCTGTGTATGTATGAAGCGAAAACTTTAATTATTTTCTTAAAATCTGAGCTGAGTGAACATACATTGCTGTTTTCTTGTTTGCTAATGCAGAATAGTGGTTACTTATCTAATGTTTTTGTCTCACGATGCTTCGATCACTTTCTACAGAAATTAGCACAGTTGTTTTCATTTTGGTAGAATTGAACTGTGTTTAATTAATCTAATGTAACATCTACTTCGCTGGCAGGATTCCATCACGTTGTAAATAGCTCCACCACAAGGTGCTCTTTATTCAACTTTGCTAGAATGCAAGAGGGAACGATGGCATTCTTTTACTGTCCATCGCCGTTTGAATTTTCTCATAAGAGGCATGTTTGTTGATGCATTGTACTTATTTTTTAATTTCCGATATAGTTTTCGAATTATTGTTGTTCTTTTGTTTAATCAGAGACTTTGTTGCCCATGCTACCACTGAAGAAATCCAATTAGAAAAATCCAAAGTTGAAGGTGTTGCTGTAAGTGCACTTCATTTCTCTGGTCCTTTACAGTGATTTTTGGTTTTTACTCTTGCATTTGGACAAAATGACTCACTAAGTGTTTTTTTTAACAGCAAGAAAAGATGGACAAGGCTATTGAAGCAGTTAAAGACAGTTTCAATACAGTTAGAACAGGGCGATCTAATCCAGCCATGCTTGATCGAATTGAGGTATTGATGAGATAGTGAATTATCTAATTTTATCTGAATCTTTTGGGGGCAAGTTATATGTTAATATAATTCCATTGTTCAATTCTATTTGAGGTACTTTCAAATAACACTCCAATTCTGTGTTAATATGTTCAAAAGGTATTTCCCCTGAAAATTGGCACTTTCGTCTCAGCTATGGAGGATTTTCCAAATTTAGTCGTTTGTGGATTTAAACTAAATCCTTGACATGTGCGCTTGCATTTGTTTGAACTGTGCTGATATGACTTCTGGATATTCTCCTGCCCTTCTATATAGTTGAGAATCCTGAAATATTCTCTTGCCTTTCTTCACTCGATACGCAAAAATTGTCACAACATTGGGTTTTGCACTTGGATTCATTTGCATTTTAATAATCACATTTGAATTCTGCATTTGGAATTTGAAATACCTTTTGGGTTTCATATGCCAAAGAAAATGCTTCTGGACTGCATTAGCATGCATCAGAAAAACTGTCACATGCCTTCAGCAAATATTGGGTCTTTAATGCAAGTATAAAATATTTTTGGTGTTATTTGCGACTGCCAAAAATTTTGGGGATGATTTGTAAAAAGCTCGTTGTGATCATGACTAGCTGATCCAAACATTGGCGTCTTTCTGACAGGTAGAATACTATGGTACTCCAGTGGGCTTGAATACCATTGCTCAGATAAGCACTCCAGATGGAAGCTCTCTCCTTGTTCAGCCATATGACAAATCTAGGTATAATGTCACTTAAAGAGTAAAGAATCATAAAACTATGTACCACCATAAATGTGAATTGTATGTAGTTCAAATTAATGAATAAGTTTGCGTGATAATTTTCAGCCTGAAAGAAATTGAGAAGGCCATAGTAAAATCTAATTTGGGCTTGACACCGAACAATGATGGGCAATGTATAAGAGTTACTCTACCCCAACTTACATCTGAAAGAAGAAAGGTTTGCTTTTTCTAATTCTAAATTTATTTATTTTACATTTTTAGTTTTTTACCACTTTGACCTCTTTTTAGTTGGAATCTTCCATTAGAAATTGGAATTAATTTGAAAGTGTGTATGAGCCTAACAGTGTTTGTCAATTTTTTTTTCTTTATTTTTTGGCAGGAACTATTAAAAGTTGTTGGAAAATTAACTGAGGAAGGAAAGGTAAAGGCCCTGATTTGGTTTTAACTTGACCAAAAAACATTTCAATTTTTACATTCTTCTCATTTTTGTTACACATTGCTAATCATGAGTGTTATCTTCAAGTTTACATACATTCTTTTCCAATACATTAACTAGATTATTAATATGTTTTAATGCACTAAATTATATGATTTATATGCAGGTAGCTATAAGAAATATAAGGAGAGATGCTATTAAGGCCTATGATAAACTGGAGAAGGTTTGCAACATTAATTTCCTTCGTTCGTTCATACATTATTGAATTGAAATAGAGAGTAAATTCAAATACTCAAATGCTTAAGAGGAGTATGACCATACCAAAGCATTATATGTTACCCTAATTTTATTTTTTCCATTTGTTCCATTACCTGTGTTTGTTGATATATATACTGTTATTGAAAGTTAATGATGTTTTGATTCTCTGTCTTTAAAGGAAAAGAAGCTCTCAAAAGATAATGTGAAGGATTTGTCAGATGACATACAGGTAATTTTCTTAAAACACAATACTGTCAGCCAGGACTGATATCCCATTTGGTAGTGGCCCAGATAAAGCATAACCTTGGAAGCCCAACCCAACAATAACAACAAAGCCTTTAATCCCAAATAAATAACCATGGAAGCCCCAAAAAACTAGTTTGTGCATGCCATTCAGTTCTAATGTTAGAAATATGCTTGGGTTAATATCAAGTAAATTAAGTGCTCTTTAAAAAGTAGCAACTTATGATATCAGCTTTTATTTTCTAGGTTTCTTTCTGGGATGTAAGGTGGATGATATTTCCCCTCTTATGTTAAAACATTTTTTTATGATATGTTGCAGAAGCTGACTGATCAGTACATAAAGAAGATAGAATCCCTTCAAAGAGAGAAAGAGAAGGTAGAACCTAATACTTATCCTTTTTTTGTCGGATTGAATAATAATTAATATCATGCTCTGATCTGTTCGAGTGTTTCTCTTTGTTTATTCCAGGAGGTCATGACAGTATAGATGAGAAATCTTGTTCTGGGATTGTGATTATTGATCAAGGTCATTTAAAGAGAGTAAGTATGAATGAGATGTTAAAATCTTGTTCTAGGAGTTTCTCCTTCTATGTTTCTCTTTATTGTTAGTTGTTACGGGAGTACCTTGCATTCAATTTTACTACTAAAGCCTTTTTCCTGTATGAAGCCTTCTCTATGTAATTGGATGCATTTGGCATTCTAACCATGTAGAAACTTTTGTTAAACTCGCCATCAGAAGCCCAGCGAGTAGCAATAATGAAAAACTCAATATACAGTGAAATTATGTAGAACAGACGTTAATTTCGTAGAGTCGAAGTCAAATACTACAGTATTTTCCCCAAACACGACAATGAAATTTTAGGAATTTTATATTAAGAGAATTAAGTATTTAAGTTTTTTAAGTATATCACATTATCACTTTTTTCATCATTAATTTGTTTAAATTTTTCATCTTCTTCAATCTAAAAATTTATATAAAATAATTTCTCCTCATTCAAAATAATAAAATAATATTTAAGATGAAATTTAACTTTTCAAATGATCTAACTTTTTATATAATTATTTATAAATTATTATGTATCTAATTATATTATTTATTATTATAATCATCATTATTATTTAACATTTAAAAATATTATGTCTAAATTTTCTTTAATCTGAAAATTTATTAAATATATTTAAACGTTTATATCTCTACTCCTTATTAAGTACGTATATGTCTTGATCTTGTGACGGTTCAGATTTTTTATTGAATTTTTAGAGTTAATATCACTCATCGGATTGAGTTATTCATCAAATAATGTTATTATCTTTATGATCATTTGTGTTGAAGTTAGAATTTTTTTTCCAATTTTATTTGTTATATGAAATGCTACATAATTTAGGAGTATAATTATTTTATTATTTTTCTTAGATTGTTATCAATTATGAATTTTAACTTTTCTTGCTGAATGTTAACTTTTCTTTATATTTATTTTCCATTAATTATGTATTAATGATTAAATTTTACATTAATTATTAAATTATTTTTATTTTTATTTCTTTATTTTTCACATGAAGATATAAATTTTTATATTCCTAAAGATATCAGTGTAGTAATGCACATGCAAGATACTAATTATTAATTATTTATTTAAAAATTATATTGTACGGAATTTGAGTTACAACTCTAAATAATTATAATATGTGAAAGTTGCTTGCACCAAGTAGGGGCAATCCCCGAAAGTTACATCCTACTGTGAGCTTATAGGGCACTTATATGAGCTTATAGGCCTACCCTCAAAAAAAAAAAAAAAGCTTATAGGCCACTTATATGAGTTCGTATCAGAACCTTATAATAATATAAATTAAATTTGAAAAGGACACGCAATTCGACCCGCATTGTATATTATACGGGCCCGCACTAACGGATAAAAATAATTTAAAAATGGCAGCTGCCCCAAACTACATTTTAAAATGTTTTGTTTGTGCAGCACATACAAAAGCAATCTTTTTAGTTTTTAGTAATTAAAATAAAATAATAGGGAGAAATGATATGAGTATCCGTCAGATTTACGCGAACTTGTCTGAATCGAATTCAAAACTTAATCACAAGTCTGCCTTTCCCATTCCACATTAAAAAAAAACCCACTTACTTACCTTTTCTCTCTCTTCTCCATTTTTTCCCCTATATCGTCCTCTTCTTCTAATAAAACAAACCCTTTTCATATTTTTTTTTTCAATTGTTCTCTTATTTTAACTTTATTTTCAAAACTAATTGCGTCAAGCTTTGTAAATTTCAGAAGAGAGTTAAAAAAATCGTCGATATGTTGATTTGGTTAAATTTTTGAAGGTAAATTTTTCTCTCAATTTAAATACGAATTTAAATTATTTTTTAGTTTTGTTAGATTTAGTTAGTATAATTATAGTGGTAAATTAAATATAATTAATGTAGTTTAATTTTGTTGATTTGTAGTATTAGTTTTGAATTATATAGTTATAATTAGTTTAATTATAGTTTAGTTTCAATTAGGTTAATTGTAGTACTTAATTTAGTTTAGTTTAGTTTTAATTAGGTTAATTATAATTTATATTTATTTAATTAGTCACTATTAGTTTAGATATAATATATTTTTTAATCATAATTTGTTATAATTAGTTTAATTACAATAGTACTTAATTTAATATTTTAGAATAAAATAATATAATTTATAATTTAGAAAAAATTTATTAATTTGAGATTAATTGTGTTAAATTTTAGCATACTTTGTAAGTAATTTCAGTTATAAATGGCGTATCTACAAACTGTTTGTTGTATCGCATAAATCACAGAGAGTCAAAACTAATGTAAATAAATTTAATTCTATAACGCGAAAAAATATATTTTATAATTAATTTTAGTATATTTTATCTAATAAAATATTTTGTGCATTCGCATAACACTCTCCGTTTGAATGCACGTCGTCCAAAAGTATAATATAATGAGCATATGGATCCATATCTGCACATACTCGGTCTCTACCAATTGGCGATCATGGAAGATTGCCAACAAGATAAATCACTACTAATAGTACTTGTCGATAGGTGAAGACCGGAGACGTCGACATTTTATCTATCAATTGGCGAGACGATGGTGACGCTAGAGGATGTTTGTTGTCTATGAGAATTGCCTATTAGAGGTATTTGTTATTTTTATATATTATTTCATATTTTGTTTTTTAATTATCCTTTAAAGTTTACTAATCTAATTTTTAAATATAAAAATATAAAAAAATCAATACCCGGGGTCATTGAAGATGAATGGAGCGGGATACTGAAGATACTTCTTGGGTTGAATGCCGATCCATACAGCTATAATGATATCACTAATAATCCATGGCTATTTAAGATAAGGAACAAGGAAAAGAAAATGAGTATGTTCAGTTCTTGACATACAATATTCGACTCGCGTGTTTGTGGAGGCATTTTCGAGAATTGTCTGTCTACTCCAAAGATGAGACCGCCCAATGATACAATTTTTACTATAATTAAGTTTAATTTGACAAAAAATTATTAAAATTTTTATCTAATTTTTAATTAATTATAGGTATACACGGGCATTTTACTTGGATTTATTTAGATCCGTGATGTTCCTGAACAACAGTGCATACATAGTGTCAGTGGTGTACCTCATATTTCTTAACGATATGATCAATGTATCGGAGGAAAGATACGATCGGGGTAGGCAATACTATCTTGCTTGTACTTCAACATTTTTTGTTCATGTCTCGAGCCATCAAATTACATAGTCGGCCCTTTGCTTCTGACAGATATGATTATGAACACGATTCCTGATCGGAAGATCGATGTAATTCATTATTAATCACCAAGCATTGATGTTCATTTAATTATTATTTACCTTATATTAATTTAATGGCACATGTGTAAAATTGAGAAGCCTCCGTTGGGAGACCATGAATCTTGATTGCGAGCTCCGTTCGGTGTCAAATGGACAATAAAATATTTATTCAAGTACACCCCGTGTCAAGGAGGATCATGACATTTTAGGAGCAATTTGAAAATTTGAATGATATAAGCATCAATTGGATGCCATATGCTGCTTATCACGATGATCCGTCTTGGCCGTACCATGTACACTATAATATCTAAGTTTTTAAATGAATTAAAATTTATTTATTTCATTTGGTACATTAATTTAATTTACTAATTTTTATGTATCATAAGTGATTGTATTGTGTGTGGATAATTCACTTCTGGATGATTGAGAATCATTATTCAAATAGAGTAATGCGTAATTCAACCTGTACCAGTTGGTCCCTTCGTTGGCTCCGATGGATCACCCGCAAGTGCTCATGTATCACGATTATAAGCATACATCGGGGGGTGATAAAAGGCAGAATGTGGATTGGGCATAGTATTATTGGTGGATACAAGATGAGTCTAAGCTGTCTATTACGGAGTCTCGACCGTACGACTATGTCGACACTATATTTATATGGGTTTTATTACAAGAGAGAGATAACTACAATTTGTATAGGATGAACACTAATGAGCAATTGAGTCAGTCGGTATCGCATTCAGAGGATCCTGTGGATGAGTTGATATACGTACCACACTCACTCCAGAATGCCCGAGCGGTTAGCATTTAACTAAAATGTGATTTTTAATTTAAGTTATTTTAAAAACTAACTAGAATAAAAAATATATATATATGTAGATATTTCGTTTAGTCATGAATACAACCATCGCTATTGGTTGGCTTATGACGTCCGGACATATGTGGTTCGACAAGCATGAATAGAGATAAATTAAAAATTTTATGGCCGATTTAGGACATCCTCATATTTAACGATGATGCTTGCATATGCAGGTCAATTTAATTTTTGTCAATTTTAACTTATAGTTATTTTATATTGAGTTGATTTTACTTAATTTAATTCATATAAATATGTCTAATTTAGTTGCACAGATCGTCCGATGAATCTTGAGGATATTGATGTCTTTGCCGATGACCCTCCGACGGATGGCCCACCTGACCGATGTCGGAGCCGACGACTGACGAGTTTGTCATATTTTAGGAAGAGGTCATGTCATACTCTCAGCTTGTGAGTCAAATGATTATCGATCCGAGTGTCGATACGTCCAGTGCCCAATATGAAGCTCTTCACACGTCGTCGTATGATACCCCCGGCCCCTTCACCTGAGTTTCAGAGATCCCAAACACATGCCGACGCAAAGCACGAGCGCCCTTGTCATGAAAACCGACCAAGAAACACATACAGTTGTCTCTCATTAAGGGAAAATTTTATCGGCGTTGACGTATTTTATTTTATTTGACGGAGTGTAGTTTATATTTTAGTTTATATTTTTATTTTAAATCAAACTTATTTTTATTATTTACGGTTTTGAAATTGTGTTACTATAAATATTTAAAAATACTAAATCATGAAATAAATGTTATAAATTTAGCTAGTAATATAATTTATAAAATAATAAAATATAATAATTTATTAAATCATGAAATAAATAATAATACATAATGAAATAACTTAACAAATTATTTTAATTTATTAATAAATATACTAAATCTAAACAAAAGAAAAAATAATACATAGAACCGAATTTTGAATTCGGTCCAGATATGAAAATTCGGTCCAAACAACTGATATCAAATTTAAAACTCAATGCGGACTATAGTCGCAACAAAACAGCTCCATCATGCCATTTCTGTTTTTTCCTTTATTTTATTTACTAAAAAAATTGTACAGAAAGCTCCAGATCGCAATGATATATTTTTTATATTTTGTTTAGGTCTAAATGCTACCTGGGCCATGTCATTCATTCCTAACTTCTAAAAAAAATAATACACCACATCTGGGCATAATTGACAACAGCAAAACGCGCTTTTTAATTCATTATTTTATTTATTTATCCTCCTCTTTTCATGCTCTACCATTTGTTTAACATTATGATGAAGTCGTCACAAGCCGAAGTGTTTGAAAAAAGAGAGAGCACTTCCTGAAAAGAAGATCCAAAAGTTGATAAAAAGCAGAAATTTGGTGCCTTTTTCTCATACTTTAAGCCTTCTTTAGATCATTTGTTACATCATGTGGAAGCATATGCCGTGTACAAACAGAGAATTCAATTCCACTATTTCAGTAAAGAGACCAGCATCATTTGCTTGTTGAAATTGAAAATGGTTCTTTGGCAGAGTAAATTTTGCCGTTTGTTTGTTTGTCCTTGGGACTTTCAACGTAGGTCTCCTCATTTTACTATTTTCTCATTGTATATAATATTCATAATAAATATTTTATATGACGGTTGCTCCCAATATTGGTCAAATGTTTACTAGAATAATAGCTTCAAATTAAAATAACATTCAACAAATATGTTAAAAAAAAATTCTTAATAAGAACCGCGTAAAGTTCATCCAGAAACTACAAGAAATGCTATGTAAGTATTGCAATAATGTAATGTACATGCAATAGATCCTTGCCATTTATCCTTGTCAAAGGATTGTGCCAATTAACTTTAACAAAATAAACAAAAGAACTGTGCTAATTTGTGCTTCTTCTATCTGTCTACTACTAGCTGAGCTATAAATATATGATTGTGCATGCATGGTTTATTGTGCGCTTTAAGCCTTTGAGTTCATTTCATTCTGGTACCTTGCACTCGTCTTAGAAAAAGGAGAAGAAAACAAAGATTCCTAGCAGTTGAATGAATCCAATAAAAATATATAATTTGGTGGTCCTTAAAAAAATAAAAAAGCAAAGTGATAATGAAAATACAAAGTCAAGTCGTGTGAATTTATTTATATACATACAGGGGAGATCAGAACACTGTTCAATATATAAATTGGTGGTCCTTAAAAAAATACAACCATGCATGCTCCATTCATGGATGTTTTCAAACTCTCTTTTATTATTATCATTTTTTTCAACGGTCACTCTGGAACCCTAATCTTAACCAAAAAGAATTTCATTGCACTGTGCAAGGCTTCTTATTCTTCCTACTTTACTCCATGCCAAAATTGTATGCGGTACAACTACAGTTATTTCTCCCCTTATTTAATATTCTGGAGTTCTGGCATTTTGGTAATAGCAAGTTTCTCTTAGATTCTAGATTAGTAAAATGTTAATTTTTCTTTTCTTTTTTAGCTCCTCCATGAAGCTAGAAATTCATATCTGTATTTTAGTTTATACTTCTCTTCTTATACTTTCTCTAATACAACATTCCATGGTTGAAAGCATTCTCTTTTTAGTTCCTACAAGGAGATGAATAATTTAATCTGAATTTTTATCTCTCTTTTCTTTGTCCGTTTGGTTTGATCTTTTGGGAATCCGACTTACATGAATGAAAGCATGAATTCACTGTCTGGTACTATCAAAAAATAACAAATGCAAATTTGTTTTCGTCAGTTTGTGTGGGTCCCCTGTCAGCAGGATATTGAAAAAGGGGGCATTTATGCAGTGCTAGCAAGTAACAACATTGCATTGAAAAGGACATTTCTGGAATTTACCATGACGTGACTATTAAATGAAATTCCTTTTTCTTTGTTTTACTTTTTCATCATAAGAATAAATGAATAATAATGCTCTCAGTGGGATTGAGTTGCTTTCAAGTTTCAAGTTGTAAACCTTTCAAGTTTCCCTACTACCAAGGGATAAGCAACCATTTTTTTGTTGTTCCTGTTCCCCTTTTTCCACTTTAAATTTGAATAAAAACAAATCCAGAAAAAATATCAGCAAACTATAAATTACTACAAAATATTATGAGATGGCATGAAATCCACAAAAATGTTAGATAGTAATAAATATCTATCAACGGGGAGGAAAAGTACAAAGCAAGAAACACAAAAGCTTTTCTCTTTCCAGGAAAAAAATATGGTGGGGAAGCGTTTTGCATGTCTCCATCTTGGGCTTGTGGACCCACTGGGCCCAAATGGTCTACGACGATAGCACTCACGGGCCTATATGTGGGCCCCATGGCATTGAGTATTGCTCGAAAAGAGTGTCGCATAAGATAAGAGACACGATGGGCCCACGGGGGTTTTCTCTCCCCTCCAACTGTACATAATTTATTGGTGAATCTCTGTGAAATCTCGGTCGTTCATTTTAGATTGAGCGGTTCCGGCGTAGTATAAAATATTTATATTAATAAAATGGGCCATATATGAATTAAATAAGAAACAGCTAGAAGATTGGTGTAGATTTGACCGTCAGTTTTAGACTACATATTGTAAATTTGTAATAAACAATAAATATTTTAAGCGAACAAAGCAACATTAATTTACCAGTCACAACCGTTTGTTTATGATATTGAACGAGAACCAACATTGTTAACTCTGGATAATTAGTCAAGAGGACTAAATAGTTGTGTGATATATTATTAATAAATTATGTTTTCCACACAAGATAATGACATTAATCTATTAGATAGACTACTGTGACATAAAGATTACCAAAAAACGCAGATTAAAATTTGTCAAAAAAAATGCTGTTATGTAAAATTGCTCAAGAAGTCCACGTGTGCCTAATACCTCGGTGGGGCCCGTTGATTCGTTTGTATAAAACGTGGTGTGTTATATTATATAGATTGGGACCAGCCCTAGCAAATCATACCAGTTGATTTGTTGCCACATGGGTCCCATCAGATTAACAAAAAAAATAATCATCATTTGTGAGTTTTATATAGTTTGAACTTTGAAGTTTATCATGCTTTCTACGTCATACTTTATATCCAAATCCGAATTACGCAAAGTGGACCAACAAGATGACCCACTCTTGGTTGGGAATGCACGTGGGACCCTTTTAATTATAGAAATTTTTTGGCACTTATCTTTCCTAATGTTAGGGCATGGTACTTTTTCTATTTAAATATTCAACTTCGTTCTGAAGAAAACCAAAAAAAATCTGAAAGTTAATTCCTTAATGTACTTCTCAATTTAATCCCTTCAAGGCCCAATTTTCAGTACTAGGACAAACTTGGGCCCTAACAAATAATAGGCCCATTTCTATCCAAGTTAACCTAATATACAAAGAAATTACCACATCAATTCCGAACTTTTAGGTGGTAATTTGACATTTTAAACTAAAGTTTGTTCAAATGTAGGGTGTCCATACTTGGCATTGAATTGCAACCATCGATTTATTATAATTGATATTATTATTTTAAGCATTGATGTATAGAAATGATGGCAACCAAATCAGTTGCTTGTTCTACTACATCATGGCAATTTGACACAGATCCGATCCAACCCCAAACATGCTGGTTTTGAAACTTCCATTATTCCATATCGGTTCACATGGAAACAGATAAAATTCCTATTATTTGACGGAGGGCCCACACCCCTAGTTAAGGCTGTCAAATCTTGCCTCCAACAAAAAACTAAAATAAATAAATAAATATAAAAATATGCTTGAAGATGAAGGTATCCTAGGTGAAAGACGACCAAACAATTGCATTCAAAATGAAACAGAATTCGAAAAAATCAGAGGTAAAAAAAAAAAATCTTCCATTCAATTACAAATTTATAAATTTTTAAGTGAAATAAAGAGTTATAATTCCCATCTTTTTGAAAAAAAAAATATAATATTAAGAAAGAAAAAGGAATAAAAAATATTTCAGTCAATTTCCAGCACAGCGGTCCCCATGTCATAAACTCATACCACACCACGTCACGACAATACAATAGGTGGGTCCAAAGAGTACATCGGTCCAGTGGATAATAGGCACACGTGGACCATAAGTCCCCTGCTCTCTCTCTCTCTCTCTCTCTTTCTCTCTCCAAACCAAACCTTATCGTGACAGAGCCTCTTGCCTCGTAGCCTCACACTATAGCCACCCACTACCTGTCTTGATACAAAGGACACATGACGTGTCGTACTCTCCCTCTCTCGCATTTATCGGTACCATGCACTGGAGGTGACAAGTGCCGTTACAATGGAGGTGATCCCGACGTTTAGGACAATTTATGGGACCGCCGATGACGAAGGTTAAGATAAAAAAAGAGAGGTACTTCCGTCTCTTTCGGCGGTTCCAAATGGAACATCATCTCCAGTTGTTACACTGCAAACCCCTCCACGACTCCATTTTATTCAGGATTTGTAAGTATGAAAATGGGTTCCACAACAGTAGTACATTATGGATACTGCCTGTGAACTTGTGAAGAGAAGAAAAGATATTTGAAAAGCGAAGTGACGAGATGAATGTTAGACAGAGAATATGGACATCTCCATTTTTGTACTAACGGGAGAGAATTTCTGGGTCCCATTTAATTTTTTTTATGAAAAAACAAATCGTCGTAGAGTATCCAAATTCCTAAAAAATCGTCGTACCTGTGACGGAGAGAAAATGAAGTGCAAGATAATAAAAAAATAATAAATAATAAAAAAACCCAGTCGAGTTCGATGTATTCTTCTTTCCCAAGAAAATAAATAAAAATATCCCAGAGAAATTAAATGAATTTATTCAAAATATCTAGGCGTTAACGAGACCAATTCGAAGACGGCATCAACCCAACAAATTCCAAGAAAAGGAAGATTCTAACTTCCATTAAGTTATGATGCAATATCTATCGATCCAATCCAATCCAATCCAATCCGTTGTACATTAAACGCTCTCTTAATTGCACCGTACTTAGGAAATTGACCGAAAAGAAAGCGACTCGGATAATATTGAATCTAGCAAGTAAAATTGAATATCTGGGGTGGAAAAAAATCAGGGAAAATAGCAAAAGGCTGGAATTGAAAGTTTTAGTAAAACGGAAACACATCAGCGTTGAATTCAAAAGGTCGATCAGCATGATCGATCTAAATAAAAATAAAGTGGTCAAATGCGTTCTCTGAAAATGTACAAAAAAGGAAAACAAACACCAGGAAATGCGAGAGAATTGAATGAAAAAGAGATAAAACTTGACGGAAATTCACCTCTTCAACAGCTGACGGTGAATGGTAATCTCTCTCTCCCTCTTCAGCACTCTGCATCACTTTTCCTCTCTCAAATTCCAATACAATAGCCTTAACAAGCTCAGATCAATGGCGATCTGGCTTCTCAATCAATCAGAAAAGAGAAAAGAAATGGCGATCGATCCAATACTACACTCGACCGAGATCCGAGAGATCTGACACAGAGAGAGAGAGAGAGAGAGAGAGAGAGGAGGAGGAGAAAAGAAAAGCACGCTCCTTTGATATTTTGCCTCCGTGGCAGCGTATTGATCGCAAAAGGGAAGAGGGAAGAGGAGGAGAGCACAGAGCAGTGCCAGTGTAGTAGTTGTTATTATTTGCTATAAAGTTGTAGTAGGTGGCAGGGGTAGAGCGAGCATGTTATAATTATTAAGAGCATTCGAATTTCATTGTTAAATTTGATAATTATCATTTTAATTTGATAATACGTTAAATTAACAAGTTAATTGTTACTAAATTTAATAATCTATTTGATAAATCACGTCAGCGAAGAGGCAAAAAATTAATTATGAAAATGTCATTTTAACAATTTCATTTTATTCAAAAATATCACTTTTAAAATAAATTATCAATTAATATATAATATAAAAATTTAATTTTGACAATCGACACCAATACGAATAATCTAACAATTAAATGCCGTTTTGTTTGCGGTTGTGAGTGGTTCCCCACTAGACGCAACTTTTTTATTTTTAGAAAGAATCAATTTTTTTGTCTGAAATCTCTTATAATAGTTTTTTTTTACACAAATTAGAAGACATTATTTACATTTTTTATTTTTATACTATTTTGTACGGAAATGTGATAAAATAAAAAAGATAATTTTATTTAGATCCTTTTATGTAAAATATTTTTTTGTCCTTTTCTAATATAAAAAACTGCACTAGACGACGAGAGAAGGTGGGGCCGGAGGATGATAAGATTAGGTTGAATAGACTAGAGCTTTTTAATTTAGTGGTCTACTACGCTACGTGTGCGGCTCCAACCGGAAAGGACGAAATTACCCCTGACCCACATCCCGACCCTACGTGATGGGAATCGTGATGTGGCGGGGCCCGATCCTTAAATTAAGTGAAACGGGGCCCATCTGTGCTGAATGCCTGAATCGGATCACGTGGAAGAATGGGAATGTGGTATTTTTTTTCTCATAAGCTTTTTCTAATGCTCTCCTTTTGACTGCGCCAATCGACTACACAGCACGGGATGAGATTTCTTAATTGTTTCCTCTTTTGATGCATTGATTATTCTTTTTAATGAAGAAAAAAAAATTATACAGTGCATCAAAAGACTGAAGTAATCATCTAGTCGACTCAGAAAAATAATTGTGAATTATAATAAATTACATTGTCATAATTAGTCAAATACTGTTGCTTTTTTTAAAAATATATACAAGAGTACTTGTTATATATTTAGTCTTTTTTTTTTTTTATGAAACAGAGCTACCATAAATAAATATACTTACAACTTACGAGTCTTCAACTGCAGAAAAATTTCTGAATGGTGGGGCCCACAGTGTTACCTGCAACCTGATATTCAGTCTGCTGAAATGTAGAAGGACATTGCCTCTTTTATTGTTTAGCCCTTTTAGCAAATACAGGGACCTCTCAGGCAATAAACAATTATCTAATTAAGTAAGATGAAAAGATGCACAACAAATTGACTCCAGGAGAGAGAGAGAGAGAGAGGAATGGAAAGAGATTCGCTTTCGTTGGTGCTTAGTGCTTCCAAGCCAAGTCACCCTATCCAGATGGAAACAAAGATCTAACTGAGAACTGACAAATCCAAGACTTCTCATATCTGACCTAATCAGACAGCTGTGCTTGGTTCCTATTTGTACGTAGCCCAACCTAAAATCAAATTCATTATCCAAACATTGATTACATTACATGCGCTTTTTATTAAATGCACCGTTTAAATCGCCACTTGTAGACGTCACTGGACTGCCATCGAGTTGGTTTCTCGGTTTGCCAGCGTTGCAGTTTTCACTTTTCACATAGCACCGTACAAGAAAAATGAAGGGAAGAAACATATTGAGGGAGATATTTTGGCAAAACAGAGTTTAGAAATGAAAATAGTTCTATTGCACTCATTTTGTTCTCTATCCTTACACAAAAGTCATGGCCAAACTAAAACCCTCCTCTGACTGCTGCTTAGAACCTAATCATCTAAATTACAAGTTTCCAAAGAACAATAAAATTATCAGCATAACAACAGAACTAAGCAAGAGAACAAAAGTTGTTAATTCCTCCAAAATTCCTATTATTTCCACAGCCATGCTATATTTGTCAATAACCACTTCCCGACCTCAAAATGTCAGTTTTCATGGCATCCTCTTAATTGAGCCTGAATCCACCTGGAGAATTCTCCTCTCAACCAGTGTTGGTGCCCCCATCAGGTCCCCCTCCATTATTCAGTCATACATCACTTTTCTCAATTATTTTCTTTTGTCAAGTACCCGTCAATCACCTTTGAAAGGTAACTGCCTCCTCCAAGCATGCCTTTCCATTAAGGGATAAACCTGGTAAGTCAATTACCTGATGCCGGCTTCTGGTCACTTGCAGGCTTAGAAGCAGATACGGGCACTACCGGCATATAAAATGGGGCCGGAACTCGGTGGTGGGCCCCGCCAACAGCTGACTGAGCTGATGCACTGTGAGCAGCATGGAGAAGCCCAGGTGCCGGCATCCGGAGAACAGTGGGGCCAGCTGAGGGGTTTTGCTGTTGCTGTGTCTTGTCAGATTGCCTCTTCTGATGATAACTCGCTGCAGCTGCAGCAGCAGCAACATTTGCATGAGGCTGCCCCTGCTGTGCATATGGATTGGAGAAGAACAGCTGCGGCTGGCCATGACCAAATGCTTGTTGCTTCAGCTGATGCTGTTGCTGCTGCTGCGACGGGTTAAGTGATTTCATACTTGAATGGTTTGCAGAAGCCATGGAGGGATGGCCAAGGATGGATGGCGCATTATGATGGTTTTGCTGTTGAGGTGCCTTGGTGCCCGAGCTTGATGGGGACTTCTTGGAGGAATGCTGCTGCGGTGGTGTCAATGTGGTTGAAGTAGTGGGCCCAGGCTTGGATACGGAGATTGAAGGTGGGCTGCCGCTTGCACTATTCTTTGATGCTGATTGAGAAGGTGATGCACCAGCCATGGCAGCAGCCAGTGAGCGAGAAAGGTCTGTGGGTTCCCCTGGTTGGTTAGACCCTGCTGGTGCTCCCTTCAATGAATTGGCACTGCCGAAGGAAATTTGTGTCTGATGGGAGGAGAATGGAAGGCTCTGTTGCATATTTCGGCTTTGTGGGTGAAGATGATGGGAATTATTCTTGGTCCCCACCGGAGTCCCCGAAGATGGGGCCTGGACAGTAGAAAGTGCAGGTGTCCCAGCCCTTGAATTTGTACTTGGCTTCCATTGGGGAGACTGGCCAGGGCTGTTGCTGTTACCTCCTTGCATTAATGCCTGGGGGAAGGTCATCAGAGTTGAAGGGAAGCTGGCCATGTTTGGAATCCTATCAGGATACCCGGCTGCTTGGTTACTGCTTGGTGCAGCAGACTTGGGCCGGGAATTAGAAAGTTGCTGCTGTTGCTGCTGTATGGCGTGGTGTTGTTGCTGCTGTTTCTGGAGCTGAAGCAGCATTTTCTGGGGCATACCAATGCTCGGAGAAACAGTTGCAGCGGATGCAGTAGTCAAGGGCGGCGTTGTGTTGGCAGATCTGTTTCCAGATCCATGGCCATCCCGATAAGCTGGGATTAGGTTGAGGGTTCGTGAAGCGTTGTCACTAGCACTGGCACTGGAAATAGATGGACCAGCATGCTCACTCTCCTTCTTAGAGAAAGAAAGAGGATGTTGTGCCTCACTTGCAGGAAATTTCACAGAAGGGGCAATGTTCTTTCTCTCTTCCTCTGCCGCTGCAATTCTGCTTGTAGAATCGCCTGAGGCAGACTTGCTATCAGCAGGATTATGAGGCTTTTGATGTTGTGATGCCATGGAAGCATTGGGCACAGTGCCAATGTGGGGATATCCATACCTTGCCCCGTCTGGATGGTTTTGGAAAATGTGATGATTTTGCACCATTGAAGTGAAGTCCAAACCCACAGGTGCCCCTCCTGGAACAGGGAAGGCACCGAATGGGGGCATTGCAAAAGGCTGAGATGAGACAAGATCAATCCTTGGATTCTGGTTACGAGATTGGGAAGGAGGCTGCTGAGAATGATCACCAGATTGTTTCTCCCCATGGTTGGCGTTGCCGCTGCTCAATGTAGCTGATGAACCTGCAGCGGACATGAAAGCAAAATTCTGGGGATGTACCGGCATATTGAAATTATGGCCATAGAAACCTTTTTGAGATGGAGGCACTTTGTTGTCTTGGGCAACGAAACGACCATCTGAGCCTTTGTCACTGCCATCCTGGGGCCTTGTCTGAGTACCAAGCAGATGAGACCTGTTGTCACTGAACCCAGATAGTTCATGAATGTGTGGCTGCTGATTTTTCTGCGAGGAAGATGATGAACTTGATACTCCAGTTTTTTGCACCTGTTGTTGAGTGTGAACAGTTGGCTGCTGAGGACCCGTACTGGGTGCCTGCTGCAGGTGTGCTGGGGCTTGAAGCTGAGATGGGTGGGGCATCTGAGGTGGGTAAAATGACGCATTGAAGAAGGGAATTGCTTGGCCCGGTGCACCACCACGATATGATGGTGGTGCTCCAGTGTGCCCTGGGACGGGGAATGGGTATCCACCATTTTGTAGTATGGTAAGAATCTGAGCATCAGCTGGCGGCAATCCGGCAAAACTCAGGTTCATGGTAGCTGCTTGGCCCGCATTTGCAGTAGTGGTACTGGAAGAGGTGGAGCCACCTGGAGGCATAGTACCACCTCTGTTCGCTGCAGCAGCTGCAGCAGCAGCCATGGCTGCAGCTTGTTGCTGGTTCATAGGAAAGATAAAGGCTGGAGTAGGCTGGAAATAAAGGACAAAAATATCAGATATCAAAAGAGTAAGAGCTTCGTTTAAAATACAAGAAATGCACATCAACACATTTTAAGCCTTCAAAAACATTTTCAAATGAACGTTTAAACACATTTATGACAAAACTAAGGGACAAATTTTGCAAGGTATGCCAGATGCTTGTACGAGATGCAAAAAGTCCGGAGAATTTTACATGAAAAATGCAAAATTCAGAGAAAGAGTGGCTAGGGTGCCATTAGAAGTTTCAACGAAAGATAGGGTGGCTAGGGTGCCATTAGAAGTTTCAACGAAAGATCTAAATCCATCAAAAGAACCAAAATTACATACCATCATATTTGCCATTGGTCCTGATTGAGGCTGCTGCTGAAGAACAACCTGCTGCTTTCGTTGGGCAGACTCCGTAGATAAACTATTAGCAGGTGGTGCCTTCTCCTCAGGATGATTTCCAGGGAATTTGGGAACTAAATTTGGTGGCGCTCCCTTTGCATCAGGCATTGCTGTGAGGTTTCTCCCCGAAAAGTTTCCAGGCACTCGACTTCCCATCAAGGCTGCCTCCGAGGGTGGGACCATTCCCATGTTGAAGGGCCTCGCACCATAGATTGCTGGTGAAGTGGCAGCAGCTGCGGCAGCCCCAGGAGGCCAGAAATGATTCATCTTGGAAAATCGTTGGTGATAGCTTATAAGTTGAGCAATGTAGCAATGTGTCCCACACCGCTTAGGCCTTTGAATTGGTGAAGGTACCAGTGATCGAGGCTGCAATGAAGCACACAGTTAGAAGTGATCCAGAGAGAAACAAAGACAGAAAATGTAATAACATTAAGAATACAAAACGCACCGGCAAAATATTGGAAGAACCTGGATTTCCACTCACTGGAACCAACCCAGCAGGCAGGGGAGGAACTTGACTCATAAACCTATAAAATGATTAGGCAAAATAATATTAGCTTAAATGAACTTCAACAAATGCTTTGAAGAACATAAAGGGAAGAATGCACACCCGAATGGAGGCAAATTTCCTGGCCAGCCTCCAACAGTCATCGGCATAGGCAGAGTACTAGGAGGCACTAACAAATTTTAAAAGAAAAGAAAAATACAGAGAGAAGAAAAAAAATTAACAATGAATCTTTTTGAGATCCAAAAAGAAGTGAGGAAATTCAGCAAAGCGGGGCAAAGAACAAATACCAGCTTTATCTTGTCTATTCTCCACTTTAATATTTTTGGCATGTTGACTCTCAGACTTGCTGCTACCAAGTGCTTCATTTTTAGGCTTCTCCAAATCCAGTTGGAGATCAAGACCTCTCTCTTTACCCATCATTTTTTTAGAACTACACTCCGTGAGGCTTTTCTTCTCTGACTTCCTGTGATCCTGATCTATTTGGGTTGGCTTCTCATCTTCTTTCTTCCCAGTGTTGGCCTTAGATACCTAGAAAAAAAAAGGAAAAGAGATTTTTAAGTAAAAAGTAAAAGGAGATAAGAAAGAACCTGTGAAAAAAGTAACGAAAAAGGACAAAAGATGCCTACCATCTCAACCTCAGGCCCCTGTGCCTTCTGATCTAAATCAGAATTAAAGAAGCCATCTCTCTCTGGTGATAATTTCCCTGGTGGAGGGGCCTGAAGTTGTTTACCCAAAAGAAAAAAAATCAATGAGAGAAAAAAATAGTAACAAATAAAATAAATGTCACTTTCAATCATCCATTGTTGTATCCAACTAATTTTGAAGACTATTTCAATAATAGTGAATATACCCACCATGAGATCAATGCTGAAATTGTGTTCACGAGTGACGTCAGTAGGTAGATCACTGCAAAATAATTAAAATAAAAGTCTCATAATTAATCCAACCAAAAGACCAAAAAAATAAAAATAAATACCAAAAAATGAAAAATAATTACCATAAATCCCATAATACCAAAAAGGTTGAAAAATAAATACGAAAAAACCACAAGAAGAAAAATCAAACGAAAAAACAATCAATCAGAACTGAAAGCTCACGTCTTTTTTGAAGTTTCCTCTCTCATATTGCTGACTGAAGCAACAGGAAGAACATCCTTCTGTGGAAAGAAAGATCCTTCCCTGCTCTCCAGCAGATTTGATCGATCCGACTCACCACCGATGGATGGCTTCGGCTCATGAACTGACAAATCAACTTTCAACTCTTGCTCACATGATTCGACAGGCATGGCTGGGGTTTGTGTCTGGTACCCATTTCGGACAGCAAGAGACTCAGGATTTTTCTCCCTTTTTGGTGAAGGTGCTTCCAACGTCACCTTAGTCTCTAACCCAGACTTATCAGCCTTTGAAGTACTCGACACAAAGACAGGGGCCTCATCTTCCTTCAAATTTCTCGGTCTTTTCCTCTTTGGAGCTGTTGCTGAAAGCCAAAAATAGGTCAAGATAGGTAAAAAGAAGAAATCTAAAAAAAAACTCAACAATAATTTTGTTTAAAATGGAGAAAAATATGAATTAAAAGTTTACCAATAATAGGCATGGAAGAGGAATTGTAATTAGATTCAGGAGGCAGGGGAATTGTTTGCTGAGGCGATGATGCTCTAAATTTTGATTCTGCTGATTCTTTCTGCTCTTGCTTCTGATTCTCCTGCTTGAATTGCCTCGTCAAACCAAATAATACCTCCGCCACCTCAATCTCCTCTTGTATGAACAACGACTGCTTTGAATTTGATACCTTTGTAGGTGGCGGCGGCCGTGGCTGTTTCGGCCCACTCATTGGCTTCTGCTACAAATATAGAAGGGGAAAATATAACAAATATTGAACAAAAATGCAGAAATCTAGGTAGAGGTCAGAACAATACAATTTTCTTGCGAATAGAGGCATTAGAAACCGATGGCGAGATCTGTTGCGAGGTCGACGCTGGACTCATCCTTGAAGGAGAAGCCGATGTTTGCCTCTGAGCAGCCTCAAACCACTCAGCCGATATCCTTTTTCGGCAAGCTGGAAAAAAGAGAAGCAATAAGTCTAAAAATGAGCTCGAAATCAACGAAGCCCAAATGTTCGAAGAATGAGATTCAATCCCATACCAGTCCGGGCTTTACGCGGCACAGGCATGCCAATCATCTCATCGGCTCGCCACCTTGCCGGCAGTCTCAGGAGGTTCTTCCTCTGCTGTTGTTGGTGGTGGTTGTTGTAATTTTGGTTGTTGAGTCCATGGTTGACATGGTGGTTTTGGTGGTTATGGTGGTGGTTCGTTCCTTGAGAAATAGAGGAGGTTGAAGGATTGTGAGATCGACCCGGCATGGACATATCATGGTCTTCCTCATCATCCTCATCTTCACTGAGGCTCTCATCAGAGCTGTCATCTCCTTCATCTCGGCCCCCATGGAGGGCCGTGCTCTCCCGCCTTCTCTTGCCTCGGTTCAATCTCTCCCTTTCTCTGTCACGGTCTCGCTTGCTCGCACGGTCTCTCAACCGGGAATTTGTTGACTCTGGCATCTCTAAAATTCCATCTTCATCTGTTCAAAAGAAGCGCAAAAAGTTTAAACCAGGCAAAAAAAAGATCGAACTCTGAATCTGAGCTGAAAGAAACAAGGAAAAATTGAAACCAGATCTGAGGGATCCAGACCTGGAGAGTCTCTTGACCCACCACTCCTCGGCCGCCGGCGAGACATGCCGTTGTTCAAAGGCATGGCGTTGCTTCTTCTTGCCTCTCGAATCCTCTCCATGGCAGTCAGATTTCTCTCGTCAGATCAGATCAGGTCTTCGTTCAGAGAAATCGTCTTTTGTTTCAATCTCAGGAGATAAACCCACGATTTCTCCAGATTCCAGCTCACTCCGATCAATCCAGCCAGCTGGATTTTGGATGAAATCCGCTAAATCTCAACAATTTAGCGACTTTTATCTCTTTCTCAGATCTCTCTATCTTTATGTCTCTCTCTCACTTTCGCCCTTTCTTCTCCCCTCTACTCTCTTCTCTCGTAGTCTCGTTCCGTCTGAATCGCTTCCCAACTCTGTTTGCCCCTTGCTGCTGCTGCCTCAATCCATCCATCGGTTTTGTTGCTGCGCCCCGAGAATTGAACGGATCAGATTTTTTCAACTTTCTGGATGCCTAATCCAAGCCGTCCGATCTGATCCAAAATCGGACGCTGCATTCGCGCGGTGCCATCGTGGCACGATCCTGAACCGTTCGATTACATCGGGGCTCGTGACACCGAACCTAGAAGCATGCGGGTCCCACACACGTCGCAAAAATCTCGCTCCCTTACGCAGTTATGCCACAAACATTGCGCACATTACCCGCTCGCCGGTCCTTTATGGCCATTCCCACGTCCACGTGTCGGTCTCATAAGGAGATATGAGTAATCACCTTCCTGGGCAACCGGCTACTGCCAGTGGACCTCTGAGTTATCCTCTTCCGGGCCTTTCCGTCACATCCAGGCCAGTATTTTTCTATTCTGGCCACTTGACGGTGGGGCTCACGAGCGTGGAATCCAACGGTCCAGATTTGTTCAAAATTAGTGGCTGCATTTGTTGACGTGGCACTAACCTCATTCAGGACCTCTCCCGGTTATGGAAATGTTTTATTGGCTGAGGGTCGCAGTTACTTTTTGACGTGATCCGCGAGCATCAGACGCTTCGGGAAGGGGGAATTTATAATTACAGCGTCTTACATTTACATCCAGCGTGATTGCATGAATTCCATTGCGACACTCGATGCGTTGGTTCTCATTAATATCGCAAGACCGCGTTTATCTGAAAGAAATCAATCAGGTTCGGAGTATTGGGATTCTTACAGAACCGGAGTGGGGCCCACTGGAAACGACCTTTTTGGGTCATGGCAACCGACGTGGCATCTCGACGACGTCATCATGTCCCGCTCTTCCACCAACTTCACCGCACTGGTGATCAGAGCCACGGTACGGCAAGGGTAGATTACTCTTTATCTATATTTTATTCTGGTTCACTAGATTTATTCATATTTTTATTTTTATTTATTCATTAAACTAAATAACAAATGTTAATAAAAAATAATAATAATAGATTGATTAATTTTTATCGTCGTTCGTAAAAACATCCGAATCATTTTTTCATATAAACGCACTCTGTTTTTATAATATAAAATTAAAATATAAATTTTAATTAATTAGTTTCAACTGTATATATTTTTAAAAGAAGAAAAATTAATGCAATCAAAGTTAATATTCTAAAATAATATAAATAATTTTTAATAATTTATTCTATTTATATTTATATTTATTTTCTTAATAAAAAAATTATTTAAACATATCAAATTTATCTATACTCATCCTTGAATAATAAATTATTAAAAGGGTACGATGGACTGCCCTAGCCCTGCTGCTCCGCACCGCCCCACATCTATCAAATGATCTGGTAAGATTGTTGCACATATAAAATATGTGTGATCATCTACAACACTGTACCAAAAGAAAGTCATTAGAAACACTAAAGAGATATAGGGTTTTGAACTCGGTGGGTCTCCGCTCCCATTACTTCCTCTTTGCTCTGATTCCATCCTTTCAGTCTATTTCGTCTCTTCATATCTGCGTTTTTGTTCGTTCTTTCATCGAGAGGGAGAATCGCCTCTCTTCTCGACGTTGTTCGCCTCAAAATCAAAAGATGGGTGCTCCTTGCCTCTGACCTAGCACCACAAATGGAAACCCACTCGAAGTAGGAGTAGAGAAGTTCATCTCCGCCTAGGCCCTGCAGCAGTATCAGTAGATAGCGTATCAGAGGTGCTGATTTGCCTTCTCCTAGGTGCGACCGACGGCGATGATTTTCTGGTAAGGTATCGTTAACACTCGCTTTGGCTAGATTGGATCTATGCTGGACTGCTATTGTGAGTCGGTACCAGTTGTTGTGCTGGTGCGAATCAGTCCCAATTGTTAATCTGCTGGTAGTTGCTGGTATAAGGGGTTATTGTTTTGCTGTTGATTTCGAGTCTCTTATGGCATTTTTTGCTGACACACTTCCAACAAATTAGAGGGCTGTAACTATGCATGAATGCTGCTGTATGGAAAAGATAAAGATAAGCAAACGTGATATGGAAAATGAGAGAAATATTTTGAGGTTGCACGGTTTTCATCTCCGGAGTATAATTTCAACTCCATATAAATTTGGCGAGATCTGGCAAATGGTTCAAAGACCACACACATCACAGGAGCTAGATGACTTGGGCATCTACGAGGGATTGCCAAGCTTTTTCTCTTTATAGGATTACAAAAATATTCTTTTTTGGTAGAACTTTAATTTAATTTCACCAAGTAGTTTAGCACCTCCAAATAACTCATTTTTGGATGTGAAATTCTGGTTAACTTGGTATTTTCATTTCAGCTTTATCTATGTAGATTTTTGGGAAAATTAAATGATGAAACAGAAAAATCTTTATTATCTCTTTTCTTATGGTATTACAGCTGATGCTTGTTAATTACATGCACACTGTTGTGCTAATTATATGAGTGATACCAATATGGTACCAACGGTAACTAACGAGAAAAAAGAAAAAAACGGTATTGATGAGGTGACTAGAAATTGGGAGCTCTCAGTACCATTATGGGTCAGTGATGATTAATGTATGAGGCCCATAAACCCAAAAAAAAAATAATGTTTGATTTATATTTCTACACTCCCCTTCAAGCTAGGGGTGTATATATTTATCATCCCTAACTTGTACGTGTTGTTCTCAAACATTCGCGGCTCGAGTCCTTTAGTAAAAATATCCGCAAGTTGATCCTTGCTACGAACGAATGGTGTTTCTATTTCTTTTGATTGTAACTTCTCGCGTATGAAATGACAATCCACTTCAATATGCTTCGTTCTTTCGTGAAACACCGGATTGGATGCAATGTGGCGTGCGGCTTGATTGTCACAACACATTTTCATAGGTTCTTGATTTTTTATTCTGAGATCTGCAAGGAGTTGCTTGATCCATATCAACTCGCTTGCCGTTAATGTCATGGCTCGATATTCCGCCTCGGCGCTTGATCGAGCCACGACATTTTGCTTCTTGCTCTTCCATGTGACTAAGTTTCCGCCTACAAATATGCAAAAACCGGTAGTTGATTTTCGATCAAAGCTTTCGACCCAATCTGCATCGGAATAGCCACATATTTCATTAGAATTATTATTTTTCATCCAAATTCCCTTCCCGGGAGTACCCTTTAAGTACCTTAGAACACGATTTATGGCTTCCAAGTGTTGTGTTCTAGGTGAATGCATGAATTGACTAATTTGGCTTATCGAGAATGAAATGTCTGGTCTCGTTATGGTAAGATAAATTAATTTTTCTATCAACCTTTGAAATTGGCTTATGTCCTTTAAAGGTTCACATCCTCGGCATTTAATTTAACTTGGCTTCACCCTATTTTTCTGATTTTCTTTAACAAATCTAAAATATATTTTCTTTGTGATATAAAAAGTCCTTTTGGTGAATGTGTTATTTCTATTTCTAAAAAATATTTTAAAGGTCCCAAGTCTTTGATGTCAAAAACTTCTCTTAGTTTTGCCTTGACTCTCCTAATTTCGTCCAAATTATTTCCGGTAATTATTATATCATCCACATATACCAAAACTACGATTATAGCATCATCAATTCTTTAAAAATAAAGAATGATCGACATTACTAATTTTAAAATTACAAGAAAGTAAATGAGAGCTCAATTTTCCATACCATGTTCGTGGAGATTGCTTTAGTCCGTAAATTGATTTTTTTAACCTACAAACAAAATTAGAATCCATTTCTTTTCTATGACCGGGTGGTATGGTCATATATATCTCTTCTTCTAGAGTTCCTTGGAGAAATACATTTTTTACATCCATTTGATGTAAAGTCCAATTTTGATTTACCACTATGGAAACTAAAATCCTAATGGTATTCATTTTGGCCACCGGTGCAAAGATTTCTTGATAATCTATACCGTACGTTTGGGTATAACCTTTAGCTACCAGCCTAACTTTGTGTCTATCTATACTACCATCATTCTTGTACTTAATTTTATAGACCCATTTACACCCTACGGGTTTTTTTCCATTTGGTAAATTTACGATTTCCCAAGTTTCATTTTTCTCCAAGGCATCTAATTCTTCTCTCATTGCCTTATACCAAACCGGTTGGCTTATTGCTTCTCTAAAAGATTTTGGTTCATTATTTTCAATTGAAGCCAAATAAGCCTTATATTCTTTTGTGATATTTTCATAAGAGATAAAAATTTCAATAGAATATCTTACCTTATAGGTGATATATTCTCTCATCTTTGTGGGAGGTTGTGAGATGTGAGTTGACCTTCGCAATGGTGCCTCCCCTATGATTTCTTCGTCTTCTTCATTCTCATTTTCATCTTCATTTTCATTTTTCTTCTTCAACATTGATTGGTGTTTCTTCACCAATTGTAGATGGATAATGTGGAAATGAAAAAATATTTTGTTTCTCTTGACCCTTGACCATTTTTTTAATTTTATAGTATGGCTCATTTTCTTGAAATGTTACGTGTCTAGAAATATAGAATTTATTGTTGATGGGATCGTAACATTTGTACCCATTTTTTTGAGACGAGTACCCCAAGACAATTGCCTTGATTGAACTATAATCCAATTTATCTTGTTTGTTCTTATGTACGTAGCACGTACATCCAAATATTTTTAAATGCCCAATATTGATTTTTCCTTGATAAAGAATTTCTAGTGGACTCTTGAAATTTAATTTTGCACTTGGCAATATATTAATTAGATATGTTGCGGTGAGAACGGCATCCGACCAAAAAATCTTTGGAACGTTATTTTGAAATAGTAGTACTCTAGTAACTTCTAATAAATGTTTATTTTTCTGTTCCGACACCCCGTTTTGTTCGGGGGTATAAACACAAGTGGTTTGATGTAAAATCCCTCCTTGTTTAAAAAATTCTAAGAAATTACGGTTGAAAATTTTCGTACCATTATCGGATCTAAAAGTTTTAATTTTTGTATCAAATTGATTTTCCACAAAATTACAAAACTCAACAAATTGTGAAAAAACTTCACTCTTATTCTTAAGTAAATATAATCAAGTGGTTCTTGAAAAATTATCTATAAAAATAATAAAATATTTATAACCATTAAATGAATCTAATGGGACCGGTCCCCAAACATCCGAGTGAATTAATTCAAAAGGTTTCTTGCTTTTACACCTAGATAAAGGGAAATGTAATTTAGTATGCTTTCCTAAATTGCATACTTCACATCTTTTACAATCAATATTTTTAAAATTAAAAATACATTTCAATATTTTATCAGACGGATGACCGGTTCTCCTATGCCAAAGGGTGCTCAATTCTTCTTCTCTAGTTGCCAAAAAATTGCATTTTTCTTCATTTATATAGTAGAGTCCATTTTTTAGAAATCCTTCACCAATGACATTCTTCATTTTCCATTCCTGAAAAATTACGCTTTTTGATAAAAAAATAATTTCACAATTCAATTCTTGCATAATTTTACTAATGGATAACAAGTTTGTGGAGCAATTTTACGCATACAAGACATTTGAGATATTTCTTGAAAAAAGATCAATTGAACCGCTACCAATAATTCTCATCTTTTCACCATTTGTAACGGTTACAAATTGATTAGTATTCCAATTTGTAAAATTTTTTAATAGATTTTTATTTCCTGTGATATGGTCTGTTGCACCTGAATCAAAAATCTAATCTTTTTGTGAGAAATTAGAAGTAAAATTGGCAGCAATACCATAATTTTTTGAAGAATTTTGATTGAGCAACATGGTGAGTTGTTGCATCATTTACCACATCTGATCCTGAGAGAGATGCGAGGGCTGCCCTATTTGACTCTGGTTCGGCGCTGGGTTGGAGTGAATCCGACTCGCCTCTGTCTTCTCACCTATCGCACCCAAAACTCTTTTCTCTTTTCGCTCTTCTCGCAACTCCCCCTGTAGCCTGAAATTCTTGAAGTTAACGCCACCTCCACCCCTGCCTCTCCCCTTCGGCCTGAGTTCCGGGTGAAGAAACCAACAGTCTTCTTTCTTGTGCCCCTCTCGCTTGTAATGTTCACACTTGAGAAGGACTGTTAGGTCTCCCCGATTCGCTGTGCTGAGATTAGGGTTAGGTTTTGGGTGTCGGATGGCAAAGGCCTTGGTCTCCTCTGGTTCATGTGGTTGCGTGTTCATCACAGACCTTCTTGATTCCTCTCTTTGAACCATGTTTGCGATTTTATCAAAGGTGGGAAGAGTCTCACAGAGAAGGATTTGGGATTTCAATGCTTCATAACTTGAGTCAAGACTGACAAGAAATTGAAAAATCTCATCTTGCTCATTTCGCCTTTGCAATTCCTCAAGGTCAGTGGTATTTGGTCGATACAATCGAATTTCGTCTCGCCTTTTTCTATGTATTTGAGAAGTTCTGTGATTGATTGACCTGGTTGTTGCTTTGCTTGATGGATTTCGGTTTGCAGTTGAAAGATTCTCGCATAATTATTTTTCTGGCCATATCTTTTTTCGAGCTTTTCCCACACTGCCTGAGCCGACCCTGCACACATGCAGATGTCAGCGATTGCTGGTTCCATACTATTGAGTAGCCAATTTGTGACTAATAGATCATCTGCTCTCCACTCCTTTAAGGCCTTTTTTCTTGTGCTGTGGGAGAGTTTGGATTGATTGGTAACATTTTTTGCAATTCCCCTGTGACATATTCAAGTTTTGATCTGCCTCCAAGGCCAATTGAGGCTGTATGCATCCATGGTAAATAATTTGTGCCATTTAGTGTGATGTGGGTGATTTTCTCATTTTGCTGAGACATTTTGCTCTTCTGTCAGAGTATTTTTTGGTAATGGACAGATACTGGTTTTTGTCTGATTTTATTTTCTTGGTATTCTTGCCGCTCGTTTCGATTCGATTCGTTTCTTTGCCTAGTACTTTTACTGGTGAATTTACTAGTGGATTGCTGATCTGTATCGATTTGTGAATCTTGATTTGAATCTAGTTAATCTTGCTCTTAGTCTCTTCTCTTGCCTCTTTGAGTTGAAGAAACAACTTCTATAGCTGGTCTCCTCACTAATGGCAGGGTAGACTTCTTGGCTTGCTCACTGATTCTTGTTGCGGAATTGAGACCGAGCTATATGCCCTGCTCTGATACCATGTAGATTTTTGGGAAAATTAAATGATGAAACAGAGAAATCTTTATTATCTCTTTTCTTATGGTATTACAGCTGATGCTTGTTAATTACATGCACACTGTTGTGCTATTTATATGAGTGATACCAATATGGTATCAACGGTAACTAACGGGAAAAAAGAAAAAACGGTATTGATGAGGTGACTAGAAATTGGGAGCTTTCAGTACCATTATGGGCCAGTGATAATTAATGTCTGAGGCCCATAAACAAAAAAAAAACAATGTTTGATTTATATTTCTACAATCTAGGAATTTTGAATTAACTTGGTTATGATATTTTATAAGATGTAATGATCTCTGTACTTTAATGAAATATTTCCTACAGGATTTTCCTCCAAAAAAAAATATATCTGTGAGGAGAAAGGTGAAACTAGTGTGTGTATCTTCTTATGGCTATGTTGTTCGGTAATATTTCAACGATTCTTTTCTGCAGGGGTGTCCCACACTCGTGCACTGAGCTCTGCGCTTATGAGTTATGATTTCTACATTTTTTTAATTTTCTTTTTAAAAAAAATAAAAATGATGTCCTCCTCAACTGATATATTGGAGGGAGTAAAATAAGTAATATATACAATAACAAATATTTAAATAAGACTGACGAATCTTTAAGGAAAATTCATGAATAAAAGAAATTAAGATAAAATTATGCCGGTCGTGTTTGCGTCTAAAAATAAGGTGCTTAAAAATTACAAGACCGTACATTAAAAGTTAAGTGATACAAAATTGAAAATTGGTATTTTTATGGTCTGGTAAAGGCATTGCAAAAAAAAAATGAATATAATCTTCATTTTTTTCTATTATTATCTGATAATGAGATATGAGGCCAATAAGAAGCATTGTTGGAGGCGTCGGGGGCCTTGTTGAACCCTCTACGAAATTTTGAGCAAAAATTATATATCCAAGTATAAAATAACAAATGTGTTACTTTAAATTTCTTTTAGCCGATCGATATATAGCTGGTCTATAAAAAAATGAGAAGAATTAGCTTTATTGTCTATATTTTAATTATTCACATTTTTTTAGCTATGATAAAATTTGTCTGAAATTATTTTATCAAACATACAATTAGAGTGTATATAAAGTTGGGTTATGGTGTTATACATATCACGGATCACCCCCACATTATGGATAGATTCTTCATTTTAAAAATTCAAATGGTTGATCCAACTGTACAAAAAATCTTTCATTTGATAGCCTTAGGATGTTGGTATTGAAAAGTCAAGATAGTGCAAAAATGTAAAGAACCTAAGGTAGAAATGTATAAACTAATTTGGGGCTTAATGTTCAAGTGTAATGACAGTGGAATACGATTTAAATCAATTCAATTCTCACAAGAATATAGCAATCAAAGAAATATGAGAAAATAAAGTAAAGATAAAGCAAGAACACAAGATGTAACGGAGTTCGGCTTTAACAATGCCTACGTCTCCGGGACCCTCAACCTCTAACAATTAGGTTGAGCCGATATATTTAAAAAGGGTTTTTACACTTGTAGAAGTTGGTCCCTTACAAAAATGGGCTGTCAAGCCTATCGGTAATAAGAGTGACAACACACTCAAAAAGATGAGTGACAACACACTCAAAATGTGAGTGACAACACACTCAAAATGTGAGTGACAACACACTCAAAAAAGTGAGTGACAACACAGTCAAAAAGTGAGTGACAACACACTCAAGAAAAAATGAGCACTACAATCAAGATAATGTTTTCAAGAAGATCACGAAGGATCAAGTTGGGAGAATAGAGAGAAGCAAGATTGAGTTTGAACAAGGATTCGGCTAATTGAGTGTTTCAATCTCTTGAATTATCTCTCTCACTTTGTATATGGCTAGTAAGCTCTCTGGAGTAATGATTTAGCTAGATCAGTTGACAACTTTCATTGAAAGAGATGATCATTTTAAATAGATCTTCTGAAACAACTGAAGAAACTATTTTTCGGCCTGAACCATGATAACGGTTTAGAAATCGTTATAACGATTTAGAAAGAATAGCCGTTGGATCAACTAAGTTGAAACGTTATAACGATTTATCAAATCGTTATACGTTTCATGAATTGTTGTAACGATTACAGAATCGTTATACGTTTAACAAATCGTTATAACGATTACTGAATCGTTACATAACGATACACTCTGGTTTCCTTGAGAATGTTTATGTCTTAGAATATTTTTTAGTATTGATACGAACCGTTATAACGATTACTGAACCGTTATAACGATTCACTGGGCAGAAATATTTTTCTTGTTGTTTAAGCTCAATTTATCTTGACCAATTCAACCCAGTTTGAGTCTAACTAAACCTAAGCCTAATGCAGTCTTGATTAAGCTCTTGTATCCCAGCACTAGTCTTGTTCTTGTGCACTAGTTCATTTGCATGTTAATTCCTGCACAAAACTCAAACAAGGCAAATTGTAAAATTCAAGATTGTTTTGCAAATCGACAAATCAAAGAAGATGTTAAGTGTAACATGAATATCTAGATATAGATCAAATTTTATATATTTTTACTATTTTTTAAGATCGTTAAAAAATCACTTGATTTAGTTATTATGAGCTATTAAAAAAGTGATTTTCTAACTATCTTAAAAATAGTAATAAAAATCTATAAAATATAAAATTTGATCTACATCTAGATATTCATATGAAAATCATTTTGTATGGTTGGATCAGCCATTTGTACTTTGATAATAAAGAACCGATCCATAACAAAGAAGCGATCCGTGATATGCATAGCACCATAGCCCAACTATATATATATATATATAGTGAGATCTTATGGTGCTTCGTGAAGCAAAAATGCATTTTGCTTAATTCGGTCTAAAAATCTTACAAAACCAAAGGTCAAATTGCAAATCTAATTCACCCAACATAAACTACATATTCAAATATTGTTGAATACCAAATTTGATTATATTTGGAGCTTTCAAACTATTTTTTCGAATTTTTAAAAATGTCCTAAAAATAATAAAAAAATAATGATAAGTGCACCTATAAATTATCATCTTTCAAAAATAAAAATAAAAATAGTTACAAAGCTCCAAAAATAATAAAATTTGATATTCAATAAGTTTTCAATATCTAGATTATTATGGATTAATTAGATTGATATTTTAAGCTTTCGGTATATGAGATTTAAAACTGAAGCAAAATCTTTTTTTTCTTCGCGAAGCACCGTAAGTTCTCCATATACATATATATATATATATATATATATATATATATATATATATATATATATGTATATATATATATATATGATATATATATATATATGATATATATATATACATGTATATATATAGAGAGAGAGAGACTATGGTATTTCATGAAGCACAAAATTTTCCGTGCTTCGCATCCGTATCTCAAATTTGAAAGTCCAAACGGACGATCCAAATTGTTGAACATGATATTCATATTGAAATATTTTTGAAGATCAAATTTTATATATTTTTTATTTTTGCTATTTTTTAAATAGGTATAAAGTTTGTTGATCTAACGATTTATGCACCATTCAAAACTAGCGATTTTTTATCCATTTAAAAATAGCAAAAAAATCAAAAAAAAATATAAAAAATTATCTCCAAAGATATTTCAATATGAAGTGATGTTCAACTGTTTGGATCAGCCGTTTGAACTTTTAAATTCGACATACGAATGCTAAACACAAGAGATTTTGTGCTTCACGAAGCACCATAACCTCACTAGATATATATATATTGAGAGAGAGAGGAACACTAAAATACAACGCGTTACATGGATATATTCGTGCACCGCATTAAAATATTAAAATTCAATTTAAAAATGACCAATCCAAATAGTTCAATTTATTCTTCATATCAAATTCTTGTAGAAAATCAAATTTTATATTTTTAAATTTTTTTTTGCTATTTGTTTGGATCAAAAGAAAGTTGCTTGATTTAAGGAATTTGGATCATCCAATAGTGATGATTTTCTTCCTACTAAAAAAATAGCAAAATAATTTCAAAAAATATAAAAATTGATTTTCTATAAGATTTTGATACAGAGAATATATTGAACAGTTTGAATCGTTCATTTTTAACTTGAAATTCAAGATTTTAACGCGGTGCACGGATGCATCTGTACAACGCGTTGTATTTTAGTCTTTCTATATATATATATATATATATATATATATAGAGTGGAGATAGCGTGAGCTTAAGCTCACGGAGGCCTTCCGTGAGCTTAACTAAAAAACATATTAAATCATCTCGAAATTTTAATTTATCATTCTCATTAAATTCTTTATATGAAAATCTCATGGGATGCAAAAATTTGGAGCGTTTTAAGCTTTTTAAGTCACCGTTTTAATTTTTTAAAATGATGTTCAAGTATTGAATATATTATTATTATTTTTAGAGCTAATTTTCAAAAATTAAAAACGATGACTTAAAAAGCTCAAAACGCTCCAAATTTTTGCATCTCATGAGATTTTCATATAAAGAATTTAATGAGAATGATAAATTAAAATTTTGAGATGATTTAATATGTTTTTTGAGTTAAGCTCACGGAAGGCCTCCGTGAGCTTAAGCTCACGCTATCTCCACTATATATATATATATATATATATATATATATATATATTCCTTGTACAGGTTACACTTCATTTGCCTCCCTAAAGTGAGGGTATTTTATTAAAAATATTGCGTAAATATTATTTTAATTAAAATTTTAAATTTGATATGTTCCGCTTCATAAGTCTCACTTTTATTTATTTTGACAGTTAACTTTGATATTGAAATTACATTTTCTCTGATAATTTAAATTGATGTTCTTTGTTTGATTGGATTTTTTTTTTGTATTATTTCAATTGCACACATATATATATATAAGATAATTATAAGAGTTCCGTAAAACGGAAAATTCAAGGATGACATTATATCTGTAAAGATATTATCTAAATCTAATTAAGATCCATTTGTACTGTTAAATCTGTTTTTTTTTGTTAATAAAAACGACACACTCGTAGATTCAATTGTTTGCAAGCAGTATAGGTTCATTCAAAATTTTCAAGTTATGATGATAAATTGTAGATATAAAATATCATAAAAAATTTTATAAGCTAATGAAATTGGCTGATATCATGATGATATTAGATAGTATAGATATCATTATGGGAGAAAGTTGAGTATGTTGTTCATGCTTTGCCACGGGTGATTTATATATTATAATCTTTTTATATCAAAAATCTGAAATTATAATTCTATTTCAATATAAAATATGGTAAACAAACAAAGTAAGAAGGAAATACAATTAATAATTACTTTTATGTAGTAATCATAGTTTTTTTTAAAATATATAATTAAATTTAAAATAATATTTTTTAATAAAGATTTCAATATTGTTATTACATTCTATAAAATCATAAAAAATTCCTAATTTATCTAATGATTCGTGTTCTCATCAAAAATTAATTAATGAATTTCAGTCAATCATGACCGTTACGGAATCAGAACACTTTGTGCTTAATAAGGAGAAGTGTTAGAGAATAAAAAAGTGTATAATTAAATTTATAATTTGATAAATTCTTCGGAAAAATAATATCTTTTAGAAAAGAGATATAATCAATTGTATACTTTTAATATAGCGAATTTGTTATGAATTTAACAAAGACTTTAATATTTTTATTATATTATCTCATATCATAAAAAATATCTAATACATCTAATAACTCATGTACTCTTTAAAAATTGATCAATAAATTTTAATCAATTCTGACTATTGTAGGATCAAAACGCTTACGCCTGCGGGCGATTAAAATTGATTGTTCAAAGTATATTAAAAACTGAAAGACAAAGTTACTCTGGAGGAACTATTGACCGATTAATTGGCACTTATATATACATAAATTTTCAAGTTCAAACTAAAAAAAATAAAATAATAGTAAACAATCCAATTTATTGTATAGATGCGAAGTTGACTTGAAATATAAACCTAGATCGGGATAAAAGCTAAGACGAAAACGGTGTTGTAACTAAACGCATTTGAAAATAATCTAACAACTCCCTTTTTTTTTTTCTTCTGACAAAATCGAAAAACCACTCGCATTATTTTTTTTTTCTTTCTCCGAACAATGTAACACCAAGTCAAGAAAGTAGATCCTATAATACCGAGCACAATGCTATTTAGAGAAATATCAACAGAAACGCGAAAAAAATATAAATGTGTGTGCTGCTAATGATATATACATTTTTTCTTTTAGCATTTGGAAAAAAGTAAATTCGACGGTATATATTTATTTCTTTTGTTTTATTTATTTATTGCCTCTTTTTAGACAGCTCGGTGGTTTTTATGCATGTAATGACAGAGAACAAGCAGGAAGAAGCTCTGTCATCATATTATAATATCACGTTCAAGCTTCCTTTTTTTAATTACAATAAAATAATAAATAATTACGTGGTGCCTGATTTTTTTATGTGTAGATATCAGAAAGCTATTTGCTATTCTAATGTTTAGCTTTTTGTTTTTTGGTGTTTGCTCCTAACAGCATCCGCATTGGTGTCGACTGTCAAAATTAAATTTTTATGTCATATCATCAATTGATAATTTATTTTAAGAGTGACATCTCTGAATAAAACGAAATTGTCAAAATGACATTTTCGTAATTAATTTTTTATTTCTTCGCTGACGTGACTTGTCAAATGGATTGTCAAATTTAAACAATTGTCTAATTTTGCCTAGTCTCTGCATCCCTGAAATTCAAATGACAATTGTCAAATGAGATTTGACAATCAATTTGATAATGAGATGCGGATGCTCTAATTGTCGTAGTTATATTAGCCTGTCAGTTTAATTATCCAAATATATAATAATTGCCCGCTTGGAGGGTTTAGATGGGTCCATTTATTTGAGTTAACAAAAAGAGTTAATACTCCAAAAAAAAATTAAACCTTTGGAATATTTATTGAACTAGTTTACTATGGTTTAACACGCATGCACATATGTCATTTTTTTTCCATCTTTATGTTAACTGTTAAATATAAAAATTGATATACAATCCGCTGAAAAAAAAACATAACTTATATGGTTTATCTTTTATGTTAGATTACGTTGTTGCCATTGAAATAAATTCATTATTAATTTAATTTATTTATTTCTTGCCATGGTCCATACAATTAGATCAACAAATTAAATAATATGCAACTAGATCTACGACCATAAATATTCCCGAAAATTAAATAGCAAGATTTGTTATGGCCAAAGGAATATTTCAATGACAAAATTAAAGCGAGTGACACGCCTCGCAGCTGTATTTTTTAGCAATCATATTTGCAAGAATTAAAAATTAGTGTCCATAAAAATTAATTGCCACTTTTTTAATTTAATAAATTAGTGAACGAGCACAACTTTTGCCCCCCCCCCCCCCCCCCCCCCTAAAAGCCCGTCCCGTGTACCAAATTAATAAGCAAAAACCTCTTTTTTGAATATTTTAGATGCTCAAAAATAAATAAATAAGTAAATAAATGCAGCTCACCCCCGACAAAAAAAAAATTAGTTTCCGAAGTCAAGAACATGTATTATTTATAGACATGTAGACATGCGACCAATTATTTTTAATTATCAATATTAGATTTAAAGTCATTGTAAAAGTTGTTAAAATATCTCCTTATATTGCCTTATACAATATATACGTATATAATAAATAATTAAATATGCACCTTTAAAAACAAATCTTGCTACCTGGCATCGCACTATAAGTAAAATGGAAAAAAAAATCTGAAAATTTTCAAAATACAATAGCAATCATGAATCATTCCTCATAAGCAAAATGTGGAATTTGGATAATGGTTTCTTACGGTACTCCTTTGATAATGGCGACAAAGGGGGGTCACATGATCAGATAAAATAAGAGTGGCTTCATAAACAACGCATGACTGTTGAATAATTGCATCTGCTCTCCTTATAAACTATAAAAAATGATACGGTGGTACCGAATCATTAATATTTTTATTAATATTTTATGTGATTTTCTTTTCTATAGGGAATTGAGTTTTATATTAGTGTTCAAATCACACAAGTATAGAACAACACTAGGGTCCGTTTGGCAAATCAAGGAATAGTTTTGGAAGAGTGATAATTTTGGAAGAGTGATAGAATAATATTTTTTTTGGAAGAATGGTAGAAGAGTGATATTCTTGACTATTCGGAAGAGCGAAAATATCGTTTGGCAGTTGTTACTCAGAATAGTTAAAATATGAATAATTATGATACTAATAATGATGATGATAATAATAATAATCATAATAGTAATAATAATAATAATAAGATAATAATAATAATAAAATAATATAATAAATAATAATATAATAATAAAAATATAAACATAATCATAATATAGTAATATAATAATAAAAAATTATAATTATAATCATAATTATAATAATATAATAATAATAAGTAATCATAATTTTAATAATATAATCATAATATAATAATCATAATCATAATCATGATAATAATAATTATAGTCATAATCATAATAATATAACCATAATCATAATTATAATAATATAATAATAAAAATATAATCATAATCATAAAAATAATTATAAATAATTATAATTATAATAATATAATAATAAATTAATCATCACTATAATCAACATATAATAATATAATACAACATAATAAAATAATAATAAGTAATAATAATCATAATCATAATCATCATAATATAATAATATAATAATAAATAATCTTGATCATAATAATATAATAATAAAATAATTATATTTATATTCATAATATAATAATATAATATTAAAATTATATTTATAATAATAATAAATAATATAATAATACTAATGGTAACGATAATATTATAATAATAATGATAATAATTTAATAATAATAATATAATGATAATAATTATAAATAATAAATAATGATCATAATATTAATATAATCATAAATATAATATAATAATATAATAATATAAATTTGAATCATAATTATAATATAATATAATCAATATAATCAAACAATAATCAATCCGATATTCTATTTGGTATACTGCACTATTTCGCTTCTCTTCTACTTAGTCTAAAATTCGTTTGGCAAATTAATTCGTCGGAATAGCTATTCTATTCTAACTTTTTGTTATTCCATTGAGTGCCAAACACTCCCTAGTCAATAACAAAAGGGGTCAGGTTCATCTGCTAATATTTTAGCACATGATGTTATATAAAATAACTCAAGATTTGTACTTACTCCGTGCCCTTTCATGACATATTTTATTGGGTGATTACTTAACAAAGAGGTTTTGCATTTTATAGACCAACTCCGGAGCTACATAGGAAAATGTAAGTTCCCTCATCTGCTAAAACACAGTAAAGCTAAGTGGATTAAAAATTAAATTATCTTAAAATTTATATTAAAATATTAAAATAAAGAAATTTTAATAATTTAGTTTTAAAATATCTATTGGGATATTTTAGTTTTACTTATCTTAAATCACTTTAATTTAATAAATTAAAGTCTTAAAGGTATTTACTACAGTAGAAGAAATTTTTGTAATCTATTGCCAACCTTTAACAACACTATCCATAGGATCTTGATAATTGGGCGTCAGTTTTATTCTTTCCTTTTAAATATCATATATTATAGCAATTTTCAATAAAAGATGATCCAATTGTACAATGGAATTGCCATAGGGGTATGAATTTACAAATGTATTTTTATTTTAAAATAAAATAACTTTTTTTTACATTATGGTCTTTTGAACAAACACTCGTCCTAATGATTTTGTTGTTAGTCGATGATGAAGTAAAGTAAATAATATGAAAGTTATAGCACAACACTTGATGCAAAGTAGGTGGTTAGTAGGGTTGCAAACGAGTTGAGTTCGAACGAGCCGAGTTTAGCTCAAACTCAACTCATGAAAATTCGAGTTGAGTCGAGTCGAGCTCGTGAAACGCTTTCGAGCTGAAAAGTCTAGCTCAAGCTCGGCCCGTTACTATTCGAGTTAACTCACGAGCCAATGCATGTACATTGACTCGGTTTGATATTTATATTTAGTATATTTATAAATTATAAATTCGATATATCTACAAAAATAATACATGAGTTAGTACAAAATTGATATATCAACAATCTATATTTTCAATAAAATCTTTGTTGTACTAATTTGAATGAATGAACTAGCAAAAAACTATTGTGTCTGATATATGAACTGAGTGATGAGTGAGTACGATAAGCTATTAAGCCGCTGAGATGATGAGATCACGAGAGATAATGAGAGATGAATTATCGAATTAGAGTTTAGCAAAAAAAAAATAAAAACTATTATTATTCAAGCCGAGTCGAGCTACGAACCAAGCTACGAGTCGAGCCAACCACAACTCAAACTCAGCTCATTAACTACCGAGTCCGATTAGCTCGAACCAAATTAGCTCGAGTCTGAATCAAGTCCGAGCTAAACCACAACATTAGAAATGACTCTCTATTGTATAATTGTAAAACAGAATGTAAAATTTTCTCCTGAGACAAATATAGAATCAGGTTCTCTTTACTTTAAATATTCACTAGTAATTTTCTCGGACTGAATATCAAACATATATATGACTCTTAAATAACATGTGCCCTTGATTTTTATAGATGTTCTAAAATCAAAATGTAAATATTCTTAAACAATTATTTTCTCATTTATCATAGAATACTTTCTTCTCAACAATACAACCTATTTTCTCATTTCCAGCGAACTTGAAACTACATGACAATATTAATAGGTGCGCATATATGGAGCTGGCATTCAGTCTCTGAAAATAATAATAATAAAATAACCAAAAAGAACACCATCAGAACCAGTGCCGATTATAATAATCAGTCTAACGATTAAACAATAATTAACATCATCTTAAATATAGATCTTCAATTTAAAATATTTTAGTAGGCATCAGTTCATTATAATAATATAATAATATTTTAGAAGCAAACCTGGCCTCTCTTACCTTCACTGAACGAATCATTATTCTCTACTGTACAGCATCATGCATGCAACACGGTACCTAAATCAAGGGATTCATAATTCAGTCAATGAATTTTTAAATTATCTAATAGTTTATGTGCTATGCTGAAGGATGCTGCGTAACAGAAAATCAAAACTCCTATAAAGCTAAAAATCTGAAAAGAAAAAAAAATGAGCATTGGATATTTGCCTAGCACCCCTTGAAATATTAACAAATCGTGAAGCAAGTTTAATTTTACTCTTTTACAGTTTTACTAACCAGTGAATAAAATAATCTTACTATGAATGATCTCATATTGTCAGGGGAATATTCGGTTTAGTACTTGCTCCTCTACTATTTATAAACTTTTATATTCGCTATGCTCGTATAAAACTACAATTGCTTTGCAAATATTTCAAAACAAAGTCAAATGAAAAAAAAGTAAGCTATGGCATTGCCCAAAATTTTGTTTAAGAATGATTTTAATACAAAAGGGAAAAAAGAAAACAAAGAAGAGTTGATAAATACTTTACAGCTCTATTATTATAAAGAGAAGGGATTCGGTTGACAATGGGTTATTTTGACAACCTTGATAATGGAGTTCTAAATAAATATAAAAAAAAAAAAAATGAAAAAAAAGTTTATACATGTATTTTTCTACATTTAGATTTATGATCATTTAAATTTCATGCAATTTCATTATCGTTTGATAGTCCATCAAAGAGCATCAATTCATACAATTTGCAACGGTTTCCAATTTAACGGTCTTTGATGGACTATCAAACGGTAATGAAATTGCATGAAATTTGAATGACCGTCAATCTAAAGGTATTATAACACATCTATAAACCTTTTTTTTTAAGATTTTATTTATATTTATTTAGAGGTCTATTATCAAGGTTGTCAAAATAATCCATTGTCAATGGATCCCACTCTATTATAAATAACAGTTTTTAGTAATAATAAGTTTTATTAAATTAATATTATTAAAAATAAGAGTGAGAAACGTAAAATTTCAAATATACGAATGGCATACGGCGTGGCGCGCGTTTGAAGCGCGCATGCGGGCAAGTGGCGCGTTTCATTATTTTTACGAAGCGCGCGCCACCGGCGGGCGCGTTTGCTTCTTATATATACAAAACGTGTAGCGCCTCTCCATCTCACTTACGCGGGGTTTGGACGAAACGCACCACTGCCAGTGGCGCATTTCCTAAAAATAATGAAACGCGCCACCGGCGTGGCAAGCAAGCATGCGCTTACCATTCGTATATTTGAAATTTTACGTTTCTCACTCTTATTTTTAATAATATTAATTTAATAAAACTTATTATTACTAAAAACTGTTATAAATACAAAGAGAGGGTCTCTAGGAGGATTTAGTGTTCTGGTTGAAAGATTTTCTCTCTTATCATTCAAGTTTCTTATTCGCAAATAAATTCATAATATGCTCTTTGTAGTTACTATAAGACATCTTCTTCAAATTCCTCTCCCTATGTAATGAGGATACTCTTGATGTGTGCAAATGCAAATTAATTTTTAAAAATAATACAACTCTGTTGTTTTTCTATAAGAATTTCCATGCAACTTATTTAGTTTTTATCATATGAACAATCTAGTATTTCTTTATGTCAAGAGCTTTCTGATTGTAGGTTTATGTCAAGAGCTTTCATAGAAATTATCTTATATAGAAAGTCTAAAAATATAATGTGTTGCACGGATGTGTTCGTACACTACGTTAAAATATTAAATTTCAAGTTAAAAATGACCAATCCGATCCGTTCAATTTATTCTCCGTAACAAACTCTTGTAGAAAATTAAGATTTATATTTTTCAAATTTTGTTTACTATTTTTTTAATAGGAAGAAAATCGTCATTATTGGACAATCCAAAATTCTTAAATCAAGTAACTTTCTCTTGGCTAAAAAAATAGCAATAAAATTTAAAAAAATATTAAATTTGATTTTCTATAAGAATTTGTTATAGCGAATAAATTAAATGATTTAAATCAGTCATTTTTAACTTAAAATTTGAGATTTTAACGTGGTGTACGGACGCATCCCATGTAACACATTGCATTTTAGACTTCCTATATATATATTTTGTGGGACGATCATTTTTTTCCAAATGAAACCCAGGGAAAAAGATGAAATTAACTACATGTAATAGACATAAAATAAAACTGAATCATACCACTTGAGTAGATAATTAGGAGATGAGGAAACATTCTGGTTCTATAGAGGTAATGAACGATGAGAAATAAATCTAATAGCGTTTTCATAAAATCAAGACACTCGAAACCGAAATCCTTAAAAAAAAACTAGATAATGGAGAGTCGTAGAGATCGATTGGAAAACAATGTCTGAGTGTGAGAGAGTGACTTCTCCCTCAAAAAAATGAGAAAGAGATAGAAAGATTGCGTGCAATTCGGGGCATTATGTCCGTTGGAGAGCAACTTGAGGGGCAAACAAAGGGAATTTATATAATTGGTTCCATATTTAGAAATAATACTATAATCTCACACATTCACCTCAGTTTCTAAGGATATGGATATCTAATCCAAAGCAAGGTTGGCTTTGTTTTTAAATAACGGGTGAATAAATAATTGCCGCCCAACAAAAGAAGCAATCTCAGCAGCACGTGGATTGAATTTTAAATTTTAAATTACATGTAATTCTTGCTGTGAGTCATGAGCACAGCTGATACTGGTAAAAAGATCCGGGGAAAGCAAATATGAGCTTAAAATCCGCATTCAAAATATTTATTACGTTTATGAGTTCTTTTTCAGTTTTTAGTAATAATAAGTTTTAGTAAATTAATATTATTAAAAATAAGAGTGAGAAACGTAAAATTTCAAATATATAAATGGCGGCATACGAATGGTGGCGCGTTCATCATCGCGTTTGAAACGCGCCACCGCCGCTGCGCGTTTCATTATTTTTACGAAAATGCGCCACGCCAAAGGGCGCGCGTTTTATTATTATATATACAAAATGCGCATCACTTGCGCGGGGTTTGACGAAACGCGCGCCATCGGCAAAGGCGCGCGTTTCCTAAAAATAATGAAACGCGCCACCGCGCGTTATGCGCGTTTCAATCGCGCCATCGCCGATGGCGCCCTGCCATTCGTATATTTGAAATTTTACGTTTCTCACTCTTATTTTTAATAATATTAATTTAATAAAACTTATTATTACTAAAATCTGGTTCCTTTTGCAAGATTGAAAGATTGAAAAATAATTTGTTTTAATACATTCATTGTCTTGCGACAATTCCCAACCTTATATCTCATAGAAAACGACTTCTCAAATTATTTTTTCATTATCAAAAATTTAAACTTAGAAAGCAATACATAGATATCAAAGAGATAAAGATTAATGGTTGTTTGCAATTGGTCCATTATTTTTTTTAAGTTGATCAGAAAAGTCTGCTTGAATTGATTAACTTCACACTATTTTCGCTCATGATTCACGAATCACGATGATGTCCTTTGTTATGAATATATAAAAGAGAGATTATAGCACAATCCACGAGTCCATGCAAAGACACTCTATTCGCCTAAAAAGTAAAAAGAGTAATATTTGAGTGTCAGCAAAAACTGTAAGGAGGTTCAAATTCTTCTGAATTAAAAAGTTAGTTTAAAATTTTTTTGAGCCGTTGATTTTGTATTAAGATTCGTAACGTTCATTGAAAATATAAATTTTAAATCTTAGGATTTATTAAAAGTATGAATCTTGATGCAAAATCAACGGCTCGAGAAAACTTCAAACCAACTTGTTGATTCAAAGTTTTTGAACCTCTCCGCTTCCCAAATTAAGAATTATATATCTAATTATCTATTGGGAGAGAGGTCTTGCCGTCTTGGTCAGTGATTGGGTAGTTATAAATTTGGGGGTACTGGTTGTTTATATTCCCGAAATATTACAATCATTTTTGAATAATTATATATATTTTAAATATTCATTTGACATTGTTTATTATTAGATTTTCGTTAAAATAGCAACAAAATAAATTTTGAACTTAAAATCAAAATAGGATGGTCCTAAAATGGGCCATCAATATATAATTATTATTTTTAATAACTTGTGTTCTAGATATTTTTTTAAGACGAGAATTCAAATGTCTCTACTTTTTAAATTTCTAGTACCTTAAAATTTAAAACTGAAATATCAACGTTAGATTTGGTTTATATCAATTTATTTATGCATAGATAAAAACAAATTATGATATTTAAATATTATTTTATGTGATATCAAAAGTTTACAAGAAGTTCACTAATATCAATAATTTATAGACGTTGGTAATTAACTTTTGTTGAATACAAAATGAAAGTGAAAAAAAGAATAATGTTTTATGTGTAAGTAGAAAATATGATACAGATCAAATTTAATTGTTTTATTTTAATATTTTTATTTTAAATTTTGAATTATTAAAAATTTAAAAATAAAGACGTGATGGAGACATAAAAAATAGAGAAAGTTAACACTCCTCTTTCTTTAATAGCACGTGAATTAATTAAATTTCAATGAGGGCCTGTTCGGACTTTGCCCGCGTCTGTAGGAAAATATAAATTTGCTTGACTTTAGTTTTTATTTTCCCACGCGAACTGTAGTCTCTTAGTTCATTTGCCACGCGTGGGATTGAAACGAACACGCCCTCAAAGTTGGTGATTTCCCCCCAAAAATATCGCTGAAATGCTGCGTTGAAGCGAGCATATCAGAAATGTCCAAAGCCATAACAACTGAGTCACTAGTCACTACCAGCACAACAGAATCAGTAACCGAATCAACTTGACAAAAATAATTAGTTGAGGATTAATTGTAGTTAGTCATTGTAATAACTAGAGTTAATGATAGATAGTTAGCCTCTGAGGGTTCTTGAATAATAAGAAAGATGCATCTCCAATACAATCTCTCTCTAATGCTTCGTTTACGAGTTCTCCCCCGGAACACCCGCTCTAGGTTCCTCTAGAACATCTCAGCCAATCACCGACTCAAGTCCGACAAGCTCTCTACTTCTAACATCAATTAAACCCTAGTTCATCCAGCCTCCATTCCATGATCGAGAGTTGGTCCCTCCACCGCCTCTCTCGTCGTCGTCTCAGGTTTCCTCCGCTCCGTGTCTCAGTCACAGCAAGCCAGCACCTTCGTATCACCTGGAACTCTCGTCGCACCTCGCCGTTGCAACAGGTTAAGTACTCATCTAGGTATTTTGATTTCATTTCCCCTATTTTGTTTGGTTCTCTTGTAAATGAAATCCGACCTTGAGAGGAAAGTACTGGAGGTTCCATTTAATGTGCACCCTCTTGCTTCTGTTTCCATCTTGCACTGTTTTGCAAAAATGAATGTGAGTTGGTAATCTAGGGATTCCACCTCCTTTTTTTTTCTCTTTTTTTTTGTAGTTCGTTCCATTTTCAGCTCACCAGTGAATGTGAGTTGGTAATATTTTGATTTTACAAATCTGACCTGTTATTTAGTAACTTTAGATTATATCTTGATGTTGTTTTTCTTGTTTACAAATCTGACCTGTTTCTTCTTCCCTGCACTAATTTCTAATCATTTTTTTACTGAGCTGCAGATGGCACATATGGATTACTTACTTCAATCCATCCTTCTGTTTACTCTTCTGTTCTGTCACAAACAGCTGAACATCTAATTTGTACTCGTTTTTGTTTTGTTTTTGTTACTTCAATCCATTATTTCCTAAATTGTACTCGTTTTTGTTTTGTTTCTTTTTTTTCTTTCTCCTATATTCATCTAATTTGTGGTTGTTCTAAAAAAAAGGAAAAAAAATAAATAGAAAAGAATATGTTAAGAGTATATCACATATTTGTGTTCATTTTGGATTTTATTGTGTCTGACAAATTATGAAGGTCGTGATCGCGTGTGCGCAAACGGTTTGTGTGTGAGTCTATTATTATTTTTTTTTGGATTTCATTGTGTTTGACATTAAGGCAATTTGATTGTGAGAATGAGAACACATGTGACTAGTCAGGATTTAAATGAGATTATGGGGGGATGATCGGAATATTTCAGGACAATTGAAAGAAAACTCATTCGATAAGACAGTATCTGTATCAGATCCATCACAGGTGATATAAAAAATAGAGTTATCACCTAATGGCATCAAGTTTGAGGGGATGAGAAATTATTTGAGTTGGTCTCGAAGGACGCTATTAAATCTTCGGGTCAAATGACTTAAAAAGTATGTGACTGTAGAATACATTGAACCTGAGAATAAGGAGGGTGCAGAATGAAGAATGTGGATCAATATTAATTCGTTGATAGTGTCTTGGTTGTTTACATCTGTCTCTCCTAATATAGCTAGGATGATAGAGTCAATTAACAGTGTTGTGCATGTTTGGAAAGTATTGACGGGGATGTACTCTGGAGTTGGGAGTATGATGATGATGATGGAGGTGGAAGAGAAGATTGATGCCACCACACAGGGATAAAAGTTGGTGCATCAATATGCACCTGAGTTACGTAGCTTATGGGCGGATTTGGATCACTATGATGATGATGATGATGGAGGTAGAAGAGAAAATTGATGCCATCACACAGGGAGAAAAGTCGGTGCATCAATATGCACCTGAGTTACGTAGTTTATGGACAGATTTGGATCACTATGATCCGTTATGTTTGCAGAATCCCACTGATATTCTCTTCAGAAGATAGTATCTTGAGCGCAGACGGGTAGCCCGATTTTTAAAGGGGTTGAATCCATGATTCGAAGTAATAAGGGCTGCAATGTGTCATTTACTTTCTCTTCCATCACTGGATGAGGCCATTACATCGATGGAGCAAGAGGAGATCAGACAGAAGGTTATGACGAGCGAGGCTACACTAGTTGTACGCTCGGCCTTGGTGGTCCCAACTATACCTGCTAGATAAGACCGAGAGTGTTACAATTATGGAAAGAAAGGACATCTCAGTTACAACCGCCTCCAACCACGCAACGCTAGTGACGGCCGAGGAGGTAGAGGACGTGGTGGACGAGGAGTTGCTCAGCTAACGGTAGCAGATTATTCTTACAACACCATTGAGGCAAATGCAGCTAAAATGACAGAACTGGAGGAGCTGAGAAAGTTCAAATTGTAAGTTGAGAGCTCTAAAAAAAGTCCAGTCACTCCAAATCTGGATGACACCGCCGCCTACTTTGGTAACTTTATTGGTTATGCTCATGTCAACAAAGGTATTCAGACACTTGTATCCACTAAATCTCATGTTGATTGGATCATAGATTCAGGTGCATCTAGACATGTCACATGAACATCTAGTGTCCTGAAACTGTTCAGACTGCTGATGAGATACCACAACCAATCAGTGGTATTGGTTTGGTTAGGTGCAATCCATCTATCACACTGTAATCATGATTACATGTCCTTCATTTCCAATCAATCTACTTTCTGTCAGTTCCTTTATTGATCAATTAAATTGCATTATTTTTTTTGACAAAATTGTGTGTCTCTTTCAGAAAAGGGAAACGGGGAGGAAGATTGGGACCGGAGTCAGGCGTGATGGTCTATGGTATGTAGATAGGGAGGCTGTTGCTGCTGTGAATGGAGGACATGAAGAAGTAATGTTGCAACACCATAGATTAGGACATTTATCATTTGATAGTTTGAATAAGTTTGAACCCGAATTAATGAATAAGTAGATAGGCAAAAGTTATTTTGTGATGCTTGTGAACTTACAAAACAAACACGTTCTACTTATAAAATAAGTGATTTATAAAGTATTGAGCCATTTCCACTTATTCATTCTGATGTTTGGAGATCATGTCCTACTATTTCTGTTAGTGGATTCCGATGATTTATTACTTTCATTGATTGCCAATCACGTATGACCTAGATATACCTAATGAAACAAAAGTCTGAAGTGTACAAGTGTTTTCAAGATTTATTAGCATATGTGAAGACTCAGTTTGGAGTACATGTGAAGGTCCTTCGTACGGATAATGAGATAGAGTACATCAACAAGGAATTTACGGTTCTTACCTCAAGTTAAGGAATCGTGCATCAGACTACATGTCCGGACACCCTAGTTCAGAATGGTGTGGCAGAACATAAGAACAAACATCTATTGGAGGTGGCACATTCCTTGATGCTGACAATAAATGTACTTAAGTTTTTGTGGAGTGAAGCGATTATGACAGCTGCCTACTTAATCAATAGGATGTCATTAAGGATTTTGAGAATGAAAACACTGTGTGAGATTATGTTAGGATCTAATATGTTTGCTAATACGGGTAAAAAGAACCAAGGAAAGCAAATACAATCTTAGATCCGCACTCAAAATACGAGTTTCTTTTAGAAATTGAAAAATAAATTATAATTTCATCAATTCCCAACCTTATATCTCATAGAAAACGAATTCTCAATTTTTTTTAAGGAAAAGAATTCTAAAAAAATTTTACATCGAAAGTATAACATTTTTTTAGGCAATTGATCCGTGATTTTTGAAGTTGATCTGAAAATTCTCCTTGAATTGATTAAATTCATTAAATTCACACTATTTTCACTCATGATCCACGATGCCGTCCTTTTTATGCATATATAAATGAAAGATTAGCACAATCCATGAAACCATGCAAAGACACTATTTGTCTAAAAAAATGTTATACTTGAGTGCCAGCAAAAAAACCTTTCAGTATAGCTCTCACTTAATCACTTTGTTATGCAATGGTTTACAAGTAAAATTCAACGGAGAACTCCTGAGATTAAAATGTAAATGTAAATAATTGTCCTTGTGAATAAATATTGTTGCTTTAATGAAAAGATTCAATATAATCTGGGAAAGCACTGATATTTCCATAGGTATGAGGAACTTTGGATAAAATCAGATGTTAATGCTGGCTAGTATATTTATAACAGCGAACAATTTAATACCAATAGCTCCAAAGCCTGAGACAATATATGAGGCGGGCACTAGTCAAACCCTCCTGAATATATCTGAATGTCAGAGTTAACACCAGCTTCGTTCATAACCAAAATCAATCAGGTTCATCAGAGGAACATATGAGAGCTTCAACAGCACCAAAACAACTGTGAGCTCGAACTGATGTTCCCTGTACAGAAGAATTGGTACAAAAGCAAAGCCTAGCAATTTTGCTTTTCAATTTCCTTTCCTTTAAATGTCTTCAAATATCTTTGTGGCTAGATAATTTTTTTTTGGGGGGTCTCAGAGCTGACCCAAGATTGTTTATGTGGAGGTTTTACCATTGGCCTTGAAACTTCCATTGTGTTTAGTGGAGGATAATTTCTTCTTGTTAAGTTCCAGTTCCTGTTGCTTCCTTAGGTAATTTTGAGCTGTAGATGTCATGATTTTAGCGAAGAAATTGACAAGCATTAGCCACACAATTGTGTTCCATACCATACTCAAGGAGAAATTCCATTGCTTTCCCTGCCATAACAAACAAAAAAGCAAGTTGGTATAGATCCTATTGTGCTTTTGCAAATTTTTCAATGATAGGAAAATAGATGATTATGCAACAAGTAAAAAAAGTTGTTAGTATCAACAAAAGCTCTTTCAATTAGACAACATTTCCATGATTAGAAATACCTAGCCTATCTCAGAAAAGTTGACATACTAGAAACCTTCTCTGGTTTACATGCCATTTCAACAAGTAGACAAGACAAAGAGTTGTGCCTTTTTGTTTGTGAAACTCATCCAGCCTGTAGGTGGTAGTATATCAAATTAAAGGCTCCATTTCTAATAAACCGACAAAGGATCAAGCCAAAAAAGAATACATAATTACAAAAAAAAATTCCAAATAATACATACCTTTGGCATAGGCGAAACTGAAGAAGGAACTGGAGATGACAGATATTTCTCTTTCACTGAGTGAAGCTTAGTCATCATCTTAGGAAGCACATTTTCCATACCAGGGACGTGACCGAAGATCCAGATCAGCCTATTCTCCACTAGCTCCAACAATTGATTATTAACCAGGGCTATTATGAATACAGTCTAAAAGGGGAAAAAGACGAGAAAAAGGAAAAAAAAGACACAAGTTATTACATTGTGCGCTAGGTTATTAAATAACTTTGCCTGTATGCTTTTAACACTCCACTAAGATAATCCAATTTGGCATTAATCAGCTCAGCATTCATATTTAAGTCAAACAAAAACAAGGTTCAATTCACCCCCATATGATTCTAACCTGGATATGGGTCTTAATAATAGCCTTTCCAATCAAGGTAGCAAAGAAAAACTTCCAGAAGGGGATGCCAAACTGCCCGCACATTATTCCCGCAAGGTCAAACAAAGGATTTGGCACCTATTAAGCAAATATATATTTCAAATATTACTAGAGCATTAAAGAAAGGTGCTCTGTTCTATATATGTATATATATACAAAAAGATGTCTCAAGTGCTAACCGAAGCAAGTGTTAAAATTGTGAAGAAGTTGAGGTGTTGAGAGTGCGAAAATAGCCACCGTTTGGCTTGATCCAGCTTTGCAGATAGACCTGATCCGCCCTCTTTAGAAGTACTCACATCAAACTCCTCCATTGCCTCTATTTTACTTCCCGATAGACTTGCTGAAATTTTAAAAGAAGACAGATGTGTCAGTTCCCATTCATGTCTATATGGTATAAATTGCATGATAATTTAAAATCTATTCAACAGAACCTTAAAACATTACTCACACTATTGTAAAGATAAGTATCTAACGCACCTGTATATTTGTATAATACATGCACAAATCAATACTGACCCTCATCTCATAATTACCTCAGATGATACCAAAACTACCCTTCCATCCTCCCTTGTTCATGGAGAGAGAAGCAGCAAGGCTTATGAGGGGAAGATAGGGTTGGGGGGGGGGGGGGGTACCATAACTTTGCTACTGTGTTTAAGTCATAGGAGGTGGAAGGTGGTGATGGGAGGTGAATGGAGGAAGGAAAATTCTCGATTTATATTTGAAAATTTGTTCCCTCCCAATGTTGGGTCAAAAGGTTAACCCTCCCCTTCCGAACTCTGGAGAACACCCTTAAGGTTATGTGCAGGTCAGGTCTTTTAAAGAAAAGAGATGACAAAATTATATAAATGACATGTTACATGTATGTTGTGAAACCCCATAAAAAATTATAATAATAAAATAAAGAAAACCCTATATAAATAAAACAACGTATAAAAACTACACCATAATATAAATTTCATAAAACTTATTTAATTTATTTAATATATAAGAGCAAAACTTAAATATCAAATTAAATTCTGATTAAGTGGACGTAATAAATATTTTGATCAATTAATGGAATAATTTAACGAATGAACTAACAATGATAATAATTAATAAATGAGTTAAAAATGAATATCGGATTAACGAAACCTAAATCACCGGTTAAATTAAAGAACATCCGTTATTAAATATAACAAGATTTAATGAGAATTAATAACTAAATTAAGACAACGATAAATTAGTCATCTATATGATTTCAATCTCAGAAGATCCGACCTGACCCACCTTTCCTTATTTTCTTCCCTCTTTTTCCTTCCCTCTGTACCGACCTTGACTTCTCTGCACTGTCACTTCCTTCTGCTTCGATAACCGCTCATATTACTCTCTCGCTCTCACACGAAACTCTCCCCGTGACTTCCTCATTCTCCCTTTTTCTCTCCTAGTCGTGATGCCCACCCAGCCCCATCTAACCCCTTTAACTCTCCCTCTCTTTGCTCTCTGACTGATATGCCCCCAAACCACCTCTAACTCTCCTTTCCATCTCCCCTCACACTCGCATCTCCTCTCTTCTCTGCTCAGCGCCTCAACCAGCAACAAATGCTGCTACTCAGCTCCTATCGTCTCTGTCTCCTGGTCCTCGGAGTCGTCGAGCCCCCATCGGCCGAGCAGTGCTCCGCCTCAACACCTTTGAAAATTGGTGGAGGACCTATGCCTGAGCCCCTCCCCCCTCATCGCACTCACACCTCCTTCACTTGCGTCGGCCACTCCTCAACAGAGGCAACCCTCAAACCACCTCACCTGGTCGAGCTCGAGTCGCCGCACCCTCCCTCCGCCATTCCGTCCGGGACCTAGACCCTCGACCTCTCATGAAGCAGATCCGGTGAGAGCACGACCAAGGCCATGGCCACGCATCCTGACCCCTCCCCTCTGTGTTGTTGCCTCGGCAAGATTGAGGCAGCCTTGATGCTAAGCCCTGCCTCCTTTTTCCCCTTGTTGCCTTGTCATTTTGCTTCTGCGCCGGCTGAGTAGTGCTGCTTTTGTTGCTTGCTATGTTGTGCTCCTTACCTTGGTACACTGGTACCACTCGGTACTAGTGAAGTGAGGCTTGAGCCCCGTGACTATTGAATTTGGTTGCTTGAATCTGAATTTTTGCCCTTGTTGATTTGTAGTTGTTGCTCCTCTTTGAGTAGTTTGCTTGTTATACTAGCTTTGTGCTTTTGGTCCAATGCTGTGCCTGGTTTTGATTGTTTGCTTGTCTGGTTCGAAATTGTGAAACCATGTGCTACTGTTTGTGATTTTTGTGGGATACATATGTCCTGAAGTTTGAATTTAATAAAATAAGGGATTAAGATTATGAAATTTAGTAAATCTAAGGGCCTAAATGAAAAATGTGGTAATAACCCTTCGTAAAGGGTTATTGCGCATACTTAACCTCCCTTGGACCGATCGACGTTGACAGAAATTGATCTTTTGACTCGAATTGAAATGTATTATGGAATGGTTCACAATGAGATTACTGCTGGACCATATTGACTGGGTCTTTAAATTAAATAAGAACACGCATACTATTTGAGTCAAGAATAATTAAAAGTTGGGTTGGAGATAAAAATGATAATTAACCAAATGGGCCGAAAGGTATTATGGACTAAAAATTGATTAAATCGTTAGTTAAAAGCCATTAAAAAAATGGGTATTACTAATGATTGATTAATACTTAAATAGAAATAGGGGAGATGATTATATGATCTCCCTCGCTAAAAATAAATTGAACAGATACCGTGAGTTATATGAGGCAGTTTATAATCCCAAACACTAAAACACCAACACATTAACCAATTAATTAAATTAAATTAACTTTTAATAAGATTTTTACAAGTAAATAAGTTATTATAGTGATACTTTTAAATATTATAAAATATATATTAATCAATTTCTTTATTTGATAATATAAATAATATCAAATACAATATTATAAACAAAAACATAAACCTCATCTATTAATCAATTTCTCTATTTTTAATAATTGAATAATATTTATGAATATTATAAAATATATATTAATTATTTTTTCTATTTTTAATAAGAACAATATTAATTAATTTCACTATTTCTAAATAATTAATTATCCTAATTATAATTTAATTTAATTAAGTGATAACATTAAGTTAACTTAATTAATCTAAATAAATTAAAATTAATTACATTAAATCAAAATAAATATAATCTTAAAACACAAACTTAAATAATAATAATTTCGATTCAAAGTCTATATACCCTGACCTAACCAGACCAAGCGTAAATAGGACACTCACGAATTTAATTATTTTTGGACTACGTAGGTTCTCAGAAGTGTCCCGATGAGCCGACAATTGAGTATGCTCAAGACGATACAACTGATGAGATCATGGGCCCCGCCGGAGATCAAGCAGTCGAACACTACCAATCTTGCCGAAATATTCAGGTGCGGATTGCACTGAGATTTATGATTTCTTTAAATAGGACTTTATTTGCATTTCATAATATTAGAATTGTTTGCATCCATTTCATATGCATTTCATTTATATATTGTTAATTAAATTACTTAGGAAATAAAAATAGATTAAATATGATAGATTATCTTGATTAGAAAATCAATAGAATTAGTAAATACTCGGTACCGGACGATGTCTTACATTTCATCGCCGAGGTCATCATTTGATGATTTCGGGGTCTAGTGTATTACATTTCTCCTATCACCCTCGACTTCTTTTGTATATATATATATTTTTTTTTGTGAGCGGTAGATTGGACTTGACTGCATTGTGAGGCGTGCCATTCTTTTGAGACCAAGGAGCTATGCCAGCTAACCCTCTAACCTCATCGTCAATACTCGATACCGGACGGTGAGCCGAGCACTGCTCATAAGGTGTCCCGAATTGAATACATTGCACATGGATAGTCTCTCTTTTTTCCAGATGTTAGGCAGATGGCAAATCAAGCCATTATTTTATTTTTATTTATTATATTGGTATTTAGTAGAGGACTGACCGAGATCAAACAAAAACTTATTTTACAAAACACGGTGTACATGACTTCGTCCTGTCGTTGTTAAAAATAAATCAACATGGTGTACGTGACTTCCTTCTGCCATAGTTGACTTTTCTTTTAAAATTCCGGATCCCGTTGAGTCATATGTATGTGTGCTATGGGAGTTATCTCTCGTATTTATATTATTATTATATTTCAAATATTTTTATTTCTTTGACATAAATTGTCATGGCACTCATGTAGCGCATATTTATAAACTTTGCATTCACTTTACACCACACCTATGAATAATTAATCACCTTAAAAGTTAAACTACAAATATATTTATATATATATTTTTTTTATTGCATCTATCATAAATGGAATTAAACAGGTTAAAGTCTAAGTCTAGAAATATTCGACATCTCAATGCCTAGACCGAAATCCGCACTGAGTGACTTGTCACTCAGGTTCTACAATGGTTTTGGGTTTCAGGGTTGAAGTTAGATGACAGACTATGAGGATCGACTTTAGGAAATGTCCATGATTTCACTACGATTATTATTTTCTTGGAGTTATTAGATAGTCTGTATTTGATTATTGGTTGCCCTCCCAGCACCATCCCGTTTTATATTATTTATTATTTTTACTTCCACGAAACTCTGATTTTCTTTATTATTATTTATTGTGGCATGTATAAATGGACTATTATTATTTTGTTGAGATAAATAAATGGCTTGTGTATTTTTGAGCCTTACGTGTATGCGTGTCTTTGCGTACACATGGCGGTCGTCACTCCCGAGCACTATTCTTTTTGGTTCGGGGTGTGACATATGTTGTTCAGCGGTTACTTTCAAGCTTCAAGTCTTAAACATGATATCTGAAAACTTCTATGTAGGTGAATGTGAGAAAAGATACCTGCTCTTGAAATAAAATACGGAGGCAGTTCACCAAGTGCAGTACCAAGACCCCATAGAACAGCTTCAAGTTGAACCTGAGGTAAAATTTTGCTAAGAGGTATCTTAACCAACGAATCAGGTACAGATGTAAACAATGGAGGCCCAAACTCCAAGCAATCCTTCTCAAGCCAAGAAGGAGTTGATTTGAGCTGAATGGTATCATATGGGGCAGCTTTTAGGTCAACACGGCCACAATGCAAAGCTTTGATTGTGAAAAAGGCAATGTGGGGCCCCAAATACAGAACAAATGTGTGCAAGCCAGATCCTGAGAATAGAATATTAGAGAAATCTTGATTAATGCTATATTCCGACAAGTAAGAAATATTCCATTATGGATGCTGTTTTTGAGTAATGATATTGCTCAATCTTTACATATTTTAGCTTCTTCCTGACACTGACATGTTCCAACAATTCTAATTGTTTTACAGTTTGAGGTTTCACACGTACCAGCTACTAGTCAAAACTGATAACAACAACAGTAATCATATCCCAGCCTAGGTAAAACATAACCATTGAAGATATACCCTAACAATGCACTAAGGACTTAATTCTAACTAAGAAATTAAACATCACCATATTTAAGTGCAATTATAGTATTAGTAGGAACCTAAGAATCTTTAAGACCAAAGGAGAAGCAAACCTAGGCCAATTGATGATGCCACACCCAAAGCTATCCACCACAAGCTGAAACTGGCATATCTAAGAACTTCCTTGACAAGCTGCTTTATTAGAAAAAAAAAGAAGTTGCCATCAATAAAATTTAAGAAGTTCAATTTGACAAGCTGGGTACCACCAAAATAATAATACATCTAGCTTTCACAAAGATAAAGTATGTTTGTTAAGGAACTGAATAATGTAAATTTAATGCACAACCTTCTATAAATGAAACTATCAAATCAAGATCTTTGTGATCTTAGAACTCCAAATTACAACTAGAACACACGAGAAAACAATTCTGCCATACCATGTTTCTCAAATCCAAGCAGACAATGATATAAAAACAAAGAAAAATATCAGCCAAACAAAAACAACTTCACCTTTTCATGGGGCCCGTCAATTACCAACAGAGCAGCACCACAAGCTACAACCAGGAGAGTTAAGAAAAAAAACAAGGTGCAATGCCTAAGGATATAAAGAGACCAGCCCTTCAAATACTCTGCTGTGGCGAGGATGAATAAATAGAATGTTCTGATGGGATGAGTTGTTAGTGTCAAGTTCTCCCGATCCGAGCGTTGTTTATTACGAAGCTCTGAAAAGGATAATTTAATAATTTAGTCTAGGATAAAAAACACAATTTAGTCTAGTCTAGGTCAAAACACACATTCCTGTCTAAATATTGTTAAGTATTATCTTTGAACTGGTAATTTGGATATATTTAGTTTTTCCGGAAGTAAGTTGTTATTTGTTGCACGATTAATTGACAAGCTATATCCGAAAAAGAAAACAGCCAAAAAGCATTACACACAATGACAGCCACGAAGACGTGACAAAGTGAATGTGCATTAAATTTCACATATTACTCATTTTAAGGATACATGTAATAAACAAATAATAAGATATTATATACTGTTATAAGATAATGAAAGGGTAGAAAAAGGAAAATCGTAGTGGAAACACATTTTAACACCAAAATTAATAAACTAACAGATGTAATTAAGTGAAATGCCAATCAGAATGCACAAAGACCACTTTGAAATAACAAAAATTAAATCTGTAGTGCGACAGCTGCTGTCTTGACCTAATTTAACATAATGAAAGGATAGAAAAAGGAAAAGCGTAGTGGAAACACCCTACATTTTAACACAAAAAATAATAAACTAACAGATGTAATTAAGTGAAATGCCAATCAGAATGCACAAAGACCATTTCAAATCAACAAAAATTAAATCTGTATCGCAACAGCTGCTGTCTTGACCTAATTTTCTTTCCCTTTTCCTTTAAAAGGGAAAACACCACAATGTTAACAGCAAATAACCATATAATTGGAAAAAAAATACTAATACATGAACCTCAGAGTAACAAATTGGAAACCCATTTAATAAGCCATTGTTTCTAACATTCCAAATCCAAATAACAAGTGGATTGAGAGCTGGGAGGTAGTTGTCACTGGGCCCACAATAATATGAGGATTTAGATGTTCAAGCTTAATAATCTTATCCAATCAAATTCGATCTCTGATATTCTCTTCTCTTACTGACTTTGCAAATGCCATCATTTTTTTCTCAGAAATTTCAAATTGCCACGTAAGCCGGCATAAAAATTCAAAAAGGAAAACCTAAATGATAGCAAATACAATTCCACATTCAACCTAAGACTCTGCATCGATTTTTTATCAAAAAATGGAAAAATAGCCTCAAAAAACACGGATTTAAATAAGAAAATCATCCAAGAAAGATAACAGAAACAAATTGAACTAACCCCGGATTTCAGGATCTTCATCCCCGAAGTCCCTAAACGACGGTTTACGGTACAGCTTCGATTTCCTTCTCCCCATCGCAGAAACCTCAGATTCGTTCTCGGAAAGGCATAGAGAGATCAGATCTGACTAAAAGGTAATTTTTAGGAAAAATGAAAGAATCCGGATGTGGTAAAAAAATCGTGCCCGATACTAGAAATAGGGAGAAACGAATGGCGTTTTCCTTTTAGGGTTTCGCAACTGAATCGCAACTCCTTACGAGATTATTGAAGGTTTGTCGCAACGCAGAGAGGCGCAGCGTTTTTTTTCTTTTCCCGTTTTGTCGGTTCGGAGGAGAGGAACAAAGAAAGGTTAAGAGTAAAACAAAGGGATTACTTAGCGCTTTTGTAGTTGGTTGAAGAGTTTTCTAATATAACTATTATTATAATATTATTATTATAAGGATTTAATTTTCTTTATTGATAGGATGAAAATTTAAATCGGTCTCATATAATGAATAAGAGAAGTTATTGTTGTATATCAAATTTTGCACATCATAATTAAAATATAATATTTTTTAAAAATCTATATTTCATAACTTAAATTAAAAGCTATGTATTTTTTAAAAATATTTATACTTTTAACATTCTGTGAAAATAAGCTGAATGAAAAGATTGCTATGATTAGGAGCTTCGGAGTATTCTGAAAATGCACATGTGATGTTGAGTACATGTTGGATTTAGTTTCAGTACGATTAAAAAAAATCAAATATTAATCTAGAGATTATTTGTTCATGTTATATTTGTTGCTGATCGTCAGCGAGAAAATATGCCTATTTCAGTTTGTGAAGATATTATAGGATCACATACTCATATAGTTTTATTAGTTGCTGCTGAAGACAAATTAATTCATCTTATATTTTTATTTCTATTGCATTTTGTTATTGAAAAATATCATCACTTGTGTTGTACACGTTAGATATGAGATGTTTGATGATAAAAACAATTCAATATTTCGATAACAACTATTATCATACAGTTTTTTTATATTTCAAAGAAGTATTTAATATTTATACCTTTTTGTGATCCGGATTTGTCCATTTAATGAATTTAAAAGTACTGGTAGAAAAGTTAGCTCTAACAAGATTAATTGGGGTTGTATCAAATTCTAGCTTATGTGATGGAAATTTAAAAACCTCTTATTACCAGGTTGAAATTTTGTTTCGTGATTATTATCGTTTAGGTCTATTTTCAAGTTTTTATTTAAACTGTGTTGTTCTTTTATCAAATATTTGTTATTTCTATCAAAGTTAAATCTATATATTGAAGAAAAATATAGTTAAATAGTTAACACCTATGTTATCAATACATGCATAAGAAAAGTTTGAGGTTCGTGGTTGGCTCGAGTTCAGCTCAATTTTCAACAGTTCGGTTCGATTTCGAGTTCGTTATTTTTTCAATGGCTCGACATATATATAGCTCAATATTAGTTATTTTAATATATTTTAGTTATAAAATCAGTAAATTATAAATAAATTAATTAATATAATCCAAAAAAATTAGAAAAACATACTTATTTTCGCTATAATTATGTATGATAATGTGAAAATATTAGTTATTTATCCAAATTTTATTATGAAATTAATAAAATATTAGTTATTTCAACTCTAATTATTTATGATTATATGAAAAGTGAATATAAAAATTATAATAATTAAACTCATTTGGAGCTCGATCTTAGCTTGATTTCAATCCAGCTCGACTCAGTTTTAACTCCATTCAATTTTAGCTCGAATTTTATTTAATTTGAGTTTGATTCAGTTTGATTTGTTTGTAGCCTAAATTGTAAACTGAATATACATTTTAAAAAATATATATATTGACGCACCATTGCATTTGCATTAGATGCCGATGCTCGTAGCCAATTCAAAAGAACATAAATCCTAATGATCAGTACTAATTGAGGTACATCCTGATGTGCGCGTAGCATGCTTGTTTTTTAGTCCTCAAATCTGCTTGGGATGCCTTTATTAACTTTGAAATTTTGGTCTCGGACTTGCGTACAGGGAGATTATACTAAGCTGGACGGCGAAGCTAGTGGTAACAGCGCTATGAAGAAACAATAATTAATAAATAGTCAGTAATAAGATTTCCATGATATAAAAAACAAAAAATATTTCCTCGAAATTTGGATATGTACACTGATCTGCCTGGTGGAACCAAACCATGTTGACAGGATGAACCAGATAGAGATCTTTTGTAGCTGTACCAGATAAGAGTAACATGAAGCGAGTCAATGAAGACAACCAATTTGTTGTCTAACTCTAAAATCATTACTGGTTTAAGTTCCTATGGGACCACTTGTAAGTAAACTTGCTACACAGTGTGGTGTTGTACCTGTCACTAGGGAGTCGGTTAATATAAGACACCGTCACACTGGTCGTTGGTTGTTTGTTTAGCACTTCAGATCTGGGAAGGCTGCACCGTTGAACCCACATGGCTACATCCGTTTTATTTTCTTTTCGTGTCGTTCATTTTCCTGTGTTTTTCAACAGAACGGAGGCCAGAAGTTGCAAAAGCCGTCTTTTACTGTAACTCAACTTGCAGTTGCATGCGTGCAAGAGTTGTATCCTACCTCACCCCGCACTATCGTCCCTGATAAGCATTCTAGAAGGGTATTTAATTATTTATATATAAATTCCGTAAGCTAGATTTAAGTAAGATGTAAAAGGATTTTGATCCCGCGCTACTCAATACCGTGCAGGGCAGCACATGATTGGTTAGATTACTTTGAGATTCGTGCATATTTAAATAATAAGGTGAACCAACGGTTCACTTATTGCACAGTGCTGCAGAGGATTCAAGAGAAAAACACTACCGTGCTGTGTTGAATTACTTTGAGATTCGTGCATATTTAAATAACAAGGAGAACCAACACTCGACGTACTGTGCAGATGCACTGCATAATACTGTGGAGGAATTAAGAGAAAAAAGTTGCATGGGGGCAAACTTCTCAAGTAGGCATGAAAGATGGCTTGCTTAATATAACAGAACTGGATGAGAAAATCTACGTGAACAAATTATTCAGGTTTTGCCACACGTGTGAAAACCTGCTGTTAAACTTAAATCCAGCAAAAAGTTCAGATGACTGGGATCCAGTATCAGATATTTCCGAGTACAACAATAAATTTGCTGAATAAGTGGTACTCAAGTTATAATACAAAAATTAACCAAGCAACTAAAGTCTGAACAGAAGCACTAGAAAGGCCTCGATCAATCGACCTACATACAGCTTTAATACTTGTCATAGATTAAAAAATAGAATAAAAGAAATTGGGTCCCCCAATATCTAATTTTCTCATCTTGACGTCCATCATGCTGTTTTGAGTCTGCTTGCCAAGTTTAGTTGAATATCTTGTTTTGCTTTCTTATCGAATGGATCTTCGCCAAAGTAAAGATCCAAGATCGACTTGCACAGAAGCTTGCTCTGTATTTGTCCCACCTCCTTTCCATTAACTGCATACAAACACACACACACGCACACATACATGCACAAAGTTTTTCAAATGTATAGTTAGTTAGTTACAAGTAGTACCAGCAGACAGCAACATAAACATAAGTCATCAATGAGAAACATATTATGTTATCTTAATACATGATCAATAAGACCATCCAGTTTTTAATGAGTAATACAGATCTGTATTAGATAATACCAGGCAATTCTTCATTTCTTAAACTACTACTTTTTACTCACTAATTCATGTTATTGGTTCTTAGATTTTTAGGTTTTTAGATTTCTTAGACTTTAGGTTTTAGGGGTGAACTTAGAATTTTTAGGATTTAAAAGTATATTTTATATTATAGATTTAGTGAGATCATTGTTATTAAGACTATTATCATCATTATTATTAACATTACCATTATTATTATTATGGATGTCTGTAGTATTATTATGGATATTTGTATTATTATTAGTACTATCATCATCATTATCATTTTCATCATCATCATCATCATTATTTTCATTATCATCGCCATTATTTTCATTATCATTATCATCATCATCATCATTTTCATTATTTTCTTCTTCATTTGAGATCTATAATCTCTATACTTTTAGATTGGGTTTCGTTTCTAGCCTACCCCAATTTATTTGGGTTAAAGACCTTATTGTTGTTGTTGTTGTTGTTGTTGTAATTCATGTTATTGGTTGATGATTAAGTATTGACTGTCAGAATTGACAGCCAAGCAATTTGTTCATTGCCAACAGTAATGGCATTGGCCTGTATTGAGCTGGCGGCAATTATAACAATCTTTGATATCTTAAAAAAAGTTGAAGAAAAAAAAATGATTAACAATGATCTGAAAGAACCTACTTCTTGTTCGAAGAATGGAACCTTCTTCCCTTGAAAGTTCAATTACGGACCCCTTCGGTAGTTTCTCATCATCTTTAAAGAGGGAGACAAACCTGTCAAGAAAAATAATATCAACAGCAATTACCAAGAATACATAACAAAACCTAATTCTAAAGGCAATTTATTTCTAATCTGTCATACATAGCTTACTTCTGAAGTAATTCATTTGTATCAGATGGCTCAGCTGTGCTGAATTTCTGGAGCCTGGTACCGACACTTTTTGCAAATGCATTGCGAACAGAACGAATACTCAGTCTCCCATACACTATTTGAAGGCGAACTGTCATTCTAATGTCACTCCCTAGGGCATCGGCTATAAGTTCCTTCTTATCTTTCAGATCTGACAAGGAGCTATTAACATATTTCCCATCAAGCTTCTTTATGTCAGAATCATCAGCATAAACCCCTATAAATCCAAAGTTGTTAAGTACAATATGCATTATGAACAGAGCTGTGCAGAATAAAGTTGTTAAGGGATTTAACAAAATAAATATTAATGCCTGTTGCATGACATGCGTGATTCATCTTTCACTATTGTGCCTACTGAACCAGACACAATGAAACCTTAATTTCTTTTCATATAGTCCCTTCTCCCAATTCAATACCTGTGTTTTCTCCTCCTAACACTGACCCTATTATCCTTCTCAATCTCTCAATTTCTATAAAATTAACCCAAAAAATTTTCCTAGCATGGCGATAACAAATCATGGCCCTCCGCCACGGCAATTATCAAATATGATAATAGGCATAGCAGTACCAATTATAAATCTGGAGTATATCATGCGTTTCGGGTTAATTTTATAGAAACTAGGAGATGGAGAAGGATAAAAGGATGGTAGCGGGAGGGGAATAAGGTATAGTATTGAATTGAAGAAGGGACAACAGTCTCATCTTTGGAGCTGGAGTCCATGACTCTGAAACCATGAATGGTATAGAGAAGAAGATAAAAGGTTTAATTCATTTCAACTATGTACATCAAATTGTATTTTGGTTTTTTGTTTTAATAGAATTGTTAATAAACCCTAACCCCCTCCAACATTTTTTTTTTGGAAAAAGGCAATTGTGCCCATTTCATTGCTGAAACATTAATATTACAACTCCAAACAAAACTTAAAACAGCAAAATACCTTTCCAAACAAAAAAAAAATCTAAGACCTCTTAAAATGGACTGCCTTATTATCTATATCTAATGACACCTTGTCAGTGACAATCAAAACACAGCCAACTCAAGAATCAACAAGGTAAGAATCTGTACCTAATAGCACTTATTACAAATATATCAAATAATCCACTTCATACTCGTGCCAGTGCAAAAATTGATAATACCACATAATGAGAAACCATCTATCCTGTCAACTACTCATCTTACCAGTACACATTTTAACGCTATGTACTGGTAAGGTTCTTAGTGTCCGCATTCAATCTTTTGATCCTCAATATAGAGCTTCACCGAGCGTAAGAGCCACCATATGAAATGTTTGTCAATGGGGGGTTGTCAGTAAGAATCTGAGAGAGAGGAGCATCTAACTCTCCAAACTAATTAATTAATTAATAGATAAATGACTGAGAGCACTGTGAGGTGTAGTTGGAGATCAAATGGTTCCATTTAGGTACTGAATGGACGCCTCCATTTGCATGCTAACAAAATTTCTTTTATTTCTATTGAGATAATGAAATAGTAGCCCTTTTAAGAAACTTAAAGATGGAAACTTTGTATGGACCAACAAATCAAGCAATGCATCCTTCATACTCCATTAGTTGAATCAAATTAACCCCAATTGGAGAACCAGATATACCAATAATAATTGTACTAATTCCACGCAAGATAAATAGAATTAAGTTCATAACTCATAAGAAAGCCAAAGAAAAGTGCTTAACCAAAACCAAAAGCAAAGAAAAGAAAAAAGACAAGTACCGAAGGCATAAACATCAATGGACTTGAGACCAAGCACATTGGTTCTCCTAACCCCGACTCCAAGCAGGCGCCTTCTTCCATCCACCTCCTCCGGAAACACCTCTCCAGTCTTCGGCTCAACTGGAGAGAATATGGCATTGCCGAGAGAGAGAGAGGCCCAGCCGATGTGAGAAATGTCGCCTTGACGCGCTGAGTCGGTGAGGGAAGACGCAGCCAAGGAGAGGCCCAGTGCTGAGGCGGCCGCTAGAGCAGCGGTGGCGAGAAATGGAGCAGAGGAGGAGGCACGAGAAAAGGAGAAGTTGGGAAAGCGAGGGAAGTGAGAGAAGAAGCCGATGGATGAAACCATGGCGGTAAGTGGTAACGAACGACAAGAGAGTAATGGCTTGAAGTGGCAGCAGCGGATCTTCGACTTGGGCAGGAGAGTGACCAAGGTCTGAAGGTACTATCTTGCTGAATAAATATACGGTGCCTTCTGTCCAGAGTTATTGATTTGTTATCACTTATCATATAAATACGAATTGACAAAGTATATTTAATATTAATATATATATAAATATTTTTTTATTTTTTAAATATGTCATATATCATTCTTTTTCATTATCGATTCCATTTTCAATGATTTATATATAATTTTTTGTCTCCTCATTTAAAGATGGATATACTTAAGATGAAATTTAATTCTTAACATGATTTTTTTAATATTATTATTTAAAAACTATCACATTAATTATTATATTATTATATATTTTTTAATATTAATAAATATTTTTTTTATTATATACATCTTTAGAATAGAGCTGTAAAGGAGCTGAGCTTTGGGCTAGCTCGTGCTCGGCTCATTAGTTTAACGAGTCAAGCCGAGTTTGCTCGCTAATTACTTTCGAGATAAATTTTTTAGCTTGAGATAGACTTGTTAAGTTGATGAGCTAACCGAGCTGGCTCACTAAGACTCGTTAAGACTAATTTAATAGTTAATAATATTTTTTATGATATTTTATATAAAATTTATAAAAAAAATATTAAAATAGCTAATGGCAAAATATTTCACATAATTTGATATAATAATTAACATATCATATTATAAACTATTTGAGTGGATATACCGTGAGCTTAAGCTCACGGAGGCTTTCCATGAGCTTAATTCAAAAAGTATATTAAATCATCTCCAAATTTGAATTTTTCACTCTCATTAAATTTTTCATATTGAAATATTATGGGGGTACAAAAATTTGGGATTTTTGAGTTTTCTAAGTCACTCTTTTTAATTTTTGAAAATTGGCTCTAAAAATAATAATAAAATATTCAATGTTTGTACATTATTTTCAAAAATTGAAAAGAACGACTTAAAAAATTCAAAACATCCTAAAATTTTGTACCCCATAAGATTTCAATATGAAAAATTTAATGAGAGTGAAAAATCAAAATTTAGAGATGATTTGATATAATTTTTTAGTTAAACTCACGGTATCTTTACTCAAACTATTTACTATACTATAAATTCATAATAAAAAATAAAAAATATTAAATAATTTAACGAGCTAAATGAGTCGAGCCAAACTAAGCTCAAGATCGGCTCATTAATTTGACGAGCTTAACGAGCCAGCTCGTTAACGACTCGGTCCATTAACGAGCGAGCCAATAGCGAGTTGATCCCGAGCGAGTCATGAGCGAACCATGAGCCATGAACTTTTTTTACAGCCCTACTTTAGAATTAAAGAAAATGTTAAAATCTTTCTTAATATAAAAATTTTAATGAAATATATTTATGATTTTTTGTTTTAATTATTTATTTGAGAACTATTTACTGAAGTGAAACTTAAGTTATAACTCTAATTTAATAAATGATTGATCGTGTAAATTTTTATAAGTAAATAAATATTATAAATTTTTACCAACGATAATATTCCCTGACTGAGCTACCCGTTGCAAATTTTTATTATCCCAAAATTTATCAATATAATAATTATATAAAATATATTAATTTATTTATCAGAATTCAATTCATTTAGGATTCGATTCTCAGCGACTGGTGAATTTTTACTCCAATGCTTTTGTGCGTTGCCTTACACCATATATATTTTTACTCCAGCAGCATGTTTAATATATATAGAAATATTTGGCACAATCTTTTCTATTTTGTTATTTTAAAATTTTATTGATGAACATTGTATAATTAATCATTTTTATTTTTTCTTTTCCGTTCTTTAAAATTTTAATGATCATCATTAGATAATAAATCAATATTTTCTTTTTTCTGTAGTGTTTCTTTCAAAATTGGAATGATGATAATTGGATGATTAACTAATCTTTTCTATTTTGTTCTCTTTAAAATTTTAATGATGATTATTGGACGATTGACAAAAATGGAACAAAACAGAAAAAATAGAGAATATTGATTAATCATAAAATGATCATCATTGAAATTTTAAACAGAAATAAATAGTAAAAAAAAGCTGGACTCGAAAATAAATTTAGTCCTAACTACCGATTTTTTTATTAGTAACTAAAATAAAATAAGAAATGACGAGAGTGACAAACAGCACTTGAATTTTATAAATATAGCAATATCATCAGTGATAAGGCAGTCCCGGACCACCTTTGCTAAAGGAGTCCCCAGGACCCCACCTACCACCATGCACACATGATGTATTTTCTGCTAAGCTAATAAAATATCCTAATTTATACTCAATTTCAGCCGCAAGCGCACGACTTAGTCAAGTAGTAGTCGGGGTGTCGAACCACAAGGACAATGGTGAATTATCGATTCTCGCAAGTTTCACTAATCTAGACAATCGAATGAGAGTTTTATATTAAACTAAAAATACATAAATCTAACAACAACGACTGAAAAGTTTATAAAATAGAGGATTCTAGGGGTTTTCGGCTTCACTCTCACTCGTTTGGTCAATTCACTCTATTTGATCTTTTAATATGTTTTAGTGTTTGTCGGGGATTCAATCTCAGATTTTAGTATCAAATTTACACTTTCGTGTCTTGATACCGTACCTAAACAATTCGGGTTTCACGATTAAGTACCTCACCTTACAAGTCTAAGCCCAATAAAATCAGTGAATCACTTTGGCATAACCTAGATTTTGTACTTCATCTTTCGATACCTAACACAATTTCTAGGGTTTTCTCGGTTTTCCCTTAGGTAATAAGTTTCACGATTAAGTACTTGGGCTACGACTTAAATCATTATTTTAGGTCAGAAGATTCAGTTCCACCTTTCGGTTTCCGCTTTCACTTCTAGGGTAACATGCAGATGATTAAAACTAAACATTCAATTTAGACAAAACAACAATCACAAACAACAAGAACTAAAAGATCAACACACGAGTAAAATTAAACCATCCGAGTTATCGAGTTTACACCTAGACCCCTAGAAGGGTGTCTAGCCATGTCAAAGATTGCACAAGGATTCATGTTTAAACAGCAGCACAACATGAGAAAAAGTAAAGAAAAAAACACCAAGAAGATCTACGATTTTTCGCCCGGTTCTTGAGTTCTCCTCCTTCAAATCCTTCTCCAATGGTTTTCTTCCTCTTTTTTTTTTTTGCTTAGGATCTATTCTCCAGTCAGTTGAGAGATGTCTAGGACGAAAGAGTATTAAAATCTCTTAATTTCAATGAGAAAACTGCTCTAAAACTGCAAGTTCGCGCTTCCAGCCCCGATAATTGCGGTCCATAATTTTTGCACTTTCTTAACAGAGCGAACCAGAGAGAAAATCCCATTATTACGGTCCGTAATTCTTATCCAGAAGTGTTTTTCACTTGATTTCTCCGTGTATGTTCGATCCATCTCGTTCCAAGCATCATTTCTCATGTTGACATCTTTGTTTACATTTCATAACCTGCAAAACAACAAGAAATGTAGCAGTATCTCGAACTCGACATAAAAACTAAATAAATTCTTAACAATTAACATAAAATGCATAGTTTTTGAGATAAAACCCTAATTGAATATAATATATAATTGAAGCTTATCAACACACTCTACGAGACCTCTCCCACAATACTTCTAATTCATAATCAAAAGTAATTGAATTGCCTTGTTGCTAATTAGGACCGCGTTGAACGTTACATTAAGAATCACATGGGTTATTTACGTTACATTCAATTTCGTTAAACTTTATAGTTACATATTTAAAAAAATAAATATTGATCTAAATTAAAAAAATAAAATATTTTTATAGTAAACAAATATTGTGACAAGTAGTATTTAAATAATAATATGTAATTGATTCAAAATAATTTATTTGTAACTTCATATATTAAATTTGTATGCTTGTAAGTTTAAATTTAAAAAGCTTCAATTTTTTTGTACCTTTAATTTTTAGTCCATAAAATCAATTCTGTAATATTTTAATATAAATAATTACCATATATATATATAGTTATTCTACGGTTAGTCGTGAAGTACAAAATATTTTTGTACTTCACGTCGTATCTCTCATTTTTAAATTTAAAATACCGATCTGACCATTAAAAATATTTTTCATATTGAAATATATTTGGAGACCAAAATTTATATTTTTTAATAATTTTTTCTATTTTTTTGAGGATTAGAAAATCATTATTATTAAAAATTATAAACTCAATGCATTTTCATCCCCTCCAAAAAATTTGAATTTTTTTCTAAAAAATATAAAATTTTGTCTCCAAATATATTTCAATATGGAGAACACTTTTAACGGTCGGATCGGTATTTTGAATTTAAAAATGGGAGATATGACATGAAGTACAAAAATATTTTGTACTGCGCGACTAACCGTACCATAACTATATATATATATTCGCATGCACCTTAATTTTTAATTTTAAAAAATACAAATAACATATTAATTATATGCACATTATTTTAAAAAATTATTAAATTAATGTTACATATACAATGATTGCATGAACATTATTTTTTCAATTTAAAAAAACACAGAATATTAAACACAATTACATGCGCATTAATACATTAATGTGAAAAATATTTAATTGCTCAATAAAAAAATAATTATATATGGATCAATACATACATGGTAATTTTTAATTTAGAAAATAAAAAAGAAAATATACATATTTTCATACAAGTTAATTTTCAATTTGAAAAAAATACAAATACATATAAAAAATATTTTTAATTATATATTAATATTTAAATACTAATTATCATAATATTTATTTACTATAAAATATTCATTTTTAAAATTAGATTAATATTAATTTTTGAAATATATAACTCTAAAGTTAAACAAAATTTTGGTCATTTTTCAATGAAATGAATGTAACGTAAGCAACCCGTACGGTTAAAATAACATTCAACGAGGTCCTAATTAGCGGCAAAACAATTCAATTACTTCTGATTATGAATTAAAAGTGGGGCTCTGAGGACTCTTTTAGTAAAGGTGGTTCGAGACCGCTTTTGTCACGGGTGGCCCGAGACTGCCTTATCACGAGTGATCTTGTTATATCCGTAAAATTCAAGTGCTAATTATCACTCTCGTGACTTCTTATTTTACTTTAGTTAATAATAAAAAAAATCGGTCCTAACTAGCTAGATTCGAGATTTGCTTCAAGTCTGACTATGCGTTGTAAAAAACAAAGCAATCAATCAAAAATTAGCTATTTATTTTTTCGTTTACTATAAAAAAAACCTACAATACGAACACCAATACCATCAATATAATAACGTGCAGAGTCTATGCATTAGCATTGGAATTATATATATCTGTGATCACATTGGTTAAATTTAATATGAATTTTTCATTATTTAATTGTTAGTTTATATCCATATTAATATTTATATTTTAAGAAATGAAAAATACAATAAGTTCTGAGCATCATCCATCAATATCCGGTCAATCAACATCCTTAAGCTAAGCTGTATTTAAAACTTAAAAGCAAAAGAAAGGAAGCCCAAGTTCAGTGTTCATTTGATACAGGAACAGGATATCATCTAGGCCTTATAGGCCCAATTGTTCCAAAGGATCATCTCGTCTTCTCAATTTCCTGTCTCGAACCGGTACACAATTCGCAAACTTCGACCGCGGTACTGCTGCAGTGAGTCGACAATGGTATTGGTGGAGAACATGAACCTAAGGCCGATGGAGGAGACGGTGGCGCGCAGCAAGGCGCAGCGACGATGCATTCACAGGCTGCGTCGTCACGAGATCAACACGAACTGGATTCTCCAGTTCCCCTTCCTCCGCCTCTGCGGCTCGAGGTGCTCCGACAGCTTGAACTGCAAGCTCTTGTGGCACCATCATGTCAGATAGGCCCCGCGCTGCTGTTCGATCACCTCTTTGCAACGACCCACTTCCTACCGCTCCTCACCTTGTATGCCTCTCTACCAGTGCCATATTTTCTTGTAAGATCTCTTTGTTATATGTATCGGCAAAATATTTGCTAGAGATAGTTAATTTACTCACATTAAATTTTGAGGGAAGTATCCAGAACGTATACGGGGAAGTGACTTAGAATTAGGGTTTTGTTTTATTTTAATTTTTTTCTTTTTGTTTTAAAAAAGAAGAAGAAGAAGATGATTCTGTGTCACCTGTTCGATTGAACATAAAACAAATGTTTAGAAAACTAACAAAGAAAAGTAAACAAAATTCTAGCTGCTAAATGAAATTATGAATTATATGATTTGAATTAGGGTTCTATTTGGGCCCGTACTCGATATTTACCATATTAAATGAATTATGAGCGTGCTTTAAAATACTATCTGCAATATTATTTCGTGAACAAGATTGAATTGAATTTGATTGGAATTTGAAGACATTGAGAGGAGATTTCAGATCTAGGATTCTGGCCGTTGTACATGTTCACTAACCCCAGTATGGTTTTCCTAATTTTGGGCATAGAAATGAGAAAACATCTTTGGTACCAGAGCTGTTAGAGAAGTTTATAGACATGGAAATAGTCTGGAAGCTTGCCTTATTTTTATGCAGATTTTGCTAACTGGGAGCAACTAGATTTTATAATTAGACATAGTGATAATTTTTTTTAGTATGAGAATAATAATATACCCAAACACATATAGTCTATCAATTTTTAGAAAAAGATTCATACAGCATTTTTTAGAAATACAAAGAAGTGAATTTGGTCTTGCTTTTTTTTTTTAGCAAATTATCTTAAGAAATGTTGATTAGGCTGCAGATATAAGAATTATGCACCTAAAAATTTGGTATTTGTATCAATGCCCAATGAAGAAATAAATGGTAAGCAAGAAACTGAAATAATTCACCAAATTTCAGTAAATTCTGGTACAATGTATTTAGCAAAAAAATATAAAGATTGTTTCGGTTTCTGATCCATGAGAAAGAAAGAAACAATGTGCTAGAATTTGAGACAATCGACCAAATTTTAATTTACTCTGATACAATGTACCTCATTTAATTGAGGAACATTTTCTATTCTATCCAATTTTCTACCATATTTTCTTTCATGGATTTTATTGGGGTAATCAATATGAATCACCTTGATATCTCTTATTTACAACTTAATATCTATTATTTAAACCATGTCTGTAGTTCTGTGGTTAGAAACAGAGATAACAATCCAAAAGAAATTTAATCAGACAAATGAACTTTGTCATTTTATATCTCTAAAAAGCGAGCTTATCATTAGTAGGAGGGGTCAGGGGGCAAAGTTGTCAAATTAAATGGAATTTTCCTTTGGGGAACCCTAATTAAGTTTGGTATTATGTTACTCTTAAAAAATAGATTAGGTTGCAATGTTACAAATATTGGTTGGATATAATATGCACATAAACTGGGGCCTTTTTGCAAAAGACACTCAGTGGGAATTAAAAGTCGGTAACTGACCAGATCTGCTTCTGTTTCTCCTCCCTCTCCCTCTCCGCCGTGCACTGAACAAGAAATTGATCGAATAAGCAGAAGTTGAGAAGAGAAATTACTTGTGCCCTTTACCATGGTTGGAAAATCGCCTCCTTTTCTGTGTCCTTTCTAATTTGATTTCATATGGTATGAACTGTGCTCAAAATTGAAATCTTTTTTCTCTGTGCAGTTCACCATAGCAGCTATCAACAACTCAGACTCTGGTAATGAACTGGTGCCCCTTGCACCTTCCAGGGAAGCCCAAGTTAATATTCTACTTGTCTTTTTTTTGTTAATTACTTCCTCTTTATCCTCTTCTGTTCTTGGAATCTGTAAAATCCAGTGCTAAATCACCTTGTTTTGTTGTGGTGATTATTCTCTCATGAAATTTCAATAAGAGTTCCCTATAACAGTTTCTGTTGGTTTTTGCCTTTTAATTTTTTCTTATACTTTGCCAATTTTTCTTTTTCTTATTTTTTTTTCATTTCTATCTGAAATTACATAGATTTAATTTATATTGAAGAGAATGAAGTCCCTTTTCCACATCAGTTCAGACTTACAGACAGAATCATTGAGTTGCTTTGTGGGGGAAAACCGAATGTATTTCCAGGGACAAAAAATTGTCAAAGTAATAATGTGTTTATTTATTAATTTAAAATTAAAAGTTGTACATATATGTTCCAGGAATCTCAATTATCCGACAAGTATTATGAGGCTCTCCGGAAGATTGTATTAAAAGAGTACACCGGAGCTCAGGAAATGCTTGAGGAAGCACTAAGAGATCCTCTGATATCAAATATTCAAGCTGCTAATATCGGGGTCCGCCCTCATCTACGAGAGTTAAGGTTAGTCAAGAATAGTTGGTTATTTTTATTGGAAAGAGTAGAATAATTAGGATTTAACTGAATCATAGTTAAAATGCATATATATATATATTTTTAATGAAGCATCATATTTTGTTTCTTACATTAGAATGTACCTTTTCTCTGTACTTCTTTTTCCTGTTCTGTTTTGTTTTGAGAATTCTGCATGATTTGTTGAAAATATGTTATAATTTTATTGAAACAAGAATAGTCTAAAAATTTACAGATTTCCCTTACATTAAGATGAGCCTTTGTGATTACAACCTAGTAGCCTTGAAAAATAGCTAGGATTTGCTACTTCTCCTTTAAGTGTAAGTGCTATTAATCTATGAAACTGGGAATCTCTTATAGATCACACCTTTTTTATTTTTCTCAAAAGCTACAAGTTTTCGTTCCACAAAATGAACCAAAAACAACAACAGAGCCAATACATTGTAGCATGTTCACGTTTACACCCCAGAAGAGGAAGGGTTAATTGCCTGTGTACCAGTTTTTGAACTTTCCGATAGCCCCATCAAGCTATCAAAATAACTTATAGCCTCATCAAAATGAAGAATCCTTTCTTCAGCCCTCTTTTCATTCAACCAATTATTATTCTTGCATTAACTTGAATCTACAGATTTACCCCTCAATGGAGACATCTTTTTTTTTCCTGAAAAAAAGAAAAGAATACCGATGCATAAGCATCTATGTTTTTTTTTGCATGCCTATGCTCTATCTGATGTCTTCTTTTTCTTAATGCCTAGAGTTTTTGCTACATCACTTAAAATTTCCCCCCTCTTCATGCCATCAACTGTTATCTGAGATTATAATTTATGAGTGGGGGTGCAGTGATGGATTGATATATAATTCTTAATTAGTGTGTCAACCATGAATAGTGCTCATGAGATTATGATGCTTGTATCAATGGAGTACTAGGGCGCATTAACTATTAAAAGCACCAAAATGGGTGCAATTTATAATTTTTAACTATAGAATTTCAAATTATAAAGTGAGCCTCCATTCTAGAGAAGGATAAGTTGGTCAATTAATTTTTAACATAATTCTAACATTTGATGAAATAGCAGAAGTGTGTAAAAGAAATGATACCTGATTTGATTGGGAAATAGGCTATTTGCTAATTTGATTGGGATAATGTAAAATTTAGTACTTTTAAGAGTACACCGGTACTGAATTAGTCACAGCTAAGGACCTAAGAATTCTCTTGTGTTGATTCTTGGTCTCTTGTAGGTTTCTTTGTCTGAAGAACCTTGCTGAGGTCTACCTTAATCTCGGATCAGAGCACAATGAAAGTGCCATGAAATGTTTTCTTCAAGCTGCTGAACTTGATGGTGACCATGTGGTTCTGTGGAACCAACTTGGCACCCTGTCTTGTGCCATGGGTTCACTCAGCAGGGCACGTTGGGCCTTTGAACAAGGGCTGAGAGTCAGCCCAACCAACAGTAAGCCTCTTACATAGCATCACGTATTTTTTTTTTGGTAATTTGTTACCCGATTCTGCAAAGTATGTTATTTGTCATCTTTTATGCTATTAAATTTTGTTTTCTTCAATCTGGCCTCATTTCAAAATTGTTTGTCATTATTTCCAACTGGTCCCATTTGGACTAGTGTGTGTGAAGACATTGTATAGAAAATAAATGTAACTTTCATTTGACACCGGTGACACTACATTCTGGCATTTTGATGTTAAATAAACAATGTTGTGTGGAAGACGATCATGCCAAAATGAGTCTTCCTATATAAGTTTCGCATATTGTTTGGTGGAATCTTGAGCCTCAACTGAATCATCCACCTGAATGTATAAAATAATAAAAAATGATTAGGATAAATATTAAAGGTATCATACTGGCAATTGAGATTCATAGATAATAACCCTCATGCAGGCATTTGTTTGGAGAAACTCATGGAAGTATTAATTGCCATTGGAGACGAGGCGCCATGCCATGCCATATCAAAGCAATTGCTGAAGAAGTGGCCTGGTCATATCCGTGCCATGCATGTGAAGAATACAATTGAAGGGACTCACTTGGAACCTTCTGGTTTTGACCACCTTGAGCCAAAACATCATGGTCTGAAATTTAAGAGAAAGACTGCTATCCCTAACAGCCCAGCAGAAAGGATTAGACAGGTAATCCAAGGAACTGGTTAGGAAAAATGCAAAATATTAGAAAATAAATGGGACACCATTGAGATACAGATAACATCTGATCAAAATCTCAAATTTGATGATTTGGATAAATTAGTCCAATGCCTATTTTACAATGTTTTCAGTCCGGTAATTCAGCTTAAAAGAATCGTATGGGAGTTTTAGTCAAGTTGATATAGGCAAAGTATATAAATGTGTGCGATAATAAAACATTGGATTGAGCAGAGCCTTTTAAAATTGCCTTTTTAACTGAGCCAAATTGAATTATATAACATATGTTGTTGATGACAAGTTATATTACTTGAGTCAATTAATAAAGTTTGGAATCAGCCCATTATGGTTAAGGATGTTTTTCCCCAGTTACTCTTACTCTTGACTTTGTTTTGTTACAGTTTTTCAATATCAGAATGCTTCCTATTGTATGTTAACTTTTGCTAATACTGCAATTTCATTGTCAGTATTTTTTCTTGGTTAGAAGCTTTACATAAAATCCTAACTATTAGTTTATTTGCATTTTGGTTTTGCGTTGACAGGATATGTATCTGCAATTGACAGAGGCCAAATGGTCGGGTCTTGTTGAGAAAACTGCCGATATCCTAAAGGCAATTGACATGCCTTATGAGCAGAGAATAATAGTTCGCATAAACAGCAGCATGTCAAGTGTATCAGGCTTTGCAAAAGAGGATTCAAGTGTCCCAGGAAAGGGACAGCAGTCTCATGAGAGGTGTAGAACAAGGGCTGGGAGGATTGGGAGCCAAAAAATATGGAAAAATAAAGGGGGTTCTGGAAAGGATGCAGATGCCATTTTCCATTCACTTGAACAGTTTATACCCAAAGAGATGAGTTCGAACAAAGAGATTGACTATTCCGGTGAAATCCCGGATGTTTCATGGTATACACCTGAGCTTGAAGCTAGTGATGTTGAGGAGTTCATTGGGTCAATTCCTGAATACTGCAATGCTAGTGAACTAGCCAGCTTGTTGCTAGAGGAAATCGCCGATCTGGAACTTCCTTTTGGAGATTACTTCATTAAACTACCTGAATTGGAGCAAGCAACTAGGCAGTGGCATCGGGATCGGACTCCTCGTTGCCATCTCTACCTTGCTGAGGTCTGTTTTGACCTGGGAACACATCCTGGTAACGAAATGAGACGTGGAGAGTTCTTGTCTAATTCAAATTACCACATCTGCATGTTCCAGGCAGATTTTCTTTCTCATGGCGGGACTTCTCTGGATATCACGTCTCACTGGGCCCGCTTTTACTGGATATGTGGTAGCCTGTCTCTTTCTGAGGGTGACAAAGAGAGAGCTCAGGCGGATTTTAACCATGCTATCTCTCACATGAGGGAATCTATCTTCTTACCTAACTGCAAGAATGAGAAGTGGCTGACTGTTGAGCGGATAACTTGTGAAGTATACTCCATACAGCTAGACAATCTACTCAGGGATCACAATGGAGGAGTGGAAAAGCTGTCATACTCCCAGCGTGTTAATGTACTCTCTCCTCTCCTGCTCTCAAACAAGGTTGTAAAGAGGGACCCAGATGCTGTTGCAAAAGAGATTTGTGCTCTAGATTTGTTGATATCAGCATGTGAGAAGGAAGAAACCTTGAATCTGAAGGTGTATTTGGATTCTAACAAGCGAAAACTACAACTGCTCACATCTCTTGCTGGTTTGAATAAAGCAGTTCCTGAGGATTCTGAAATCAAAGAAATTTCAAACTCAAACCAGTTTGAACAGATTCTTCGAGTTATTCAGGATATATCCAAAAGCACGGGTTTGGTTAAATCCACCAAACCAGATGTAAGTTAACTTTCCCTCAAATTTCAAAATTTTGACATCTTTTTTATTTCTTATATTTCCTTTGTGTTTTTTTTCTGGTTTTCCCTATTTGAATGTGTGATAGGTCATAGCCCTTCTTTTGTTTTTGCTGTTTTTTAGTTCCTTCCCTTTTTTTTTTTTTGTATAAACTCACTTGTACCCATCACCGGCTGCACCAAACCATTTGATACCAATATCTGTCTGGTTTGGTGGATCATTCTAGAGTTCCCTATGCTTGTTGAAGTTTGTATAATAGTTTGATATATTTCTATCTTATTTTATTTCAGCTGATCCAACTTATGTTGGGTATTTCAATGGTGAGCATAACAAGAGACAGTTATCAACATAATCTCAATATTTCTCAATATTTGCAGATTGGGCAGGAAGCTTTTACTTCCTTGGCAGGAACGATAGCGGAGACACAGTCTCTACTCCTGACTGTTTTGTGCTCTTCTCTGAAGAATATCATGATGAAGACAGCATTTACCAGCATGTTAGTAGACCCAGAGCAGATTGAGAGCATGTGTCTTGTAGATGCGGCAAGTTCCTTCTGTAAGCTTCAGCACCTCAATCCATCTGTCTCTGTCAAAGCACAGGTAATGTCTATTTTCTTTCAACCTGAGAACGAGCTTGATAATTTTTTTCTCTTGTAACTATCTTGTAGTTGAACATACAACCACTGAAATGTCATACATAATAATGTGAAAATCATCTCCCGGCCCTAACATGTACAAGGATTGAGGCTTTTTTGAAATTAGTTGGGAGATTGTTATATGTGTTATTTTCATATCTTAGACATGAAAATTACTCGGTAGCCTCGTGACAGTGTGACATTTTTGGTAGGAATCATGTAACCCCTGATTTTAAGTTTCAACTTTGTGATCCTATCTTACGTTGATTACAGGTTGACCTTATTGTTATGGTGCATGATATACTTGCTGACTGTGGGCTTTGTTGTGCTGGTAAAGGCGGCAGAGGTGAGGAAGGGACTTTTCTGAAGTTTGCTATCAATCACCTTTTGACACTGGATGTCATATTAAAGGCTTTGCACAGTATGATTTCTTTTACATAAGTACAGGAAGAAAATGATTAAAACTTTAGTTATTTTGGTTATCTGAGATTTCAACATTATTAAACGGTCATATTTAGTTACAGGAGGGATAGTGGAAGCTGCCTCTAGTGACGAGCAAACGAAAGCTGGTTTTGAGGAATCCACAGTTGACAGTGCCTTGAGTCAGTGCATCTTCTGCCTTTATGGGCTGGTTGTGAACCCAGATTTGACAAATCAAGCTCTGGTCAAACATAAAAACACTGGTCAAGGGGACTACAAAAGCAAGGAATATTGTGCTGATCTCTTTCAGTATATCCTGCCATATGCCAAGCAATTTCCTGTTAGTATATTAGTATTCTCTAGCTTCTCTGTTGGTTCCCTTTTTCCTTTTTCATTTCTGTTTTTCAGGTATGGTGTTAATTCTATGCTTCATGCACTAAAAACCTCAATTCAACGCGACAACGTGAACTCAGACCAAACACAAAATGGTTGATCTGTAAATGCCAACCAATTTGAATATATTTGACCTTAACCATCTGAACCTGAAAATTGTAACTGTGCATTCGCTTGTAAGGTTAAACTGCATAATTGTTCACACCTTTTGCCATCTTATCTTTTCAGAGATCAGGCCTGGTCAAACTGAGGGGGGTACTGCGAGCCATACACAAACACTTTCCGCAGCCCCCAAATGATATCGTGTCTAGCAATGCGATTGACAAGTTCTTAGATGGTCCTGATTCTTGTGAAAAGAAGCTCCTTGAAATCTATGAATCTAACGGAGGCAGGGAGGCCATCATGAATATTCTTTTCCCTGATGGACAGAGATCCGAGGCCTTAGAAAAGCTATCCTGTTCTAGGTTTGATCCTTGATACTTTTACTTTGTGTTGTTGTAGTAAATACTTTGCAGTAGTGGAAGGAACAATCATGTATTCTTTCCTTTTCTAAATTCGTGCCAGTTACCTGTCCTTTCAGATCCTGAAATAACATCCTCCCTGCAGAATGGTAAATCTTATGTAACCCTGAAGCATGGATATTCTCTTTATATTTGTACAAAGCATGGATATTCTCTTTTTAAGAATGAGTTACCATTTTTCTCTTTATCTTTCTATTAATTGAGGAGGAAAAAAAGAGAGGCTTAGAGGCAGTTCTTTGATAAAAATTATGAACTTGGAATAGAAGGGCATCAACTTCTTGTTTTTAGTTCTGCATTTTACTGGGTACAGACTTATGTTTGCAGGGAACAACAAAATATTTTGCGCTTTCTTGAGAGATAGTGTTGAGAAAATACCAGTTATTCTGGAACCTTAGTTGTCATTTGCTCGCAAGTTGCTCATTTTATCTGTAGTTCCAATGTGACTACATCTTTTTTGTTGGAGACATTTCCCAATGCAGCGTCTCTGTGTGTTTAAACTTAGTGTGGTTATCTAAAAGTATTTTGAGTTTTGTATTTAGATTGGTCTATACTGATAATATTAGTTAGTGCATATATTCTGTAAGATCCCATTGCGTGTTATATAACCAAAATTTTATTTTAAGTATATGTCATTTCTCTTTTTGGTGATATACCCCAGAGACACCAACAGTATCTTCACATGATACAAATAGGGTTATACTTTAAGAGTTAAGCTTGAGTGAAACTATTGATAGGCTATTTATTAGCAAAGACAAGATTCTCTTCTGCCTCAAACAAGCCTTGCTTTATCCTGAGTTGAGTTCCAGTTCCACTTTAGCTTGTGAATTAATAATTTTTTATTTCATACAATAATGGATTGATAAAAATTTCATGCTTTAAAAGTGCATAATGACACAAATTTAGCAGATACAATAGAAACAGTCAGCAATTCAGCATTCATGAATTAATGGGCAAAAATATATCAAGGTACATCCTTGGCAAGATGCTCTCAACTCAAGCTCTTTCATGGCTTGTTTATTTAAAATTTAATTCACACTGGTACTCATCTATAGACCTTTTTGGGAAATTTGGTGTCCATTCAAATTTTGATTTAATCAACCTCATCAGGGACAACATCCTTCCTGCCAATCATGCAAACAACAACAGAAAGTTAGCTTGTAAAAGTGTGCAATAAGAATATTAGCGACGTTGCATGTAAATACAATGGATATGGTTAACAAATACATATTAACTTTCAATATAACTGTATCAGACCATTGTAAATATTGTGTAACCTTGTTTTGTTTAATAAAATCATTAAAACAGGAGAAGCCTGTTTCTTCCAAAAAAAATAAATAATACTGTGCCAGACATTTAGAGAATTTATGGAGACGATATTTAAGAAGTACATTTTATTTAGTTAACATGGTCAATTTTTAACTAGATGAATAAGCATGTAGTGGCACTGTAACCTCTTCTCACACGCTTTAGTTCTCGCTGAGCCTGAGAATGGATCAGTGGATTAATTTCCTTTCCTTTTTAATAATTATATATTAGTAATAAGGAACACATCTTTTCATAATGTATCCGATGTTACATCATCATGGTGGCTTTGGCTACCATCAATGTTCTTTCAGAAATAACCTATTTATGGAGTTCACATTGTAATACTGAACTGTTATTCTGATATATAACAGATTAACTTATATTCTTTTGCACATTTTAGCTGCAATACTTAATTGATAGGTTTTGAGAGTGTAATACTTAAGTACCTGGATTTGCATGTAAACGCAATCTTTATTTGCGGCATTGGATGCAATATCATATTAATGACATGACATGGTTAAATTTGTTGTATAAATTTACAGATTTCTTGTGGGTAGTTTATGGTACTCAGTGCAGCCAAAACTTGTTTGCAGTCATGTAATATTTTCAGTATAATATAAACTGTGGCAGTGCACTGTCTTAACACCACACACCTATGTATTAATTAATCGGTGGGGACTACTTTATCGAACCGAGAGTGAATGCACATATTAAATTATATTAAATTCTGGATCTGTCACTCCTGGATCACAACCAGAATTTCCACGGAACCTTTCATGATGCTACCTTACTATCAAATATCACCCAGTCACAAAGTGCTCTGGCTGTATCTGAAGCACTAACCACAACCATGAATCCTGGGTTACAAGAACCTTTGCTTTCATCTCATATATAGAATAAAATTGGTTTGTAGTTAAATTATTATTATTATTTTTTTCAAATTTATTGCTTTTCCATAGTTATGCTTCCAAAGATATTCACAATAGCTTTGGATTTATCAATTTCAGCTCTGAGCCTTGTTTGGAGGTGTACAGGAATCTCTTTTACTTCATTGCGAAAGCTGAAGATGCAAGTGCTGCAGAGAAATATGCTGGGTTTGTGCTGCAAAAGGAAGGGGAAGATTTTGTGGAGCAAAATGTGAATCTCATCAAGTGTGACCTGCTCTACAATCCCTTACGTTTTGAGAGCTGGCAAAAACTTGCAAACATTTATGATGAGGTATTGCTTGGCTAATTTTGTTTGACCATTTGGGTAAGATCAACCACACTACTTGGTTTTAGATTTGGTAGTTTTTTATATATCTAAAATATCCTGGTGTACGACCACAAAAGTCTTTGGTCACTCAATTCTCTTGGTCTGGGAAAACTCGTCCAACTTTTTTATGCGGGTTGCCTTGATTTGGAAATAATCAGCACCCTTTTTTTACATCTGCAAATGCAAGAATCAATTTGTAACTTGACTTGCAGGAAGTGGACCTGCTTTTGAATGATGGCAGCAAATGCATGAGCAATTCTGAATGGAGAAAGCACACTATGCTGCATGAAAGAGTTCAGGCAGGGAGAAGACGCAGTCGGAGGTGTTTGCTTATAAATTTAACCCTAGCAAGTAATTCCTCTGATGAGGTACCTCTATCTATCCTTTGTAGTTTTTTAGTGTTTCTAGTTTCAAACGTTCTGATCTGAGGTGATCGATTATCTGTGTTTTTTATAGAGCCACACAAACGAGTTATTGGCACTAGGATATTATGATATCCTGCATAATGCTGTACCTGTTTACAATCAAAGATCTCTAATTCCCACCAAAAATGGTACATGGCTGGAATTTTGTCAAAGTTCAATGAAGCATTTTCGGAAGGCTTTTGATCTCAGGTACTTCTGTTTTAATACCTTTCTCTTTTTTGCTGGTCCTAACAACTAACTGGGCCCATCTGCACTTATTTGTTTATCCTAAACTATTGGCCCCGTTATCTAGTAAATGAATGGTTGAAGTTCCCTTACAAAGAATATGGTTATCATGGGAAAATAAGGATAGTTTTCACCCTTACAAAGAATATGGGTATCATAGGATATTGAAGGTTTGTTTCTAACTACTCTATTTCCCTCAAAAAACTAAATTCCAGGCCCAAGTGGCTCCACGCACTTTACCTTGGAAAGCTTTGTGAAAAGTTGGGACACCCTTCTGCAGAATCATTCTGGTACTACGAAAAAGCCAGGGAGTTAAATCCATCTGCACTCGACCCTTTCTATAGGCTTCATGCGTCACGTCTGAAGTTGCTTTATAGCCATGGCAAACAATCCTATGTGATCCAGGTTTGTTTCATTTTATATCAGGAATTGCATTACCAGCATGAAATTGACATGTAACATGAGAAAGAAAATAAAAACAGAAATTGGTCTCCTGTAGACTAACAAGACTCAGTGCCTGTAGGGAAGTTCTGTAATATTGAAGGCAGTTCCAAAGCATATTTGTATTTATTCTAACCCTACTATTTGTGAATTGGCTATCACCTTGTACATTGAAGGCAGTTCTTTCTTCTGTAGATTGTTGCTTCTTATGCCTATGATGAATCTGCAACAGAAGTCATCTGTGCCATGCTTGGGTGGGAGAAAGACCATGTTGACCCCTCAAAATGCAAAATACTTGATTTGCCCAAAGATGAAGCAAATTTGGATCCAAAATCAATTGAGAAGGCATGGAGTGTCCTTTACAATGATTGCCTCTTAGCCTTGGAGAGTTGCGTGAAAGGAGATCTGAAGCACTTCCACAAGGCTAAATACAAGATTGCACAAGGGTTGCATAAGAGGGGAGATCTATGTGATTTAGAGAGGGCCAGGCACGAGCTTTCATTCTGCTTCAAGTCTTCACGATCTTCTTTTACAGTGAATATATGGGAAATTAATGCAATTGTCAAAAAAGGAAGGTAATAATTTCATATTTGCAACCCATAACCCCCAACCACCAAAACAAACACATATCTGGCAAAGAAAAGAATAAAAAATGTGATAATGGAAAAAGTTTTTATAAAATTATTTCTTATTTTTTAATCAATGTTAGGAGTTGGAGCTTTTCCATTTGTGTAAACATAAGCAATACATTTTGACATAGCATTCTTTGGAAAAAAATAACATTTTATATCTGTCATTCTTGTATTCACAGGAGAAAGAATGTGAGTGTTGGTGGGACCAAGATAATCTTGAGGCCTAGCTTATCAGAAAGTTCCCGCAAATTTGTCACTTGTGTCAGGAAGTACTTACTGCTTTACTTGGACCTCTTGGAGAGAACAGGCGACATGTGTACTCTAGAGCAAGCCTATACATATCTTTGCACTGATAAAAAGGTAGGTAACACAACTGCTGAAGTACTAGTTGGCACAGAACCATATGCTTTGGTCATCTAGTTGGGAGCACTTTTTGTTGTACATTGATTATTAATTGATCTAATCTTGTGTATTCCATAAAAATCAGAATGTGATCTATGCACTTACATTGAGAAATATCATGTTACCAATACAATATACCTGATATCACCCCAAAAACTGCAAAAGTTAACAAATTAAAATTTTCTTCCTCTCCTCTTCAAACCCTACTTCACTTTAAAATACTCCCTAACAAAAGAAACACCGAACAAAGGAGCAGCAGTTGTTTCTTCTTTCTTTTTTGAATAAAGCAGTGTTATGATACACACTTTACTTCTGTCAAAAATATATGCTATAGTTACTTGAAATCATTGCACGTACTGTGTATTTTTAATGTTACTTAAAATTTGATATCTTGATATTTCAAGCAAACTAGAAAAATCATCAGAAACTTCATATGCAATTTTCTAATGGGTCCTGTTCTTGACTTCATTTTTATGCAGTTCTCTGTGTGCATAGGGGACCTTGTTCCAGTTTGTCTGGGGAAATATATCCAGGTGCTTGCTTCTGCAACGCAAAACAATCAAGATGATGCTTCTCTCAAGCAGCATTTGCAGAAACTCTTCACTGCTCTTATGAAAAATGTGAGCTTGTGGAGCGAAATTGGCAATCTACCTGAAGTCGATTGCCATGAGCTATCAGAATCTAAACTTCTTGGGTAATATCTTTGTCAAGTTCTCTTCTGGAGAAAAAATAACATTTAAACAGAAGGAATACAAAACTGTTGATGTTGGCTTAATTTTATAATATATTAAAGCCTATTTTAGCATTGACTACTAGTTTCCCCGCAAAAGGTACCAAAAGAAAATAAAAGAGAATCCGATTCGGTTCTACAAGCATAACAACCAAGATAGCAACATATGTAATGGAATTAGTGATTTTCCTGTTTGGTTTCCTCCAAGGTAGGTAGAGGCTGGTAGAGGTATAGGTTAAGATGAGTATAATTGTATAGGAGATATTGTGTGATGTGTGATGTGGGAGATGTTTAGTAATTAGGATTAGTTAGTTAGATAATTAGTCTATAAATAGAGGTTTAGTCATTGTAATCAAATAACAAAATAATAAAGATTGTTATCATTCTCTCTCTTCCTCTCTCATTCTCTAATCCTATCAGAGGCCTATTTGAAATAAATAAACCTATCTTGTGACTACACCTGTGTGGCCCTTTTGCGAGTGATCTAAGTTTCTCAAGCTTTAAGCTAGATTATAAAAAAAAATTGTTGGTCTGTCTTTGAGCTCCTCTCCAAGAATGTCAAGATTATTATTGCTGTTTTACTCTTTGAATTAAACTACCCCGTTATGTCACTTAAGTGCTTTAGTTCTTATAGCTTGACATGCTACAGATATATCCTCCGGTACATCCACATATTACAGAGAGAACTCCAACTTGATCAACTGGAATCAGTGCATGAAACAATTAAGAAGTGCATGAATAACCCTGAATTCTGCAACAACAATTTAACTGAAGTCAGCAAGCATGCTTCTCTCTCTTGGTGCTGGTGCCTTTTAATGGAACTTGCATCCATTACCCCTGTCCCTGAGACAGCCGTGACCAATGATAAATGGGCCACCTCATCAGGAAATGGAATCATGCTCTACGCTGACCTCCCGTCTGATGAGCTCCTGATGACATCACCTATTGGGCATGCGGCATCAAAATATCTGGACACAAACTGGTCTGAAACTCTATCTAGGATAAGCAACTTGCAAATCAAGAAGGTGCCAGCAGAGAAGATGGAGGAAGCAGTCAATTTGATGAGGTCTAGTTACAACTTCTATCGGCAGGGCATTCATGGGACCCTCCCCTCTGGGATTAAGTTATACACAGTTTCGGATTCTCCAGCCAGCTCATCATTCGAGAGGCAAGTAGAAGAACCGGTTAAAGCCGTGCGAAACATTCACCTCGCCATTCCTGAAAAGTTCCTCCTGTGGGCATATGCTTTAGTCAGCGGCCAGTACTGTAATATATCTGCAGTGGTCGAGTACTGTCAAAGAAAGAAGGTATGAAGTAAATCTTTTCAACTCTTTATAAAGTTTGCTAGGTTTTACAGAAAACTTCAGTTCTAATCTAGGAAAATATGGTTATGAGTGCAGCTAGCAAGAAAGAAGGGATTTCCTTCTATTTCCAGTGTATCTCCTTTACCTGCTTCACAATTGTTGGCATCAAGTACTGTCACCAATTCAACAGGTTTGCATACAAAATCTCATCCTTTTTATATCTAGATTGCCTGCTGAGAAAATTAGAGGATTCTGTTTATGTTCATTTGGTCAGGAAGATAGGACCATTAATAATTTGTTGTCGCAGTGTCTCTATTGAAAAATATGGTCTTAAAAAAGCGTTGGGGGGGGGGGTTATGAGGGCTTCTTTCTGGCATTAGGAAAACTTTCCTAGTCCCATTAGGTATTTGACTCTTCTTGATCTGTTCAATTTTTTGCTAGGCATAGACAGGGCAGGAAGTGTGGACCCAGCTGATATGTGTTGCCAAAGGACACCTCAGGGGGACCCAGCACCTCTGGTGTTGGCTAGTGAATCCAACATGCTAGGCGCAGATGGGAGCAGCAGTAATATGATCTCAATGAAGGTTGATTTGTGAGGTGTCTTGTGAATTTGTTAGCATTGTATTTTTGTATGATGCATGATATATTGTAAGGGCGATTATGGCATTTTGTAACTTGGATCAGAGTTTTTTTTTTTTTTTTTTTTTTTTTTTTTTTTTTTTTTTTTTTTGGGGGGGGGGGGGGTGTATTTTGGTGACGTGCTATGTTGTTTCAGATACCTTTTGAATCATACTATTGATGGTACTAATTGGTGGCGATCGTCTTTTGTGTGTTGGAGGAAACCGTCTGAGTTCAGTCAAAGAAGCAAAAAGAGGATTTTAGAGGAATTGAGGATAAATTATATTTAGATTTCTCGAGTCAGCAAGGAAAAAAAGGATATATTGTTTGGTCATAAAAAAAATCAAGATGAATGTTGCAAATTCGTCAGTTTAAAATCTATTTAACAAGTTTAAAAATAAATAAATTTTGGGCCTCCTTGCAGCTTGTGAATTATACCTAGTTAGTCACAACAGTAGAATAACTCAAATTACAAGGTCTCTCAGAAACGCTCATTTGGTCAAGAAAACAATGCCTAGTAGTATGTATTGCTTTATGTTGTAACTCGTGTCTTTTGGATTCTCTCTCAAAAAAATAGGTCGTGTCTAGTTGCACAATATAAATAAATAAATTACGAGCTTAAGCAAAGACTTTGAGGAATAAGAGATGGCATAACCCGATCCGACTCAAGAAACTTGTTCGATCTGTTCGGATTCGAATCTGATTTGATCTGATATTTTAAAAAAAGTTAAATTGATTGATCCGATGTTTTAAAGATCTAAAAAATCATTAAAATCTATCAAAGATTTAAAAAAAAACATAACATGTAAATTGACCAAACTTAATCCGACCTTTTTTTCTAAAAAGTCAAACTGATCCGATCCGTCTAATGGTGTTAGTTGTTAACAGATAACGCACCAAGAGCAAATAAACACATTTTGCAAGCTGTGTAAACACCAATTTTGGTGTCACTATGCACACTATTTGAGTATTTCATATAAAAGGAGCTAATCAGAAAACACAAATGATGCGCGCACGACAATATTAAGTTTTCATAAACAACAAGAATGAATCCATGTAAAGACATTATTTGCCTAAAAAAGTTCCAATTGAGTTCCAGCAAAAACCCATTCAATATGGTTTTCGCCTTGTTATGCAATAGCCTACAAGTAAAAATCAAGGGAGAACTCTGAAATTAAAATGTAAATAATTGTCTTTGTGAATAAATATTGCTGCTTTAGAGAAAAGTTTCAATAAAATCTAGTAGATAAATAATATAAATAAATTATTGGAAGTTCACCACAACGATTTTAAGATTATAGTCAATATAAACAAATAATTAGAAGCACTATGAACGAAAAATTAACGATGTGTTTGGCACCATTTTTTTTGTTCGTTTTTCATATTATGGAAAAAATATTTACTTTTTTTCCCTGTTGACCATATTTTCAATTTCATTTTTAATATTTAAAATTAGAGGAGATAAATATTAAAATTAGCATTTCAAAACAGCAAATCATATTATAATATATTATAAAGCTTTATGTACGCACAACAAATATGTGATAATCAGAATATTTTCTGATAACATTTAGATATTGATACTCAATACATTTATGATTTTCTCCGTTTTTGGTTTTTGGCTTTCTTTCCTTTCAAGGAAATGGAGAAAAAAAAGAGAGAGGAAGGTATGGTGATAACAGGAGGGCATAGGATAATCACGGCATGCTGATAATTTAATAACCGGTTAACACCTATAATTATGTTTTTGTCCTTCTGTTATTTTAGAATGACTGGTCCTCATTGAAGAAGAGCTCCTCTATTACAGACTTCCTTTTATTTTATTTTTCTTTCACCAAATTCCTTAATGTGGGAATTGTCAATTCATAATATAACAACTAAGAAACTATTCTTTTAAGGATCTACTTCATCTAACATATTATATTTACAAGAAGAACATGAAAACTGTTGGAATTAACTTTTTCATTGTACATGTATACTATTTATTATTGAATTAGGCTATGGTGTTTTGCAAAGTACAAAAACGTTGTGTGTTTTGCACTCCATTATTAATTTTAAATCAAAATGATCGATCCAAACCGCTTCAATCTAATCTCCATATCCAAATCTATTAGTAAACTAAATTTTATATTTTTTGGAATTTATTTGCTATTTTTTTAGATAGGGGGAAAATCGTCATTTTTTGATGAACCAGAATTCTCAGATCAAGTCATTTTTCTCCTCACAAAAAAAAATAGCAAAAAATTTAAAAAAATATAAATTTTAGTTTACTAATAGATTTTGATATGAAGATTAGATTGAACGGTTCTAATCGGTCATTTCTGACTTAAAATTAAAAATAAAACGTAAAACACATAGCGCCTCTGTACTTTGCAAAGCACTATAGTCGACTCTTTATTATTGATGGCATTATGGCAATAGTGTAATTCAGGCTCAGAATTTATGATCCAAAAATTATATCTGGGCCTAGCTTTCTAGAACTGGATCTGAGTAGATACAATTTTACATACACTGAATGGGCCTAAAAACCTAAAACATGATACCACCTCCGTTTAGATGCACATTGGTTTGGCATTTGGCAAGGCCCATTAAATCAAACTTGAAACGTAACAATAATAAAAATTTTAACCACCAAATTACCCCCTCTCGGTTAGGTAATAAAAAAACAAACAAAAAATGTTGTGTTTCCAAAAACAGGGTTCCAAGCCTCATGCAGCAATGTCCTTTTGTTGAGCCATTTTGTCTGTATCCTTACCAACCATTGCATATACATCTAATATTCAGTGCTCTCTTATATTAAACCCTTTTGTTTAGTCATTCTGTCTGTATCTTTACCAACCATGTCATGTAAATCCAATCTCAAGTGTCTTCTCCTGTTCTATAAATACCCTGACACTCATTTCTGATTCTTCATCCCAAAATTAAGCGTAGTGCATAGAAATAGGATACAAATATGCCGGTCTACTCCCTCCTTTCCTTTTCCTTGTGTCTGATCCTACTGTGCCAAGGGTCTCTTGCGCAGACTAGCCCATGGCATAGTCAGCATATATTTGCTGGACCAAGAGGATGTCGCTTCGAAAGGCTTGAGGCACTCAACCCCTCCCGACGCATGCAATTTGAAGCCGGCATGACTGAGTACTATGATTGGAATAATGAAATGATGCAATGTGCAGGTATGGCTGCCAGTCGTCATGTCCTCCAGCCTAGGGGCCTTCTTTTGCCTCATTACAACAATGCACCATCTCTAATGTACATAGTCCAGGGTAATATCTTGTTGCCTTTTTCACATCAATTCCATTTCAGTTTTTTGTTAATATTTTGTTGGATAAAATTATTTCATCTAACGATGTTGAATTTACTATAGGACGAGGGCTTATGGGAACCATATTTCCAGGCTGTCCCGAAACATACCAATCTTTTCAACAACAGCCAGAGCCCGAGCAATTCATGACGGGAAGCCAACAAAGAATGCAAGATGAACACCAAAAAGTGCACCGATTTAGGCAGGGAGATGTCATTGCATTACCAGCAGGTGTCAGCTATTGGTGCTACAATGATGGTGATGTGCCCATGGTATCAGTGCAAGTTTATGACTCAAGTAATTCTGCCAACCAACTAGAACCAAGAGAAAGAGTATGTTATGCAATTTCATTCAAGGAAACACTAAATAAATATTGAAAGATATATTAAGTGTGAATTAATGTTCAATACTATCGGCCTAACAAAATTGCAGAGATTTTTCCTGGCTGGAAGGCATGAGAGCCCTCGAATGATGTCTGAATCAGAACAACAATCCTTTGGAATGAGGCAACTATCAGAGAACAACATTTTCAATGGATTTGACACACGTATGCTAGCTGAGGCTTTTGGTGTGAATCCAGAATTAGCTCAGAGATTACAGAGCCAGAATGACCCAAGAGGTGAAATGGTCTTTGTAAAACAAGGATTTCAGATGCTTATCCCCTCAAGAAGCCAAGAGATGCAACAACAAGAGTATGAGGCGAGCATGCCGAGCCAGCATCAAATGCAATATGGTGAGAGTATGCAGGGACAATGGAACATAACCAACGGTTTGGATGAGATGTTCTGCACAATGAAGATAAGAAGCAACATAGATATGCCATCTCGTGCCGACTATTTCAATCAGAGAGGCAGTAGGGTCACTACACTCAACAGCCAGAAGCTTCCTATTATGAACGTTGTGCAAATGAGTGCCGCTAGAGTTGTGCTCCAAAGGGTAATGATAAATTAATTAACCTCCAATAATAAATGGACAAAAAGAGGTAGAGAATTTTACTATTGGTGTGTCACATTAATTATGTTCTAAATTAAAAATTACTTTTGCAGAATACAATGATCACACCTTACTGGAATATGAATTGCCACAGCGTGATGTATGTAACTAGTGGACAAGGACGTGTCCAAATAGCGAACCACCGGGGGCAGACTGTATTTGATGGTCAGGTTCGACAGGGACAGATAATACTCATTCCTCAGAACTATGTCGTTATCAAGAGAGCCGAGCGTGAGATGTTCCAGTGGGTGTCCTTCAATACCAATCATAATGCCATGATAAGCCAAATGGTAGGAAAGAACTCGGTACTCCGAGCCATGCCGCTACAAGTCTTGATGAATTCTTACCGCCTCTCGATGGAACAAGCCAGGAGGCTCAAGTTTAGTAGACAGCATGAAATGATTATCCTTAGTCCCATGTATCAAATGAAATCTAGTCAGTGATGAATTAGAATAGTAAGCCAAATAAATATTCCACTGATATACTATGTTCAGTGGTAATTCAGATATAGAATTGAATAAATGTGAGAGCACTGTTGTAGACCTTTTAGTAAATAAAAAATATTTTCATTAAATTATCTGTATTAATTTAACGACTTATTACGCTATTATTTAAATGGTAAGTTATCATGAATATTTAAGCTCCTAATTTCAAATGGAATGAAACGGGCATTCAGACACATGAATGCTAATTTGATCTTACATGTGATTGATTATACCTAGCAGTTCTTCCTTGACAACTTGCTGGGTAGACTCATACTGAGTTTTCTTAATTAAAATTTGTAATTTTTGTAAGGAGGTCATTATAAGATGAACATATTACTTGTATGTCATCCCCAATTTGCACACTCCCAACATATTAGTAGCTTCTTTCCTCATTACCTTTTTAATTAAACAATAAACAGATAAAACATAATAACAGTTGTAATTATACCACCAAAATAAGGAAATCATATTCGAACTTGCGAAGGGGCATGTAACATAAAGGAACAGTTATCAGTTGCATTTCTATAGCCACAAAATATATATGTTTCATCCGAATGATTGATCACTATGATTGAAGGACTAAGCGTCATATTAGTGTTCTGCACAGTCACTCACAATCAGGTTCTTATATATAATAGGTTGAAAAGGCTATTTGGGTTGATAAAAAATATTTGAGCTCTAATGAGATACCTTGTGGTGAACATGAACATTGTAGACCTGAACATACTTCATCACCAGGCAAAATTTGGCTCAATTGAACCATCAAGCAAGTTGCTAATCTTGTCGATGCCAGTAAATTGATATTCTTCTCCATCTTTTAACATTCAAAGAAGCATTTTCTCAGACGCCTTGAAAGCATGACTGTTGTGTTACATGACAAGAAAAGCATGCTTGCACAAATTGTCTCACAATATGTAAAATCATATGGTGTGGAATATGTTTGAATTAGATCCTATATATGTTAAACAAAGCAGTACTAAACCGTACTGTGCCAGAAATCATGGCAGACAAGTAACAAGTTATCTTGGGCACCGTTTGTACTGTCACTTATCTTTTGGATGGAAATCCAAAACAGGCACCGTTCAAGGATTGTGTTTCCATTGAACCCCATTCGATCTCCTCCTCCTGAATGAATACTACTTGGGTACCGATTTAGTAAATTTCATTTTTCTTAAAGAAATGTCTTTTTTTTTTCTTAAAACAATAAAGAGTCTTTATTTTCTTAAAAAAAGTTCCTGTTTTAATTAATCACAATAAAAAAAGTAGGAAGATTTGACTAGTTCTAGCTTAACAATTTTGACGATCATACTTAAGAATGTTATAAATAAAGATCGGACTTAGTAAGTTTTGTTTTGGTACTCATACTGTGTGATACATATCAATTTAGGTAGTGCAGAATTTAATTTGATGAATAGGTACGTAATTTAAAATTTTTGTCAAATTTAATAGAAATACGCAAACAATTGTCCCTATGTTTCAAAATCTAAATACCTTTTCTGTATCTACATATCCTAATCCTCAAGACAAAGGGTCCTTCACTGCCCCACAGGATAATGTCATACCTACTATTCTAATCCCTCCTGAGCAAAACAAGGAGTTACCATCAGATCTCTCACCCATACCTATTATAGCAGACCCAGTTGTAATAGGTCATGAAACCCCAGTTGCTGAGCTTATATCAGGGGATAATTCAGATAAACCTCAATCTGAGCAGGGAGAGAAGGATAAGGGAAAAGAGATTGTTAATCTTGAAGGTTTAGAAATGAATCAGGGTAATGTAGCAGATATCCTAGAGGTGGATCCAATCAACCAAGATCCTCCACTTATACCCTCACCAGTGGCACAACAAGCAAAACAGAGTAGGAGTATCAAGGTCAAACATCCAGTACAGTATCTGACTGGCACCCCACAACCAGTTCCTAATCAATTGAGGAGTTCCATGCTTAGAGCAAGCATCGATTCTCTTATCAATGATTTCCCTTATTGTGAATTTACTGATACAGAATTAGTAGAATTGTTTAATAATTGTGGGTTTTCTTTAGGAGTATCGGATAATATAAGAATAAAGGTGATCCAACACTTTAGATCCTTAACAAAACAAAATCTTTCTACAGTGTTACATGGTATATTAGATAAAATAGTTATAAATAAATTGATTAGTTCTGAAATAGATTTAAGTACTGAAGTTTTGCCTTTGGGCCTTTTAATAGATAAATGAATATTATGACTTGGAATATAAGAGGATTAGGTAAATCAACTAGAAGAAGATTATTAAAAGATATATTATTTGAGCATCATATAGATTTAATTGGAATTCAGAAAACAAAAAAAAAACAGAATTCAAGGATAGGACTTTGAGAAACTTTTTAGTCAATTAATTATAAAATGGATAATATTGCCTTCTGTTGGTAGTTCTGGAGGAATTTTGGTTGGTGTTAATGAACACAAATTTGATATTCTCAATAGCTGGATACTCACATACTCTATAACTATTCTAATTAAAAATAAGAATTCAGGTTTTATCTGGATGTTTACTACAATATATGGACCTACTATTCCTAGTCAGAGAAATTATTTTTGGCATGAACTTAACAATATTAGAAATTTTCAGATGTAGCATGGTTAATAGAAGGAGATTTTAATGTGGTAAGAAATAGATCAGAAAGAAAGGGTCACACTTTTAATCATGCAGTTAGTGCTAAGTTCAATAATTTTATAAATTCAAATCAATTAATTGATTTAAAAACCTCAGATAGACTTTATACATGATCTAATTTATGGTATTATCTTTCTTGTGCATGTTTAGATAGATTCATTTGTTCTATCTCTTGGGAAAATGAATTTTCACATTGTTTAAATAAATCATTACCAAGATATCAATCTGATCATAATGCTATTATTCTATATACTGATAATAATATTCACAATCATAACATATTTGCAATAAAATGGGATAAAAATTGGTGTAAACAAGAAGGCTTTTCTGAATTATTAATTAATTGGTGGAAAGGATATTCTCTAGATATAAATGATCTTGGAATAGTTGGAAAATTAAAATGCAGGTATTTAGAAGAAAATTGAGAGGATGGAACAATAATTTTAGGGGACAACTTAGGTCAGAAAAAAAACAGTTAATTAATAAACTTAATGAAATAGAATTAACACAAGAGGATAGAAACCTTGAGGTAGATGAATACAAATTATGGGAAGAAAGCAAAAGTAGATTAGATGAAATATACTTAGAAGAGGATTCATACTAGCAAAGGACTAATTTACAATGGCTCCTTGAAGAAGATTTTAACACTAAATTCTTTCATACGGTGGCTAACAATATGAAAAGGAAAAATTCAATATACTCATTAGAAATTAATCAACAAATTGAATATGAGCCTCAAATTATTAGAACTTTTATACATGAATATTATAAGAATTTACTAGAGTCTGTTGATTCAAGGATAATAACATTAAACCCTAATATATGGGATGCTACAGATAAAATTTCATATGAATCTAAGATAGAGTTAGAACTTTCTTTTAGGATTGAAGAAATTAAACAAGCGATTTTTGACTCTAATGGTAACAAAGCCCCAGCCCAGATGAAATCTCTTTTCATTTTTATCAAACATATTGAGATATTGTTAAAGAAGATGTTTGCTTACTTTTAAATGACTTCTATGATCATAAAATTAACCTTACCAAAATTAATCATGCTACTGTAATTTTGATTCCTAAAACATCTGAAAGTAATACCATTGAACAATATAGACCCATTAGTTTAATAAATTATAGTTGCAAGATTATTTCTAAATTAATGGCTAAAAGGTTGGCAAAAGTAATAGATCCACTCATAAACTATTCACAAACAGCTTATATACATAGTAGAAGTATACAGGATAATATTGTTTGTGCACAAGAAATAGTATTTCAAGTTAGAAAAACAAAAGCAAAAGGTATTTTATTAAAACTAGATTTTGCTAAAGCTTTTGATCGTATTAATTGGGATTATTTAAAAGAAGCTCTACAATCAAGAGGATTTGGAGACAAATGGATTAAATGGGTAATGAATATACTAGAGAGTGGTCAAACAAATATACTTATTAATGGACAACAAACCCCCTATTTTAAATGCAAAAGGGGTCTCAGACAAGGAGATCCACTTTCCCCACTTCTATTTAACCTAGTTGTAGATACATTAGCTAAGATTCTTAATAGGGCTAAAACATATGGGTATTTAAAGGGTTTAGGAAACTTTAATAATCAGAATATTATCAATCTTAATTATGTAGATGATACTCTTTTATTTTTACAAGCATATTTCAAGATGTTAGAAGCTTTAAAAATGATTCTTATAGGATTTGAAAATCTGACAGGACTTAAAATAAATTATACTAAAAGTGAGCTCATTCCATTAAACATTCCAGAAGAAGAGGCTAATGCTATGGTACAATTCTTTGGTTGTAAAGTAAGTAAGTTTCCAATTAAATACCTAGGAGTACCTTTACATTGGAAGAAACTTAGAATTAATGATTGGAAATTTCTTACTAATAAAATAGAGAGTAAATTAGAAGGGTGGAAGGGTAAACTTCTTTCTATTGGAGGCATATTAACTCTAATTAGAGTTGTACTTAGTGCAATCCCTATATATTGGATGTCACTCTTTAGAATTCCAGTACACATTAGGAAATATATAGAAAAACTCTATAAAAGATTTTTGTGGTATGGAGGAAATACATCTAGAAAAAAATATTATTTAGTAGCATGGAAAAATGTTTGTACCTCTTTAGACCAAGGTGGATTAGGTGTAATGAACTTAAAATTAATGAATAAAGCTTTTACTTTGTAAATGATTATGGAGATATTATAGCTGTGATGTTGGTGGCTTATGGAAGTTTATAATAAAAAGTAGATATCATCATAGGAAAACTCTAGTTAATGCATCCACCTTTTGGAAAGAGGTCAACAAAGAATTGTTAATTTTTAACACAAACATTAATAAATCTTTAGAAAATGGAAAAATAGTTAAATTTTGAAAGATAGATGGTTGTCAGCTTGTTCTTCACAATCATGTTTTCCTTTATCATATGATTTAGCATCCAATAAAAATATTACAGTTCATCGGATAATTGGGTACAATAGATTTTATCTTAATTTTAATAGATCTTTAAATACTATTTTACATCAACAATTAGAGTCTCTTTATAACTAATTAGCTCAAATAACATTAACAACCCATGATGATATTATAATATGGAGATGGTCAAAAACTGAAATTTTTAGCACTAGTTCATGCTATAATTGGCTAGATTTTGGAGGAATACAAGTTTGTAGATTCAGTAGTACATGGAAATCCACAATACCTTTAAAAATTAAAGTTTTTCTATGGTTAGTGTGATAAAAGATAATTTAATTAAAAAGGGCTGGCAGGGTAATAGTCTTTGTGTTTTTTGTAATTGTCAGGAAAGTACGGATCACTTATTTTTACAATGTTCAATTGCTACATGTCTTTGGTCATGGATTACCAACTATAATAATTTTAGCTTTCATATTAATACAATATCAGAACTTTGGCAAATAGATTATTGTATACCATACAAAGATAGTAATTTATGTGAAATTGTTAGAGGTGCATTTTTATGGATTATTTGGAATGAAAGAAACATGATAATTTTCCAACATAAAAAACATAGCAGTATACGGTCCTTAGGAAGTAAAATTATAGCTTTAGCTAAGCACTGGTGTAGATTAAAAGGTGAAGATTATGTTAATTTGTTACAATTGATTATGCCTACTAATGTTGAATTACTGCCAGTGTAGGTTACAGAGTTAAACAACAATTTCTTATCTCTAGGAGAAGGGGTCTTGTCTGGAAGAGATCATAATCTACTTAGTCTTGATTTGCTTAGTTGATACTTTCTTAATGACTAATTAGGCATCAATATTAATTAGGTAGAACTTTTTATATACTCCAACTCTAAATACTTGGGTATATCCGCATAATATTTAGATATTTCATCTTTGGCTTACTAGCTTCAACATCCAGAATATATTTGTGGAAATTTGAGTAATAGGTGTTGAAAGACTTATTGTAAAGAGAAATTGCCGGTTGGGAATGAAGAGGAGACTGGAGAGTTTGAGTAGCAGGAGATTTGAATGATATTTTGCGTTTTGTTGTACTGCTGAAATTGATTTTTAATTTCTTTTTTGGTGGTTATGTCAGATGGGTTGAAACTCTTTTATGGTAGGTGTTTTATTATTCAGAAACTCTTTTATGTCCATTAGATATGGCAAACTTTTATTGTAATGAAGTTAGGTTGAACAATTACTATTAATCGGTTTATGCCTCGGTACCGGGCTGTGGTACCAGAACTTATGTTTCTTTATGAAACAGATGAAATATCACTATTTTAAAAAAAAAATTGTCCCTATGTTTTTGTCTTGGCCTTGCCATAAATTTGATTTTCGTATGTTATCTGTGTCAAATGAGATATAAAAAAAAATAGTGTGCTGCTTCAGAGGAAAGAAAAGAAAATGTCTCTATATTTGATTAAATTAACTAGACAAATCCACAACAATATGCCAGGATGATCTTATATATTATAAGAGACCAGTATGATCTTATATAATTAAAATATTAAAATAAAATCATCATATTTATCTATAATTATATTATCTTCTTGCACATAAAAAAATATTCACTTTTTTACTTTTATTTTATATAAATCAATAAATTAAAATATCATCTAAAAATTATTTGCATCTTATATCTGATATGGCAGAAAATTGTCCATTCACTGATCAAATAAATAAACCAGTATAACATATAAGAAGGAGATCATCTGGTAGACTGATACTGACAAACATAGCAGCCGTGAACAAGATAGGGCGAATAAGCGACTTACCGGATCCAATTGTTCACCGCATCCTTTCTCCGAATGAAAAGAGAAGTGCAAGGAGAATGAAGCTCAGAATGAAAAGAAAAAACTCAGCATGAAGAAATCAAATAAAATATTATGTTTTATAAGCAATTGCGAACTGTAATTCAACAAATGCGGACCATAATTATTGCATCTAGCTTGAATTTTTTTATTTCTACACTGTCGACATTTTACACAAAAAGTTAGACCACAGTTTTAAAAAGTCGGACTGTACTTTTGTAGGTGTGATAAGACTTTGCTCTGTCGGTTTGAAGATAAAAAAAGTTAGACCGCTATTTCAAAATTATAGTCCGTAATTATTGACTACGGTTTGTGAATTTCAAATTTCTGAAGCGGTTTTTCACGGGATTAAAAGGAGAAGCGACTCCTTTCAAAATCACACTCTACCCACTGGAGAACAAATTTAAGTCATATTTCTGAGGGAAGAACTCCATTTTTGAAGGAAGTTGAGAAGAGAACTCAAGATTTGCGTGAGAGATCGAAAATTTTCTGGGTGTACTATCTTTTTTACTCTTTTTTATATTGTATTGTGCTCTTGACATATATTTTTCTTATACTTTTTACTAATATGTATGGTTAGATATCCTTCTAAAAGTCTAGATGACTTGATAACTCAAATGATTTAATCATACTTGTTATTTGATTTTTCATTTCTTATTGTTTATGATTGATATTTTGATTGAATTGAATGTATTATTTTAATCAACTACATATTATCCTGAAATTGAGAGAATAAAACTAAAAGGAGAATCGAAAATTCTAGTCTGAAGTAGCAATTTAGGTTGTAGGCTAGGTATGAAAATGTAAAATCTATTATCTAAGGAATATCGATGAAATCTTAGAATTTATATTAGACATCGAAAGAAGAAGTATAAAATTTAGGTTATGCCGAAGTGATTCAATGATCTTAATGGACTTAGACTTGTAAGGTGAGGCACCGAGAGAAAAAATTTGAACTGTCTATGTACGGTAACAAACCACAAAAATATAAATTTTATATTATAATTTTAAATTTAATTCTCCGACAAACACTAGAATGCATAGACATATCAAATAAGATTAAATTGACCAAACGAGTGAGAATAAATCAAAAACCTCTAAATTCTTCCATATTATAATCTCCAGTCGGTATTGTGATTTTTTTATTTTTAGAATAATTTTAGTTTAAATTGAAATTCTTTATTGATTGTCTAGATTAATGAACCCTGTAAAAACTGATAATTTATCCTTGTCTTTGTGGTTCAAGACCCTAAATGTTATTTAACTATATCATACGCTTGCGGTTGAACTTAGATAAAAATTAGCATATTTTTTAGCTTAGCAAAACACCCATCATCAAATAGGTTGGAGCTATGCGAGCTGAATGACTCAGATGCTTGCCATCTTCGAGGGGATTCACCCAGGAATTTTTTTTCTAAATTCTTAAACATTGTACGTTAGAGTGTTTATCAATCAAGAGAAGGTGAAGTTTTTGGGTTCACTGGTTGATATTGAGCTCATCGAGTAGTGCAAAATGGGGCTAGTATTCAAATCAATTTTGGCCAAAGCTATAATGGTCAGTGCAATTTTTTTCAAAAAAAAAACAATACTCATTGGGCAGTGAAAGGTTCCCACTGATCGATACATATTTTAGATTTTCGAGCTGGAAAATATATGTCAGTTATCAGGCTCACATCGGTTTATTTCAGAGTACGGAACTAGTTTAGACTAAAACTATCAGATTGGCTTTTTGTGGAGTGAAAATAAATGAGATTGATGAGCTAATCACAATCGTGATCTCCGTTTTAAAATCATAGTGAAGACATGAAATCAGTGTTGATCTTTATGGATTTATTGAGCTACTTAAGAGAAAAAATTGTTTGCTAATAATATGTGTTATTCCGATACTCCATGGACACTACCGCATGCGTTTTAGATACGCGTTTAATACGGTATGAGTGTGTATTCGATACGTTACGTGACGTGTCTAATTATTTTATTTAGTTTGACTAGCAGATTCGATCTCTATACTCCACGTGACACTCTAGGTGTATTTTCGATAAGTTTTAACATATCCAAGATACACACTACATAGGCTGCTACATGGTTCAGTCACACTTGATCTTGTAGCTTCGCTTGGGAAATAGTCTCAACACGCTTAGTCACACGGAAAGCGTCGCACCTAATTCTTAGACACACTTGTAAATTCTTATAAATTCAAAAAGAGAGGGATGGGGGATTCAAACCTGGGCAGGGGATATAGAGCACTCCAACTCATATGGGCTAACCATTAGATCAAAGTTATCTTTGTGTCATATTACATTTTCTATTATATGCATCATAAATTAAATAGATATTTAGATTTTATTTTTATTTGTTATTATCTTTTTATTTTTTATATACTATATATAGCTGCACTCATATCCTAATTTTTTTTAAATCATCGTATCATGGCATTTGTACTGTATCGGATACAATGCCCGCACCTACACCCATACAACATAGCTAATAATTGAGAAAAAAATGACACTTAAAGGTAACATACGTAATAATATTTGGATGCATCAAATATAAAAAAACACTTGAAATTATTATAAATAGACAAATAAAAATAAAAGTGAGATTGTACATAATTATTAAAGTGATAATTATTGAAATAGAATTTTATACGAGTTTGTATTGATCAGTATGGACAAATATTTTTTATTTTTGGATGATATGGACTGTACTAGTCAACTTGATAATTTCTTCAGTAATTCATCAACTCTTAAATTCATATTTTAACACTATTCTTAAAATTTTTATATACGTATTTTAGTCGACGTTAACATAAACGTTTAAGCGTTTATAAACGTTTACATCATAAGAAGTCAATGCTCATTTTTAACACTTAAATTAATTTTCTAATATATAATTTTTAAATACTTCTTTTTGATACATATTATTTTTAATATAAAATGTATTATTATATACCACACTAATCAACACCAATCAACTTAAGCTGAAATATAATCGGTGACACCACACCAATGTACAGTTAATCCGGTCCTTTTCGAATGCAATTAGGAGCCGCTCTTCGCACTGGCCCCGAGCAGAGCCCAATAAACAACAGCCCACGAATAGCGACAGCCTCCTGCCGTGTGCAAATCGCGCCTCTTCTCGTCTCTCTCCTCTTCGCGAAATTGCAAGTGAAAGCTCCTGCTCTCCGCCGCTACTACTGACCTCACCTGTTGCTTACTCTATAACGAATTGATTCTCGTTCGCGGAAAGAAGAGTTCGCGCAACAGCATTATACCTTGGATGATCGGAAGCACCTGACGAACGAGAGAAGAAACGATTCGGCGAGAATTGGCAAGGCTGAACTGACGCTAGGAAATCGCGCCCAAAACGGAGGTATTTGCCGAGAATCTAATTACACAAAAAAAAATCACTGGCTCGGACAAAGACGATTGCAGTGACTAGGCGCTCCGACAAGGTTGTTTTTTTCTTCTTCTTCTTTTCTTCAATTGTCTTTCTGTAAATTTTGCAACGGCTGATGACAAAAATTCAATCACAAATGAAGTCAATTCAACACTATTCTACTGAATTGAACTGAGGTCAATTCAACTCTGATTAGGGAGGAAATGTATTTGGGGAAATAGCGCCACAAAGCCTGTTATTCCAATTCCCCAACTGAGTCGACTCCAAACCAAAACCCTTTGTACTGTCACACACTCTTCTCCTCTCTACTTTGTTTCACCATGTTGAGATCTCTGCTCCGGCGTGGCTTCATCATAGAAAGGCGGTTGTTTCTAGAAATGTCACTTCCTTTCTCGAGCTTTGTTGGTGATAGTGCATTTGCATCTGGAATAACTCCTCGTGATTTTGGTTTTACAAAGACTGAAGCTGGGGCATTCTTCTCTTCCCGGCCACAAAGTTTTGATCGACCTTCCTCCAATGATATCCAAAAAAATAGAAGTTTGTATGGACCGTTCAGAAATTGTGATGAGTATGCATCTCTCTCTGTCGCCCTCTGTTCCTCTTTTTTTTTCTCTCTTTATGATTTACTAGTTACTAATTTCTAAATTCAAAATAGTAGTAATCACATATGTTGATTTGACTGTAACAATTTTCTCCTGAAAAAGCTTCTTTCCAGGATCAAGAGAGGAGAAGAGTGATTCTCATTCTGATTTAGATGGTACTAGGAGTATGATATCTGGAGATAAAGCATCTAAACCTACAGGGGATTCACCATCCAGAATCAATTCCTTTAGAGATTACCTTTTTTGTTATCCAGGTATTATGCAATTTTTTTGACAGGTTAGCTGTTCATGGATGTCAATTTTGTTTTTATGCTTAAAAAAATGGTTCTTTTTAAGAGTTAATTGTTGTCTGTATTATATCATAGAGTGTGTATTTGTGGATGAAAATGCAAGCCGCATATTTATTTCTGACTGCTACCATAATCGAATCCTAATTACTGATATTGACGGGAAGATTTTGGATTGCGTAAGTATAATTTTTCCCCTCTTGTATATTCTTTTTTCTTACATTTCAATCATTTTGAGTTTCGAGAACCAACTAAAATATAAAATCTCAGATAGGCGGTTCATCTCCTGGATTTGAAGATGGTGAATTTGAATCTGCCATGCTGTCATGCCCTGCTGCATCATACTATTCTGACAAAACTGATTGCCTTTATTTTGTTGATTCACAGGTAGAACTGCCAATCTTGCTATCACCATAGTTTTGTTGCCCTGATTACTGATTTATTGTTTTTCTTTTCTTTTTCTTCTGTATTTTTTTTTTATAGAATCATGCACTTAGAAGGGCTGATTTAGAAAAGAGGCTAGTGGATACAGTTCATCCTCCACATGTGAAAAGATCATCTGGCACGTGGAATTGGATATTAGGCAAGCTTGGGTTTGGAAAAGAGGTTCCTCTAACAACTCAGGAACTTGATTCCTCTGAAATCCAATCTCCCTGGCATGTTATAGAGATTGAAGATGGTAACCTTTTAGTCATAGATCAAGGGTATCTGCTTTTACAATCTCTTTTGTACTTTTCTTTCTTTTCATATTATATTTCTTTTTAAGGAATCTATCATGATGATGGATCTATGGTTATGCAGCTTTGAGATTGCCTGGGTCATTAGTTCTGATGATGGTTTGATAAGAGAAACTATAAGAGGTATTTATTATTTGAAATAAGTTATGTTATTCTAAATTCAATATATTGCTAACATGGTCTTTGTTGTTTGGAAGGCAGCCGCAGTATTGTAAACTTGTGCGACGATGCAGTAAAAGAGCGAAAGTCTCTTCTTAAAGACATGAATGCAAATTTCACTATGAAGAAAACCAAAAATGCACTCTCTCTTTTTTCTTCCATTGCAAGTGATAGTAAACATGCCGTCTTCGCTGACACAGGTATGTTATTTCAAGTCCAGCACAATTTGCCGTGTTAAAGATTGTTGAAAAACAAATCAAATAAGAACTACCCAGAAATAGTAAACCTTTAGATTAAGCTCAAGATAACATAAAAATAATGACACTCTCATAAAGACTTAAGAGGAGCCTCAGTCAAATGGATTCATTCAGAATCTTTTATAAGTAACTAACAAAATTATGTTGTGAATGTAATGCTAGGAGTTAGGTGAAAACTTTCGGTTAACCTCTTTTCCTTTTTTTCTTATTGTAAAGATAGCAAAAGGGTTATCAAGTACAATTTGGAGTCGAAGTCAATATCATGTCTACGCTTTTCAAATTTTGGAGTAGTTAGTTTGCCCACCTGGCTTATTTGTCCCCTTGAGAGAGTTTTTATGAGGTTAGTTATCATTTGTTCTCATATAAGGTAGCTGCATTACTAGATTTTGCATTTGCTAGGGAAAAGACAAAGAAACTCCATATGTAGTTTACATTTTTTATATTTGCCAAAAACGTCCAATTGTTTTATATTTGAGACCTCTGTTCTCTATGCTTTCGGATTGGGTTTCATTTGTAGCCTACCCAATTTACTTGGGATTGAAGGTTTTGTTGTTGTTGTTGTTGTCTGAGTTGGCTCTTATCTTTCAAATCAGCCTAAACTTGTTGGGCATTTCTTTTTAATAAAGAAGATGCTCTAGGAGTTTTGGAATGGTATATTCTGGTTGTTGCATGATGTTGGCAGCTTGTTTATTGTTCTTGTTATTTATTTATTATTCATTTTAATTTAGTTATTTTCTTTTGTAGAGGCTCAATTGAAGAAGCTAAAGAGAGTGTCCACTATGTGAAAGTGCTCCCTGGTATCCCACCGGACTATTCTTCTTTTTATTAATCAAAATAAAGTTTCGCAACTATGTATACTTCTATTTGTGTGTGCTTTTCTTTTTGTCAAGAAGGCCCTGCCAGTTTTGTGACTTGAGCTAACCTGTGAACAGGTAGATGTGATATAAGAGTGTCTGTCCGTGTACCAAATGATACTGAACTAGTATCATCCCTAGATGACAATTATATATGGTGCCAAGTCAGAGGGTCTGGTTCAGAGATTTCTGTGTTATCACATGGTCAAGGTCAAAGTCAAGGTCAAATCACCAATCCTGAAAAGGTACCATATTTACCTCTTTACTTTGTTTTGGATTATGTTACATGAATGGTGCTTGAAGTTGAACCTATTCCAAGTTTCGATTGCTGAAGTTCAAATTATGCATGTGTATGTGCTCTTAGTCTTAAGGTGTAACCTACTGTGGTATTTTTCTCAGTTCATCAGTTTCGAGACTTACAACTGTCATGTCAACGTTATACAAGCAGGGGTTTTGTGATTTTAGTGAGTGGTTTGGTTCTCTAGGAAAATATCATCATCATCATCATTATCTCTTCTTCTTTTTTCATTTGAGATCTATGATCTTTATACTTTCATATTGGGTTCCATTTCTGGCCTACCCCAATTTATTTGGGATTGAAGGCTTTGTTGCTGTTGTTTGCTTGGTCTAGAGTCTAGATTATAAAGTGCTACAATTTGTTCATATGTGACAGTCACTCTCTAAAATGTTTCTGTAATGTTTTCATTGTTAATCCTGAGAAATTTATGTAGGAAATTATTGCATTTTATAATTATAGAGATTAATTGTCAACCCTTAGCAAATGTATTATTAAGGACTCGAGTAATGTTAAAATCTACTTGGGGGACCAATTGAGAAGGCCAACAAAAATCCTGTTTGAACAAGCAATGCAAAGGGGAGGATAGATGTAGAGAGAGAGAGAGTGGAATTTCTCAGTGTCCTATCACTCCAATAGAACCATGACATGCATAATACTCCTGATCCTAGAATTGTCACAAGTCGAACAAATCACAATAAACTTCAATTCAACTGCTGATTTGTACTAAAACCAAACAGATGCAAATTTGAAATAAATGAAGGACAATTATGTAATTTACTTTTTTGCCTTCTAAAATAGTTAACAGAACTGTTCAACGACCAACTTTTTTTTTACCAAATTTTTGGGTTTAGGTTGGTGTGGCGCAACAGTGGTTTGATGAGTTGGATAACCTCGCATTCACAGAAATCACAGATAAAAATGCTCTCAATGAGGAAGACAAATTAGTTCCAGAGAATACTATAGACAAAGAGTACACACACTTTGATTGTGCTGTCCGAACTAGTCCTGGCACATGCGAGGTATAATATTGCCTTCTTTCTACTTGACCCATATTTTTCAGACCTTCAAATTAGAAGGATTAGAGTATTTTAATAAATAAAAAATAATATTTTTGGGTTCTTTGCAAACAACACCAAGTGATTAAAGAAGTTAGGTAGAAAAAAAAAAGTCCTGACTAAATGTCCCTGATTTTGCATTAAAAGCCAACAACGGTAAGTCCTGACTGAACCATCATATGCTGCCGTTGTGTTGAGAGCGAGTTGAGTATTTTTCAGTCCAGGCCATTCAACCAGAATCAGATAATCCAGATTACCCTTGATATTTTCTGATCATATCAACCAGAATCAGATAATCCAGATTACCCTTGATATTTTCCTGATCATATGGATTGCAAGCATAAAAAACATTTTCTGGACTCTTTAAGCTAGCAGCTATGGAAAATTGTGCTTAATTTAGAAAATCTACTTAATTGACTTTGATTAATTTTGCTTGGCTAAAACCCGAAAAATCTCATTCCAAAAAATGATCTTTAGTAATTATAATATTCTGTTAAGCTAAAAAGTAGGGTGTATTAGTACATTTAGATGCCCTACCTGTGTTTGTTTTTACCTCTGTTAATATTGATCCTTAGTTTGTTTATTCGATTAATGTTTGCTCAGGTCGTCGTTACCACTGTCTTGTACATATCAGTTGACAGCAAATTGGAAGGCATTGAAGATCAAAAATCAGTTGCTTCAGTTTTGTTACAATCAGTATCGACTTCTAAGTGGAAGGAAATTGAACCCTTTTTTGAGAGCTGTGAGGATTTACGAGATTTGGTGTTTTCCTGCCCTGTGCATCTTAGAATAAAGCTTGAATGTGGGGATTACCCAGCAGCTGACACGAGTCAGGAGATAGCTTTGACCGACTCCAGCATCAATATAAATGTTGCTTTGTGATTGTAACTACACCAGCATGTTAATTTCTGAGGTAAATTTTTTTCTGTGATCATCTCCATATAGGCTGTACCATGTATCATTTTTGCACGATGTGACGTCCCTGGTCGGGCAGGTTCTTTTGTTCATGTAATTGTACTTTCTTAGAAATTAGAATAAACACCTCCCCATGGACAGGTGCTTTTGTTCTGAACAATTTCAAGTGCCCTTCCAATTTGGCCTTTTAATTGGCGCCAGCATGGATGACAAGTGCTGATTGCTGTGGTTGGAGATGCAAAATAACTAGTGCTGATTTCTATTGCTTCGGTTTTTCTCGTCTTTATCATACTTCTAAATTTTTATAATACAGTCTAAATCTTAAATAACTAATTGCAGATGGGGAAAAAGTTTCTAAACGTGCTAATAAAAAAAACACATTTTTCTAGGAAACACTAGGTACGTACAAATCTCTTAAAAACAAATATTGAAATATGTTTGCTCATGATTTTTTCTTCATATAAAGTGGTATAAGATCAACTGATCAATGTAACAGGTTTCATGTTTGACTCTAGGATTTTGTTATTTGAATTTTGTGCGTGTTGAAATGTTCGTCAGATGGAATTCAGAAATCATACAGAACGACTGTATTAAATTCAAACTGGAATACATTCACGGAGGGGAGGTTCAAAGCCCTTTAAATCAAAAATTGAATTCAAAATTTTTAAGAGCCGTTGATTTTACATCAAGATTTATATTTTCAATAAAATTTAAATTAAAAATTCATACTTTCAATAGTTATTACGAATCTCGATGCAAAATCAACGGCTCTCAAAAATTTTAAACCCAATTTTTAATTCAAAGGGCTTTGAACCTCCCCCACCTCTGAATACATTACCTACCTAAATTATAGATAATAAAAATATGCATGATTAATTTTTATTAACCTTCTGTTTCCATATTCGTCAAACGGTTTTGTTGTCAATATAATTTTGTCATTTTGAACAATAGAAGGCGATGAAACAGTCCTCAATGACAAACAAGCACGGACTTGTATTTATTATGAACTATTGTTATTGTCAACCTTGGTTGTCTAAAAATATACACAAACTAAGAGAAAGGGGAAAAAACGAGGAAGTGAAAAAATTGTATACAACTATAAATACGGAATGCCATCGACCTTTTTTGGGGGTCTTCTCTTTTGATAAAATGCACACATTGAGCCTAACTACTATGCACGATCCAACAAGTTCAGAAGGCGAGTATTTGCCATCTTAATTCAACTCCTGTATTTGATGAAAGCAACTTGTGAGATTGGCAAATCACAGTTTTGGTCCTCAACTATCACTCCAAGTCTCAAGCAAAAAAAATAGATATCAGGTGTATTAAGATATACCTTGGGAGATGTAGAAGATGGTACCTCTGAGTTTCTTGCCTCAGACTTCTCGTTGGAGTACCTGCAAGGGAAATTTAGATGTCACAACCATCAAATATAGTTATAAGATTCTGCCCAAATTTGTTGTTGCAGGGCTTCTATTCTTAATAGTGTCTTCTGGTGTTTTGTGTGTTTGATCATTGGATGAGAATGCTTACGTGGAGAGAATGGTGACCCAAACAAGCTCAACACAGTCGACCCACAACAGTCTTTGCTCAACAGGGATAAGACCGTAAGTGATTAGGTGTGCAAAAGGCCATAGCTTCCAACCAGCCTGCATTGATTAGACAAGGCAAAATTTGTTATATAAGGAAGATAAATAACTAAAACGAACTCATTTAATGCAAGTGAAAAATGCAAAAATTAGAGTGATTCCGTGTGTGCCCATACAAAATCTCAGGACAGGTATAAGTTTCTGGTTTGATTTTTGAAGCATAAGATGAGCACACAGAGTATGTCAGCAAATTTTACAGAACTAGGCAACTCCCCAACCCCCCCAACCCCCTCCTCCAACATCCCCCAAAATCTCCCAACACACACCCCGAGTGTTTTGCTGTAGGAGTATACTGGCTACTTTTACCACCTTATGATGCACGGAATATTCCGTCATAATTGACAGATTGAGGTTTAGTTCAGTACATACCGTGAGCATAGGCCAGAATGTGGCTTTTAGTTCAGAGAAAGTAGTGAGAGGAGATTCTAAGCGAAGTAAACCCAACGCCAAGAAATATACACTGTTCCATAGAGCGGACCACGCTGTCTGATCAAACAATACTTTGGCAGGGACCACCCACCAGTCATCAAATGGAAACAAAGCCTGAAAATTCATAATAAAAGAAAATAATTTGTAAAATATGTTGATCCGTGACTTGTTCCACAGGAATTTTCTACAGTTTTAGCGGGTAGGCCGGTATTTGGTTATTTAATAGATGATAATTCCTTGTGGCATGGTCAACAACTGATATATCATTTTTTTGCCACACTGGCACCAATCTTGCTGCTCGCCATTTCGCTCTCTGTGGACAATAATAAATGCCCACTGAAACTAAAAAACAAACCATAAATTAAACTAATTTAGTCGAACCAATCAGTAAGACTTTGCTGCGTGTCAGGGGATCTTTTGGACAAACAAATTATTGGTGCAAGCTAGCAGGACCTTCATTGACTTAGCTGCCTGGCCTAGAAGTGAAAAATATAGAACAAATAGGATCACACGTGATACCTCACAGAAGTGATAGTAGTAGTGAGAAAGAGAGCCATGAAGCGTGAATCCAACAAGTCCAGAACGAAACATTCTAGCACGGTCAAAGTCAAATAGCGGTTTCCCTTCATAACACTGCTCAATACATCAATATATTAATTACATTGAATTGATTAACCAGATAATTGAAATAAAAAATATAATAGAATTATACCTGTGCTATCCAGTCACCAAGTGAGTAGACAATTCCACTGATCATCATTTTGGCAAGAACAGGATTTGTTTTTAAGGCTTCTTCATATGCATTCCAGTTATGTAGAGGTGCGTATCTCACGATCTCAAATAATGTCCATCCCTGAAAATTTTCAAGTCTTGTTAATTGTTATCAATTATCTGGTCAGGACTGATATCTCCAAGCCTGAACTAATATTCTCTTGGCTCCTTTGTCAAATTTACCAGAAAATTTTCACGTGTCTATTTCCAGTCTTAATAAAATTAATAATCAGCCAATCATTCACCAGTATGTATATGATTTGGCCTTTCTTATGTATTCAGAAGTACTGTCTCAGAACTTGCACAATTTCCGGTACCAGTTCCGGACCATCGTCATCAATATGTAGATCTTTCTGATGGATTTAGTCTAAAAGAACAACTTACATGCCAGTAATCGTGATCGATTGTAAGAAGTTTTGTAACCGCAAAAGTACCAGCCGCAAGTACAATCGCAGCATTGATTGCTCGATCGATCATCATTCCCATCTCCTCACCTGCTTCAATTGGCGAACCAGTGCCAGATGCAGAAAATCCGCCTCCTCCAGCTAGACCGAGCTGTTGCGTAGAACTCGTGCTTGTGCTAGTCGAACCTCCTCCATTGATAATTATCCCTCCTTGGAGCTGTACCTTATCCCCCAGCTCTTCCATGTGAGCTGTCATGGCTGAGAGGACCCCGCCATCTTGCTGGTCAATGGAATCGGCGCTCTGTACAGGGATCACATCGGTGTCATCAGTGGCGGCTAGTGCCACGAAACCACCGCCGCGTCGCTGGAGAAGAGGTAGATGGAGGGTTTTGGACTTCGAGTTGGAGCAGCTGGATTTAGCGAGAGAGGGTAAGAATCTCCTAGGGGGAGAAGTTACACTATGCAGAGCTGTCGCCATGGCTCAATACTCGACACGAGGTTAGATGGGAGGGAGAGAGAGAGAGGAGAGATTGGGTAGAATCGGGATTATTGATTTCACGAGTGCTACGTTGCTACTTAAGCAGCGGTTTTCTTCAGGAATACCCTGAAAATATACTTTATGGAAAAAGAACCCAGAAAAGGGACCGGGATGCTGGAAAGCTGCGATTTTTCACTAATCAAGAATTGAAGATATAGAAGATATATTTGAAGGGTGAATAGGATAAAGTAGGCATGAAACAAAAATGATATTTTTAGAGGTTAATTTTGAAAAATTCGCCAAGTGGACCCGTGAAATCTATAACAATTTATTGTGACAAGTGATCACCATCTTTTCTGCACAAGTTAAATAGATGCGTATTATTGTGGATGATGTTTGAATTGGGGTGACGTGGCCGAAATTTAGTGGTTGTGGTCGGTTGTCTGGTAAAATGTACCATTGTACCTCCTCCACAAATTGGTAATTGTAATTGGACTTGAATTTGTAGAGATGACACACAAATTCAGTTCCTGAATGGAAGATTTTTGTTTGGTTGGTCTAGCTTGTGAATTGTGAATTGTGACTTGAGGCAGCTTCTAAGCCAGCCAGATCAGCACTTCCACGTGTGCTCTCGTTTTCTTGGTTGCTGACGTGGAATCAGCGGAGGAGATACGGTGGGCTGAACTCGCTTGGACTACAATTTTCTACTAACTATGACATGCATCAATTTTTTCTCAATAAATATTTACTTAAATATTAAACTAATATGTCAAATATATTGGATCATTATATAAATACAGAACATAAAAAAAAAATTTAAGTGAACTTACTCATATGAATGGAAGAAATGATTGATCGCAGAGATTATTTACATTATGTATTGAGATAGAATGAAACATGGATAAATTATAATTGAACTGTAAATTGCCATATTTTGTTACTAAAAAAATAAAAATAACCTAAAATGTATTGTGTATTTATCAAATGGACTGTAAATTACATATTCTTCTTATTTATCGATCCAATATTTCTAAATTAATCAATTTCTTATTATTTGATCTATCACTCTCTGTTATCTTATGTTTTCTTATCCGACTTTGAGTCCTTCCAATTTTTTTTGGTTCGTCATTTTTCATCATTTTTTTTCTTTATTGCTTCAACCTCAATATTGTCTGCTAGGTGTGAGAAGAACCAAGCATGCTTCTCAATTTATTTATTTGATTAGAGCTGCCTTTAATATTTCAGATAATTTCGTTCTCGTCTGAAAAAATTCAAAAATATTAACGAGATAGTTTATTTGACTGAATTTGATGGAACTAGAAAACAAATTAAAATAATTCATTAAGATTAAGAATGTCAATAGGTACTTTCTTTAAGAAAGAACTACAGGTCCGGACCCTGTAACTTTTTTATTAATGAAAGATGAAAAGGTTTACATTTTTTTTCTTTAAAAGAAATGTGCTTGATATGTGTATTATCTGAAATATACTTTATAACTAATCTCTGTTCTATTTTCTACACAATATTAAATTGATCTAATTCACCAGTGTTTTTCTTCTTGCTTTAAGCATGGCGTCATTATCTTATTTAATTTAATTTGAATGAATGCTATATTAATATTAAATTTCTGCGAAATTTTATATTACTGAGTCATGTATATGCATTTTAAGCGATTACATTTAAAAATTTTCTCAATTCATTTTTTTATCATCTTTAATATTTTTTACGACTCCACTGCTATGTTGAACAAATTTTTTTTTTTTTTTTTGATCAGTGAGACGGTGATCAATCCAAGTGGGAAACTGAGATTTTGATTTGAGCACTGATAAGCGTCTCCTAGTTATATAATCTTAGATCATGTTTGTTGAGGAATAAAGCTCTTATACTTCACTTAAGAAATCAAACGTGAATAATTAAAGAAGACATTAAAGGAAAGATTTGTAAATAAATGCCCACCGAGACTGATTAGTCAACTGATTAATCATGATCGTCAAGTAAACCGTTACATTGCATAATTAACCGATTATTTTTCAAGCTATACAATATTATATATTTAAGTCATATATTTTTTATCCAACTCTATTTTTAATAATTAAATACATTATATAAACTAATTATAATACTTTTTTTAAAATGTCTGAAAAATAATTCTGATATTTAATTTTCTATTTATTATTTATAAAATAAAATCAAGACACAAAATATAATAAAGCATGTAAATAACTTATTTCTGATTGAAACAATAATATTTTAATCTATTAAACTATGAATATCAAATCATGCACAAAAAAATTATTAATCGAGTGCATAACGATTAATGCTTGATGGTGCCTCATTTATCCACCAAACGCATTCCGTTATTTACAACATTGAAAATGAATAATGAGGGATTATGGCTTCATAATTTAAGGATTGTAGCTCCATTATTGCAAACTATTTTACTATTATTTTAATTTATTATATTTTTATATAATTATTTAATTATTGTTATCGATTTATTACTGTTAGTTTGTATATTACTATAACATCAACAATAATAATGATGATAACAGTAATAATAATATTATCATTATTATTATATGTCGACAACATCATCATTTTAATATTTATTATGTTTATATAGTAAACAATATTATATTTTTTATTTAGGGTTATTTTGACAACCTTGACAATGGACCTCTAAATAATATAAAAAAATAAAAATAAAAAAAAGTTTATAGATGTGTTCTTCTACTTTAGATTGATGGTCATACAAATGTCATACAATTTCATTATCGTTTGATAGTCCATCAAAGACCGTTAAATTGGAACCATTGCAAATTACATGAAAATTTAATGGTCTTTGATGGACTATAAAAAAAATAGTGAAATTGTATGAAATTCGAATGACCATCAATCTAAAAGTAGAAGAACACATCTACAAATATTTTTCCATTTTTAAAATTTTTTTTTATATTTATTTAGAGGACCATTGTCAAGGTTGTCAAAATAACCCATTATCAACCGATCCCTTCTCTTTTATTTATGACATAAATACTTTCTTTATTCTTTCGTTTGCTTAATCAAACAAGAATAATTTAGAATACTACAAATTGGAGGTGGGGAGGTTCAAACCCCTTTGAACTAAAAATTGGGTTCAAAGCCTTTGAGAGTCGTTGATTTTGCATTGAGATTCGTACTTTCAATAAAAATCTAAATTCAAAATTCATATTTTCAATAATTATTACGAATCTCGATACAAAATCAACGGCTCTCAAAGGTTTTAAACCCAATTTTTGTTTCAAAGGATTTTGAACCTCCCCACCTCCCTACAAATTTACATAAATAATTACGGCTAGTAACTTTTTTCTCCAATCAAATATGGACTCAGAGATTGGAACAACAGAAGATAGCATTTTTAAGCTTTAAATTTGTTTTAAAATCATCATGAGTCGCACATGACTGCGGTAGAAAAACTTGTCGGGCTTCAATCTGTTTAATAAAGAAATAAACAACTAATATCACCTAAAAGTAAGGACTATAAACTTTATCAGAGGAATAATTGTATGATCATGTAATCAGCCATCTCCTAGAAATTGGAACTAAAGTATTTTTTTTTTGGGGAATACCATAATTCTTCTGAAAATTTGTGAAAGATAATGATGATGTTCTTTGCAGAATGGAAATGACATGGTTTGTTTCGGCTGGAATATTTCAGCTTTTTTTTATATATTTAGAAAATTGAAATATTTTCTAGAAATCTAGCTAAAGTATTTTTTTAGTCATGAACTGGAAGGTTTATCTCGGTCCTTAATCCACCAGTGTCTAGTTACCACGACACACGTGAAACAACAAGGGTGGTTTGGCAAATTAAGGAATAACTTTGGAAGAGTGATAATTTTGGAAGAGTGATAGAATAGTATTTTTTTTGGAAGAGTGGTAGAAGAGTGGTATTCTTGTCTATTCGGAAGAGTGAAAATATCGTTTGGCAGTTGTTACTCAGAATAGTTAAAATATGAATAATTATGATACTAATAATGATTATGATAATAATAATAATAATAAAATAATTATCATAATAGTAAGATAATAATAATAATAATAAATTAATAAAAAATAATAATAATAAATAATAATATTATAATAGTAATATAATAAAAATATAAACATTATCATAATATAGTAATATAATAATAAAAAATTATGATTACAATCATAATTATATAACCATAATCATAATCATAATAATATAATAATAAAAATATAATCATAATCATAAAAATAATTATAAATAATTATAATTATAATAATATAATAATAAATTAATCAAAACTATAATCAATATATAATTATATAATACAACATAATAAAATAATAATAAAGTAATAAAAAATAATCATAATAAATAATAATATTATAATAGTAATATAATATAAATATAAACATAATCATAATATAGTAATATAATAATAATAAATTATAATTACAATCATAATTATAATAATATAATAATAATAAGTAATCATAATTTTAATAATATAATAATCATAATCATAATCATGATAATAATAATTATAGTCATAATCATAATAATATAACCATAATCATAATCATAATAATATAATAATAAAAATATAATCATAATCACAAAAATATTTATAAATAATTATAATTATAATAATATAATCATAAATTAATCATCACTATAATCAACATATAATAATATAATACAATATAATAAAATAATAATAAGTAATAATATAATCATAATCATCATAATATAATAATATAATAATATAATAATAAATAATCTTGATCATAATAATATAATAATAAAATAATTATATTCATATTCATAATATAATTATATAATATTAAAATTATATTTATAATAATAATAAATAATATAATAATGATAATGGTAATGATAATATAATAACAATAATGATAATAATAATTTTATAATAATAATATAATGATAATAATAATAAAAAATAATAATAATCATAATATTAATATAATAATAAATTATAATCATAAATATAATATAATAATATAATAATACTAAATCTTAATCATAATCATAATATAATAATATAATATAATATAATCAAATAATAATCGCTATTCCGACGAGCTAATCCGGTATTCCACCTATAAGTTGGTATACCGGATTATCACTATTCTGCACTCTTCTACTTAGTCTAAAATTCGTTTGGCAAATTAATTCGTCGGAATAGCTATTCTATTCTAACTTTTTGCTATTCCATTGAGTACAAACACTCCCCAATATAATTATAAGAAAAAAAAAATCATGTAACCAAAATAAAAAATTGGTTCCTCTAGGATCGAATTTTTTTCTCAGTTCCTTTTAGTGCATCGAGAAAATGTAATTATACTAGAATCCATTCTCCGACCAAAAAAAAACATTATAATTTCTAAATATTAAAAATGGAATATTTACATTGTTCAAGATATTTGTTCTATATTAATATTACAAAGCTTCACAGTGATTCGGCTCATTTCCATCCGTACAAAAATAATTGAACGAAATTATGGAAAAACACGTGTTGACATGTGCAAATTAAATCTAATGTTTGCAATTGAATTGGCTATGTATTTAGACACTGGACATGGGCATGTGCTTGATTGGAAAGAGACTCGCTCATGAGATTTGAAACATAGGGTTCTAATTTATATGGGACAGTCCAATAATTTCTAAAAAAAAAAAAAAAAAAGGAGCTAAATCTTTGGGCATTAACCTCCGCATTAAATTGAGGCGCTAAATGACCAACTATGCAACTACAATTTATCAAGTGGAAAAAAGAATAACGCCAAAATAGATAGAGTGTCAATTTAGATTTTGGAAAGTGTTGATTTCTCTTTTTGTTTGTTTTTGTCTTTTTAATCTCGACTTCCATGGTGTTGCATGTCATCTAAGGATGATCATAAATACTGTCAAATATGTGTAGTTAACAATTTTTAGAACATATTTTGATAATCTTAAAATTGGCAAATATTACATTTGCAAAATGATATAAGACTATAAGAGTGAAGGAAGCTCTTTTTTTGCTTTTTTATGCCACCCAATAACATATAAAATTTAGACAATGTGGGAGGATTGAAATATTGAAACCTCACTTCACTCCAAATTTACTTCACTTGAAAAAGTGCATTGATTTTACTTCACAAAAGTTTTCTACTTCTGAAACCTAAATAAAATTTAATTTGAGGAAAATTCGATATCTTTCACAATGATTTATATTTCACAATCAGGAAAATTGAGTGAACATTCATAAATCGAAGAACCTCGGGGCTAAAATTGGAAAGATATGTACGCAAACTCTACACTAAAATCACAGTTTTTATTATTAACAATTATTATTAAATTAATATTATTAAAAATAAGAGTGAGAATCGTAAAATTTCAAAAGCTGTCACTGTCAGTGACGCGGACGAAAAGCGCCACTGCCAGTGGCGCGTTTTCATTATTTTTATGAAACACGCCACTGCCAGTGGCGTGTTTCGTCCAAATCCCGCGCAGCGCCTCCATCTCACTTGCGCGTTTTGTATATATAAGAAGTAAACGTGCCACTGCCAGTGACGCGTGTCGTAAAAATAATGAAACGAACCACTGACGGTGGCGCGTTTCAAACGCACAGTGAGCGCGCCACTGCCAGTGACGCGCTGCCATTCATATATTTGAAATTTTACGTTTCTCACTCTTATTTTTAATAATATTAATTTAATAAAACTTATTATTACTAAAAACTGCTAAAATCACAAAGAAACAGACCAATCATATATACTGGCAGTACCAACAGATAGGGAACAAGCCAATTCATCATTTCATTAATTCACAAATTATTTGCATCCTCATATTAGATATCTCACTCATTTCCTCCCCCCAACAAACCCAATACCCAGATACATATCAGGCCTCTCCTATTTGATCCTGACCGTCTGATTGAAATAATCGAGTATCCTACGATCCAGATTAACTTGTATGATCATGGTATGATGTAAACACCATTTCATGTTTGCTCAAGGAGATGAGGACCACAAGCACATGCTTCCACCCCCAATTCAATTGATGCCAAAAAAACTATTTAAACTGAATTTATTTATTTTTCTTGCACAATTGAGGTAATCAGGTAAAACGACCCTGCAACTGCCAATAGCAAGTACATCTTAACTAGAAAAAATATTCACAAAAATTTATACTTCCACTTCTCCAAAATTAAATGGCATTTATTTCTGAATAACAGACACCACTCACCAGTACAGAAAACCAATAGCCACTGGAAACTGGAAACAATGAAGACATTCCACTTCCAGAATTTCTTTTTTCATGCAACTTAAGTAACATAGAAGTTTTATGAATCTCTGTTAAATAAACCACGTACTACATTAATTTCCTGTTTGAAAATTTTGCAAAAGTGAAGGGAGGATCCAAATTACAATTCATAGCCTCAGAATGACTGAACCATTCTTCATCTCTGTTAGTAGCTACTTCACATAAACCAAAAGGGAGTAAAGAGCATTAAATAAATTAACAATAAATAAAACCAAAAAGCCAAAAAAAAACACAGCCAAGAAGAGGCTACATTGATCAGTAAAATACTACATTACCGATCGTAGTGTGATTCTAAGGAATTGAAATCATAGAAAGATGAAGCACTCCAGAGACACAGAGGGATTCTCCAAAGACTCCTTCCCTTCGGTCCCAAGCCCATCTCCCTCTGACAGCTGGGCCGCTGCCGCTGCTGCTGCCTTGTTCGGAGGCAATGGGGGTACTCTCCTTACAGGTACCCCACGATTGACCCCCAACTTCTCTCCGTGCACACCTGACCCCACGACTTCCCTCCTCTTCGCTCCAGGCGACAAGGATCTCCTTCCAGATCTCTCCCCTACATCCCTCTTTACCCATTTCCATTACCACTAAATGACCGATTTCTCAAAGGCGGTCCCGGCGAAGTGCGGCCGCTCCGACAACCTACTCCGGTGACCACCGCCGGAGACGACCTCTCCCTCCTGGAACCTCCTACAAGCTCGCCTGAGTACGATTTTCTATTGTAGCCATTGGCATTACCTCTTGGAATCCTCGGAAGAGATGTAGCAGCAGATGTAGTACTGATCTCTTCTCTGTCTCTTTCTCTCGTCGTCGTCACGCTAGTGGCGTTGCTAACCTCGCTTAGGCTACAGGCGTCATCGGACGGCTGAGGCTGCTCCGATCTGTCATCAGATGGAGGGATCTCGCTTGGCTTCGGCTTCAGTTTCGGCTTCTTCTCCAGTTCATCCTTTGCGGTTTCCTTCTGGACCGGCTTAAGAACTGGAGAGGAAGGCGCAGGAGGTGGATTGGGCCTGGGTTTGGGTTTGGGTTTGGCTTTAGGGGTTTCGGACAGAACCTCCTTGACTTTCTCCTCCTCTGGCGGCGGTGGGGGCGGATCCCACCGTGGTTTCTTCAAGGCCTTCTCTTTGTCATTCTCTTTCTTCTCAATCTCCTGCTTGCTAAAACAACAACCCATTGACGAAGACGCAAGTCTGACGAAATCTCTTTCTTCTTCTCTATTTCTCTGATTTCCCCCTGCTTAACTGTTTTAGCTTCAACAGGCGAACAGCTGCATTGTTATTTTCTATTTCCTTTTTGGCAGGCTCACTCAGACTAGAGACTAGAGTCTAGTTTCTTCTCTCCTCCTCCTGTCTCCCTCTCCCTCTCCTCTCAATCGATCGATCAATCAAATCCAAGTTGAATGTAGGTAGTAGTATTAAATACACATGCTGTCTGCCGTTGACAGGCCTTCTCAGTTCTCTCTCTCTCTTCCTCTGTTTCTCGGTTTTGAGGGTAAGAGGGTTTTCCAAGCGGGAATACGGTCAAACAATACAAAGATATATTATTTCCAGATCTTCTGCAGTCAATTATCTAAATAAAATGTGGCGAGTCATTTACAACGGCAAATAGGTGCGTGTAACAGGAATGACAGCCGAGGAAATGCCACAATTTCAGTTCAAGCATTAACGTACTGTCGAGTTGAAACAGAAAAGTAGGCCGCGCGTGCGTAGAAATTACGAGAGTGCCATTGGCAGGCCTGGCTATGCGCCTGTGCCTATGTCCCTCCGTGATCAGTGACTGTGCTTCTTCTGACAACGGGCTCCACTGACTTGTCTGGCCTGCTACAGTTCTTACTTCATAGTCACGAGAAATATTTTTTCTTTTATTTCCTTTAAAAAAAGAGACAAATACTTTTTATTTTATATTTATTCCGGTCATGGAGAGAATTGTTAAATTACTCCAAGTTATTACTGCTGTAATTCAGCGGCTCTATTGCATGTGTGGTTACAGTGACGAGAGGAGAACCAGTCAAGTCAACCAGGTGGTATAATAAAATGAAAAAGTTAACCCTCCAATTCGTATTTTGTGACAAGGACAACACATGGCATTGAAAGCATCATTGGATTCTCAGAGCTGCAAAACTAGGATACGTACAAGTTACTGCCATTCGAGATCTCTTTTCTTCATGAATCATGACAGATGAGATGATCCTGTGAAATTCATTGTTCAAAGTAAGTTGCCAGAAGAAACTCATTGATAAAAGTGAAAATAAAACTTTCCACAGCATTTTTATTAGATATTTTATTTTTGCAGCTTTTCTCTTTTAGCATTATTATCTCTTCATGGGACGTGGGGAAAAACACAAATACTAACTATACAGAAGTAATTTGAGATTTTACTTCTGCAATACACTTTAATTAGTTTGAGAAGTAATTAACTTACAACTCAGTAGACGAAATCCTACCATTCCAAAAGACGAAAGTTTGGAATACAAAAGTTTTCTATTTTTTGAGATTTTTAATTATTTAGTTTGAATTTTTTAAAGATCACCTACTTTCATAAAAACATTAATTATATTATTAATATTGTAGAGTCATTTAAAAAAATAAATACTTACAAGTTTCAAAAAAAATAATATCCCATATTTTTTTCTTTTGAGTCTCTCACGCTTTAAGCGACCACTGTGAGGGAATACAAATATTTTTCTCTTAAATTTTGTATTATTAGTTGTCAATATAAATTGTTAACAAGTAATATCTCTAAAATAATATAATTCGATGGAATACACGTTTAAAGGTGCAATTAACTCATGCTATGCTAGCATACAATTTCAAGCACTGTAGTGATAGTTGCACTTTGTAGCGGGCATGAGAATTGGGCGCCCATGTCATAGCGTGTTATCTCTCTTTTCAGCCTGTACTGTGGAGATATGAAATGGGCCTCCAAGTTGCACATTTTTAGACAATGTAACCATTTGTGGGCTAACTTTCCCATTCTAGAGCCCACAAAAGAAGCTATTCTCGGACTTGAATATTTTTCCTCTTTTTTTAACCCAGATAATTATCTCATCTTCTTATCTTATGAGCTCTCTCAGTTAAAAATATTTAATAAAAGGAAGAATCAGGAGTAGGAAATCAGAGTCATACCATAAAAGACTTTAATGGCAAAATTTTATTTCCTTGTATTTCTCATCCACCAAATTTCAGTTCCCTACAGGTTTTATTTACACACGACTATAATTAGGATTTGTTTTCTTTTGGTATCGAGTTCAAAATGATAGATAATTTTGGGCTTTTATATGGTGCGTAAGTAATGGATTTCAAAGATACAGAAAATTGGTATTAAGGATATTAAACAGTGCAATGGAGATGATTAAGAAAGATAAAGAGGAAAAAAATATTTTGAAAGCTACTGACAGCATCAGATTTGTAATTATATATTATAGCCCATCACTTGTCATTCGTCATTTTCAATTACTAAGTAATTGATTAAGTATTTTGAATTTTGTAATATGCAAATATAACAAACAAATACATTAGTTGCTACCATTGAAGTATTTTTCATATTTATTGAAGGATAATTTCGCTCGAGGTCACTGAACTATGGATTTTGTTATAAATCGGTCCCTCAAATTTGATTTGTTCCTCTATTTGTTTTTTCTATTTATCTCAATCAAGTCAATCTGCTAAGTTTTTCATTCGAAATGTTAATGACATAGATATTGTTGTCAATTTAAATATCGCTCATTATCTTTTTAAATATTTTTCATTGTGCAAACTTTAATTCTCTCTTTCTTTACCCTTCTACCCAATTATTTCAATTAGTTAATGCCTACTAAAAAGATTTGATACTATTATTTTATAATTAATTCTTTAAAAGGCTGAACATATTAAAAAAATATGATCTCGACATATGAAATACTTGATTACTTTGTGATTTTTATCCAGGGCTAGCTTAAATAATACATAAATGGGATGTATTATCATATTCATTAGCGTTTTGGATGAAAATTTTAACAGAATGATTAAATTGGAATTAATATAAAATTTAAAAATTATAAATGGACAAATTAAACTCGAGTGATCAATTTATAATAAAGAACAAAGTAGAATGATGTCGGATGAAAAATACTTTTATTATTCCCAAAAATAGTTAACTTGGTGAAAGCATAATTATTAACTTTGCTGGTACGATTTTTCTGGAGGAGAAGATGGCAATGTATCTTTTCCGATTTTGAAAGAAATTATATAAAGAACTGAAAATCATCATGCTACATATTATTTTTTTTTCGAAAAGTTATTTAAAATTTATACCACAAAGTATTACTTATCCCTAACTTTTATATTTTGAAATTTTTTCTGTATATTACGTTCAAGACTTTAAGTAAGACCTCTATGTTTGGATGAACAAGGACATAGAATAACATTCTATAATGAAAATTGAAATAGCACTGGACGATCCAGATGTAAATTTATTGTAGTAGAATATTAAGAATAGCTACTATAATGCTATAATGCTATTCCGAGTGAAGATTGAAAAAAAATATTTTTATCATATTTTTATCATTCAAAATAATTTCCGTTCCTAATATACTATTTAAATAACACTTTTATTATTCAAAATAGCACAGTTTTTTTCACTATGTTCTTGCTAACCTGAATATCACTATTTTTTAACTATTATTTGTATGATCCAAATGTACTTGTATATATATTTGGATCATGTAAAAAATAGAGGAATTACAAATAATAAAAAATAGCGATTTTCTAATAAGAGCGAAATAGACAAAAAATAATGAGAATGATTGATATTATTTAAATTTATGTTTTACTATATATAGATATTGTTTTGAATGATAAAAATAACTATTGCGAACCTCACTTCTAACAACTATTATTTTGTTTCATTCAGAAAATCATAAACGATCAGTAAAAAATGCTAAGACTAAAGAAATAGAACCTTAGCATGCCTTGTACACTTTTTATCCGTCAAGACTTAAATCTGCACTGTTGCGCGCCTTCGGATAAAAAAATATTTATTTTTCACCACATCAAGAAAGAAAAAATTTTATTTTTCTGTAAGTCAAAAGGATACGGGGGATTATTCATTATCGACACCAAGAATGATTCCGCCCCTAATTCTGTTTACGTGTTTTGTAAGAATCAGAAAATAACAACTATGAGTCGCTATTTCCACGCGAACATTGTAATTTTAATTTATTCAACCCTGTAAATTTTGTTTTTTTTTATAGTAAAATTTGACCAAATTTATGGGCGAAATTAAAGTTGATGTCAGCGGCGCTCGGAACCCTTAACTTATTAAAAAAAATATTTTTTTAGTACAGTAAAAAATAAATATATATTTTTTTAAACTCGGACACAATTTCCTGGATCTGCACAATCCCTAACAATTATTTCTGCTTCCGCCCTTCAGAATATAATCAACGGATAATTCATGCGAGTAGGAGTGCATTTGAATGGTTCGAATGGTTCGTAAGAAAATTGAATTTTCTAATTGAAAGCCATTTGATCCGGGTGGAAATATTAAAAAATCCTAGACCTAGAGTCATTTTCGAGGGAGTTTGGTTCGTAAGAAAATTGAATTTTCTAAGTGGACCCCAGAAATATTAACCTAGACCTAGAGTCATTTTCGTTTTCTTTTTCCTGAGCCCCACACTTTACATATATATATATTTTTTTTATTTTGATAAGACCCACACGATATATATATATTTTTACATTATATATATATATAGATAAGACCCACACGATATATTAGACTAGAGACCCATGTTTCTGTTGTCGGCTTGTGCACCGAACTCATTTACAGTTGTCGGTGGAACCGGTGTATACTTCTCCCCCGGACCAAACGGTACACTCAGGCAAAAAGGCGTCTGGTCGGTGGATCCCACACGCCACCCCGTCCTCACCACCACGTGGTGTTTGGTCTTGTCGCGTGTTCCATGACGTGCGGCTCATCTTTTCCCATGTCTATTCTATTATTTTGTCCAACACGTAAATAACAGCAATAAAAAAACAAATTATTTAGTGATCGTTGGATGACGTGGCGAAATTTGAGAGGATTACTGATTACACCATGAAAGAATCCGTCCTTTGGTCCTTGGCCCATCGGCCTCTACTACTCCAAAGCGACATCTCACCTCCATTCCCACTCTCTTTTTATTCTCTCTTTTCCTCAATTTTAATTTAATTTAATAATTAAAATCCGAACATAATGATTCTATAGACATGGAGTACCAGATCAACAATGTACTATATGGTCCTCCGGCTTAATTTTTGAACAGAATATTGTCGGACTAGTGAACCGGGAGGAGGGGCAAACATCCATTTCATCCAGGCAAAAGGTATATTTCAGGTTAGATGAGGTTTTCTACGACTTCCCACGATTTCTTACGAGGATTCATATTATTGGATATAGTTGTAAATTTGAGGGCAAGTGAAAATTCGTAAAAATTAGTGTTAGTGGCCAAGGAGAAGGAACCTCCTCCTTTTGGACTCCGAAAAGCTTTGGTTTAGTTCTCATATTCATTTTACACACATACACACTCCCTCTGCTCTGTCAAGGCTCTCAGTTCGGAGTTCGACCGAGCGAGCAGGGAAGACTCGGAAGAACAAAAGCGGTGTTTGCAAGAAAAGGGAGAAACAAACTAGAAACGAGATTAAAGGAAGGTTATATCTAAATTTTGGAGAGGAAGAAAAGAGAACTGAACTTCGATCTAATTTTGCGTAGAAAAATAGCTGAGAAGAGATTTAAATGGAGAATCGCTGCTACATGCTTCGTATCCTTTGTTCGATCTGCCTGCTGTAATTGTTCTAGCTTTGAATTTATGTTTGATTAATTGGGTAACCTTCTCGGAGTAGACATTTCAAACCAATTTTACATGTTGAGTCATATTAATTTATTGGTTGGATTTGGAACGATGTAATGCAAATTGCTTTATATGATGATTTCCAATTTGAGAACTTTACTTTTCTACAAGTCGTAACGTTTGCATTTTATTTTTGTTTTATCAGTGTTTTTCCGATTCTAGTTAACTAGATATTACTTTTGGTAAATTCAACTCCTGTACAGGCTGTACTGACCCATTTGTTTTTTTTAAGTACATATCTTTCTATTGTTTTTTTTAAAGATCGGTAGGCCACTCAGGCCTACCTTTTTCCACTTTTCACTATCACGAAATAGGAAACAAAGATGTATTACCATTATCAGAACCATCTCATGTGTGTTATTTCTGTTTGAAATTGATACTTGACTGATTTTAACAAAGATGAGTTTGTGGCACACTCGTCGGATGTGAATTGCTTATCAATTGGGAAGAAATCAAACCGGGTGTTCCTCACAGGTAGTGAGGATCGGACGGTGAATCTTTGGTCAATTGGCAATACCACCCCTTTACTGGTTAGTGTGTTAACTTTATTCATTTATATTTTTTAGTTATTTTTTATGCTTTCCTTTGCTGATTGTTAGAGGAATATTTGCTTTGCTTTAGTTTGGAAAGAGAGCTTTAGGTCAATTCTTCTGTTTGCAATTTAATATCTTTGCTTTCTTTATCTTTTTCTTCCTTTGCAATTTGGCTGTTTTTAAAGTTTCCATCTTTCCTTTTATAATATGAACAACTCCAAGTTGTTGATTGAATTAATTTTTATTTAGTCTAGTTGAATGGGACTGTGGTACTGTACTACTGTGTATTTTTTGTATTATTATTTTCCTTAATGTGTTTTTCTAATCCCATAATGAGATAACTTGTTAGTTGATACAAGAATACATGCCAAGTCAGTTGTAGTCTAACAAGAAAATTAGTTACGGTCTTTAACTTTTAATCACTTCAACTTTAGTTAATTTGTCTTCTTAGAAATTCCTCAGTAAATATTTTATTCATAACAGAGTTTGCAAGGTCATACAAGTGCGGTTGATTCAGTGGCATTTGATTCTGGTGAGGTCTTGGTTCTTGGTGGAGCTGCTGATGGTGCCATTAAGCTTTGGGACTTGGAAGAGGCCAAGAGTATGTACTAAGTACTAACAAATATAAATCCCTAAGTTACTATGTGAGAAATTTGAATTATAACTATCTTGAGCAATGTTTACAACATTTATACCCAAGGGAAACTAGGGTTTTGAATGAATCCCTCCAATCGTTTATTTGAATTGCATCCAGTTGTAATTAGCATGTCAGCAGTACACATTTTTACCACGGAGAAGTAGAGCACAACAAGGCTACCTTCACTGTTATTTATATTATATATATATAAGTGGAACCCAAAAGGTAATTATTTATATCTGAATTTACTACTGTTTGACAGGAGCCCGAACTTTCAACGACAATGAAAAGCATATCTTGCAAAATTTTCCAAGTTGTGAAATGCATTAATAATAACAAGATGAGAGTTGGGTTTTGGTTATAGAAACACTGATAAGGTTTGAATTTGCTAACAATAATGTCTTCTTATATTTTCCTTTTAAAAATGAAAGTGTAGTTGTAAGAACGCTGACGGGGCACAGGTCAAGCTGTACGTCAGTGGAGTTCCACCCATTCGGTGAGTTCTTTGCCTCAGGGTCGGCAGATACAGATCTGAAGATATGGGACATTAGAAAAAAAGGGTGCATTCACACTTACACAGGCCATACACGTGCCATTCGAAATATTAAATTTACACCTGATGGCCGCTGGGTTGTTACTGGAGGTGAAGACAATGTGGTCAAGGTACTTAATCTTGTGTATTGAGCATTTATGCACCTCTTATTTTATTGTGTTTGCAGCTCTCAACAATTATATTTCATTTTTATCGCAAATCATGGATATGAGAAATGCAGTTTTATTTGCAAATAGCACCCAGTAGCAGGTGTTGTTTACAAAAGATACCTTATGTTATGCTCTTTCAACTTTTTTTTTGAGGGGGAGGCAAAACCATCCCATTTTTCATTAAAAAGAACAAGATTTACAAAAATGAAAATAAAAAAAAGAAAAGTGAGAATTTACAAATGCTTCACAAGCATCTTCAAAAGAAAGAAAAACAAAAACGAAAAGAAAAATAGAAAAGAAAACGGATTTGGAACTGGTCACTGTATAGATCATCGTCGACGAGGTGAGATGGTGTGGAGGTGGTCGCTGTACGGAGACGGTGAGGTGGTGCAACGGTGACGAGTCGCTGTACAAATCTAGTGAGTTGGTGAGGCGTGGTGAAGGTGGTCGGCCGCTGAGGTGGTGGTGAAGGTGATGAAGGTGGTCGCTGAGGTGGCAGTGGGGGAAGGTCGCTGTACAGAGGAGAGAGAGGAGGTAGAGGGGAGAAGAGGAGAAGGGGGGGGGGGAGGGGGAGAGGTGGGTGGCGGCACCTGCCCTCCCTAGGGTTTGTTTTTTTCGGTTTTTGTTGTTTCCACCTTTTCTCTCTCTTTTGCCTCTCAGAGGCCAGCCCAATTGCAAAGTATGCTCTTTCCTTTATTCATTATAATAGTTGAAAACTGATCAAAGCTAATACCCTCCTTTGCATTCTTTTCTCAGGTGTGGGATCTGACAGCAGGAAAGCTACTCCATGAATTCAAGTATCACAGCGGACACATTGGTTGCATCAACTTTCATCCACAGGAATTCTTACTTGCAACTGGTACGTGAGCCCCGTTTCCTTTACATGCTGACACACACATGTTGAAGAAAATTAGATTACTTGTATTATAATTTCTTGGGCGTTTTATGTTGATTTATATTTAATTGTGGCTCTGCTTTATTATATACGACAGGCTCAGCCGATAGAACAGTGAAGTTTTGGGACTTGGAGACATTTGAAATAATTGGTTCTACAGGGCCTGAGGTACTTGAATCTTTTTCCTCTATCTCCATGTTTTTTTGGATATGAACAATCTACAAAGATATCTTATCCCAAGCAAATCAATATTCCAGACTTGAAACCAACTGGTGTCTAGTAATGGCAATATCCTTTTTTTTTTATCAGGCAGGAAGCATCCGTGCCATGACCTTTCACCCAGATGGGCGAACCCTTTTCTGTGGGTTTGATTCCACTTTAAAGGTATTTACTGAAACTTCATTATTTGTTGTTTTATCTTCTTTTACAAACTTCTAATTTGCCAGTTTGTGGTAAATAGGTCTACTCTTGGGAGCCCGTTAGGTGCCATGATGTGGTGGATATAGGCTGGAGCAACTTAGCTGATTTAAGCATTTATGAAGGGAAGCTCCTCGGTTTTTCATATCAAGATAGCCGAGTTGGAGTTTGGCTTGCGGATATATCTGTCAGTTTCTCTTTCTTTTATTTCAAGTTCTATTGTATTACTAGATTCTTTATTTATCTTTGTTTTGGATTTTTCATCCAACAGCTAATTGGGCCGTATGCACTTGGTGTAATGCCAAAATCAAGTGATTTTACTGAGCCCATTGCTTCTTCTTTCACTCCGGTCAAAGATGAGTTAGTCAAACAACATTTACTAAATCAGGATTTGGATTCTAAATCTAAGTCATCAGATAAACCAAGTAGGTTTTCCTTTCAAGGAGAAGTTCATTATCCTAACACCTTTTGTTCTTCCTTTCTCTCAAGTGTTTCTCTTTTCATTATGTTAAAATTTAGTAATTGAAGAATGCTTTTCAAGGCAAGGTGCCCCTTCAATCAATGTCCCAAAATTGAGCTCAATGAGCCCAGATAGATCTAAAAGGGATAGTAGAGTTTCAAGGCTGTCTACATCTACCCAAACTAGAGCCACTCGCTCCAACTTAGGAACAAGGAACTCAAAAATTAGTTCCTCTCCTGCATCTTCCAAGTCGGGTTCCTCTCCAGTTGTGTTGAACACTCCTACTTCCCTTAAGAGGGTTCCTTCCATGTCAGAGTCTCCTCCTATTAAGGATATCCATGCAATCTGTACCTCCCTTTCTGTACCGGTTGTTGTCCCTAGACGAAATGTGGACAATGAAAGGAAAGGTGCACTGATTAAAGATGTAGTGAATGAGAGTACACTCTACAATTCAGTAAAACCTCGAAAGTACTCTTTATTAAATAATGAGAGAGAATCTGCACCGACTGTACCTACACCATGTTTAATTTCATTCAGCAATGTTGGTTCTACTATGGGGAATATTACTGAGAGACTTGAGAAGAGCTTGTCACTAGATAAGGGTAAGTGCCTCGTGTAATAAATTTTTCCTTCTTTTGTCACAATTTTTTTTCATTTTCAGAAAGGATTTGAGTTATGTTCTTTGATTTTAGATGATGAAATGCCTTGCTCGACAACTGAAACAGGACGTGTCAAATATGTTAGAGGAGGTATATTTTCTTATGCTACACTATGTATAATACTAGTTCTATCTTTTAGTTGTGAGGTTCAGTTAATTGGTGAACTTATTTCTGAGGTACATTTCCTTCTTTGATACACTCATCTGCAATTTATCATGGCAGTTCCTATACAACTAGGGAAGACAAAATCACTAGCTGAAAGATGGGAGAAGCGAGATGGAGTGGCTGCTACTGCACCTGATACAAACAAGCCTTCAAATCATGAAACTTCCTTATCTGTTTCTGTATGTTTTATCTCACATTCATTCTAGGCAGAATTTCATATATAACCTTATAACACTTCAAAATTACTTATTTCTTCTAAAATTTATATAATATCATATTTATCCTCCTGAACTATTACAACCATCATATTTATCCAATATATCATTTTTTCCATTAAAACTAATTTCGTACTTATAAGTTATTCATGTATCCTTATTAAAAATGAAAGCTATTTTTAAATTGAATCTAAATAAATATATTATAATAATCGAGCAATAATATCAATCATCGAAGATTTAAAAACCTTTGATATTGAAATTGAAATTGAAATCTCATTAGATGAAAAGACAAGATGTGACATATATTTGATGCTTGAAGAATTATTATCAGGACTATCAAAATGAGAGAAATAGATATAATAGCGATAAGATACTTACTAAGGTCTGAATTTGTGTTTTAAAACATTTAATGAGGTTAATTAGGAGTTTTATATATCATAATGTTTCATTGGGTAAATATGAGAGTTCTAATAATTTAGAAGGGTAAATATGATATTATCTATTTTAGAGGGGGAATATGTAATTTTAAAGTTTTAGAGGTATACATGAAATTCTGCCAACAAAAAGCAAACGGATGTGCATGCTTCATTATGTGATTTTAGAATAATGAAAAGTCAAGCAAATTATAAGTTTGTAAGGAAAGACTAAAATTGGAACTTGTGCAAATATTTGGACGTTTATTTCACTTGACAAAACAAAGTAATAATAATCCAATAATATCTTCCCATGGAAATAATAAACAATATTTGGAATCCTCTTCAGGAGGAGAAATTGAATGTCAATGAAGACACATTGATATGTAATGCTTTGGTGCAAAGTCATGATGCATTCATTAATTCTGTCAAATCCCGCTTTACAAAACTAGAGGTGTGTGTTTCTCTTCCCATTCCCCATCCCCCTCAAAAAGAAAAAAAAAAGATGATTAAATTTCCTTTGTTTTACTTTAAGAAAACCCATCTTGACAAACTGCACAGGTGGTGTGGCATTTCCTTGAGAAAGATGGCATTAAAGGTGCAATTGATGCAGTTGCAAAATTACCTGACCATTCTGTACGTGGTTTTGATCTTTATGTTATTTCTTTGATTTGTATTTAAAAAAAAAAATACCGTTGTTGTGTTTTTAGGCAAAAAAGAACAAAAACATGAAATTTTCTTTCTCACATATAGAGTAAAAGTTCATAGAACTTGGACCCCTGCGTGTATAATCTTATTGTGCTGAGCCTATTCTTCAATCAGGAATGAAGAAATGACAGACTTCAGCTCTAGCTTGGGAAAAAAATATAAATGTTTAATTGAATGCACCTACATTTACTATTTTAGACTTCCATTTGTGAATTTCTAGTAAGGTAGATGGAGACATGGAGTTAATTGCAATTTTCAGAAATGTTAGGTGTATTTCTTAGATGGAGAATATAATTTGGAAAGGAAAAAGAAATGGTAAGGAATATTTTCTTCTATGCTTGCCTCTTTAATTCAAATACCACATTTCAAATTTTCCATGTAGGTTCAAGTTGATATAGTTGGTGCACTAAAGGAGAAAAAGGAAGTATTCAACCTTGAACTATTTTCGGGTTTGCTCCCTGTCCTTGTTGGTTTGCTAAGCAGCAGAACTGAGAGACATGTAATGGTGTCAATTGAAATGATACTTGAGCTAATAAAGATTTTTGGGATGGTTATAAAATCTACTCTATCTGCTAATTCACCTGCTAAGGTCGACCTTCAAGGCGAACAAAGGTGAAGTATATACAACTCTGTCCCTTTTTCCTGTTGTCTCTAATTTGTTTGTAATATTAACACACTTTATGCTTTTCAAAAGAAGCTGGAGTTTATGGTTCTTGCAAAAGATATCTACGGCTAAATAAATTAAGCACCCTTCTGCTACTTGTAAAATATTGCAAAACCAATAAATAACACTATATCAGTGATAAATAACAACTCTGTACATGGGCATTTGCACTTAACCTTGTTTAAATCCATGCCCCTACTAATTTGATAATTGAACAAATTTCAAGGGAAAAGCTAATTTGCAGTTAATTTAGGACACCAAAGTAGTTTTTTTAGTGCTGTTTTGCAAATATAGACAGTGTTTGCAACTTCTTGCAGATGAGTAAATTATGTGTTTTGTATTTAACCAAAATACTTGGTTTCATCATTTAAATCGTTGGATGTGAAGATTGTGGACTAATTTGATAATTTCGTAGGTTGAAACGGTGCAAGAATTGCTTTAGCCATTTGCAGAAGATTCAACCTTTGCTCGAACCTATTATTCGGTACTACTTTTGTTTCTTATAATTTTTTTTATTGAAAAATCTGGAAGAAGCCATATTTTTTACTGGATTCTTATATAAATTTGTTCATCTTGCATCTTGACATGAATGTAGGAGGGGAGGTGAATTGACAAGGCGAGGTCAGGAATTGAATTTAGCTTTACAAAGTGTGCAACCTTGAAGCCATGTCAGTTTTTGCACCTGATATAGGATCTGTCGAGGTTTTTTTTTGTGTTCAAAAGAAGTATAGAATGTGGAAATGAGACTGATACTTTTTGTTTCTTATATAAATTATAGAAGCTTGTTATAAATTTCATCTTCTAGTATTAGTGTTCATTGTTTGGCAACGATGGCAGTTTGAATTGTTGTGAAAAATTATGACTATCTAGAAAAGTTAGGCGTGCGTAAATGTCTATAAATTAAGTCAATAAAACAAAATTATAGAATTCAGACTTTCAGAGTTTGATAGGTGAGAGATTTAGACATGTAGTGGATCTCAAATCGGCCTTCATAGAATAATTCAACATTTTGTCGTGTTGACTTGTTCTTTTTAAAATACAAAGAATGATTTATGTACGAAGTTATTATTATTTATTACGCTAGCAAGTTAATCATATGTCATTTTGTTATTTATTTGCCAATGATATGGTAAACGACCTACCTGCTATGCAAGTACATATGTATATTGGAAGATGTTGCATCATTCATTCTACTTTATGCTTTTATTGCATTAAGTGCCACTTAATCATCTATTCGTCTTACAATGTTTTAATCTATTTATGTATTTATATATTGACAACCGAGTTATTTAAATTAAAAAGTAGAAGCTCTGCTCAGATTATAACTTTATCAGTACTTGCAAGATCTGATCGAGTAGTTCCTTTAATGATTTAATGAAATTAATTAAATACGTGTCGGTGACCTTCTAGACCAAGCAAGGCAAACGGGTCGAGAGCAACTAAAAGAGATTCAATTATATTCAACGAAAAGCAACAACATCTTCTGATTAAAGCAGTTGTTTACTTGTTTTCTTCTTCAACGACTTCTCTCTCTCGTACGCGGTGCGAGCGAGATTTACACCTCTTCTATTCTATTTCTCTCTTTTCTTTCTTATCTCTACGCTTGTAACGCTTCTCTTCTTCTCCTCTTTCCTTTCTTTCTCTTCTGGTATCTGCCATGGCGAATCGATACGACAAGAACCCCTTCGATGAAGAGGATGAGGTCAATCCCTTCGCGGTTCGTTTTCTCTTCTCTCTCTTGACCTTTATTCTAATTTTGTGAAGTTCGTGTAAGTACGGGGATAAACCCTAGGATAACCCTGTCGGATTAAGATCCGACTTGATTGTTGTTGTACTTTTGCTTCCTTTGCAAGTTTAAAAAGGTTGTATGCTTCTCACGATAATTAATTTTGGAAGAATCGGAGTACAGCACTTCTCTAATTATTTCTGGTAAAATTGTAGTGATTATTAATAGAATTAGCCATTCCAATTGAATTACAGTTGAGTGTATCTCTGTATTGATTGATCTGAGAGACTAAATCAGTGTCCTCTTTCTGACAGAATAATTCAAGACCTAGTCCGCAATCTAGTTCAGGTCCTTTCTACATGCCTGTAAGTTGGCAACACGAAAATAAAATACTAGTTCATTTCAGTTAATCTGGTATGAATTGATGAATTAGACTGGATAATAAACAGAATCCGACGGCAAGACTTTCACCACTTCCTCCTGAGCCTGCTGGTTTCTATAATGACCATACAGTTGATATTCCTCTCGGTAATAATCAGGTACTCTTGTAGATTTCAATTTTTGTTATTTAAAGAATTAAACAGGCTTGTCTATTTAAGCTTTTGTTATGATGTTCTTTTATGCTTTTCATGAATGTGTAAATTCAGGATACGAAAAGTAAGGAGAGAGAACTGAAAGCAAGAGAAGCTGAACTTAATCGGAGAGAGAAGGTATTATATTTTCAATTTTGTGTTGTTTTTAATTTAAGATTATGTGTTAATATTTAGTTCAAGTTGATGGATGTGAACTGCATTTAAGGTAATTTTTATTTGATTGCTTGATGTAACTGTGCCACACAGGAACTGAAAAGGAGGGAAGATGCAGCAGCTAGAGGTATGATGGATCTTATTCCTCTGTATTATTTCTTTTAACTGCAATATCTGGTCCATTGAGTACCACCTATGAAATAAAAATAAAATCTATACCACAAGGAGCAATAGTATGCAATCTCTTGCAAAACTGTTGAAGAAATTAGCTTGTACACCTCTTCACCATTTACATTGGTGAGATGACAAAATAGCTCTCCTCCTAAAGCAACTGAGGATAGAAGAAGGGTTATTTAGGCATCCACTGAATGTAGAAGAATGTATAAGTGATATATTCAACATCTTACGGGTTTACATAACTTCTCATCCATATGCACTTTAATTTGATTTATAAATTTAATTGTAACGAATGTATGAAACTACTCTTTTAAAAGTAAGATGCCAAAAAATCTGTTTTTCTAATGTAATTTATGTATATGTATCAGTTGCATCTCATAAAGTGGCAAGAGAAGATATAAATAGGGTTATTTGGACACTTATTAGATGTAGTAGAGTACAAGTAATATATTTCAAATCACAGAGTTATATAATGTACTTCTCGTTCATGCTTGAAATTACTTCTTCAACATTTCATGTTCTTGGGACCTGACATAATTTTTATTCTATATGTTCTCTTTTGTATCTTTATTTCTCAGCTGGGATAGTACTGGATGAGAAAAACTTTCCTCCATTTTTCCCATTAATACACCACGACATACCGAAAGACATACCTATTCACTTGCAACGGTTGCAGTACATCGCCTTTGCCTCTTTTCTAGGTACTTTTTTTTTGTTAAACAAATTAGCTGCATATTGTTTAACTGTTGCATCTTTTTATTTATTAGCCACTAAAGGCACAAATTTAGTGTTTAGATTACATTTTAGTTCCTCCTACAATTTTAGCTGTAGTGAAAAAAAATCAGAACTTAGAAGTGTTTTGTTTTTTTTTTTTAAATTATAGTCAGCCGCTCACAACTGTTCTTACATTCTATTGCAAAGTGCATTGAAGGTTGATTCTGAAAAAGATTTGAACTTATGCAGGAATGGTTACCTGTCTCTTCTGGAATATCATATCTGTTACCGCAGCTTGGATCAAGGGAGCAGGTATTCTTGTTCATTTTTAGTTTTGTTTTTTACTTGCATAGAGAGCTGTTAATTGGATTTGAGACAAACCCTCCAGAACATTTTTGTCCTCGTGTATTACAGGCAGAAATCTTATTTAAAATTCATATTTCCAAGAGTCATGTCACCCATTAATATCTAATACAACAACAACAAATCCTTTAATCCCAAATAAATTGGGGTAGGCTAGAAATGAAACCCAACCCGAAATCATAGAGATCAGAGATCTCAAATATAAAAAATCAATGATAGTAATAATGATAATGATACTGATAGTAATGATAATGAGAATAATAACAATGATAATGATGATGATAATAATAACAATGATGATGATGATGATGAGCGTGTGCTTATTTTTTTTGCTCAATAGGGGTGGGAATTTGGCTTCTTGCTATAATATACTTTCTAGCTGGTGTGCCAGGTGCTTATGTTTTGTGGTATAGGCCTCTTTATAATGCCATGAGGTACTACTTTTTTCTGTTAAAACTAGAAACCTTTATTCATTCTCTCACTTCTGAGAAAGAAAAATATATTATACATTCCAAAGGTGCTAATTAGTTCTCTTTGCTGTATGATATTGCAGGACTGACAGTGCTTTGAAGTTTGGATGGTTTTTCCTCTTCTACTTGGTAAGTTCTGGTTATATAAACACTAGGGAACCAGTTTTTTCAGATTATTTGATTAAATTGGAATGTATAATATATTTTTCTTTCTCACTTTTTTTCCTCTATTTAGATTCACATCGGTTTCTGCATTTATGCGGCAGTTGCTCCCACTTTCATTTTCAAGGGGAAATCTCTGACGTAAGATAATTCTTTGCTGAAGTTAGTTTTAAGTGGTTTTCAACACCATGGCTGTTTTATAATGTTTTCAATTCTCTTATGTTCTGCAGTGGAATTTTGCCAGCAATTGATCTGGTTGGAAGTAGTGCTGTTGTTGGGGTAAGAACTTTTCTGACTTCCTTTTGGAATTAGAATGGAATGAGTTATTATTAGTTTCTTATGTTTGTATGTAATTCATAATATTGGATTTCCATGCAGATATTTTATTTCATTGGGTTTGGGTTTTTCTGCGTAGAAACACTTGTTAGCATTTCAGTCATTCAGGTCAGTTCCCTTTTTGATAAAAGAAAAAATTGGAATGCTCTCTTTTAAATTCTGGTAAACAATGTGGAGAATAGTAGATTTTGATTTGATTTTCTGATGAAAATATGCTTCTTCAGCAAGTCTACATGTACTTCAGAGGAAGTGGGAAGGAGGCTGAGATGAGACGTCAAGCAGCTCAGGGTGCTTTGAGGGCTGCATTCTAAATTGTTACAAATGGTGGGCTACATTATGAATTTCATATCTTGTATATGTTTCTGGAGATGCCACTGGTTGTTTTACTGGGAATTGTACAGCTTATAGGGCACGACTTTTGCTTCAGTTCCTTTTTTTTTTGTTCAATTTCATTTTTGTTTCTTTCGGTGCTGTTTCTTCTAGTATTGATCAGTTGTTACTAGAGACAAGTAGATTTGTGTATCATTTGACGAGCTGTGGTATCTTTCTAAATTTGTTTGAGTTGGGCAATGCTTCATGGTTGGGTACCTCGTCATCTATTATTTTTTTGGCTTATCATTTTTTGAGATATCACACTTATGACTTGTGTCATTGCTTGCTGGTTAACAGGTTCAGTTTGCTTGTTACAGTTATCGAACTTGGTCACAATAACACCATTAGATTTTTTTTTGCTGGTAAGAAGGTTGAGTACCACAAAGTAAATCATGTTTAAGATTTCTAATTGACTGAGTGGGTTTCTAATTGGCACCGTTTCGTAAGGAATGACGTGTATGGACCCAAAAAGGAAAAATAAAAACATGTACTCAGCGTCTCGGCCTCACTTTGATATTTGATTGAGTTTCGTCTTCTCAAAACAAGTCAAAGCTCATGTCGGTCTCCATAACTTGCTACGTCAACTTATGACAGCTTTTTTTTTTGTTTTTTCTTTGTTTGGTTTTGACAATTTGGAACTAAAAAATGATTTAATGATATCGCTGGGGAAGATTATTTCGCCTGGGGTGATTTTTCAGCTTAAGATTTAATGACATTGCTTGGATAGGAAGGTTTAATGATATTACTCAGATATATTATTTATTTATAATAAAATTAATGCTACATATTATTATTTTTACTTTTTTTTTAAAGTAAGATGGTTCTGCTGTATCATGGACAGATTTCTTTCTCGTTGCTAAAATAGACATCGACGAGATGAAAAATAATATAAGATAAATGGATTAGTGTTAATTTATATTTTTATAGCTAAAATAGATAGTCACCAACAATAGACAGAGTCGCTTTCATCTCCTATATATTCCATAATACATTCAGATTCAGATAAATTTGTTGGGTTGCATGTTATGCAGAGCAAGAAATGGACTGGTCAGAGCTAGTTCCAGAGTTGCTTCAAAACATCTCATAAGAAACTAGAAGAGAAATCAGATTTTGTTCGATTTTGCGCGGTGTGTAAGGGATGGCGCACCTCTGTTTCATTGTCTGACCCTCCTCCACAATACCCTTGGTCTCTCATGGGACTAATCTTTCACAAAGAAGCGACCTTCTTGCGTTCCATCACCTCAGGTGAAACCCTCACCTTACCAGTACAGCAGTACCGGAGGGTGTTGAACATATAATTGGGTCTACAAAGGGATATACGATCTTAAGATCCAATAACACATCGTTTCTTTTCAACCCATTGTCAAGGAGGAATATCCCTCTCCTAAGTCTCCTTGATATAAAATGTTGTCAACTCCAGCATGTTTTCAGAGTCGAACAAAATGAGGAACAATTGCATATCTGTTGAAGCAGATCCCCTTAGCTACAATTTGAGAAGTTACAATTGTGTATTTTGCCAACCATATTTTAATGAATGGCTCATGATAGAGGACACTGAGTTCACTGGTATTGATCAGCACACATAACCTAACAAAAAGTACTCTTTGATGAAGATTTCTTAAATAAATTGTATGGTAGGTAGTTTTCTTTATTATAAAAAAAAACTTATTAATAGTTGATAGTTAATTTATTTGATAGAAAATTTTTTAGACCTTCTTTTTATATATGATAAAAATAATAAAAAAAAATAGAGAGAAAAAATGACATTGACTGAAATTTGAACCGTTAGATTTTAAAAATATTGATGCGTAACGTTCGATTAGAGGTATTTGGGCATTGAGACAAAACTAAACACTAAACATACTAGACGTGTCCAGTCCATACATTCTTTATGATACAGTAATAGATATACGGTTTATAACATTTAAAACAAGGTAAAATAAGACGTCTTATTTAATTAATGTAATTGCTGAAACCCAAAAAAACCTTGAAGAGGGAGCTGCCGCGTAGGTTCTAAGTTCTGACTTATTACTTTAGGTGCATAGAAGTCACTATCGTACGATACGCGTTACGTATCGCATGATTCGGTACGAGTCAAAGGAAGAACGGTACAAATCGTACCTGTGTATTGGAAGCAGAGTGAATCGCAGGAATCGTAACGATACAAACTAGCGATACGCGTATCGTATCGGATCGTAAGTATTTATGATTCTGAAATTGAGCCATCGTAGTTGTAATTTCGCTCGATAATTGCATTTCCTTGCCTTTTTCTTGCAATTTCACGCGCTGAGCTGAGATTGAATCGCCCCATCGCGTGCTAAGGTTGAAAATCGCCTTGTCGCCGACGTGAGCGCCGAGAGTGAAGAACTCATCGCCGTTGTGCTGAGAAAAGAAGCCCGTCGCCATCACTCGATAATCGCAGGTATGAAACTTATGGTTTGATGGGCTTCACCGCGTTCGAGTTCAAAGCCGTTGCTTCCGAGCAAGTAGAGAAAAGAAAGTCGAGTCCGACTTGATGATCATTGAGACTGAAAGGAAATCAATTCCATCTTTCTTTACACGGTAAGCCTTAAAGGAATGAACCTCTTTTCAGACTATAGTCATTGGGATCATCCTCTAGTAGCTTTCCTTCTAGCTCATCTCTCTTATCCTTTCCTAAATCAATGAGAATGACTTGTTTAAGTGTGTACTGTTAACACTTAAGTGTTAACAGGAAAGTGTGTACTGTTAACTTGTTAAGTGTTAACATAAAAGTGTGTATTGTTAATTTGTTATGTGTTAATTGTTAACTGAAAAGGGAGATAATAGAAGATAATGTATTTTTTAATGGAAACTGTGTATTTGTGTGGATTTTGTTTAAACTTATTGCATAGCTTATTTGCATGAAATTTTTCACCATATTGTATAGCTTATTTATTAGTCTAGCTAGCATAATACTGAATCAATGTGAATTATACTGAATCAGTGTAAAAATGATGATAGATTATTTTATTAGTAACTAGAATATGATGATAAGTTCTTTTCTTAATTAATATGTTCCTTTGTTAGTTTTTTTGTTAGTTACTAATTTACTTTAATTTCTTTGGTTATTTTAAAAATAACTTAGCGTATCTTAACGATACGATACAATACACGATACGATACAAAATATAACGATACACGATACATTTTACAATTCAACTACTATGCTTAGGTGATATTTGCGTTCTAATTTTAATGGCAGCATGCCTGGATTTGTAAGTTGTAAAAAGCAGCAGAGATAAATAAATACTGATCTTAACTGTGTATTTGAACTTGGCACAAATCATAAAGGGTATGTTTGGATGGCACGAGAATAACGGAATAGCCACTGTTCTAGGAATAACAACGGTGCAATCAAATGCAAATCTGTTATTCCGGAATAGTGAGAATAACTGTTGTTTTGCTATTCCGAGGGGGAGATGAAATAGCTGTTGTTCTTCTCAATTCTCTGTTACTATTCCAAACAAACAATCAAATAACATTCCTATCATTCGAATAGCATCAACTTTTTACTATTTTCGTACTAATCGAAAAATCATTATTTTTTTCACTATGCTCACTTATTATTCTAAATTTCTCTATTTTACGTTATTTTTTGCATGATCCAAACATACCCAAAATGTTCGGAGACAGCTCAGATCAGATGCACGCTCATTAATTTAAATTAAAAATATTGGATTTTAAGTAAGGAAGGGCTTGAATTCAAGCTTATGTTGTGCCAGAGACAAAATATTATTTTAGCCAATTTGTAATAGTTAAACACTTGACAACTGTTACATATTTTAACTAAGTAATTAACATTCTATTGTAACAATGGCTCTTTTTTGTGAAATAGTCGAAGTCTCTATTTTTATATATTATACAAAAAAGCTTATTGGTACATTGAGATCAGATATAGAAAAAAAAAACTCATGAATAAAAAATTTTGTAGGGGAACAAAATTGTAGTTTTTACCAAACGACAAACAAGTGATACATGATATTGACTTGCACCTCTAGTAACATTAAACCTAAACCTGATCACCTTTTTTTTATGTAAAAAAACAAAATCTGATACTTATTGTAAGATTACAAAAATGTATCATCTAATCACTCAACAAAATCTTTGCAAATTATGGAAATACTAAAATCAAATCTCAACCTCATTCATTCTATTGCCCTCTTGAAGCAGGCAGTGCCCTACCAATTCTTATTGACCAAAAATTTCTACAAAAAATCAACTTCCAGTTTTTCTTTGCCATCTTTGTCTTTTCAACCCTCTTAATCAGCTTCTTAAATATTTCATAGTTGTTGTGTAGCTTCATCCTCTGCCACAGTAAATCCATCCTTCTGGTATTACTGATTTCATTTTCGGTTCTAATTTCGGTTCTCAGCTCCGTTTCGATCAAGGTCTCAGTTCCAGGCTCGTCGAGTGAAGTCTTGAGGTGAAGCAATTCAATGAAAAGCACCTTAACCACAACTCTGAGTGGGAGTTTCTCATTTCGCACCACATCTCGGCACGCTTCTTGAGACAGCCTTCGGATGTCGATTAGTTGGCATATCTTCTCCTTTTGTTGTTCTGATAGACTGGAATGGTGCTGCATGAATACACCAGTACATCAGGATCAGGATAGCTAAGTCCAAAGTTTTTTTTATTTTTATAAAAACATAACATTTTAGTAAATGTTGATTTACGTGGGGTGCACAGAGAAATTACAGTGATTAATTTTGAAAAGAAAGGAAACAAAATAAAAGATACTATCATACCTGAAGATACACATCAATTGCGTGATAGAAGTCATCATTTGAAGACCTTGCACTTGCAGGAATCGCACTTGCGAGCGAATAGAACTGCTGGAAGTTCAAATTTGCATCTCTCGCAATCTTCATCAGATATCCATCAATCAAATCTGCAACCGCTGCAACTTTATCCAGTTCCTGCCAATGAGTCTCCATCAGATCCTCCTCATCCTGTAAATCAAGTGTAATTTCACTTTCACGCAAGTTCTCTGCCACAAATTGCTCAATGATCCTCTGGATGCAATCTATGTCATACTTGGATTCATTTTTCTTTGAAGCATGTTTTGGGTCGTATGGGCCCTGGAAGTTTGGCACCAACAAATCTTCCAGTATCGATTCGTCTAATTGTGAGCCAATTCTTTTCTCCAAACTTTCAATGCATGCTACATTTGCATTATACATGAGGCTTGTGCTGAGCAGGCTAAGAAGAGTTTTAGTTGAAGTAACCCCTTTCTGTACCGGCAATAAGGTGACCATTTCTTCAAGCAACATCCTCAAATCATTTAAATATACACCAGTAGAATTCGGATTTAACCCTGGGTGAACTTTGTTCCAATAATAAATCACTGCACCTGAAATATTTGCCGGGTCATGCCCGCTTGCACCCAATGATCCTATAAGTCTCTTGAAAAGAGGTAGTCTCAAAGAGGAAACATCATCGTACCACCAATCAGAACCTGAATCATTTACTTTCAGAGGGGTTGCATCTGTACACTCAATTCCATTCCAAGTCAGTTTTTGTGGCAGGTAACTCAACTTACCATATGTAACCTTGCTTGCAAGTGAGTCGATACAGGCTGAGACAATATCTAGCTTCTCAGCAATGTTGAAAACATGTTCACACGAGAGTAGAGCAGTGAGTGATTCTTTCCAATCTGAGAGGACCTTATATGAGAGGAAATTTGCAGCTCGAGAGATCAAATTTCCTGTCATATATTCTTCGTTCATGTCTAAATAATATGCAGCACAAATGACCGGGACCACATTTGACGATGTCAGCACAAATTTCTCGCCATAGCAGAATTTCGCTACGAGCTCAAAGGATTTGGGTCCGCCTGGAATACCATGAAGTGTAATGTCGCACATATTGTGTTCTTCACAGGAAAATTTGGCAATTAAGTTTCGCAAGATGGGGCTTGCATTTATTAAAGGAAACTGCAAGTAATGAAGGTAATATAATTGTTAAATGTGAATAATTAAAATTGGTATAAGTATTGTTGTGCATATTGTACCATAGGATTATGTCTACAACCTTGGCTATGTTAGGTGTTCAATCTAATTTAGTATAAGAAAATCTCACCAAGCTGAAACCAAAACAAAGAAAATTAAAAGAGAGAAAATAACAGCATTTACTGAAAATATATGTAACAAGGAGCAACTTTCTAGTAAAAAATTATCATCGGATAACACAAAGGGGAAACAAGACAAATAAATTATTGAAATTGGTAAACAAAGGGGAAAGGAGGAAGTATAAATTATTTGAAACAAAATGGCACCACCCATAATTACATGAAAAATATATAATTACCTTATGTAGAAAAAATGAGAAATCGTCGACCTCTATCAATACATCACTCCCCAGCTCTGTCCTGCATTTCCTACAAATATTGAAAAAAGAATATTATATAATAATCAAGAACTTTTACCAAATTGAAATTCAAGTTTGCAATGGAAATTTACAATTCATAGAAGCCAGTACTAATTCAAAGACAGAAAAAGAGGTAGGTACCAAGAGGTTTTGTTCAGGTGGAAAATGCCAGTTTTAGAGCCAATCACCATAGTCGCCATATCTTCTCTTTCCACTTCAAGGACTTTTTGGTTGCATGTGAAGAGATTTCTCTCCTCTTCTTGGCTCCTTTGTTCTCCGCTCTCCCCTTATATTATAGCGCGGGAAACTATAAGCAGATGGTATGGTAGGAAAAAGAAGGAAGAAAATATACTGGGCTTAGAAATAGGTGTGATATGTTTAGCTACAAAAGAAAATAAAGAGGTAAAAACAGGCTGATTGGAAATGAGTTCCAAAAAAGGCTAATCCAACTGTCCATGTTGGGCTAGTATATATATAGTTGGATACTTTGTTACATCTATTCTGAGAGAATGTTTATTGTGAATCACTGGCAGCACATTTACAAGCATACTAACAAGTTCGTGATTCGAAAAACATTGGGCGAGATAAAAAATTTGATGTTCGGGTATAATTTGAAAATAGTTTGTTTCATATAATATAAATAAAATATATATTATAATGATAAAATATTAAAAATATATTAAAAACTATAAAATTCCATATAAAATAATATATAATGTATTTTTTTGCCGAATAATTTGAGACCAAAAAAAAAACATAATGTATATTAAATTTACGAATTATTTGTGAAACATCCGGCTATGAATGAAAAACTAATTATTCATAAATAATTCACAAATCTTGTTCTATGTTACTTGCAACACGATTTGTTTAACCAAGGCGGAACAGAGATTTTGTTATTTAAATTTGACCGAGGATGGGTGTGTTTTCAAATTCCTATGATTGTAACTTGTAAAAAGGCCTAAAATTGGGTGACTTTTTTTTCCTACTGTGAAGTGCTGGAAATTATATGAACCGTCTGATTTACGAGCCTTTGAAAAAAAAAATGTAAGTCCCTTTCTTTCGTCTTTCCTAAATTTTCTAAAGAGCATAGGGATCAAATATAATTATTTATTTTTTCTATTATTACTAAAATTAGTAATTTCAAACTTTTTTTGAATGAAGTAATTTGAAACTTTGAAAAATAATCAATAATAGATTAAAAGAATTTTATTATCGATTGGCTTGTTTGAAATAGTAAATAAATTGTGGACTAAAAATAGGACCTTTTAAACTTAACCGACCAAAATAAGATTCATGTGATATTTCGAGGATCAATAGCGTTATTCTTTGACAAAAAAATAGTGTAATTCACACTTTAAAGAACACAAGGATTGATTGTGTAAACCAATCTTTTTTTTTCTCCTTTTGGATAATAAATCACTCTTCTATTTGTCCGAGACCATTTGCAAATGGACATGTCAAGAAGCAGTGTCCATTTGCTGAGGCCTGAATCTACAGTGCTTTGATCCGTTCGCTGTGAATTCACGGAAATTAACCAATTTTATTTATTGGGATGTGTTTCATATGATCCACTAAACGCTAAAAGATTTATTATATATAGTTTATTCAATAAAATCATTCTACGTTTTTTATTCCAATGAATTCTTTGTTATGTTTGGATCACAAAAGCATTAAACCAAGAGGTTGCGCCCAGTCACAACTCAATAGTAACTCAGAATATGACTTTCGAATTAAAAATAATATATTTACATCAAAATATGATTAGCTTCCCTTGTATAAGGACAGGTACTAGAAAGTTCCAATTATTGAATTATTTCGCATGTCATATTTTTTTCCACCTTTCTGTTTTATATATGAGTTCTTTGCAACCTTTTAAAATTTAAATTTGAATTATTAATAAGAAAATAAGTATGGTCATGGTCAAAAGCATGGACATTCTGATTTTCCCTAAATCTAATTCTGACAATTGCTTAGGCCCGTTCATAATTCGTTCACGTTCTAAATTCATACGAGAATATGCTTTATTCGAGCATTTTTGGTATTTTTTTAACAGAAAGTTGATAGCGTAGCTCTCAAATTACAATTAGTGTATGTAAAGATTTAAACTCTTGGAAGTCGTCTCTAACGTCAATTATTACCGATCCGATCTGACATAACTCGAAAATAAATGAATTAAGTATAAATTTATTTTTTTTATCGGAATCGAATCGGGTCGGGTTGGCCCGAACCCGACTCGACCCGATTAATTATATTTTTTGAAGTAATTTTATGATTTAGTACTAACTAAAACTTAAATATATAGTAATTAAGATTAATTATAAATTAGTTAATATATAATTGCTTAAAATTATATAAAAATAATTATTAATTAATTAATTAATTAATTTACATGGGTCGGGTTGATCCGTGTCCCTGTTGGGTCGAGCATGGGTCAAAATTTTTTACCCAAATTTAAATGAGTTGGGTTCGGGTCGGGACAAGAAAAATAATAAAATAATTATGATCAGACCCGAACTCGACACGACCGGACCCATTGACACCCCAATCTCTAATATTATATCTAGGGATGCCAAAACTTGACCCAATCCAATGGGTCAATACGACTCGACTCGAAATGACCTGAAGATAAATGGGTCGGGTATGAGTTGACCCGACCCGACCCATTTAATTATATTTTTTGAAGTAATTTTATGATTTAATATTAATTAAAACTTAAATATACATTAATAATTAATAATTAAGATTAATTATAAATTAATTAATATTTAATTACATAAAATTATATAAAAATAATTAATAAATATCGGGTCAGATATGGGTCAAAAAAAATTGACCCGAATTTAAAAGGATCGGATTAAAAAAAATAATAACCATATCTCCGAATCCGACCTGACTGACCCATAACACCCCTAATTTATATCTTAAGTCATTTGTTTTGGTAAAAAAAAAAAATCTAAACTTTATTTTTTTTAACGATATCGCATGATCTATCTTTTCATTCATCTAATTTATTTTGTTTATCTTATTTCTTTTGACTGAATATTCTCGTCTCATGTTTCTCACTTTGCATTAAAAAGTGATATTTGATGTATCAAAATGTAATATAATTCACAAAAATAATATAAATATTTTGTTCTTTTGCTAAATTATTATGTAGGGGTGTCAAAACCTAATCCGACTTCAAAAAAATTGCTTAAAAATGTCTAATAATATTTAATTATTTTATTCAGATCGAATCAAAATAAAAAAAAATTGATATGATTTTAAACGGGTTGAATCAAATCGGGTCAGATAAAAATAATAAAATAATGATGACCCAACCCGATCTGACCCGTTGACCCCCTAATTTGGAATTAAATACTTTATTGTTGTTATTATTATATATTTTTCTCAAGAAAAATATCTGTACAAAATCTTTAATGTTTTTTCTATAGGAATGGTTTCATACACTTATTCAAGAATTAAATGTGTCCTAAATAAACCTTTCTTTTATAAAAATTCAGAAATTAACCCTGACCCAGCGTCATATATTTTTCATGATCTGCGTGAGGTATCCGCGTGATATAGCATTGTGGTATGATTTTGTGTCTGGTAGTTAACCATAGCTAAGACTTCGCCCCTTCGGCACGGGTCATGAGTTGAATTCTTATACTCCCTCCTCCCTCCTCCCTGCGATCAGTATCATCATCATACTATCATTCTTTCTCTCAGATTTTTGACTTTATTATCATCACGCTGAAACTATAAATTGAGATTTTTTATATAAATAAATAAAAATCAATTAATATTGATGGTACCAACCACGAAATTTCAATCTGAAATCATTTTCGTTTATTTTCCACTTCATTCTGATCTCTTCAAGCAGGCCTTTGACTCTTCAAGCCTCGAAAGATATCGATTTGGGCCGGATGCACCCCGCACCCGGCTTCGGCTTCAGAAACCGCTTGTACTTGTACATGTCAATTTATCATATTATCTCGCAAATAGTCAATACTAATGCCGAACTGGATGTTTACCCTAAACCCTAAACCCTAAACCCTCTGCGCCGCTGCGTTCATCTTCTCTCCTTCTGAAACCCTAATCCAGCGAATAAATACTCCCGAGTCCCTCCTCCGTTTCTCTCTTCACAACCGCCCAGCAGCTTCACCAAGGTTTGAATTTTTTTCTTTGCTTGCTTGGAGATGGAAATTTGAAAACATAGTTCGTAGATGTACCAGATCAAAAACCCTAACCCTAGTAACAGCACCACCGCCCATGATCGGTCCTATTAACCCATCCAGTAGAGCCTTCCAACTGGACGACGAGCTTGGCGTCCTACTATTCGATCCTGTCGACGAGTGGCTTCTCGACCCGATCGACCAATCCCGATCGCAATCGCTGTCGTACCAGATGCTGTCTTCAGATAAAGGAATTAAACTGGAGGTATCTGGTGCTCTGATTGAAGAGGAGATGAAAAAGGTTAAGTTGGAAGAAGAGACAGCAGTAGTAGAAATATCTGAGACGATGAATGATGTTAAAGAATCTTCTTGTTCCATGGACAAGGAGATAGAAATGGATAAATTGGAAGTAGATGAAGAATCTGAAAAGAATGGTGTCAAAGATAGGTCTTCTTCAATGGAAACCAAGGAGATTATAGGGGTTAAATTGGAAGAAGAAAAAGCCGTACAAGAAGAATCTCAAAAGATTTCTGATGTGAAAGATTCTCATTCTTCAATGGAAGCAAAAGAATCAGCAGATGTGAAATCAGATGGGTCTAGTTCATCCAGCGATGAGGAAACGAGCTCAGAACTGGAGGAAGAAGAGGAAGAGAGTAGTGATGGAGAAAGTAGTAGTGGTGCCAGCAGTAGTGAGAGTTCTGATGAAAGTAGTGATGAAGAAAAAGAGAAATTAAAAGGGAAAGATAAAGAGATAGAAGAAGGAGAGATAGTAATGGTGAGTGATGAAGAGGAAGAAGACGGATTGAAAGGGTCAGCTAAGTCAATTAATAAAAAAGAGGTAACTTTGTTTATCATCCTTTTCTCACCAATACTTTAGCATTTGTACTTTATTACCATTTCTGGATGTGTTGTATTATTTCTGGTTCTGAAGGATTGTAGGGCTCATATGAGCTGGAAAATAACTGAAAAGAAAGAAACAAATCACATGGTGGCTGTTGTGTTTCATTTTACAACTTAGATACTTCTTATTGCTAAGTTCAGTTTCTTCATGTAGGGTTTAACTAATGGGGAGGGATGACATGGAGATTTCAAATAGATTCGAAAAAATCTTAAAAATAAAAAAGTTTATAGATATATTATTGAACTTATAGATTGATATTTTTTCAAATTTATACAATTTAACTGTGGTTTGATAGTCCATCAAAGAACATCAAAATTTTATGCAACTGTAACGGTTCCAATTTAATAGTTCTTTATGAGCTCAATCTTCAACTTCAACAATATTTTTATAATTTTTTCCAACTTATTACGTCAACCACATTATATTGATGACTAACAAAGTACTATTTGCCATAGGTTCTTCCACCAGTTCCCAAAATTGATGTACAGTTGCTGCCACATCACCAAACAGTGCCAATTGGGGAAATTTTATCTGTAAGTTAATTTTTTTATCTAATCAAATATTTAATTTTGTGGTAATTGGGTTGAACTGACATATGTCTGGACAACAAACTTTGACACCCATGACAACTGACCCATCAATTATCAAAATCAAAAGTAGAAGTTACAGATATTTAATATAGCTGAGATTAGATAGATTGTGCATGAAATTTGGTGCAATCCCAAACTGAACTGATCATCAGCTAAATGGTTTCAGAATCTAATAGTTTAATCTTATCATCACTTGATTGTGACCACAAAGATTTTCCAGATTGTACCAAGCTTCTAAACTATGGAAAAACTTTAATTCACTTGATTTTGGTAGTTGTCGAACTGTTTCATTGTGAATATTTGTTCCCATTGTTGATACACCACACTTTTCTACTCCCTTTTTTAATCTTATATGGTGCATCCCTTCACAGATGCTTGGAGACCGGGTAATTGTGGAAGGATCTGTTAATCACAACCCATTAAATGAAGGTTCAATTCTCTGGCTAACAGAGACTCAAAGCCCACTGGGTCTGGTGGATGAAGTGTTCGGTCCTGTAAAGAGCCCATACTATGTAATCAGGTACAACTCTGATAAGGATGTGCCGTCTGGCATCTCTGTAGGGACTGCTGTCTCCTTTGTTCCGGAATTTGCTAGTTATGTGCTTAACAGTAGCAAGGATATATACCAAAAGGGGTATGATGTTGGTGATGATTATGATGATGATGAAATAGGTGAGGAGGTCGAATTCTCTGATGATGAGAAAGAGGCAGAGTATAAGCAAGCTCTACGCCAAGTCAAAAGAGGACACAGTAAAACCAAGGAAAAACAATCTGGACCTGTTAAGAGTAGGAGAAATGTGAATTTCATGAAACAGAATGGTGGGCATTTTCCTCCCCAGTTTTCGCAGCCAATTGCACAGTCACAGAAAAACCAGCTTGCTCAAAATCAGTTGCCTCAGAACCAGTTTTGCCAGAACCAAATGCCGCAGAACCAGTTTTCACAAAACCAATTTTCACAGAACCAGTTTCAGCAGAACCAGCTGCCACAATATCAGTTTCTTCCGAACCAGATGATACAGAATCAGGTTCCACAAAACCAATTGCTGCAGAACCAGTTACTGATGAGTGTGCTTGCCAATGGATTGCAGATGTCTGGTTTTGGGTTGCCGATGAATACAAATCCAAACCAATTTATGTTTGGTGGTATTAATTTCCCACCTTCAAATATGCAGTTTAATCCAGGAAACATGCAATTGAACCCTGGTAACATGCCAAGTAGTGGAGAGAGACCACCTATGCAAGGAAATTGTCCTGTCCCAAATGTTAACTTAAACCCTGTACATTTTCCTTTTCATGGAGAGCAGCCTCCAATGCAATTCCAACCTGGAAATTCATCTATTGGTGGCCAGGTTAGTAATTTGCAATTTAGCCCTGGGAGTTCATCTTTTGGAGGAGAGTGCCCACCTATGCAATTTAACCCAGGGCACTCTGGTTCTTTGCGATTTAATCCTGGAAATTCAGGGGGAGAATGCTCAAATTTGCAATTTGGCCCGGGTAATGTGTCCAGTAGAGGTGGAAGGCCTAGCCAAAGGGGAAGAGGAGGCCGTCATTTTTCTGGTAGAAATGGAAATGCTCGGCCTCGGAATGGCTGAAGAAAGTTTTGTTCTCACTTCCATTTATTTTAGTTTACATGCCATCTGTGATGTAACACCATATCTAGATTGCTTGTACCTGTACTGTCTGTGATAGAATTATTTGCTTAAAATTGCTATTCATGTAATTGTACCTGTACTGTCTGTGATAGAATTAGTTTACATGCCATCTGTGATATAACACCATATCTAGATTGCTTGTACCTGTACTGTCTGTGATTGAATTATTTGCTTAAAATTGCCATTCATGTAATTGTACCTGTACTGTCTGGGATAGAATTAATTTACATGCTGTCTAACACCATATCTAGATTGCTTGTACCTGTACTGTCTGTGATAAAATTATTTGCTTAAAATTGCTATTCATGTAATTGTACCTGTACTGTCTGTGATTGAATTATTTGCTTAAAATTGCTGTTCATGTAATTGTACCTGTACTGTCTGTGCTAGAATTAGTTTACATATTATCTGTGATATAACACCATATCTAGATTGCTTGTACTTGTTCCTGTACTGCCGTTTTGTGCTGTCCTCTTCATGTTATTTTTTATTATGCAATATTCAAGAACAAACAACTCTTATGAAAGAAATTGATCTCAAAGAAATATAACTGAATCAAATTAAGATTTCCACGAAGAAGAGTAAGAAATCACGTAAACAATCCACCAATTTTTGGTGGCTGGTTATATTGAGGGAAAGAGCGCTATAGTCCATGGATAATTTAGTCCACCCTGCCGCTGTTCTTCCTCTGCCCCTTTGCTGTACAAGTTTGGCATCGTCTTTCTGGCAATTACCAGTCTCAACTAATGGTTCTGGATACCACAGTCGACCAAATTACATCACAGTCCAGGGAGTATATGCACGAGGATCAGAAGAAATGGATTTTTTCCTTGCTGGATACTGAATGATATGGAAAGAGAGGAACCATAGGATCTTTCTTGGGGGCACCGCCCTGGGGCGGATCTATGTGAGGGCAAGTCCAGATCCGTACCGTTGTTTCATTCTGAAATTTAGTTGTCATAGTGTTAACATTTCTGTTGAGCTAAGAGAACTAAGGAATAATTTACATAGAGGTGTCGTCACTTCATTTTAACTTGGGCTTGTGGGATGGTGTTATTTTTCTTGGGCCTATCAGATACACATTTGTAGTGTGTCGTCGTTTTTTTTTGCTATGTTAAATTCAATATCTACTGTAGTGTGTCATCGCTTGGTTGCTATCCTGGATCCGTCTCTGGCACCGTCACATCGTCAACGCACCAAGCGCAGAGAATTGTGGTGGATGTTTTACTATGGAGGTAATACTGCTAGATTTAAATGTTAAGTTTTAGTTTTAGTTCATATACTTCGGTTTTTCAGTTTCTAAATGCTACATCCTGCTGTGCTGTATCTGTTTTTGCATGTTGTTTTAATGTTTCAGGTGGTACTAGAGAGTAGAGAGTCCCTGATGTAATAGTTTGGAGAGGAGAACAGCTGTATTCTTTTTTTCCTTTTATAAAATCAACTTGGTAGCCTTCGCCAAGGTTTCAGAAAAAGAGATTATCATCACTACTTTATCTCTTTCACTGTTACTATCATTAATTTTTAATATTTGTGACATCTAATATCTTGATTTTGAATTGGATTTTATTTCTAGCCTATCTCAATTTATTTGGGATTAAAGCTTTTGCTATTGTTGTGTTGTTGAGGTGGAAGTCCCAATTAAAGGGGAAGAGGAGGCCGATATTTTGCTAGTAGAAATGAAAATGCTGGTACAAACCCACATTTTATTTTCAATGTGTTAAACAAATAAAAAAACGCATGTACAAAAAAAAACATGTAATTAAAGATGAAACAAGTCAGATAAACAACTCTAATGAATGACATATTTCTATCAATCTCAAACTACCTTATAACAAAATACAACAGAATCAAACGAAGCATTCAATAAATCTCAAACTCAGCCTACTAAAGAAGTACAAAATAATCTAACCAACCATTCCATCAATCAAATATATTTAGGCGTTGGCCACTTGACTTGGAGAGAACAAACACAATTTACAGTCTGAAGAAAGCAGAGATGTGGTGTGATACTTATCTTCTCCACCAACTACAGGCATTTCGACTCCTCGTTTCACCGTACTTACATAGTCCGGCTGGTACGTCCTTCCCAAAACCCCTTCCACCTCCTTTGAAATACTGAAAAACCGAAACTGCACTTCCAGATGCGCAAAGCTATCATCTTTTGGTATGTTGTACCCATGAATTCTGTCATCCTCCTCTGTAATTGGAACTACACTTACTGAAATCTCTGTAACTTCATTTATGGTAATCATAACGCTATTCAACTGTTCTGTTCTCTCAACCAAAAGTGCATTGTCTTCTGAGATCCACTTGGAGAGATGCCCTTCCTGGAGTTCAAAGGGTGTGTCATCAAGAGTGAAGCTAAGGTGATCGATTGTTTCATTCCATGTTTTGACCGGTTTCGCCTCGAGAGTGAAGGTGTGTGAACCAAACATGAACCCTAATGCTTGAATCCAGGTGAAGTCACGTGCCCTGCCTTGGGGTCGTAGACCAATCAATCGAGCATTGATTTGAATTGATGGATCAGAGACTAGAGCATAGTGATGGTCTCTCTTTCCGTGAAAGTAGAAAACGACACCATCACCACCAATGAATCGTGGGTCATAGCATCCAGATCCTAGTCCGTTACAGTGCGGCTTACGATCTGCAATATATGTACTCTCATTATGATGTTATCAGCATAAAAAATAAGGGAAAACAAGAAATATTGAGTAAGAGAATCTTCTACATATATACTGTGCCTAAAAAAAAGGGGGGCAAGGCAAGATGAGTAGATTTTTTTTTTCCAAAAAAAAAAGGATGATATATTGGATCATTCAAAGTTACTAAGCGCATATTGGACAAGAAAAGAAAATTAATGAAAACTAACATGTATATTCGATCAAACAGTCATCAACTGTACTTAATTTCAATTGAAAGTAAGCTATATATCTATATATTGTACTGTCTGAGTGATGCAATCCGTTGCAAATTTATTTTATCATGTAAAATATATTGTAGGCTTTATTCTTTTGAAGCTTGAGGGGGAACATCATCTCTCTTCAATATAGTATCTGAAATAATTAAGAACACTTTTACAAATTTCAAATTTACAAAATTACTTTGACAAACTGCTTCACTTTGTCGCAGTAAAAAAAAAGCAAGCTTTCGCTGTTGGATCAGTCGGGACTCTGCGCTGATATTGAGCCGGACAATGCAGTGTTGTCAAAAAGCAATATTGATTTTTCTGAACACAAGTTAATTGATCTTGAGACTTGAGCTGATGCAACTCCAATTGCAAGTATGATGATGGAAACAGTGAGGAACGTAGATCTCATGTCAATAAACCACATTACAAATAGATATCACTCTTAATTAGATCAGAATCAAATGTATGACAAATAGTAGAAACATCGTCTGAACAACACAAAGAGCAGTAGAGTTTAATACACAGAATTACCCTGCAAGCTATAATGACTAACTATGTCATCCCTAGAGTGGCCAGATCATGCGGCGGTCATGTTTTCTCCACCCAAAGATTTTTTCTTTTTAAAAGGAAGAAATTCTCCGTAGGGAATTGCAATGCTGAAGAAAACAGCAAGTTCTTTTTAAACAAAGGAAACAAAGAGCCAAAAACAGTGGCTGGAATTAAAGGGTCATGGTAGTGAAAGAAGATACAGTCCGTTTGATGAATATCTCGCACGAATCTTAATGTTCAATCAAGGATGTATAACAGCTTTGTGCAAAGAGCTGTCTGCTGTCTGAGTTTCCCTCAGTATATACTATATAGTAATTAATATCCAATGACTAGTCAATAGATCATGCTGTCATGAATGTCATGAATTCATGATATTGATCTTTTTAAGTAAGAGCATACTAATTCTGAATGTTTATTTACACAAACTGGCAAGTGACAAATACTGAACCAAAGTACAAAACTAATGATAGTATTGGTACAGGATTTATTGAACAATGAATCTTGTACAATTCACCAATGGTGAAGATAAAATTATAAATGTGTATTTTCTGAAGTCAAGTGACTGATAAACGTCTAACGTGTCATCACTTTTGAGAGAGTTTGTAAGTTTGAAATCAAGCATTGTTGATGACTGTTTGAGTATTATGATCTTATACTAAAAAGGTAAAAATTATACAAAATAAGCAAACTTTACACACTTTAATTTTACAAAATTACCTCGACAAAATGCTTCACATTTGTTGCAGTCAAGATAGCACGCTTTCGCCATTGATTTAGTCGGCCTTGTCAATGGGCATTCATCCGGACAATGCAACCGTTTCAGAAAGCACTTGCTATATCGGCGAACACAAGTTACCGAATTTTGAGCTGATGCAACATCAATTGCAAGTATGATGATGCACACTGCAAGAAGCACAGATCTGATTCCAGTAGACTTCATTTTGGATGTAGAATAAAGACGATCACTCAAGAAGCTATGTTTGGTTCAATAATAGGTATTGTTGTGTCTTATATAGTGAATCATTTTGGTGTCTGTACTAAGTACTAATCTTTTGACTTTCAAATGCGTGTATTTTCTTATTCTTGTATGGTACTTGAAGCACTATATTATCTATAAAGTGGGCAAGTCTATGAATAGTCTTTGATCTACATGGTGATTTCTCAAAGATTGTAATTGTATAAATTTGTTTCAACATGAAAATCTGGCTGCCTAACATTGAGACTATACTATTTTGTCAACCCTGCCAGGCTTGGTTTGGTTTGGTTAGCACAACACTATTGTAATATTTCCATGAAGCGGGGGAGTAACATGACAAGTTAGGCAGATTTTGAAATCTAAACAAAAATATAGGTATACAGAGCAGAAAACTAATTTTGATTTGGATGACCAGAAAAAAAGTAGATATTGCATATTTCCTATTTAATTAATATGTTGAGGGATTCCTTCATGGGTTATTTTGACAATCTACGTACACAATGGTTTTTGAAAAAAATATGAAATAAAATCTTAAAAATATATTATTTAAATATGTTATTTAGTTGATTGATAGTCATTCAAATTTTATTTTTTTTTTCTTTTGAGTGAAAGACCATAAGTGATTTCATATTATTCATTATGGTTTGATAGTCCATCAAAAATCATAAAAAAATTTATGTAATTTGTAATAATTTTAATTTAACGATTTTTGATAGATTACCAGACATTAATAAAATTACATTAAATTTGAATCACTATCAATCTATAAATAAAATAACATAATTATAAACTTTTTTCTATTTTTAAATTATTTTTTGAATTTATTTAAATATCCATTGTTAAAATTTACAAAATAGTCATTGTCAAGTGATTACATCACATTAACGCTACATAAGCAATCTGTCAAATATCATGATGTCACCACGTTGGCTATACTTTGTACACCACTTCGGTGCCATGCGGCTATTATGTCAATCCGTATATCAGATAAAAAATTTAATTTCCAGTGAAAGAAGGGATTAAATGAATAGCCGAACTGCTTTTTTATTTGAAAATAATATGTGTATAGTGAAATTAATTTCAGGACATGGTGCTGTTGTACTCGAGTAAAAATTATTGAATGAACAAATATTTGATAGTTCATTAAAAACCGTTACGTTGAAACTGTTCCAAATTATATAAAATTTTGATGGTCTTTGATGGACCATCAAACGATAATGAAATTATATAAAATTTAAATAACTATTAATCTATAAATAAAAGAACATATTTATAATTTTTTATTTCTAAAATTTATTTTGTATTTATTTAAAAATTCATTATCAAAATTGTCAAAATAACCCATTGTGGATCCCTTCTCATATTTAAATAATAATTGAGTTAAAAAATAATAAAATTTTCCTTTACTTTTGGAGGATAACAAAATATTGCTTAATACATTTTTCTTTAGATGTATGCCTTCAACGTGAATCTGTATTTCAATTTCATTCCAACCCAACCAAACCTGACCAAATATTTAGCTTTTCCCCCTCTTTTGCAAGTGAATAAGGCGAGGTTCCTTAAAATAATATATATATATATATATATATATATATATATATATATATATATATATATATATATATATTAAGACAGGTAAAGTCCTAAAGTTATCTTTTGGGCGTTTCAAGGAAAAAAATCATACTCTTAACCAAGGATGTGGAACATTTTATTTTATCATTAAAAATTCTGAATGAATATTTAAATATTATATCCGGTGCGGTGTTTAATAAATATCCGTTTTAAAAGAGACATGCGGATAATTAGATATATATGATTCTTTTCAAACAAATGAAAAGACCTTAATTACAAAATATCAGACTATCTACTTGGAGATAAAAAAACAAAAATCAATAATCCGAGATATAAACCCCTGGCGTGCAGAATCCAACGAAGTGACGAACAAACAAAGAAAAAACAAAACAAAACTTGGAGAAAATATCCATGGATTTCTCTGGCTTTCGAACTCTCCAAAAAAATAATAAAAAAAAAAGAACTTGCACAATTCTCTTTTCCATTTCCATGGCTTCTACAAAACTCCCCACCATCTCCCCTCTAATACCTCTATGCGTCTTCTCGCATAGCGGTTTAAACTTAAAAAGAGGCTACCTTTTGCCAACCTCTCTCCTACCCAGTGCTAAAACCTTCTCAATTCGACTCCGTACCGAGTTTTTAGGGAAGAGAGATGAGAAATTGGCGGGACAAGCAAGGAAGCGGAGACTGGTTTTAGTTAGAGCTAACGGAGGGTTCAATTTCAATAGCAATGGAGGCGGAGGTGGATGGGATAAGGCAACTACTAGAAGATTGATTGGTAATTTAGCTTTTGCAGCTGGATTGACTTACCTTAGTGTAACGGGTCAACTCGGTTGGGTCCTTGATGCCATTGTTTCAATTTGGGTATGTTTCTATGCTTTTCTGGCTTATTTGACCTCTGTTAATTATTTAACCCCAACTTCAGTGTATATTTGTGTTTTATTGAAATGCATTCTGTAAATGTTTACTTCTTTACCCTTGTTTAGTTTGTATAATTGTTTTGTTATTTAACCACAATTTATTTGATCTATTATTTTTGTACAAGTTTTCATTGGGGTTTTAAATTGTACAATGAAACAGATACTGGCAGTGATACTGCCAATTGTGGGAATTGCTGCTTTCTTCTACTTTGCTGGACAAGATATTGTGCAGAGTACTGTAAGTATATTCCCTCCTTTATCAAAGTTGTTAATGTGTCTGGTACCTGAAATTGGGTTGGATTGTACCAAGGTCATACCAGTAATGCTTAGGTATTTTGTTAGCTTCTCTTTCTACCCTTTTTGCAATATCAGTATTCAGGTGATTTCACAAAAAAAAAAAAAAAAAACTCTTAAATATTGTACTCCCTACAATTGATTTTGGTTATGGATCAGTTCAATTCTAGATTAGAACCCATTAAGCCAGTAACCATTGCCATTACCATATAAAGCTGAGCTTAGCTCAAGAGTTGATGTTTACATCAAAACATACCAGTAAGTTAGTTTCAGCTCCAAACTGAGCACTCATAAATAGTACTAATTCAATCAACTTATTTTTGTAGTGCCCAAATTGTGGAAATGACTTCCAGATATTCAAGTAAGCTTGCAAGAATATTTTCTTAGTATGATTTTAACATAAGCACCAATGAAATAAGAATATCATATTGATTTATAATTTAAATGTTGTGTAGATCATCTCTAACGGATGGCCCTCAATTGTGCCCATATTGCACCCAGCCATTCTCTGGTACTGTAACTTACCATTAGTTAATAGTTATGGATAATTACTGAGCTTGAAATCACAGTGCAATTTTGTTCATGAATATTCTATACATGTTTTACAGTTTTAGCTATCTCTCTTTCCCTAATGCAACAATTTAATGACAGTCAAGGGTAACAAATTTGTGAGAGAATCAGCCAAATTCTCATCAGAGAAATCACCAAGGTTCACTCAGGCGTTCAATGGGTTTTCTCCTCGTGTTGGTCGAGGTGAGAATATGTTTATACACCATGCACTCATTTTCTTTTAACAAGCTACAATGTCTAGTACTCTAGGTGTGTAATATCATTTTTACTGGAGTCATGCTCATATGTGTTCCGCTGTTCTTGTCTGATCAGAAAAAAACACATCTACAACAATTGTTGATATTGAAGCTGAAGTGAAGGATGCTGATTGAACATTACTTTATGAGATAATGAGCTACTGTTATATCTAGAAAAAAGTCTGATTTGTAAATTGTATTGGGATTTTGACTTCGCCGTGTTGCTTATGCATAACAAGAATCTATTTAGTTAGATATTTCTTGTATGAATCCTACTATCCTAGGACAAATTATAGATTTTGTAAATTAGGCAGTTGGGAAATCTTAACAATTTTTGCTGCACCTTCGAAATTATAGACTTGCTTGTAGAGTTGGCACTTGACACTTTGTTCAATCTATCATATTTTAGAATTTTAAATTTTCAAACTGCAGCTGTGGGACTGTGACCGATTAAATTGTTATTGTAATACACAAATTTGTTTTGATGAGCTGATTTTCCTCAACAGTACAAACGTGCTAATTACAGCAAATGAATCAAGATGGGATGACCACGCCATCTAATAAACAAACATGAAAAAATGCAACGACCAAAATTGGAGATAAACATTGAAAAATTAAAAATTAAAATTCTCAACGTCTCAGAACTAGTACCAATATGTCACCATTCTAACACTCTCCTTGGTACAAAAAGATAAAACACCAAAAACAAAACCAGGCAACAGTCTAAACAGACATTTTAACAACCTTCAAATTTCAACAAAATACTCTTTTCACTTGTGAGCCTGACGATTCCTCTTCTTGATGCCAGACTTAGCAACCTGGAGGCTACGATACACCACACTGAGACGTGCTAATGCTGGCCTTGTCAGATCAGACCTGTAGGTACCGCCAACCTGAACAGTAGTTTCATTTAACAAACATTAAACCAATAAATATAAACTGCTAAATTTGATAAGAGAACAACAGTACAATGAACAAATTTTGGAACATTAAATTTTTTTATGAGTTGCTCAGAAGCCAAGCGTAACAAAGATATTGCATTGAAGAACCATCCACAAAGAATGGAACCTCCTGACGCGTTAAGGCTCATCACAGCAAAATTAGTACCTAATTCAAGTTGGTAAACTTCCAATATAAACATCTACCAAAATGAACAAATTTTGGAACATTAAAATTTTTTTTTTGAAGTGTTGCTCAGAAGCCAAGCGTAACAAAGATATTGCATTGAAGATCCATCCACAAAGAATGGAACCCCTCACGTGTTAAGGCTCATCACAGCAAAATTAGTACCCAATTCATGTTGCTTAACTTCCAATACAAAATGCTGATCTACCAAAATAATAGACACATGATCCCAGAATATAGATATTTAACATAAAAGAGCATAAATCGATGAAAATTAGGGTATACAAAATAATAAAAATGATTGTGCAAATAGGCCAAATGACAGCAAATAGGCCAAATGATTGTGCAAACAGGCCAAATGACAACTCATTGAATTATTAGCAGTAAACATTGAATTTGAACAATTTGTAGAAGTGCTAACTTGAAAATACAGTAACAGGACTTATACCTGGGATTTAACAGACTTGGCCATCTTCACCAAGTTCTTCTTCATGACAGTCTTACGCAATGAACGGGTTGGCTTGTTGACATCCTTTTCCTTGCTCAGAGAGACAAGCACAGCTGGCTCATCCTTTGTACCTGCTGGCTTGATAGACACAGTCTTGGGGTTTGCCAATCCTATCACATATGAAAAGGGTAACAAATTAATCACCTAGAAGAAAATATAAACTATAAAATTGTCCTCCAAATTCTACATTACTCAGATGGAAACACTTCACAGCCTGCATCAGACTTATTTACATAATATAAATTATGAAAACTTGAGTATTTGTTTCAAATTATTGTGTTCCAATTAAAAAAACAATAATGGCAGATAATAATAGTACCAGGTGCTATTTAGCATTCAGCACATAACACATTAAGCTCCTGAAACATTACACACTTCCATGTACCGAACCATACAGAAAGTATCAATGGTATAATCCAGCCAATAGGAACTGGTACAGTTTCCTCAGAAAATTGTTAATGACCTAATTGTTCTATCGATTTGAACCCTCCAGGGGTATTTATAAAAATATGGTGCAGTAAAGATCAGTAGACAAATGCGAAAATCGAAATAAATTGGATGATTGATCCGAACTTACCAGAGTACTTGTAGGAGTGAAGGTTGTAGAGATTGTTAGGCTCCTTGCTGAATTGCACCTTAGCATTGCCTCTTCCGAACTGTTTCACCAAGAAGCAGTTGTTGTTTCTCACGATCTCCCAGACCAGCTGTCCTGGAACCGCCGCCATTTCTCGATCTATCATCAAAAAACTTCAAATCATTAGATTCAGATCCCAGAGAGATCGAAAAAACATACAAACAAATCGATCACACATGATCAATCGTCTAGATTTCTCAAACCTAATTGAATTGGTATGGTGAAATTGATCTACCTCGGAATGGAGTTTTTCCTTCTATGAATTCGTTCGGACGGCTGGGAAGGTGGCGGAAAACCCTAGCTGCGATTTTATATAGAGCGGCGATTAAACCCTAGAGCGATGACAGAAGCCCAACAGGCCTTGGGTCGGCATGGGCTGTTTAGGAACTGGACTACTATTGTCAGTGTGACATTATTTAGCCCGTATTTTTTGTTCTAATTACCGAAAAATCTAAGACAGATAGATTTTGAATATTTTTATTATGACTTTTTGTGGTATTGTGAGTTGATCAGCTGGAGGATTGGGAAGAATTTTTGAAGAGCCTAATATTATTTATTCCCATCTTGATACCATTAACCTTGGAAAAAAAATACGGACGGAGGTTGATGCGTTCCTCTTTCATCTTTGAGAGAAAATGGTTTTAATTAACTAACATTTTTTTTTCTGGTATTTGTATGGTCATTGGAAATTGAGAAAACTCCCAAGATATCAGCAAATAGCTTTCAACAGCGCCAGTGGGGTAGTTTTGATACTAGTGGGACAGCTATATTGTTATTTTGTTTTATCTTTTAATTATTTTTTAAAAAAATCAATAAATTTAAGGTTCTAGACTATTAATGAGAAGAAAGAATATTATAAACGTTTACATCACAACAAAAGTGATGAAAACATACAGAAGTACAAAGAAGCTAGAAGAAACGCAAAGAAAACTATGAGCGAAACAAGAGGTCAGGCATACACGGAGTTGTATCGAAAATTAGATACGAAAGAAGGCGAAAATGATGTTTACAAGATGACTAAACTTCGAGAAAGAAAGACAAGAGATTTCCACCAAATTAAATGTATTAAGGATGAGGCTGATAGACTTTTGGTGAAAGATGAGGAGATTAAGAATAGATGGAGAACATACTTCGACAAGCTATTCAACGATGAGAGTGAAAAAACCGCGATCGAATTGGACGACTCAATTGACAACAATAAGCGATTTGTTCGGAGAATTCAAGAGTCTGAGGTGAAAGAAGCTTTAAAAATGATGAAAACAGGTAAGGCGTTAGGACCGGATGACATCCCGATTGAGGTATGGAAATGTCTTGGAGATATAGCAATAGTGTGGCTCACTAAACTATTTAATACCATTTTTCGGTCTAATAAGATGCCTGATGAGTGGAGAAGAAGTATATTAGTACCAATCTTCAAGAATAAAGGAGATATTCAAAGTTGTACTAATTACAGAGGAATTAAGCTCATGAGTCATACCATGAAGCTTTGGGAGAGAGTGATCGAGCATCGTTTAAGAAAACTGACAACTGTCTCTAAAAATCAGTTTGGTTTTATGCCTGGGAGGTCCACTATGGAGGCGATTTTCTTGATAAGACAACTTATGGAGAGACATCGAGAACATAAGAATGACCTACATATGATATTTATTGATTTAGAGAAAGTGTATGATAAAATTCCGAGAAATATCATGTAATGGGCGCTCAAAAGGAAACTAGTCCCAACAAAGTACGTTACCCTTATTAAGGATATGTACACAAATGTTGTGACTTGTGTCAGAGCATGTGACGGCGAGTCCGATACATTTCCTATTAAGATAGAATTACATCAAGGGTCAGCATTGAGTCCATATATTTTCACCTTAGTGATGGATGAGATCACAAATGACATACAAGAAGATATTCCTTGGTGTATGCTCTTTGCTGATGATGTGGTGCTGATTGACGAGAGCAGAATTGGAGTCAATCAGAAACTATAGTTGTGGAGACAAACTTTAGAATCAAAAGGTTTTAGACTTAGTAGGAAAAAAACTGAATATATGAGGTGTCAGTTCAGCGGGAAAAACTTAGATGACGGAGATGTTAGTTTGGATGGATGAATTGTACCCATGAATGACACATTTCGGTATTTGGGATCGATGTTGCAGAGTGAAGGAGAGATCGATGAAGATGTGAGTCATAGAATAAGAGCTGGATGGGTAAAATGGAGACAAGCATCTGGTGTTCTTTGTGACAAGAATGTCCCAAACAAACTAAAAGATAAGTTCTACATGACGGTGATTAGATCCACGATGTTGTATGGCGCAGAATGTTGGGCTACAAAAGGACAACACATCCAGAAGATGAGTGTAGCTGAAATGCGGATGTTGCGTTGGATATGTGGCCACACAAGGAAAGATCGAATCAGAAATGATGATATTAGGGACAAACTTGGGGTAGCACCAATTCAAGAGAAGCTAGTCCAACATCGTTTGCGATGGTTTGGTCATATCCAACGAACGCCTCCTGAAGCATCAGTACGCAGCTGTATTTTAAGTCATCCTGAAAATACAAGAAGAGAAAGAGGTCGACCGAGACTGACATGGGAGGAAGCAATAAAAAGAGATTTGAAGGAATGAAATATACCCAAAGAGCTTGCTTTGGATAGGAGTGCGTGGAAGATAGCGATTCATGTACCTGAATCATGATTTAGGAGTTAGAGTCTAATAGTAGAGTTATAAACTTTATATTCTTAGATTTTTTAGGATTTTAGGATTTAGAATTTAGAAATAGATTTCAGAAATTGAGGTTTAGATAGAATTTTAGGATTTAGAATTTAGAATTAGGTTTTAAAATAGAATTTTAGGATTGAGAAATAGATTTTATAATAGAGATTTATTGTACTATTATTATTATTGTTATTATTGCTACTATTATTAGCATATTATCATTATCATTATCATCTTTATTTATATATTATTATTATTATTATTTTATTTATTTATTTTCTTTTTCTTCCATCATATTCATTATTATCACTGATATTTGAGATCTTTGATCTTATGTTTTCCGATTGGGTTTCATTTCTAGCCTACCCCAATTTATTTGGGATTAAAGGCTTTGTTGTTGTTGTAATAAATTTAAGGTCCTAGTTTGTTGTTGTTCTATTGACAACTTTATGGATCCTCATTTCTAGACATCATTTTTAAGGACTGGGTTGTGCTTCTCAAAAACTTAGCAGGCCTATCAGAGGGTCGAATAAGGGAGAGATTTGATAAGAGTTTTTAGAGGGTCGGATTTAAATAACTTGAAATTTATGAAGTGACCCTAGCTTTTTATCAAGTGCTCCGGACTCTAAGAGCCGGGTAAACACCGAATAAGAATCGGTGGATAAGGACCTGAGCCGTGAAGTAATTTTTTTTGCTTCAGCATCTGAGCTGTCCGATTTGAATGTTGATGAGGCGCTTGATCAACGACTTTTTAATTTTCCATCGCGTTACTGGAGACATCCAGTTGAACCCTTCGACACCTTTTTTCACTCCCGACCATTCTCTCTCCTAGAACCAATTTAAAATCGAAAATAAAAAGATTAGAAAGGGGAGGCTAAGAGAGCAAGACCTAACCTCGTGCCCAACCTTACCCCGCGCTTCGTCAGCCCTACCCCGAATGCGGATTTGTGAGGCCTACCATCCTCTTTCTTTTCGCTTTCCACTATCTCCTGATCCATATCCCAACAGCACCATTGAGTCCTGCCATACAATTTGTATTCCAACAACTTCTTATGATTTTGCACTGCACCCTGGTGGCTTATCTTTTACGATTTCTACTCCATTTGTCTACATTTGCGATCTTGATTGGTGGATAATTTTTTTTGCTAAAACTTTGTTTTGTACAAATTAGGACTAACATATCATATTTGTTTTGTTCAGAACCAAATGACATGAAAAACAACAAGATTGTTGCCTTATGTGTCTTACCTGATTAATGATAAAATTATTATATCTGAACTATGCAGTTAGAAGGAGACATCGTGGAACTAGAATAATGTCTTCTGGTAAACATGTGAGTGTGACTTATAAGTTGCAATATGAAACCCATAGCCTAAAAGGTTACACTGAACAATCAACTAACTTGGTGAATGCTTAAGCTCCATGGTAGGTTGAACAAATCCTTGCTCAGTAGTTAATTAGAAAAATATTAACCAAATTGGGACTAAATAATCTGCTTTGGTGGTTGATCAAATCAGCGCCTTATCAAACAAACACTTAGGACTAAGATCTAACTATCTCATTTATTCTTTCTTTTTTCCTAGTCCAAAAATATTTATCGGAGAAGAACAAATAGTGAGCAACAAATATGAAATAACAAGCAATGATGCAAAGATTTAGTTAAAGAGTGAGCAACGAATAATGAAAAGTCAAGAATTGTATGGAACTTCAACTGCTCTAATGGATTTGTATTTGGAACAAATTTAGTATTTGAATTTGTATTCAGAATAGATTTAGTATTTGAATGTGTATTAGAATTAATGGATTTGTTAGAACAGTATGTAAGAATGCAATTATGTTGGAACAGCTGTATGAAAGAGTCAATGGAGTAAATGACAATGGAGTAATTCAAGTTCTGATAAAGTAGTTATGCACTTTTGTTTGTACTTCTTTTCTTTTGTGAAGTTAAATAAGACATTTAGTGTATGGTTAATGAATTACCTTGACAATATGCATATTTGTACTTATTTTAGTATCGATTAATTGGAAGCACTTAATTTAGAATATCTATCAGTATTTTATAGCTCACAGCTTGTAAAAAAATATTGAACTCATGGCTCAAGAGACAAGACAGAGAATGAAATAACGATTTTTCACTTAGTACAGAGAAGCCTTTGTGGCTTGGTGTGAAATTAGCAAGTTTAAGTAATTAGTTGGATGCTTAATTAATTTATGATATGTGTTAATGTATTTTAAAAAGACAATTTATTTTTTTACTTATAATGTGTCTGGCCTAACTAAGTCTTCCTATTTCTTTATTTTTTTTTAACTTGACTATGTTTTAAGGTCTCAGGTTAAACATAAAACTCAATATTTTCAATGTAAATGCAGATACCCAAAGTCTTCTAATTGTACCGATTTTCTTAGAAGCTGATACCAAAGTAATAATCATTCATATAACTAATTTCAAAGAAAAAAAATGAAATATTGTTCTAATTTCATACAATTGATTTACTTGCTAATTAACATGCTGATTAATAACTGTTCTAAATATAAATACAGGTTCAAATAAATCTCCAAGTTCACATGAACTTGACAAATACAGGTTCAAATAAATCTCCAAGTTCACATGAACTTGACAAAATATCGGTTCAAATACATCTCTAACCATATCAGACTTGGAATCAGATTCTTCTTTATCTCAAAGACTGGTTTCTTCAACATCCTTCTTTTTTATCACATTTTCATGAAAATTGAATTCTTCAAGTACTTCACATAGCTGGTCTAATACTCAACAAATAAAAATTGGCAAGGTAACTTAATTTCATTATTCTTAAATGCATCAAACAAGGCTCGAGAGCTTGTCCTGGTTGTGGAACTGAGTGGCCTTTGTCAGAATACGAATCAGTAGAAATGCATGAAAATAACACACATCGCCAAATGAAAGACAAATTATATCTGCTAACACTATTCCAAGGAATCTCAGAAGCACAAAAAATGAGGAGTGTGACTCAGGTCCGAACCCAAGTTAAAGACAAAGAAAAGGACACACGACATGCAGACTAGAACCAGTGGACATGCTGGAGCCTAGAAGGGCAAGAAAAAGATCTCGTTTGAGTGCGAAGCTTGAGATCGGCTTCAATGTGAGCTTGAGAGAAAGGTGCTAGGGTTCTATTCAAAGTTAGTGCGAACTTGAGAGAAAGGTGCTAGGTTTAGGTCCCCTCCCCCCACTAAATTTTTGAAATTTTGAATGCTCAGGGAAAGAGAGAGCTGGAGAGAAGGGGGAAAAAAATAAAAGGGTGGTAATGGAGGGCTCCATTGGCACTCGGGAGAATTACAAGTTCAGCTCCATCAGCGACTTGATCAAGATTTAGATCAGACGACTCAAATGCTGAAGTAAAAAAAAATACTTCATGACTCACCATAGCTGTCACACCCCAGAAATAATGAATCGGATTAGGGGTGCTTAATCCCGCCACGCACGCACGACGAGACGTGCGTACGAAAGGCTAAATGAATAAAAATAAAGAAAATCCCAGAATAAACAAAACAATAATAATACAAAACAATAACAAATCCCGTAGTAACAAGAATAAAATACAACGCCGACATCGGCGGGCTAGCTCCATCGGAATGGGCAAAAGAAAATCTCTCAAAGAAAAACCCAAAAGAAGAATTAAAAACTCGAAACCCGATAGATCCTAATCCACTACCCCGCTCACATGCGAAGCGCGAAGCATCTCTCGTCACCACGCAGACCGCACCTAGCACTCTCATCAAAAACTCGATCCCGCTCCCCGTAAAACCCGGACCCCACAACCACCGTGGAAACGTGAGTGATAAATCACTCGGTGCGGTTTTAGGTCCAAAGACCGAGATGTTATAAATCTCTAGGCTTAGACTTAAAACCATTAAAAAATTTATTTTTATAATAAATATTATAGAAACATATAAATACATAACATTTGAGTTTGAATAATTAAATTGATTTAATTTTGTTCGAGTATAGTATAAAAAGAATCCAAAAGAGTTTAATAAAATGCACTACTTGAAATCATGAATATTTTAATCAAGGATAAACCCAAAATAAATCATTCGAGATATTATAATATAAAAGGTACGGTTCAAACTCCCATATCACACGAATGACTTTGCGGGATAAATTCTTTTCGTAAAGAACCAACCTCAACCAAAGGTTTCTATAGAAGAGAGCCCGCTCTATAGAAGAGAGCGTCATTCACTATCAAAACCATCCCTAATTTATCCCGCTCGACCCCTTACTATAATGAAACGAACAACGACTCGATTTTTATCAATATATATAATTCAAATTGAAGGAGACTATCCGAAAATAATATAAAATAAAGTGAATCAATCACGAACAAATATAAAGTGACAAAATAGTCAACTGCTAAATATAAAAGTGATAAAATAATCAACGTAACCACGGAATAGCTCCTCAATAATAAATTTAAAGTGTATTTTACTATGAAATCGAGTCAGATCGACACTCTTCCCAAACCCAAATTTGGATATTCATTTTTAACTTAAAAATTTCCTTGAGTTTCATAACATCATACAAATTATAGAAAACGGATAATATACAAATTCAAATCTTAATTCAATTTAGTTATGTCTCGCTTAATTTGATCAATATAACAATCTGATTAATTATAATCTAAAAATCACATTATTTATATAATAAAAATTTCAAGGTACTTAATTAATACTAATATAATTTATTAAATACTAATTAATCTATCCTAGATAATCTATCATGTAACTAATTATATTAGATTATTAAATACTACTTCCTCTATCTAGGATATTCTATCCTATAACTAATTATATTAAATTATTAAATACTAATTACTCTATCTAAGATAATCTATCCTGGATAATCTATCATGTAACCGATCATATTAAATTATTAAATATTACTTCCTCTATCTAGGATAATCTATCCTATAACTAATTAACTTAAAATATTAATCTAATTAATGATCAAATGAAATGCATATAAAATGAAATGCGGATGATATGAACAAGTTTCAATATCAAAAGAAAAGAAAATATAATTTAAAGTCATATCCTAAGAAATCGTAAATCTCAGTGCAATCCGCACCTGAATATTTGGCAAGGCTGATAGCGTCTGAATGCTCGATCTCCGGTGGGGCCCACGATCTCGTCAATCGTCTCTATCCCGAGTGTACTTGATTGTCGGGTCGTCGAGATATTTTCGAAAACCTATAAAGTCAAAGTAAATTAAATTGGCGAGTATCCTATTCGCGTTGGGTCTGTTAGGTCATGGTATACCGACTCAAGACGGAAGCATTATTATTTATGTTCGTGTTTTAAGATTATATTTATTTTGATTAATGTAACTGATTTAATTTATTTAAATTAAATAAGTTAACTTAATGTTATCCCTTAATTAATTTAATTTTAATTAGGATAATTAATTAATTAAAAATAGAGAAATTGATTAATATATATTTATATATTTATTAATATTATTATAGAATAGAGAAATTGATAAATAGGTATTTATATATATTAATTAATGTTATTCAATTATTAAAATAGAGAAATTGATTAATATATATTATATCTTATATATAATACTAAATTCTAATATTATTTTGTTTATTCAAAAATAAAAGATTTAATTAATATATATTGTTTTATTAATGTGTTGGTGATTTAATGTGTTTGGGATCATAGGCTGCCTCCGAAACCACTGTATCTGTTCGGATTTTCATTATTGAGGCAGATCATGTAATCATCTCCCGTTTTTAAGTTTAAGTATTAATTAATTATTAATCGCGCACGTTTTAATTTACGGCACTTACCAATTAATTAATTATACTTTTATCCCGCTTAACCTTTCGGCCCATAAGACTAAAATCGATTAAAAATTCATCCCGCATTTTATTCACTTTGGCCCACTCACAAAACCTATCAAAATTGAACCGTTAAAAGATCGATCGAACCATTTATGCGCCTATAACCCTCTAATCGAGAGTTATTACCACATTATTCATTTTGGTCCTTATACTTATTTTCTGATTATTTATTTAACAGAGTAACATGGTTCATATGCACTTAGGTGTTATACCAGAAATCAACCGATCAAACTAGCACACCAGGGGGTAAGTTACCGAGCAACAAAACCTCCACACATATGCCGGGCCTCAAACCTCGCTTCACTGGTACCATTTGGTACCAGTGTACCAGAACACATAGGGCATCAGCACAAAATAGAAACGGACAACTCATCACGATCATCAACACCAGACAAGAGCAAACAAAGAGAGAAGGGGGCTGTCACAGCCAACATAAAATTAACAAGCATCAACATACAAGTTCCAAACCAGCCAACAGTACCAGTTCAACAAAAACCTAGAACCAGAGGAAAGTTGCCTGGTACCAGCAAAACCAGGTTAGAGACTTATAGATTAGGACAATGTACAAAGGCCAGCCAAGAGGCAAGGTGAGACCTCGCCTCACTGGTACCGATCGATACCAGTGTACCAAGGCACAACATTAAACCAAGAGCAGACCGCAACAACGGCATAGACCAGTGATAAGTCACAAGCCGCAGTGGGTTCAATAACAGGAATACAAGGCTATACCCAGTGGTACCAGTAGGCACAACCGCACCAAAGAAGGAAAATCAGTAGAGGCAAAGTGCTGGTACAAGGTCAGCAACCAAGAACGGACAACAAAGTCCCAATCGTTACAACAACAAAGCAAGGGGAAAGGGGAGTGAACAATTTCGAGCAACAATTAAACCAACACCCCAATCAACATTTCGAGCAAACAACCCAGAGGCACTTGCGGGGCTCCGCCCCGGTGCAACATAAGGCCCACACGGCCAAGAAAAGGGAGGAGATTACTGAGTTTGTCAGAGGCAGCAACAAAGGAAATAAAAAGGGGCGGGTTGGGCCGCAGTGTCAGCGACAAGGGCAGCCACGTCTTAGGCGATCGAGGTAAAACCCCGGAGGCAAGGGTCATGGCCAGCAACACCAACGAGGAAGGTTTGTGAGCGTGTCAGAGCAGCGATGAAAGATTTGATGACCAGCGAAAGTGAGGGGAGGGGGTTGAGGCCACGTTGCCGTGGGTTTTCGCCAGAAAAAGGAAGAGAAGAGGGATTGATCCTTTGGTCTCTGCGTCGCCAGGGAGAGAAGGGAAACAAAAAGGGGAAAATGGGAAAAAGGTTGTCGCCTGGGGAAATCCAAGGGAAAAGGAGTTCACGGGCCGGGAGAGAGAGAAGGAGAGAGAGAGGAAAAGATTGAAAAGATGGAAAAGAAAGAAAGGAAAGGAAAGAAAGGAATAGAGAGACGATTTGACTTGGGAAATCAGTTCGGGTTTTCTGTGATCGAACTCGTGTGTTCATTTGTGTGTCAATCAGAATCTAAATTTAATTTAATAGTTTAATAATTTTAATAATGATTCGTTTATCAGAGCTTGTCGAAACAAATCGATTGTATTCGTTAAATCAAACCGTTAATTTAGATTTCCATAAATCCTAAGTTCTCCCTTTAAATAATTAATATTTTACTGTTATTATCATCATTATGTTTATTATTAGTGTTGTTAATTATTTCATCAATTTCAATACATTAAATTATTTTTAGTATTGTTGTATTTTATTTTATTTTGTTATTCTGTTTTAAGACACAAGTTTGACTCTCATATTTTAGATTTCGTTATAAATGTTATTTCTTTAATTTAAATTAGATCAACATGATTTGTGTTAGTTATTGAATTTGATATTATGAAATTTATATCTTTATAACTTTTAATTTGATCTTTGGTTTTATTATTAGATATCTACTCTCATTTAGCTTTATTTATCGATTTATTTATTTATTTATTTATTTATTTTATATATATATATATATATACCCTTAATTATTAGTTCAAGTTATTTATTAATTTATGCTAAATCATTCTAATTATCATCTTAATTATTATTATTGTTTAATTAAATTTCACGGTTTAACAATAGCATCTCTCTCTCTCTCTCTCTCTATATATATATATATATATATATAAAAAAACTAGCGTACTCCTAGGAGCACGAAACTCATCCATGATCCTACCTAAAAAATATATCAAATAATCTCTAAATTTTAATTTATCACTTTCATTAAATTATGTATATTGAAATATCATGGGATACAAAAATTGAGGTGTTTCAAATTTTCTAAGTTGCTCTTTTCAATTTTTGAAAATAATGTACAAACATTAAATATATTATTATTTTTTTAGAGTTGATTTTCAAAAATTGAAAAGAGAGACTTGGAAAACTCAAAATACCCTAAATTTTTATACCATGTAAGATTTTAATATGAAGAATTTAATGAGAGTGATAAATCAAAATTTAGAGATCATTTGATATATTTTTTTAGTTAGGATCACAGAAAAGCTCTGTGCTCCTAAGAGCATGCTATCTTTACTATATATATATATATTGATGATTATATATTTTTTAAGTAAATTTGCATTTGTGTAAGAATATTAAATTATGTTTCTCTGTTTTGGCATTTTATTTTATTTTTTTTATTCTTTTGAATTTTAAGTGCAATTAATATACAAAAAAATATTAAAAAAAGCCTGAGAAAAGCCGGGTAAGTGCCAAAAATGATCGGATTTATAAGGACCTACATTTTAAAGATTGAACTCGATCCTTGAGAAGTACAACTATTATCATTAGAAATGGTTGAATCAAATCAAACTTGTGAGGATCAGATAAGAATTAGATTTTTTAAAGAATCGATTAGGCTGGATTTAAGAACTGAGTCTTTATGAACTATCCATATTCGTTCCTCAAGAGACTTTACACTTTCAATTTTCAAATTAACATGCCTTGTAAAATAGTAAACTAGTAAAAGGTACAACAAATATGTGAAAAGACACCAAGAAATAGAAATATTTCTTGTCAACTAGATTATTTACATATTACCCCTTCATGATACATATAAACCATTTAGTATAATTTCTCTAGACAAACCATACTAGCAATTATACTAACAAATTTGAAATTCAGAAATTATTCGGCGAGGTCAAAAATTCACGATTCGAATATAATACGGGTATAATTCGTGAATTATTCCTTTTTATAATTAAAATGATATATCAAAATATTAAAATTTTACAAATAATATGAATAAAAATCATGTATCATACAAAAAATTATAAATAATATGATAATCATATACATTTATGGAAGCGAAATTTTAATTGATCTATTCATTTAAAAAAGATAATGATGCAATATGATATATATAATTTATAAATTTATTATTGTGTTTGATTACTTTTAAATTACAATACAAATCCTTAAAAAATGCAAAATTAACAATGAATGAAAACATAGTGCTCATCTTAATTGTAAATCCAAACCCACAGAAAATCAGAGTTAAAAAGAAACGCACTTCGATGCATAGAGAAATGCGCCATTCTCTCTCTTTGGTCATGTGGGTTTGCTCACTTTTGCACATAATGCCAAAATTTTGAGAAAAATAGTACCACTCACTTTGAAACTGTAAAATTTTCAAATTCATGCCGAATATCGTCGAATAATACGCGTTTTGTTCGTAAAATTCGTATTTCTCGCAAATACTTCGCGAATTGTACGTTTAGTTCGCGAATCGACGTATTATTCACTCGTTCTGTTCATTGGAAACTCAAAATCAAATAATTAATGAATCTTATTACTATACTAGTAACTACAGTAATACACATATTGATATTGCTGAATATTACACCTCTATATAAGGGTAGCAAAAAGTAGTTCAGCTCCTCGTCTTAGTAAACAGTTCTCTGTCAATCACAACACAATCACAAACAATAAACAACACTGTTTAAATTATCAACAGAAATTGCAAAAAAATGAGAAAAAATAGAAATTACTTGGATAGACAGGAGGTGAAGCAGCTTGTTCAGAACTCTGACACGGTGAATCGCATAGCTGCTATTGAATGGAAGCTCGCCGCTAAGTTGCTCGCCAGTTTTGAGTTCGTATCTCTAGACTTGGAGGCATCAAAAGTGCCATCACACTTTATAATGTAAGAGTATCTGTATTGGTGTTAATTGTTAAAATTAAAGTTTTATGTCACGTTATCAAATTGATAATTTATTTTAAGAATGTCATATCTAAATAGAATGAAATTGTCAAATTTAAATTATCAACAAAATTAAAATATTAATTGTCACGTAAGATTTAACAACTAATTTGATAATAAATTGCGGCGTCTCTAAATAAACAAATTCATTTCGCTTAATTGACATAATATAGAGCCATATATTAAAATTAAACCACCGCACACAAATTGCCAATTCTACATTTAGGTTGAGAGAGAGAGAGAGTGACCTGGTGGTGTCGCCGCCAAGCGCGATCTTCACCTTCGGCTCTGATTTGGTTTGAACACGTGGCCGAGTTAGGGTTTGTCTTGATTTTGATATGAGACAGATCATTTCTTTGGTTGGACATGGTGTACTCCGTATGTGAAAGCATATAACTTGGAATGATCAATTACGGCTGTATGGTGGACCCACTACGGACCTAAACCCCAATAATCCAATATGACTGAAACTGTGAATGTATCATGCATCTACATTTTGTAGAGGTGGCAATCGGGCGGGTCGGGTCGGGTTCGGGTTCGGGTCGGGCGGGTCGGGTCAGTTTGACTTTCTGAAAGAAATCGGGTCGGGTCGGGTCAATTTACATGTTGTGTTTTTTCGGATCGTTGATAGATTTCGATTGGATTGAAGACCATTTGATCTCTAACATTTTGAATATGCAAAAATAAAATCATAACCTATTTGTTCAATTTCAATGGATATATCCGCTAAATTACAATAACTATAAAATTATTGTTCATCTTAAAACTTTATCCCATTCTATTATATGAATTGTGGTCCACTCTTAAATTTATCTTTCCTATTAGTTTTATATTTCTATCTTTCTTGCACGTATATTATTTTCAACATATATTTCTCGTTCTGAAAGAATTTTAGAGCATTATTAAAAGAATATCGTCATAGGAGAAATAAACGGGTCGCTCAAACTCGACTGCATATAATCTCCATCACTTGTAAAAATTGTTACATCATATATAGAAATTAGTAGATAAGCACCTATAGGGGTGTCAATGGGTTGGTCGAGTTCGGATCATATTATTTTATTATTTTTCCTGACACGACCGAAATATATTCGGACCAAAAAAATTTAATCCATACCCTATCCGATCGGGTTACGGTTCAACTCGTGTAAAATAATTAAATATTTTTATATTATTTTAAATAAGTATATAATTAATATATATTTAAACTTTAATTAGTACTAAATCACAAAATTACTTTAAAAAATATAATTAATCGGATCGAATCGGGTTAACTCGAACCGATCCGACCCGATTCGGTCAAAAAATTAGACCCCATACACGACCTATTAAACTTGAAACACAGTGGATCCATATATAAGTTTAACAACGTTTTTGTGTGTGTATAAGATTTTTTTATGAATTTATATGAGTTGTACACTTATATTTAATTTTTATGAAGATAATAGTAATTAAGTTAACAATTCTGTGTTAAGGCATTAATTATCCAGCAGAAACGTTTCGATAAATAACAAAAAGGCAATTGTCCAGTTTGTACATGATACGAAGTTAAGAAATTGAATAAGGTAGATAAATACAGTTGATACATAAACAGTCTGTAAAGCAATACAAACTATATAACAATTTAATACAAAGGACTTAATTTGTACTCAGGAGCTACGCCTCCATGCTATTACCATTTCAATTTGGCTTCCAAACTGCCCAGGGAATAATAGTAAATTAGTTAAATTACAATGTATATGATTGTAAATGCTACATAATTATGCAAAACATCTCAACTAACTAAAATAATATCACACTATCAATTTTTTTGAAGGTAGCACAGACCTTTAATTATTACTCTTACCAGTATTCAATTAAGTGTGACAGTTTAAATATTCTCTACATTACACAGCAGCACAGTTTTGATGTAATCTACCCAATAGGCCACAACCTACCTATACTGGCACCATGCTTTTGAAAACTCATGATATCAACTGATTGTTATAAGTTTAATTCTCTACCACTTACGTAAGTTATGATGACATTACTCATAATCATAATTTTAGTTATAGTCCCCTGACCACTCATTGAATTGGACCACTATCAGTGTTATACCTTACTCTAGCTGGAACAGATACCAGATCCATTGAAGCTAACTCACTTCACCCTTTAATTTATTTTTTGGATTTCTCCAACGAACTCTTCCCCAGTTAAACCATCTACTGGTGTGATCACTGTTAAACTTAATGAAGGGCGTTGCTCAAATTTTACATCAGTGGTTTGAATTTTTTGAAAGATTGAATAATGATTGGATGCAATTCACAAATAAAAATGTTTCTGTCAGAGAATTCACAAAAAAGAACGTTGGAATACCCGTTAAAAGAGGGACCTTCGCCTTCTGAAACTTCCTGTGGTTTGTCGACTGCATCATTTGAAACCCGCCATTCGAGAGGAGAGAAGATGTCTCTTCTTTGCACTTTGCTATCTGTGTAGGAGAAAGAGAGGAAGAAAACATTAAAAAGCTTGAAACAAAATAATCATCTACTCCATGCGGAGCGGAACCATATCACCTGCGGAGATGAAAAAGCTCCGCAGGTGCGGTTCTTTTGATTTATGCGGTCCGATTATTTATCAACGGTTCTAATTTAATAGTAATAAACAGTCTCGTGTATCAAAATTCGTGTTTAGACTTCTCCACAACCGTTGTGATTTCTCTGCGAGATCTTCACACAGAAAATATCCACAGAGAATACCGATCCATGTGGAGTAGGGGCTATGAGGTCTGAAAATAATCCAGAAAATGTTCCAAGGAGTAAAGGAGTCTTAAGATCCGGAGTAGATTGCTTAATTTGCGCAAATATGTTTAAAAAAAGGAGATGATCTGAAAAATTTTTTTTTATAAATGTTAATTCTATGGTTCTGTAGGGATCCATAAGATATTGGAAGTTCAATTACTTAACCCATTGTTGCCACGACCTCCTGTAGAATAACTTCAGTATCTCCATACACTGATTTGGTCAATGATTCGTCCTGCTTCTTCACTGCATCCAACAACTGCCATGTATTTGAGACCAGTTATGAAGGATAACATCATTAAAAGTATAAGAAAATAATTTGTTGGAATTTTTTTCACCAAAAAGGATAAAAATTGTTGGACATTTCTGGCAGCTATGAAGTAACTGCCTGCTTAATTCTTATAAAGGACAACTCAAAGATGAAAAGTTAACAACAGTACAACACGTACCTGGTATTTACTTTTTATTTTTTTAGTTAAACCATCTTTAATTTAATATGCACAACTTAATGTCTATAACTAGTAGTTAATCATGAAATACATTTTTAAAATTTTGTAGGGACGCATGGGAATATTATGGAATATCCGGAAAGATTTTCAACAACAACAACAACAACAACAAAGTCTTTAATCTCAAATAAATTGGAGTATGTTAGAAATAAAACTCAATCAAAAAACATAATGTCAAAGATCTCAAATATCAATGATAATAATGATGATGAAATAATAATAATAATAATAATAATATAATAATAATAATAATAGCACAATAAAGATCTAAATAGGAGAATCTTTCAGAAGCAACAAACATCAGTAGAGGGTTTAGTACTAATTATTTAAGGGGAAATTAGGCACTGTTCCTCAGCACTAACTAAAATAATGATCTGCACATTCTGTTCTCTCATGTAAATGCTACTTTTTTTTTTTATAATAAAAGGTTTTAGTAGTCTGGCCTACTTACATATAAACAAATTTGGGGACAAGCATGTCTGATTGGTACCGATTAAACACATTATAACTATCATGAATATACCAAAAAAAAGGACCACACAGGTGTATATTCATGCAATAATTAACAATTCATATACAACAGCAACTACCATTTCAGCATTGTCAAAGAGACGGTAGGCAAGGTTAGTAAGCGTTGGTTTCTGCTCGTCAGCGATGCCAGTGATGAGCTTGTCAAAGTTGTAATACATAATAGTCGACTTGAGGCACAAGTACCTCCTGATATGGGGCCAAACATCACCTTGGTAAATGAGATCCTTCATGGCCAAGAGATCAAATGCACATTGTTTCAATTTGTATGCGCTGACTTCGGGACCAATATCTGCGCCGAGGTATATTCCCTTTTGAAGAAATGATCGTGTGCCGGTCTCCGCATTCATGATCTCTGTTGAATTGCATTGACTTTCAGGTATTGATTACAATTTGCAAGATTCATCTCGCATCATAACCATAAATTATTAACGATGGCAATTGGAAATATATTAAGACTTCACTAAAAGGAAAAAAAAAAGAACTAACGGCTTGTTACAATTGGAGCAGGTATGGGGCCTGTAAGCCACCACCCATTGAAAGTAGCGGGTTCCTCGGCTCGTGCGGGTTCCACTTTCAGCTGAGAAAGTAATACAATTGCGCCAATTCCAAATGAAGCCCTTCTTGAAACATGAAGCCTCTCACTATCAGAAGAATTAACTTGGTTTTCTCTGGAATATTCAAATGATGGGGCAAGGCTTGATCTGACTATGAATTTTGAGATGCCAATTTGTGATTGTTTGCACTGGATAAAATTAGTGGCAACTGAATTGATGCCAGATAGAGAAGAAGCCATGGCGTGATTAGTTTTGACAGAAAACAAAAAGAGTGTTGCTTTACTGGTGAGAAAGAGGAGGGAAATGAAACGAGAAAAAAATACCCAACACCACTCAAACCATATCCACTTAAATGTGAGGATCTAATGTGGCTTTAATCATGTATCTGTGCGAGAGTTAGGGTCCCCATATGTCTGTGGCTGTGCTATAAATGGCGCCAGTAGTGGTCTAGAAGACTACAAGCCCGTAATGGCCCACAGCAGTTGACTAATAGTCCATAGCAATTTAATATAGAGAAAATCTTAAAGTCGACATTTATTTTGCAGTTTCCCGCATTTAATGCCCTTTGTGAGCCGATGTCAGGCTCCGAGCAGAACCAGAGACGGTAATGGACCGGGTAGATGGGTAAAACGTTAATTTTATGGTTCGGTTTGTCTATTAAAATTGCATACTCGTTCTGTCCGGTTCATATCTCCGAACTTAAAAATCTCTGCCCGTCTTGTCTGCGGGCCAAGTTTTTATGGCCCGGCCCGACTAGATCCATTATGCAGTGCAGCTTTAAAATCGGCTTAGAAATGTATTTTTTTTGTTCATTTTAGATTATGAATTTGAGAAAACTTGAATATAAAAGTTGTAAATTTTATTACTTTGAATTTACAAATTTTATTTCATCTAATATGATTTTTCAGTACAAAGTTATAATTAAAAAAATATTCAGAGGTCTAAAATTTTTCAGCAGCTAACTTTCATAATATGAAATTTTGAGATCTATATGATCTGTTTTTAAAATAGATCAAAATATAAAAATTATAGATATACTTGTCATGGTTTCAAAGAAATTAATTTTGTATTGATTGAATTTTCAAATTAAAAGATATGACTAAAAAGATACCAAGTTGTCTATTGAATTATATTATTCACATTTATAAATTTCAAAAATATTAGTGTTTTTATTCATAAAATAATATCATAACTAAATATTTAATATAATTTAAATGATATTAGTTATATTAAAATTCTACATACTTTTTAGAATATATTGATATATAGAGTGATGCTATGGTGCTTTGCGAAGCACAAAATCATTTATGCATCGCGTCCGTATTTCGAATTTCAAAGTTCAAATGGTCGATCCAAACCGTTGAACATCATCTTCATATTGAAATATCCTTTGAGATCAAATTATATATTTTTTTGATTTTTTTGCTATTTTTTAGATGGGTACAAAATCGCTAGTTTTGGATATATTAGATCATTTGTATCCATTTAAAAAATAGCAAAAAATTTCAAAAATATAAAATTTGATCTCCAAGTATATTTCAATATGAAGATGATGTTCAACTGTTTGGATCGGCCGTTTGAACTTTTAAATTCGAGATACAAACCCGAAGCACCATAACATCACTCTTGATATATAATATATATAAGTATAAATATAAATTATATATATATATATATATATATATATATATAATTACTCCGGATCGACAGACGGGTCTAACTTCAAACCCATACCCGCCCAACCATTCATTGACCGGACCGGATGGGTTGACGTCGGGCCGGACCGGGTCCATCGGAGCACGTGCTAAATTGTCATCCCTAATCAGAACCTACTCTTAAAATTTGGGATTAATTTTTAAATGACCTTTAATATTTATTTATATTTAATCATTAGATTTTTATTTATCTATTTTTATTCATTAAACATTACCCATATTCCATCACTCTCACAACTTCTTTCATTTAAAAACAATTAAAATAAAATTATATTTATTATAAAAAATAATTGAAATGAAAAACATATAAATAAAATAAAATAATATTTATTTTATTATTAGTTTTTTAATTATTTTTGAATGAAAAAACTAATGAGAACAATTAAATATAATTAAATATAATTAAATATCAAAGTTTAATAATTAAAAATGAATAAATAAAAATTCAGTAATTAAATATGAATAAACATCAAAATTCAGTAACCTATTAGAAAATTAACACTTTGAATCTACTATGTTCCCTTTGAGTATGTTTGGATGGCACGAGAACAGCGGAATAATTGCTGTTCTCAGAATAGGAATAACAACGGTGCAACTAAATACAAATATGTTATTCTAGAACAATGAGAACAACTACTGTTCTGCTATTCTGAGGAGGGGATGAAATAATTGTTGTTCTTCTCAACTCTCCGTTACTATTTCAAATAAACAATCCAAACAACATTCATATCATTTGGAATAACATCATATTTTTATTATCCTCACGTTAATCGAAAATTCACTATTTCTCATTTACTATTTTCAAATCCTCTATTTTTAAACTATTCTCTGCGACATCCAAACATACCCTTTCTGGTTGGCATTGATTCCAATACAACTGGTAAATGCTTACTAATTTACTGCGCAGCGGCTGCCAAATGCCCCCATATCTCCTCTCATTTTTACCCACCACCGCCCCTCGGTTCTCTCTCTAACTAACCACCAAAATTTACAAGGTTAAGAAGCAAAAGAAAAATGTGGTGTTATGTGGGGGAAGGCAACAAAAATCTTCATGGTCGCCATGGCAGTGCTGGTGGTAGCTGGTCTAATCCTGGCGTTTGCATTAATTATACACCGAGTACCCAAACACAGGCCCACACAAGATAGTGATGGTGCCACCTCTCCTACCAACTGCGACCAAGGGAACTTGAACAATGTTGCATGCAGCCCCGCATTGTTGCCGAATCCAGGTGATTCCGGTGTACCCGCTCTGCCTCTTCTCAACCCGCAACCTCCCCGGCTGCCCCAGGGCCAGTTCTTTCATCCAAACCCAATTTTCAGCAGCCAAGGTTTTTCTTTGGTCTATTGCTTTAGTAGCATTTTGTTAAGACTGGTACTTGTTTGTTTTCTCTTGGTAGAAAATCTTAAAATTAGATAGTAATAAATTATGAAGGATGATCATGTATAGCTCTGCTGTCTTGGGAGTATTTTCAGGAAAAAAAAAGTGTTAATTGAAATGAAATAAAAGAACTTGTGTAAGATTTAATGGTTTCTCTTTCTCCGCTAAAATTCACAAGCAAAAAAAGCTCACTGACTGAACCATGAACAAAACTGTTAGAATGAAAATTTTACTGCAAAACCCCTATAATATTTGTATTATATTTCAGGTCACTTTATAATTAACTTTTTACTCAAAATACTCAAATTAGATACCGAAAAAAGTTTCACTCTGAAACACAATTAATTAAAAACAACACAAACAAAAAGCTCTTCAACAAAGCAGCTTGAAACCCATGTACTCTCCATTAGTGATTTGTCTCCACACATCGAGTACACCAAACAAGGTGATTATTATAGTGCTAAGCGCCATTACCAAACTAACCGTAATGACAACCAGGGAAACCCGCCCGGATTTTGCTATCACCCTGTGCATTATCACTAATCCAATGATTGACGCTGCCGAGGATAGTAAAGCATACTTTACTGCTTCATCAATCCTGCTCATGCCTAACAGTATGTATTGTACCATTGACATGGATGCTGAGAAAAGAACCATGAGGGAGGATGTGGCTGCGGCTGCCTAAAAGTTGATGATGCAAAATATCAAACAAAATAAAGTTAGCTAAGTAGCTCATTAATCAATAAAGTAGCTCCATGATTATCATTAATTATAACAACAAAACAATGATCTTCAAATAGAATTAGGTTTAGTCAGCTAAAAGGATGCATAAGGCTATCTGCAAGGTTTAGTTTTCAGCCTTTTTTGCTGGTACCAAGAAGCTTTTTTTTTGAAATGAGAGAGTTTCAGGAAGGCTTGACACTGAGAAACCATGAAAAGCTATGTACCTGTGGTGGTAGTCCGATTTGAAGAAAAACCGGGTTTAAAATTAGGCCGCCTCCTATTCCAAACAACCCGCTCAATGCACCAGTTAATATAGCTGCCACTGGAAAGACATACCTAGGCAAGGATTCAAACTTGCCCTTGATTACACGGCCTGAATATGTAAAACAGTAAAAATATGTTAGCGTTTCTATGCTAGTTCATAGAAGAAAAATGAAAATTCTTCTAAAGAATCTGCAGCAGAACTTACCAGCTTGATTATTATTTAGTGCAATAAGGATTAATTTCCTCAAATGAGCTTGAAGTTTGTTTGGAAAATTAGTCAGTTAGCTTTGACTTCCAATTATTAAAAATCCAATCCTTTGATAAATTGAATATTGAAAATTAGATTGGTACAATTCTATACCTTTTTGGTACAATAGCCATCACTTGCATGTTCATGTCTTCTTTTCTTGTACAAAATGTATGAAGTGAACCCAATAGCAATAGGGATTTGGGAGATAGTTATCAACCAGAAGATGACTCCACATGGCTTTATATCAATCAGTCCCTGAAAGTTTCAAATTTAGCATTATGTTGTGAAAATTGATGTATAAAAAAAGAGAGCAAATTTCTTTATGTTCAGTAATTTGTGTTCTGTTTTCCTTCTATGAATCTTCTGTTATTGTACTTATAGGGAAAGGGACGGGAAGGGAAGGGAAGGGAAGGGAAGGCTAAAAGTCACTAAAGGGTTGATTGGTTCTTGTTATAAAAAGAAATATATAAAATATATATGCTAACTTCTTCTTAATACAGTGTTCTGGATAGCAAAGTCTATCTAGCCTTCTCAACATAAGACTATAAGCAACGATCTGTAAAATTGGTAGTGCAAAGAAAAGTTCTCCAAAATGTTATGATGGCTACCTAATTAAAGAACTGAAAACAAACAGCTCAGCATGCTGCTTTTGTCTTTTAGTGAAACTTTTTGCTAGTTAATTGAGAGCCGAAAACTACACGGCTCAGATTTGCTGCTTGCCATCATCTTTTGTATTTTTCTGAAATATATTTGTTTATTGCTGGTGTTACCTCTGGCGCAATGTATGCCCTCAATACATTAAAAAAGAAAAAGAAAAAGAAAATGCGCATCACTGAATTGCGTTTTAGCCAACATACAGCAAGACAAATTAATGTATATAGTCAACTAGTTCTAGATTAATTGCAGGATCATGTATTGTAGATAACTCTGAGTGACTAGGCCAGATAATGGTGATTTAATCACCTAATCTTGGAACCAAACTGACAAGTTTCTTTATTTTATTTCGGTATTTTGGATAATACATTAGGTTATTCAGTTCTTTTCCTTTCTTTATAATAACTCAATATTCATATTTTCCATCAGAAACCATTTACTTTTAAGAAAATTGCTGCAAGAGCACATAATAGTGACAAGGTGATTTATCAAACGGATAAAGCAAAATAATATATATGTTACTCCATTTTGCAAACCCTTCCAGAAAATATTATAAAAATCTAAAAGTAGAAAGATATTGCATCACAGAATTTTGTAAAATTATGCTTGTCAATATTGCTAAATTAACTTCAAAAACATGTGCTGATTATGGAAAACTGTTCTATCCTGTCAGACCAGCTAACATGTCCATGTTAGACATAAATTTACTATTATAACTTATCTGTCCCTGCTGTTAACATATTAAAAAATAACTATACCCTGATAAACCTATATCACGAAGATCCTACACCTTTAGTAGAAGAAAGCAAAACTTGAGTAAATAAAAAGAAAAAAAAAAAAAAGATTGCAAACCTTGCCATTCTTATCTCCAAGAATAATATGTAGCACAAAAAAACACATCCAAATCATGGCCAGTACCACCAGATCCTTCCATGGGATCAAATCTGGAGAACCATTTCCCTTTATCTCTCTCTGGTCCAGTAAAAGTGGAACCTCAGCCCCACTAGTTTCTCTCTCTTCTACTTGAGCCCTAGTTCTCCCCTCTTCTGATTCAGCTCTCCAGATCTTGCACCCAGATTGCACAGTCTTAGCAGTGCTCATTGCAAGAACAACAGCAAATAGTGCAGTAATGAGCCACTCAGGAAACATGACATTGCACAGTACCCCTATGCTTACACCTAGAAGCATGCATGGTTGTGAAAGAAGGGTGATTTCATAATTTACCAGCGATTTATCCAAGAAACAGAGAGCATATATTACGTTACAAAGAGCACCAGCCGAGACAATGAAAGAGTTGAAAGCTGTGGCTGATTTGAGACTGAGTCCTGCGACTACAGTTAGAATTGGTAGAAAGAGGGATCCACCACCGACCCCACAGGCAGTGGAAACAGCAGCAGCGATGAAACAGAGGATCCATGCTATGACAGTGTTGAGATTTGGGTTGGTGTTCTGTGAGGATAGCTGATAGTTTCTCCATTGAAAAAAATGGTGTAAGATGTTTCTTGGGCCATGATGAGAGGTTGGTTCCATCCATGGTAGTGAAGAGGAGAATGAGAAGATAGTCAGATGGGTTAGAGAGAAAAAGAGGAATTGCAAAAGAAAAGTCATGGAGGATTTCATTGGGATGGACAAGAATTAGAGTGTACAAAAATGAAATATTCATTAGTTTGGAAGATTTAAGTGAAAGGTAGATGGCAATTGTGCAACCAATGTACATTTTATAGTTATATAATATATAATTAATGTCATGGACCCATCGGGATGGGGGCATCCATGGACTTTGATTATAGGATCTTCTCTAACCATTGCTAATTAAACTTCATTGGTCACTCAGAGGTGTTTTTATTTCTAGACAAAATATCAAACAACTCATTTGCCTATTTCAGTTTCTCAAGGGTATGACAAATTAATCTCTGACTTTAAATGTTTGATAATTCTAGTAAACTTCTATTAGAAAATGGTCCCATTTTTGGCTCTATCCAAATGTGATCAGCACCGTACAATTTCTGAAAACTACCCCTTAAAACCAAAGAGATGAAATGAACGTAAATATATACAGTACTTTGCAACAAGAAGCTTTTTAATATTAGATTGATAAATTAGGTTCAAACGCATACATTAAGAAGGTTTTAAATAAAAGCTTTCAAACTTAACTCGTCTCATTCTAGCAAACTGTTAAGTGGAGTGGCTATGTTTTTGCTTTGAAATGCATGTGCTCAGTAAAAAGTAAAAAAACTGACAAACTGGCAAACCTCTTGTTGGGCTAAATTTCATGATTCATTCATAAATGATCACCTATTAAAACCTACTTGCTAATGAAGCCCAGTAGTATATCTCAGCCCCACAGAAAATGGTATGATGCGTCGTAAAAGCCCAGTACTATTTCTCTGGTTTGACAATTTTTTTTATTTTTTTCCTATTTATTATACGCTTCTATTATAATTCGGTTCTACAACACTCTTAATTTTATGGGTTATAATGCTACATTCTGTTCTGCTATGTTGTGCTATTTTTGACCTGATTCAACTCTCTAAAATGAATCAAAGGCCAATAAGCATAAATGACATCTTCATCACATAAAAGTTAGTATGACCATCTTCATTGTTGTAGCATCAACAGAAATGTTTTTGTGAAAAATTAAATATTTAATTATTTCATGTCAATGAACTTGAAATTGGAAGAATAAAAATATTATGGATTAATTTGAAAAATGATCAAATTGCAGATGTAACAACTAAATCTAATTTTAATAATTATAGAGATGGACATAGTCTAATACTTATTTTCTTAATAGTAAAAAATATATATATTTTTTCCTCTCGTCGATTTGCACTCATCACACGGAAAACACAAATGTGGCTTAGCGTGGCCAATGATATTTGCTTTCGAAGAGAATCACAAATCCCTGGACTCCCTTCTGCCAGCTTGTCAAGTGTTGGTCGGATACATCTCCTAGCCGTACGACTAAAAATATATTCAATGGTTCATTAATGCAAACTTGTTTATTAGACAATCAATAATGGCTATCCATTCGCTCCCATTTATCAAACCATAAGATTTGCCTTGTTTAGCATAAATGCTGTTGAGTTTTCTCTGGAGTCTCTGCGATTTTTTTTGTTGTGAACCGTCCGATCGCTCATCAACGGTTCTGATTTAATAATATAAAGATCTCTCTACATCAAAATTTATATTTATAGTTAAATCAAAACTGTTGATAAACAATCAGATGGTTCACAACAAAAGAACCGCATAAATCTAGAGAGAAAGCTCTCTAGAGATGTACTTCCGAAAAAAGAGGGAATAAAGTTTGTATTGAGAGATTTAAATTTTCAGAGAGGAAAAAATGAATTTACTCTGACAACTTTACTTAATATAATTATTTTAAATAAAACTGATCAAATAAACAGTTTTGATTTAATCTTTTTAACATTTAGTGGGATCATAAGAGCACACCCCCGAAAAAAAATACTAAACTTGGCGCTGCAATTATGAGCATCATCATTAATCCATTTTGCCATGTTATAATCATAATGATTAATGAAGTGTTGTTGTCATTATATGAAAAACACACACACACACACACACGCTTGACAACAACAGTTATATACAAATTACAGACATGGTATATTAGGAAATTTCTACACATTATGTTTATTCACATATTCTTCCTACATCAAATCCCCAAATTCAACGGGCCTCGTTTCCACAATCTCTCGTCTCTTCTTTTTTCCTTAATTTTTTTTATCATCTATATACGTATACAAACAAACCGGGGCCAAATACACTCAAACATGGGAAATCAAAGAATTTGTCTACTCACACAAACACCAAAGAAGCATTCAACAATACAAGCTTCATTTTTCTCCAAAGCTATAGTTATCTGCCACTCGCAACATAAGAAAAGAAATATCAATGCAAGGTTATAGATAGGAAACTATAAAAGATTTACAATGTGTACTCACAGGAAGTTACACGATGACAGGGGTAAAAAGTACCAATAAAAAGGAACCATCAGATTTGCCCAGAAAAACAAGAGCAAATACAAGCACAGACCTTCACAACTACGAAACTGACAATAAACAAGTGCCAATGTAGTTGTGACACAATTGATAAGCTGGCCAATGCAAACCCAATCCCAATGTATAGGACCCCAGCAATGTAAGCTGCTGTACCAAAAAAAAGACCCCCTTTTAACTAAAAAAACAATGAGTTTTAAAATTACTGTTTACCTTTCTAGAAAAAAAATTCTTATAGCAAGTCAGGGACTAGTAGGTCACGGGCTTCAGCAACACCATTATTTACAAGCTGAAGCCGGGCCTCTGACATGGTGTCCCCACCATTACTACTTACAGCAACAGTCTGGGGCCCACTATTTCTGTTATGTACAATGTTGCCCCCATTTTCAGAGTAGTTGCAATCAAAGGAACTGCAACTGCTACGGCGTGAAAGTCGACCTCCGCTTTCCTCTGACATTGCGGACTTCTGTCTGACAAGCGGACCATGTGTGTTTGCTCTAAATAACAAAAATATTAGAAGGAAAGTTGTAAGAAAGTGAACTTCTGACAAAAGAGTATTTTTGGCGATTACAGGTCATAATATAACCTACCTTGATTACAGGTCATAATATAACCTACCTCGAGTGGTGATAACGAATCATTTGAAGAGAGTCAAAGACAGGTATAAGGTCTCTTGACCGGGCCTCAATGGTTCTGGTCGGGATCCGCTCTATCTCTATTTCCCCTCCATCAGAGCCTTCCAATTCTTTCTCTGACATCACTTGAAATGATATCTGCCAATACTCTAACCACGGTAAGATACTGTTCACCTCAATTCGTCCAATATTGATTAAGAAAGACTGTTCAATGTGCCTATTTTACATAATAAAACTATTTTCAGGTAATATTTATTTGGTTGAGAGCAAGGCTAAAGATGCGTTATATTTATTTCAATAATGGCTCCGAATTTCTTCAGAAAAATAATTGATTAGAGCTTGAACAAAATATTTAACAAAAAGAGCATTTAAATAAAATCTAAAGAAACCTAACAAAACAATTAACTATATAGAGGCATGAGTATCAAGCCTCATGCTCTCAACCAGTTTTTGCACTCACCGACAAAAAGTGTCAGCCTCATGAGTTTCTCAATGTACGCTCCATGCATGTTTAATTTTAAGTGTCTTTAGAGTTTATGAGTGTCTATAAGCGTGTGAAAGAGAGAGAATGAGTAAGAGAGAGAGAAAGGTACCCCAGATCTAGTCCAAAGAGGAGCCTCAACTATAAGAGTCTGAAGCTCAACCTCAGAAATGTGGTACAAGTTGCGGGACTCCTCATTACCAAACTTCCCTGAACCATTGCTCTTGAGTGACCCATTATACATGTTATTCCCATTCCCTCCCTTCTCTTGTTCCCCATATATGTCGAATATCTCACCATGGTCCTGCCGGTTCTTCTTGTGACACACATCCCACTTCTGCAACGCCTCTACAATAAACCGGTTCTCAGACCCAATTTCATTATACTCAGCATTGCGGCGTAGAAAATATTGAATTATACTCCCTGATGGAGAGAATACAAGAAGATAGTCCTTTGCTGTAGAAGAAGTTGTGTTCTTGTAAAATGCTGAGGCAACAGCGCCCGAGATCGAGTTTGCCAGCCCACCAGTTGCAAGTGAAACTGCACCCTTCAACCCATTTAAGCCATTCGATCCATTTCGGATTCGACTGACGACAGAGAGGATGGTAGGTGGGCCAGGAGAGGAGAGGGACTTCCGATGGAGACTAGGAGAGGCAGCCACATGTGGCCCACGGAATGGTGAGGCAGTGGCAATGTTGTCAATAATGAGGCTATTGTTGTCTGATTGGTTGGGATCATTTAGATAAGAGGTTGAGCAGTAAGGGGAGATGGCAAATAAATGCGATGTACCACGGGAGCTGCTTATCATTATCCACTCGCTGTCATCACTAAAACTTATATCTTTTATCACCTGAAAAGAGTCATTTAATACAGTATAAGTTACAAACCACAAGTCAAAAAGAAAACAACAACGGTGTACTCGCTATAGATTCTGTATTTGAATCCTTGAAAACCAGCCTAAACAGACTGTGTCCTTGAAAAGAACACCCAGATATCATGTGAACATACATTTAAGTAATTGAACTTAAAAAAATCCTTGTATAGCCAAAACAAAAGCAAGCTGATATAACGAAGAAGTTGACATTTTCATAATCAAGCCCTTAAGGTTCTCCACAAGAAATTTGGTCATTTCCAATTTACGAAATACTTGTAACCATCTGATGTAATTGTAAATAACCACATAAAATAGACTGGACAGAAACATCAAAATATTCCAAGTTACAATCAAATAACCTATTATATTTTTGTAGTTTGAGAGGCATAATTTATAAGAATGCAATGTGCAATATAACTTACGGCATTAGTGATGCCACGCTGAAGCTTATAGAGATGAAAGTAGGTCCCAGCAGCATCAGATTCTGAGTTAGGAGCAGGTGGTATTATTCGAAACACATTAATGTTTCGGCCATGGATCGAAGCAGTCACCAGAAGGGTTCCACTTGGATCGAAGCATAATGCTGAAATTGGGCTTGTGTGGGCCTGAAACTGCACTATGATTTGCTTGGACACTATGTCTCTCACTATCACCTGCACATATATAGTTCCTATTATATTGAAAAATTATGATACTCTGATAAGGTTCATAAGTTTTTCCGCTAAAATATTGATTTCATAAGTCTAGGTTGCCCCTGAATATTGAAAAAGGGTTTTGGATTATGTCCCAAAAGTTGTTGGTGCTTGTATCTAATCAAGTCTGCAGCCACTAAAAGTCCACGATGCATCTTTTTCAAGCAAATGTCACATCTAAATTTCACGCTTGCCTATAATCATCAATATTTCTAGTGCTTCTTTTTAAGTCAGAAGAATAATTATTAAAAAGAGATTATATATCACATACCGTTCCAATATCATCATCATCTGCAAGAATCCCAATGTTATGACTGTTAGCTCTTGGCAAGGTATTCCCATTCATACCGTTTGAAACTTTACCATTTCTAGGCAAATACTCTGACAGTTTCTTATACCCCATATCACCAAGTATCACAATCCCAGCAGCCAGTTGTCGACTCGACTCTTTTGCGTAGTGTGCCACCAGACTCCCGTTAGGCACTGAACCTGAACCTGTAACACTACTGAAACCAGTCCCGTTGTTTGGAGGGTTAAGAATCTGAGGGCTGACCCGACCTGCATCAGAAAGGATAACACGGCTACTAGAGTATGCTAGCCATCTTGGGCCCACTGCAAGTGGGCCATACCCAATCCACCAGGGCCAGGTACTGTGGAGGAGATGGGGAATGTAAGGATGGTGTATTCTCTCTCTAGGGTTGCAGCATTAAAGCAGTGTATCTAAAAATGAAAAAAATATATATGAATATAACTGTGATAAATGGTGAGCTTTCAAGATTGCATCAAAATTCATCTCCAAAGGTTCAAATGACTACTAGAATTTCTTACATGTACAAACAACGATTTGAATCTTGGACAAGCAAACTTTTGTGTATGCTTAAATGCATCTTAATTCTTGCCATAAATTAAAAACTTTAGTGGTTATAGACTAACAAAGCTGTAGTAGTAGTATTTTAAAAGGCCTGAACACAATATTTGATCTAGATTACCTGTGTAGCCTGAGAAACGGCAACCACACGAGGACTAGATCGGACCGAGTACACAGCCGATCTGAACTTCAACTCATGCACATAGTCCTGCAATTTGAAAGAATAGAACCGCACAAAAGTGGGAAACAAACCATCTTCACTTGCAGAATCTTGACTCGTATCATAAACTCCATCGAAAGTTCCAACCGAAGATGTACCGTCACATGCAACTATTAATAGAGGCCGAGCATCAGCGAACAGGTCTATGGTTTCATTTGATGGATTTGGGTTAGGGTTCTTCTGGATTTGGAGGAAGGAGACAGGACCATCATGACGGGATGCCAGCTGGCGCACTTCACCAGACTGCTCCACATCCCATACCTGAAAACCAGACTGGTATGCCAACAGGAGAACTTGACGGTGAGAGTTTGGGTCACGCTCTAATTTGTCGAATCCAGCCCAATGCACCTGAAAAGAAAATATTTTAAATAAAAAAATGTTGAATAGAACAGAATGTGCAGCCTCCCAGCCCACTACAGAATTTGCAAACACTGTAATGGAAGGAGCACATTCAATATAGACAAACTAGCTTCTTTGTTTTCTTTTATTTAACAGAGATCCTAAAACACAATATTCCCCGTCCCCAGTAGCATCACAAGACTTCTAAAATATTGTGGGATTTTGGGACTATTTTATAAAATTATCAGATTTACTGTCAAATACATACGAAAGTTAAATAAGGTATTGTCAAGTGAGGTTTGATCTCTGCCCAAATGCCCCCAATCATTATAACAACATTACCTTTAAATAATAATTTGGAAAGCATAAACCTTTACAATCGGGAATTTGGCTTGCATACATCAGCACCATGTTGAACTTAAATAAATAAAAACTACATAAAGAAAACAAAGATAAGGGTAACCCACAAATGCCACAGCTCTTTTCAATTACTCCATATAACTAATAATGAGCTAACTCATCTAATCCAAACAACCCAAAAAGTTACAAAAATTAAATTAGAAAAACAAACTACGAGTCATTATTAAATTGAAAACATCAGAAACTACCTGATCACGAATTGAATCATCCGCTGCATTAGCAATTGATGAAACGATCGAAGCACCAGCTGAGCGAATTGTTGAAGCGGCCGTAGATGCCCCAGAGGAAACAAACCTCATATAATTCGAGAGAGAACGGGCCGAGAACAGCCCTCTATTACCACCATTTCTCCCTCTCGCCTCATTGTTTCTCATCCCAATTTCAAATTAGGAGGAAAGAGAATCAATTGCACGAAATCACAATAATCTCAAACTTTGACGCTCCAACAAGAGCGCGACCTTTATTCAAATAATCCACCGAAAGCAGCGACGATTAATCCCAAAAAGGGGCTTCCTTAAAAAAGGCCTTAGCTTTATCCAGACAATCTTGGCTTCTTCTCTAATTAGACATGGCTACTTCGAACAACTAGTGAAATTTCCACACAATCCAGAAACCACGACTAGAAAACTAAGCTGGTTTAAGCGCCGATTAACCGAGGAAACAACGCCTGCATCAACTGCCGAAGTATGGTTAAAAAAATATATCTCCTTCTCCTAAAACTAAAATCGAAATTTTCTCGATTTGGCAGGATGATTAAGAAATAGTTTGTCTGAAAAAGGACTCTCTAGGTTGGATAAAAGGGAAGAACTCTCTGGTCCAACTCTAAAAATAAACTAAATAGGTAGGTGGATTGGGGGTCAAGTTGCTTTTTGGTATAATTTTTCTTTTTTTTTCCTATTGATGTTTTGCTTTCTTTCGTAGTTTTACTTGATCTTGTTTGCGAAGTAATGAAAGAGAGACGAGGGGAGATCATCGAAGGGGAAAGAAGCTTTGAGTGGACAGAGTCTACGATTGATGTTGAATCACTGTTAAGTGGGGCAGCATTTCGTGGGATCCACATGTCCTTGACCGTATATCAGTATACAGGGAGCATTTGAACTATTAATGGACGTGAAGAGGAAAATAAAACTTGAAGGTAATTTATAGAACGGACCCGGATTTGTGTTATACCGCTTACGAATTGACAGTGAGTCAATGGGGATCCATTTGCAGTGAGATTCGGTGTACTAAACCGGGTCCGTGTAAGGAGTGAAGATGGAGGGGGTGTTGCCGTTTACGTCTGAGTCTCTATCTCACTCCGTGTTGTCATCTTGACATCTAATTGTGTTCGAGATTTTCCTTCTGTGGCCATTTCTTTCTTTGTGATCTTGTTTTGGATTTTTCTCAGTTTTTGTTTTATTTTATTTTCTCGTTGAACAATAAAGTGTTCTTTTTTTTAATCCATGAAGATGAGCACCAGCTTGTGAAGCTGCTATTAAACTTTTTTTTTTTTTTTTTTTTGGTTTACTAGTTTTGTAGTTTGTGAGGCTACTCTTTGTATATATCAGAGTGCTAAAAATTTAACAAATTTAAAAGAGGGACCCGCTACACTAATAGTTGCACGGAGCGTTGGCCTAGCAAGAGCTTGTGTTGTTGTTTATTTTTTTTTAAAAATAGAGCTTATATTAATTTTAAAAAATATATATTTTTCATATATTGTCTGCACCGTTTCGGAGATTTATTATTATTTGTACTAAATTTATGAAAAATTATGGTTCATTATTTATGATATGAATCGCAAAAATTCATTTACTTTTAATTATCAGCAATTATCACTTTCTGTTTACAAATATCCCATTTCCCAGATTTAAGTAATTAAGATGGGATGCCACCTTCGTCTACAGAAACGTACATTCACCGTATTCATATTTCATGAGCATAAATTAATAAATATAATTGGTGTTTCAGTTAGGTCTCTTGTTTGGCGACCTAATTAAGATACGAAATATGTTGAAGAAATTTATCATTGGACATGCTATTTTGGTATTCAATGATGAGGATACCGCTTTCATGATGCTACATTGCAAAAGCTGCTATTCGTTCGAATTTTCATCACATTGAGCACGTGCAAGATGTGCTTGGATATAAAATTTGGCACCCTGTTTTTTTTTTAACTGTTCTTATTGTTATTTTTTTTAATTTGCTTATGGGCGAAATATTACATGAAGGAATTTAGTGATAATATGTTTTTTTACCTCGTTCTTAAAAGAGAAACAGTTAAATTCTTGTTAAAGAGAAATTTTTACGGAAAAAAAATTCAAATTCAGTAATTTTTTGCAGACATATGTGAAACGTCAAAGAAATGTAAATACGAAGTAACATACATTGCACGCAAGTTGTTGTATTATGATTTATGCAAAAATAATTTGCTCCCAATATCTACCTAAAAATTAATGCACAATTACTCTCACCAGCCCTCTTTTTTTAAAAAAATAAAAAAAAAAAATAAAATTAGCATTTCCATTCTAGTATTTGAAAAATAATTTATCGGTTTTGCATTACGAAAAGTCGGGAATTCGCTATTTAACTAGTACTCCCTAGTAATTAATTATTGAAGATTTAAAAATAGTCTTGTAAATAAACTGAGATGTAATTTAATCAAGTACATAAAATTGGACAAAATTATAAGTGCATGTTGAAATAAGTCCAAGTCTACTCTTAATTTTCAAAATCATTACTAATTATATAATTTTTATTTTGAAAGTTTATCTAAATATAAAATACTAATTTTTTTAGGCTTGAATGTCTAACACGAAAATAATATATTTTTTTGTTATTAATTTTGTCTGTGCAGGTACCTGTCCAACATCTAAATCTATTATTGCGTGTGGACGATGCGGATGGGGTTGTGTTTTTGTGTGGTTGCCTTTATGATGGAAAGGAACCCTTTATTTCAGTGGCGGAATTTAATTCAAATATATAAAGGGCTAAAAAAAATGTTTTGGATACTATATTTTAAATTTTGAGGAGGTTAAAATAGAAAAATTACAATACTTATACTATAAAATATTGTAAAATTTTGAGGGGACCGTAGCTCCGTCTCCATTAAGCTCTCCTCTGCTTTTGTCATATACGAAGGAAACTAAAACTGAAGATGCAAGAGCTACGAAATCATTAAGTTAAATATAACATGTGAACGTGGCTCCTTTAGGCTTCTGGCATGTGGGATCATAAATTCATCGAGTCGTATGGTCCATACATGATTCTTAATTAGTACCAATGGTTCAACAGAGTTGTGTCATAGTGTGCACATTATGTTTGAATGGCACGAGAAAAATGAATAGTAGTTGTTTTCATAATAGAAATAATAACGACGTAATCAAACACAAATTCATTGTTACGAGACAGTAATAATAGATGCTATACTGTTATTCTGAAGGAGAGATGAAATAATTATTTTTCTTTTTAACTCTTTATTACTATTTCAAATAAATAATTCAAATAACATTTTTCTACCATTTAAAATAGTATCACATTTTTATTATCCTCACACTAATAAAAAAATCATTATTTTTTTACTATTCTCATTTACTATTCTCAAATTATGGCTTTGTTTGGTACACCACGGAATAGTAAAAAGTAGGAATAAAATTGCTATTCCGACGAATTAATTTGTCAAATGAATTTTAAACTAAGTAGAAGAGTACGAAAGAGTGCTAATCCGGTATACAAGCTATAAGTGGTATACCGGATTAGCTCTCGTCGGAATAGCGATTATTATTTGATTATGTTGTATTATATTATTATATTATGATTATGATTTATTATTATATTAATTTATTATTATTATTATTATATTATTTAGTATTATTATTATTATATTATTATCACTGTTAGTATTATTGTATTATTATTATTATTATTATTATTATTATTATTATAATAATTATGATTTTAGTATTATATTATTATATTATAATTATAAATATGATTATATTATTATATTATTATAATTATGACTATGACTATGATTATTATTATCATGATTATGATTATGATATTATTTTATTACTATTTGATTATGTTGTATTATATTATTATGTTATGATTATATTATTATTAAAATTATGATTATTTACTATGATTATGATTATGATTATGGATTATGATTATTATTTTTTATTATATTATCATTATCATTATTATTATTTTACTATTATTATTATCATCATCGTCATTGTTAGCATCATAATTATCCATATTTTTACTATTCTGATTAACAATTGTCAAACGATATTTTCGCTCTTCCGAATAGTCAAAAATATCACTTTTCTACTACTCTTCCAAAAAATACTATTCTATTACTTTTCCAAAATAATCACTCTTCCAAAACTATTTTTTAATTTACCAAATAAATCCAATTTCTCTTTTCTTATTCTATTCTTTGTACGATTCAAACATCTTAACGGGAACATGGACCACATGTACACTTGCGGTGATGGGTGATGTGTGATGTGATCATGTGTAAAGAAACCCAAAGAGGCCGAAAAAGGCCATGCAATTGGGCCGTACGGATTCCATGCTTCATTGCACTAATATTTTAAGCAACTTTATTATTATTTTATATTAGTTATGACTTATGAGCGATTGTTTAGCAGTTGTATCCGACAACCTTTTGTCATCTTTGTTTGCTAATTGCGAAGTGCCATCTTATCATGGTAACAAATAAATAATTTGGAAAATATTCGGTCACGTGAAAGATTCACAATTCAGTATAATCCGCGTGTAATTTGAAAATAATATATTTCATATAATATAAATAATATATATATATGAGAATGTTAAATTTTTTAAAAAAAATATAAAAATAAATAGTATCAATTTAAAATTTATAAATGTGTTTTATTGTTGAAATGAGTAAAACTAAACTAACAAACATGAGCCAGCGTTTATCTCCGTTGGTCAATGACAAAAATGAGCCACAAAGCTTTGAGGTTTGTTTTATTAATAACTAAACCAACAAAAACTGGCATGGAACGACTCTCAGTTCCAAATTATTAGAAACCCAGCATTTATCGCCCTTTTTAGGAGGATATATTTGATCTATTTCTCAACACACTAACAAATATATATGGTTAACAAATTAAAAAAGATAGTAATACTATATAAGTCGTCAAAAGCCTTTGTTTTATAATAACACAAAGCGTCTTGCTCCAGTAATTATAAGTGAGAAAAAAGATACATTTCAAAGTACGAAACAAAAAGATGAACAAGTTTTCCATTATCCTTATTTCTGTCCTTCTCATAGCTACATCAGGTATACTAATTATTCATTTATACATTATAAAATTTTGATATCTTGATGTTCCATTTGTTGTCATTAAAATATCATAATATTTCTACATTCATATGTTGACAATAACTTTCTTATGGTTTTGGCAATATTTTCAAAATTTTGATTTGATATAATATCTTATTACTCCATCTTCCTAATGGTGTATAGATGAGACTATGATTCCAAAAGTCGAAGCGGCACAAAGGTGTACAGTAATTTTGAGCCCGAGCGGATGTAATTTATCAACTTGCAGAAGACAATGCTATGAAAGTCATGGACAACAAAATGGATTTGGCAGTTGCATTGAAGGAAAGCCACAAGTTTATGCTTGTATTTGCAGCTATGATTGTGGTCGTTGATTATCCATTGCTAATATTTTTATTATTTTGATGTTGTCAAAGTCAATAAAATATTTGAAGTATATGTTTTCACCTTAATTTGTAATTAAACAATTGGAACTGAATAAAGTAAAAATTAAAATTCAATTCAATCTTTTTGTCAATGTTGCGTACCAATTGGTTATGAAATTATGATCATATGATTTCTATGAATATTTTACGAAGTGAGAAATTTCATAAAATAATAATATGGCGTAATCAGCCTTGTGGCTTGTTGGCTTCAAGGGAGCCCTGTATATATAAAGGCGCAGTGTAAGCTTTGAGAGTCCTAAATTCTCATTACTGATTATATACATATATTTCTAATTTATCCAAATACGGCTAAGTACTTGACGAATAGTATCAACAATATATATTTTTTTGTCTTGTTTTATGTCATATACTAAGACAATTTTAAAAAAAGAAGAAGCATGTGGCATATTACGAGAGGAAGCCGAAGGTACAGAAAAGGTGGAGGAGGTGAAATTGCAGAGGTTGATAGTCCAAGAAAATCAAGAAAAACTTTTGCGCTTTGTAGAAATAGTGAATCAGATGCAGTTATATGGGAGTCAGTATCTCTAAAATATTTTATTATAGAGTAATTGTCAAAAATTATTATAGTCGTAGGATTTTAAAAATGAACTATCTAAAGTCAATCTCCATCTTTAGATTCACGAAATTCATTTAAATCTAATTACTTTATCCAATAAATATTTTAGAAAATGTGAATTCATCATATGGAGAAGACATTTCTAATCGTAAGGTAGATGAGAAAATTATAACCCCACTTAGGGTCTGTTTGTCAGGATGGGAATTGAGTAGGGGTGTGAATCTATCGCATCATCATCATTTTATTATTTTTTTTAATAATCATTTAAATATAGGTCAATTTTTTTTTGATTTATATCCGATCCAATCGGATCACGGGTCAATTCAATTTGACCCGTGTAAAATAATTAAATATTTATTAATTATTTTTATATAATTTTAAATATTAAACATTAGTTAATTTTAGTTAATCTTAATTAATATATAATTAATGATATTTAAGCCTTAGTTAGCACTAAATCATAAAATTACTTCAAAAAGCACAATTAATCGGGTCGGGTTGACCCAAAAATATTCAGATCTATATCTGATTTATTTATTTTCGTGTCATATCAGATTAGATCGAGTTCGGATCAGATCAGATCAAATTAACTCATTGGATCGGGTCAACAATTGAACCCCTAGAATTGAGTGAGTTTTTTCATTTGTGGGTTTTGTTTTTCTAATATGTGTTCGGCATATCATTTACCCATCTGGGAATGCACTCGGGTTATATCCGTAGCCCTTTGAATTGAAAAATTGGTTCGAATGGTTCGGGAATCATTGATTTTTCATCGAAATTCATAATAATTATTAAAAATACGAATCTAAGACCTCGGAGTCTGTTAAAAGTATAAATTCTGATGTAAAATCAATGATTCTCGAACCTTTCGAACCAATTTTTCGGTTCGAAAGACTGTGGATATACCCCCTTCCCTCCGGGAATGGGTTTTCCAACTCAAATCTATCTAATTGAAATTGATTAGTTATTACTAACACTACAATATATATTCAATTATTAGTCATTACTAACACTACAATATATATATATATATTCTGTTACTATGTGTTGCGCACGACTGTGGAATTTAGGGACAATTGCCGAATGGACAAATCATTGTCATGGAGGAATTAATACTTTGAACGTGACGGCAGTCTATAAGGCTGGATGCAAGATTTTGAATCAGATTGTAATAATTTTTTAAATTAAAATTAATTAATTAATTATTAATTAAAAAAAAATAATAATAATTTGACATATATTTTTATGTAATAAAAATTATTAAAATAATATCTTTTATATATTAAAAATAATAAAAATAAAACTCAAAATAATATATAATCATGTCAATTACAAAAACTTTTCTCTACAGAACATAAAATTTTAAAATATTTGTATTATTACTTTATTATTTATAATATTAAATATTTGTTCTCAATAAAAAATCAGATAATTTAAGGGTGCCAAAAAATAAATCTAAAGAGAGTAAGATCAATAAAATATTAATCTAAAAACATTACTAGAAGAATTCAGTTGACCCCGACCGTTACTACATCCGGCTCTAGCAATCTAGATCTGTCACACTAAGGGATACGTACAGTTACCATTGAAAGGTAAAAAACAAGTTCTCATTCTTTTCTGTAGAAAAAAAGTAACAGATTAAAAGAAGCTGTATGCCTAGCAAAGCTCGTGATATTTTTCAAGACTTGAAGCGCAAATAATTTATAAATTAGAAAATTATCACTTCAAACTCATTAAATTCAGTAAATTAACACAATTATACATTTCATCTTCATATTTAATTAAAATGAAAATACAATAAATTTAGATATTAACTAAAATATCCTCTATCATACTTCTTCATTAACTAAGTTTAGCTATTAACTAAAAGTATAGAGATGCAGAGGTTAAGGGAATGTCAGATCTGGATTGGCAGATGGAGCAACTAAAGAGATGCGAGCTGTTAAAGGAATCAGAGGTGAAAGCTCTCTGCATGAATACCATGGAGATCATCATCCAAGAGAGTAACATACAGTGAGTAGACGCACCAGTAACTCTAGTTATCTAGTCTTGCTCCTTGTGGATTTTTGCCTTTTTGCATATTTTTTTTCTACTCTAGTTTATTTTTTTCTCCAACTTGCTTGTTCTCATAAAAAATATTCATAGCAATTCAAGTAATGATAAGCTTCTGGATGGGCCAGTAGCAATCCAACTGGGGTATTTTTTTTTGGTGATGATTTGGGGTTGGTTAAAATTTTAAAGCTAAGGGGTATATTTTCTATTAGTAAAGCAATTGAAAATTCTAATTTGGTGCATACTTTTCATACTGGCATGATGTTTTACCTGTCTTACCAGTCAGTCTACTCTATCATACTTCTTCATCAGTTCAACTTTGAATGCCCCAAAAAGCTTAAAAAATCTGATCAAATTTGAGCACTGTATCATTGTGACCAATATTGAGTAACGTTTAATTCTCTGTACAGGTAAAATCTGCAAAGTTAGGCAAATAAAACCAAGGTTGCCTTATTTTCGCATATTTCAGTTTCACCATACATTACTCACTAGTGGAACAGTAGAAGTGGAGATGAATAATTGTTGTACATCCATATTTTTATCTTCAGAGAGACGAGTGTAGAACAGTGGTAGTGAATAAGTGTTAATAATATGGTTTGGAATGAAAGAGGGAGGGTATTTTAGTCAATATTTCAATTTATTATATTTTTAGTCAATGTTTCAATTTATTATAATACCATCAGTATGCAGTGGTATTCTAAGTCGTCATGAAAATACAAGAAGATGAAGATATCGACCGATACTGACATAGGTAGAAGCAATAAAAAAAGATTTGAAGGAATGAAATATATCCAAAGAGCTTGTTTTGAATATGAGTGCTTGAAAAATGATGATTTATGTACCTGAATTATGATTTAGGAGTTAGAGTTTAGTAGTAGAGTTATAAACTTCAGATTCTTAGATTTTTAGAATTTTAAGTTTTAAAATTTAGGATTTAGAAATATGTTTTATAATAGAGGTTTATTATACTATTATTATTAGTAGTATATTTCAGCATCATTATCATCATTATTATTATCATATTGTCATCACTATTATCATTATCATTTATATTTATTTATTTTATTTATATTTGTTGATTATTATTATTATTTTTTCTCTTCATCCTCATTATTATCATTGATATTTGAGATCTTTGATCTTATGCTTTCTGATTGGATTTCATTTCTAGCCTACCCCAATTTATTTGGAATTAAAAGCTTTGTTGTTGTTGTTGTAAATATATAGATGAAATGTATAGTTGTGGTAATTTACTAAATTTAATGAGTTTGAGGTGACAATTTCTCAATTTCAAATTTTGGGTGGTAATTTTCTAAAAAAGTTTTTAAGTGACAATTTGTTTTATCAAATATATATATGTTGATAAGATTTATCATTCTTTAGCAAAAGATAGAGTTCAAACCTCTATCTTTTGAAAAAAAAAATTAATCAAAACAGTAAAAAGGTACATTTAAAAAGTTCAAATTGCCCCAAAAGATTGAGGACTTGAAAAACAACATAAAAGAAATTAAAGTTGAAGATAAATATTAAGCAATAAACTCCTTTGAGGTACTATAGTTCTGAAGAGATTTATTATAGTAGATCATATATTCTTTTAGGGTTTGTTTGACACTCCTTGAAATAGCAAAAAGTAGGAATATAATTACTATTCCGACGAATTAATTTGCTAAACGAATTTTAGACTAAGTAGAAGAGTGCTAATCTGGTATACCAACTTATAGGTGGAATACCGAATTAGCTCTCGTGGAAATAGCGATTATTGTTTAATTATATTGCACTATATTATTATATTATGATTATGATTTATTATTATTATATTATATTATATTATATTATAATTAATTATTTATCAATATTATAATTTATTATTATTATCATTATATTATTATTACTATTATATTAACATCACTATTAGTATTATTATATTATTTATTATTATTATATTCTAATAAATATAATTTTAATATTATATTATTATATTATGAATATAAATATGATTATTTTATTATTATAATCATAATTATTTATTACTATATTATTATTATATTATATTATGATTATGATTAAATTATTATAATTACGATCATTTTTATTATTATTATATTATTATTTAATTTTAATTATGATTATATTATTATTATATTATGATGATTATGATTATGATTATTACTTATTATTATTTTATTATGTTATATTTTATTATTATATTATGATTATAGTTATGATTATATTATTATGATTATAACTATATTAATTATTATCATGATTATTATTATTATTTAATTATATTTTATTATATTATTATATTATGATTATATTATTAAAGTTATTATTATATTATTATTATAATATTATAATTATAATTATTATTATTATATTATATTTAACATTACTATTATTATTATTTATATTATTTATTATTATTATATTACTATATTATGATTATGTTTATATTTTTTTATATTACTATGATTAAAACTATGAATATTATTATTTATTATGATTATGTATATTATTTTATTATTATTATTATTACTATTATGATTATTATTTTTATTATCAATATCATTATTAGTATCATAATTATTCATATTTTAATAATTCTGATTAACAACTGCCAAATGATATTTTCACTCTTCTGAATAGTCAAAAATATCACTCTTCCAAAAAGACATTATTCTATTACTCTTTCAAAATTACTACTCTACCTAAGTTATTCCTTGATTTGCCAAACGGACCCTTAGAGTCTCCATGAAAATCTTGTTGTAGCGTTCTCTCCAAAGGATAAAACTTGTGATCATTAAAAGTTTGCTGAGATTTTGAATTTTTAAGAGGTGAAAGTAGGCCATCTTGTGTAGAGAGTTGTAATAGTTGTCCAAGTTATGTATCATCCTGAAGTTCAAATTTTCTTTGAATCGCCATCCAAAATAAGTGACATTTATTGAATAGATATTCTGTAGTTTCTTGAGGATGTCAACATAGATGATAGATACTTACTAATTGCCAACTTCTTTTTTTAAGACTAGAGTTATTACTCGGCTTTCATCTCGAAAATATAATTCTCAAATAAATAATTAATAATATAAAAATTTTAATGTATTTAATAAAATTTTATATTAAAAAATTTAGACACAATATTTTTAAATGTCAAATAATATGATAATAATGATTAAAATAATAATAATAAATATAATTAAATACATAATAATCTATAAATGATCATATAAAAAGTTAAAAAAATGTTGGATCATTTTAAGAGTTAAATTTCACTTTAAATTATTACACATATGATTTTAAATAAGGAGAGATGAACTATTTTATATGAACCATTAGATTCAAGTGGATGAAAAGACTTAAACAAAATTAATGATAAAAAAAAGTGATGACGTGGTATGTTTGAAAATTTTAGAATCTTAAATGTCTTTATATATTAAGATTTTTCTATAGTTAGAATGAAATTCTGATCATTAGTCAAGATAATATAATAATTCTTGGGGAGCCTTTATTGACCAAACATGATTCACTATAGTTTTTGAGGAAGAGGAATCAAGAACAAAATAATAGAAAGATTTACATGTGATTGAATTAGCTGAGTAAGAGGTCAAATTGGTTTATCAGATGCTAGGGGATTTAGTAATTACAATAAAATTATTTGAGTTAATTGAGAATATTAGTCACAAACAGTAGAGGACATACCATACACAAAAGAGAGAGATAGGATTAGAATTAAATGTAGTAATAAAGTCAAATAGTGAAATATCTGGAGTCATTGTAAAGAATAATATAATTGACTAACGATTTTCAAGGGACCGTAGCCCCTTCTCCATTAAACTCCTCTGCTTTTGTCATATGCGAAAGAAACTAAAACTGAAGATGCAAGATGCAAGATGCAAGAGCTACAAATCATTAAATTAAATATGACATGTGAACGTGGCTCCTTTAGGCTTCAGGCAGTGTGGGATCATAAATTCATCGAGAGAGAGAGACATATGGTCCATACATGATTCTTAATTAGTACCAATAATTCAAGAGAGTTGTGTCATTGTGTTCACATTTCGGGAACATGGACCGCATGCACATATCAATGATATAATTCACGTACAGTCTTGGTGATGGGTGATGTAATCATGCAGTTTTTTTTGTTATAATTATTTAAATAATCCTAATTTTTAATAATAAGAGATAAAATTAAAATTTTAAAAATACAAATGATCCATTGCATAAATGTCACTCACAGTGACATTGTTTTTTTACTTTTCAGTTTTTTTTTAAAAAAAAATGAAAAACATCAAAGCAAACTTACGTAACTCTTAAGTTTTTTAAAAAAAATAAAAAGATGCCACTTCTAGTGATCTTTGCACAAACACGTCAGTGAGATTAGCGTATTTATACAGCGTCACTGATAGTGACGCGCTTCTATTCGTATTCTTAAAATATAAATTTTATCACTTTTATTATTAAAATTAGAATTATTTAAATAATTATTATAAAACAAACTGTGTAATCATGTGTAAAGGAACCCAAAGAGGCCGAAAAAAGGCCATGCAATTGGGTTGTATGGATTCCATGCTTCATTGCACTAATATTTTAAGCAACTTTATTTTTTTTAATGACTTTTGCGATTGCTTGGCAGTTGTATCCGCCTACCTTTTTGTTATCTTTCTTTGCCAATTACGAGGTGACTTGTTATCATAAACGAATGATTTGAGAAACATTCATCTTGTTAGAAATTCATAATTCGGTTCGGTATAATTCATGTATAATTTGAGAACAATTTATTTTATATAATATAAATAAAATATATATTAGAATATTATAAATTTTTATAAAAAATATAAAAAATATATAATATTATTTTAAATTTTATAAATATGAGTCATTCATAAATAATTTATGAAAAAATGTCATATGCACAAATAAAAAAGTATTCATGAATTAAATACATTATATCTCAAGTGAATATTTAACTCGTGATTCATTTGGTAGAGTAAGAAGTAAATTATTCACAAATAATTTATGAATGGATGGGGATAGCTTGACAATGGACTTTTAATAAATATAAAAAACTCTTAAAAGTGATTTTGTTTGTAGATATGCTCTTGTATTTATAGATTGATAGTGTTTCAAATTTGATACAATTTTATCACCGTTTGATAGTCCATTAAAGAAAGTTAAATTAAAACGTTATAAATTATGTAAAATTTTGATGATCTTTGATGAACTATCATACAATAATAAAATTACATAAAATTTAAAACACAATCAATCTATAAGTAAAAATATCATATCTATAAACTTTTCAATTTCTATTTTTTAATTTTTTATTTATTAAGATGCCCATTATCAGAATTCTCAGAATAATCCATTGTCAAGTGATCCCCACCTTCATGAATTTTGTTACTATGCTTATTGTTTTGTTATTGTTGGGCGGAACGACAATTTGATGTATATATAAAACTAAGGGTATACAAACTGAAGCTTTTCTCTCCCAAAATTATAGCCCCTATATTTTTCTTCGAGAAGTGATAATTTCATCCTTTATTTAGATTGAATGTCAGATACAAATACTTTTAGAAATATAGTTTTAACATAACTTTTCAAATAAATATTTTTTTAAAATTATTTATACCTAATATTGAGTGCAGATAAGGAATTAATATATAAAACTTGACGTGAAAGAATAATTTTTTTCTTAACTAGGTCAATGACAAAAATGAGCCACAAAGCTTTGAGGTTGTTTTATTAATAACTAAACCAACAAACACTGGTGTCGAACGACTCTAAACTCCAAATCGTTAAGAAGCCAACATTTATCTCCCTTTTTAGGTGGATATATTTGATCTATTTCTCAACACACTAACAAATATATGGTTAATAAATTAAAAAAAGAAAGTAATACTATATAAGTCGTCGGAAGCATTTGTTTTAAAAGCAAAAAGATAGTTTTATATTTCTCCAGCTAATTATAAGTGAGAAAAAAGATACATTTCAAAGTACGGAAAAAATGACTAAGTTATCAATCATCCTTATTTTTGTCCTTCTCACAGCTATATCAGGTACTAATTTACTAGAAGGAGAGCTAAATTATTCTTTTATACATTATATATTTTTTTTTCATATCTTGATGTTCCATTTGTTGTCTTTAAAATATCATAATATTTCTATGTACATAAATTGACAATAATTTTCTTATGGTTTTGGCAATATTTTCAAATTTTTTATTTGATATAATACCTTATTACTTCATCTTTCTAATGGTGTATAGATGAGATTATGATTCCAAAAGTCGAAGCAGCACAAAGGTGTACAATAACTTTGAGTCCGAATGGATGTAATTTGTCGACTTGCAGAAGACAATGTTATGAAAGTCATGGGCAACAAAATGGATTTGGGAGTTGCATTGAAGGAAAGCCACAAGTATATGCCTGTGTTTGCAGCTATGATTGTGGCAGTTAATTATCCATTGCTAATATGTGATTATTTTTTGTTATCAAAGACAATAAAATATTTAAAATATATGTTTTCACCTTATTTGTAATTAAACAATTGGAACTGAATAAAGTTCCTGCTAAAATAAAATTGGATTCAATTTTTTTTGCCAATGTTGCGTACCGATTGGTCATAAATTTTTGACCATCTGCTATCTATGAATATTAATTTACGAAGTAAGAAATTTCATAAAATAATAATATGGCCTAATCAGCCTTATGTATAAAGGCGGAGTGTAAGCTTTTGCGAGAGTCCAAAATTCTCATTACTGATTATATATATATATATATATATATATATATTTATCCAAATAGGGATAAGTGCTTAACGAATAGTATCAACAACATTTTTTTGTCTTGTTTTGTGTCATATACTAAAACAATATATATATATATATTTTTAAAAAAGGCATGGGATAAAGGTACATAAAAGGTGAATAAGGTGAAATTGCAGAGGTTGATAAAGGCAATTTCAGAATCTGCAAATGGAGTCCAAGAAAAAGTACTTGCGCTTTGTAGAAATAACTAGTGGAACAGATGCAGACATGGAGAAAACATTTCTGACCATAAGGTAGTTGAGAAAATTTCATTAAAGTCATGTTTGGTCGAGGAATAAGAAGTTTAAAACTCTTGTAACTCACTTAAAAAATCAAATATAAATAATCATTGAAGACATAAAAAGGAATAATGAGGAGTTGTGACTGAAGATTCAAGATGTAAAATTGGGTTTCAACTTTCAACATTGTTTTCATTGAAGGCATAAAGAAGAATATTAATGGAGGTGCTAGCACTGAGTTAACACAGCGGTTTCTAAAATATATTCCCTGACAGAACTCAGATGTTATTGGGACAATTACTATGCATTATAGTACACAAACTACAATAAAATATGTAAATAATTTATTTATTTAAATAAATAATATTTTTAATTAAATTATGAACGTCAAATCATCCATAAAAATCTGATTATTAATTTCTTCACGGTACCCAGCTTTTACCATCTGTCCGTCAAGCGCACTGTGTTTTCCATTTGGCGACCTAAGATATGAAATATGTTGAAGACATTTATCATGCTATTTGTGTGTTCAATGATGAGGATACTGCTTTGATGATGCTACATTGCCAAAAGCTGCAATTCGTTCAAAAAATATCACCACATTGAGCATATGCGAGATTAATTGGTTATATAATTTGAGACCCTGTTATTTTCTTTTTATTGGTTATTGTCATTGTTTTAACTTGCGCATGGGCGAAAAATTACATGAATGATTTAGTGATGATATATTTTTACTTTGTTCTTAAAATGGAGAGAAATATCTACGAAAACAGTTAATTTTATGTCATAGATTTTTTTTTTTTTTAAAAAAAGTTTAATTCGGTAAATATTGAATCTTCTCTGAAACGTCAAAGAAATGTAAACAGAAAGTAGCATAAATTGCACGGAAGTTCAGGTAGGGCGCAAACGGATCGATCAAGTACTGGTCAATTTGTATATGTATTTATTTTAATTTTTCAAATATAAATATAAATATGAATATTTTTGGATATGAATATGAATATGAATATGGATAATTTATATATATCGTTAAAGATAAAGAGAAAATTCACTTTAAATGTATAAAATCTATTGAAATTAATATATAATAAAATAAGTTTTCAATATTATTATTTAAAAATATATTATTAATTTTAGAAAAATCAAAAATCATAATATCTATTCAACTAGAACGGAGAAATATATTATATAATATATTAAATATTTTTTTATATATTTTGTATTTGGATATAGATAATTAAGATTGAAAACTGTATTGATATAATTTTTCCTTGGATATTTTGATATGGCATCCGTATGTAAATTTTCATATACATCAAATACGGTTAGATATTATCCATGTAAGTTTGCACCTACTTGCAGGGATATATGAAAATAAAGTAATATTATCTAAATAAAGTCATAATATTTAACACCTTAGACACAACAAAACAAATTTTTAATTGAAAAATTAAAGGAAACAAGAAAGCACATGAGCCGTCCATTTAATTGTGTTGTTGTGTGACGAGTATTATGCACAATAATTTGATCCCAATATTTTGACTAAAAAATAATGAACATTTAGTCTCATCTAATGGGTGTCAATGGCTTCTTATAGGATCATATTATTTTATTATTTTTCTTGATCCGACTCGATTAAATTCGGATCAAAAAATCTCGATCCATACCCGACCCGACGGGTCACGGGTCGACCCGACCCGACCCATGTAAAATAATTAAATATTTATTAATTATTTTTATATAATTTTAAGTAATAAAATATTAATTAATTTATAATTAATCTTAATTATTATATATTTAAACTTTAATTAGTTCTAAATCATAAAATTACTTGAAAAAACATAATTAATAGGGTCGGGTCGGGTTGACCCGAATCCGACCCGACCCGATTTGGGTCAAAAAATTAAATTCATACCCGACCCATTAATTTTTGATCATGTCGGATCGAGTCGGGTTCAGATCGAGTCATATTACCCGTCAAGTCGGATAAATAATTGACACCCCTAGTCTCACCAGCCCTTTTTAAATAAATTACCGTGCCAATCTTGGATTGAAAAATAATTTCCCAGTTCCGCATTATTGGGAACTCCTAAAGAATTAATACTTCCTAGTAATTAATTATTGAAGATGAAAAAAATAGTCTTGTAGGTCAAACGAAATGCAATTTATTCATTATTGTTTTTTGCATATACTTGTCCCGTACAGTAGTAGAGTTTGAGCTGAAATTAAGAAGGGACCAATAAAATTACATAAATTATTGGATTAATAAAAGTGATTTCTAACAAATAATTGTACTAATAAAGTTTAATATTTTAGTCTTGTATTTTGAAATTAAGAGCGTCTCCTTCAAAATAGAGATTAAAGATTATTGATAATTGAGCTGTGATTATATGTGTAAGAATATAAATTTTTGAAGTTTGCAATTGAGACGTACAAACAAGAAAGAAAATAAGACAAAATAGAGAGGGTCATTTTAAAGTAGAAACAATAATTATCTCATAAAACACACTCCCTCTATGCATTTTACGGGAATGAGACATGCAGATGGGATTGCGTGAAAAACTATCACCAACCTGATAACTCACTTATCGTCCGATTAATTGTAATCGAATAAATCGTCACATTTCATAATTATCTAATTATTTTTTCAGATTACATATTCATACATTCAAATCACATAAAATTTTATCTGAACTCTATTTTTCATAATTAAAGATTTTATATAAACTAGACTTCATTAATTTTAGTTTGATTTTAATTTTTTATTCAACGGGACATTTATTAAACTAGAATTATTCACCGGACTTCGCCCGAAAATTATTTGATCAACGGTAAAATTTAATATATATATATATATATATATATATATATATATTAAATCTACAATGTGCTTAATCTCACGGATGATCTCCGTGAGTTTAACTCAAAAAATATAACAAATCATCTTTAAATTTTAATTTGTCATGCTCATTAAATTTTTTATATGAAAATCTTATGGGAAGTAAAAAAATTTAGGATAATTTGAGTTTTGTAAGTCATCATTTTTAATTTTTAAAAATAATGTATAAATATTAAATATTAAAGTATTTTTTAGAGATGATTTTAAAAATTAAAAATGATGACTTAAAAAACTCAAAACATCTCGAAATTTTTTGCTTCCTACAAGGGTTTTCATATGAAAAATTTAATGAATATGATAAATCAAAATTTAGATATGATTTAATGTATTTTTTGAGTTAAACTCACAGAGACCTTTAGTGAGCTTAAGCACACAGTCGATTTACTCTCTCTCTCTCTATATATATACATGATTTAATAGGTACTAAAATACAAAAATGAATAATAATAAGTTCTAAAATATAATAATTGAAATCACAAATTGAATATGTATTATATATATGAATAGCAAGATAACTAGTTATGCATTAGATCTTCTTTCCTAAGGAAGGAGAGGATAAACAAAATTGTGTATGAATTTATGAACAAAAATATTATGTTTTCCTTTATTTTTAACACTTTATTGAATCATTGATACAACTTTTTATGTCAATTAAGCTTATATATGTTCTACTGCCTAGCGCTTGAGCCTTTGTAATATTTATAGTGTTTAATGGATAAAATTAATGATCTACATCCAAAAAGAAACATACTAAAAAAAATTTAAATCATAAGAATATGAAGAATGTCACACGCTAACGCATACAATAATTCAGAGATTTTATTAAAAACGTTTGAAATGACATGAGTTATTTTTTTAAATATAGTAGATGACACAGATTGTTATTCAACAAACATTTGATATAAATGTCATATGTTGCACATCAAGTTTTAATACATAGAATTGTCCGGAAAAAAAAACATAAGCATTTTAAACTGGTAGTTGTGGTTAGTATACAAAGACGTTTTGTATTCTTACTTTAATCAAAACCGTACAAAAATCATCAACCGATTTATAAAAAGAGTTGACGTTGCCTGTCGAAAAAGCTAGAAGACTTGACAACTTTTCTCGAGTATGAATTATATATTTTTTTCAAAATAATTGCAAAGATCATGGATTTGATAATTTGATTTCTATTTATTATTTCTAAAACAAAATCAATAAATAAAAATACTATCAAGTGCGTAAATAATTGATTTTTGTTGAAATTATTAATATTTTTATATATTTAAATTTGAATGTCAAATTGTCCGTAAATATCTGATTAATCAGTCGGATAATAATTAATCAATTAGCATTGTCAAATTCATAAATTTAGCACATTCTATTATTTATAACACTAATGTGTGGTACCCTTGTGATTCAAAGAGATTATTATTTTTTTTAGGGAAAGCCTTTTGTCATATGTGAAGGAAACTGAAACTGAAGATGTAAAATCTACAAAATCATCAAAATATAACATGTGAACGCGACTCCTTTAGGCTTCTTGTAGTGTGTGATACATGGTTCTTAATTAGTACCGATCGATGGCTCAAGACTCGAGATATCAGTCGTGTCATTGTGTGCACATTTTGGAAATATGGACAGCGTGTACATATCATACATGTACAGTAAATGGTGATGGTCTGATAGCAGGGACAGATTCAAGATTTCATTCAGACACAATTTCAGATGAGCAGTGGCCGATCAAGAAAACTGGGGATCAGACGAGGGCACATCAGCTGTCGCGATTCACGAAGTACGATTTAGGGTTGGAGAATCGATCGCTGGCGACTGGCGTGTGATTAGCGAATCAAAGTCGTCGAGTCAATGGGTCGTGATTCGCAATGGTGCGGGTGCTTGGCGGAGCGGGTTGCAAACTCATGATTTTTTTTAATTTTGGTGGACCCATTATCCAACTCTAGCGCCTAGAAAGCCAGAAGCGATATGCAAAGTCGCGAAATAAATGTTTTTGAGCTGAAAAAAATCAACGTATAGTCCGACCTAATTTCAATCCAGGGTCAGACAAAATTGATAAATACTATTGATTCTCTAAAAAATATCAACATTTAGGATCAGATGAGCTGAAAAAAAATCAATGAAGAATCCAACCTAATTTCAATCCAGGGTCAGACAAAATTGATAAATGCTATTGATTCTCTAAATAATATCAACACTTAGGATCAGAAACTTGTCCTACCCTGAATCACTGTAGATCTGCTCCTACTAATGGGTGATGTAATCACGTGTAAAAGGAAACCCAGAAGACCCGATAGCCATTGTATTGAATCACTGTAGATCCGCTCCTGCTAATGGGTGATGTAATCACGTGTAAAAGGAAACCCAGGAGACCCGATAGCCATTGTATTGGAATGATTCCCCCAAGGAGGCCCAAAAGGTCATTGTATTGAGTTTTGTACGGATTCCATCTTCATTGTGCAAATATTCTGACCGCTTTTAGTTTTGAGAAGGATCTGACAATGGCTATTTTCAAAATTTTGACAATAAAATTTTAAATATATATAAAAAAATTTATAGATATATTCTTCTATTTATAAATTGATGGTGATTTAAATTTCATATAATTTCATAATCATTTATTAGTTCATTAAAAATTATTAAATTAGAACCATTATAAAATTACATAATATTTTTTATGGTTTTTGATGGACTACCAAATAATAATAAAATTGTATGAAATTTGAATCACTATCAATCTATAAGTAGAGGAACATATTTATAAGTTTTTTACTTTATTTTTTTTTCATATTTATTTAAAGATTCATTGTCAAAGGATGCTTCACTTTAGTTTTTTTTATGACCGATTTGTGTGGCAGTTGTACACTTAGCGTTTTGTTATCTTTGTCCCTTCCCTTTAATTTTTCTTATGACCTATTTGTTTGGTAGTTGCATCCGCTTACTGTTTTGTTATCTTTGTTCGCTAATTGCAATGTGGCTTGTTATTTTTGGGTGGAACAACAATTTGATGTGAGAAACTAAGGGTACACAAGTTCAACATTTTTTTCCCAACAAAATTATAGTTCCTAGTTTTTTTTATCTCTTATTTATATTTAATTTTAGAAATAAATATTAGAGTTAGGCTATGGTGCTACGCGTAGTTAATGAATCAAATTTGTTACAGATTAAAAAAATATAGATAAATCATCTCTAAATTTTGATTTATGGATCTCAATAAATTCTTTATATCGAAATAAAAAATATTCCAAACAAAACTCTTCGTCTCCCGCTTGGAATCGCATCAAGAAAGTTAGAAACAAAATTTTCACATCATCGGAGACGTCTCTCTACTCGATTCATCACTGAGATCTGCGTAAATTTATCTTCTCTGGAAGTAATCGTTTTGCTCACATTTCTCCACTCGATTCATCACAGTAATTATTTTGCTCATATCAGGATCTTATCTATTACAATATAGCTCATATCAGAAATCTGAATTTAAGCTCGAGTAGTGTCGATTATAGTATAACATTATGTACTGAGAGTAATTTTAATTAATCGCAAAATGCAACCATCACAAAAAGATCATAAGTTTTTGATAATTTGATTAATGCTAGCTGATGGATAATTTGAACAAGCTAGCTGATGAACATGAATCTCAATTGCATATGACTAAGATCCTGGTACATATGACCAACTAAATTTGTTACATCTGTATATGGTTTCTGTTTCTCATAGAAGTAATGCATATTGTTCAATGTTATATTGATTGGATTATTCATATTTTGTTTATATTTTGAATATATGGGTGTATATTTATAAAAAGAGTTGACGTTGCCTGTCGAAAAAGCTAGAAGACTTGACAACTTTTCTCGAGTATGAATTATATTTTCTTTTTCAAAATTACTGCAAAGATCATGGATTTGATAATTTAATTTCTATTTATTATTTCTAAAACCAAATCAATAAATAAAAATACTATCAAGTGCGTAAATAATTGATTTTGAAATTATTAATATTTTTATATATTTAAATTTGAATGTCAAATTGTCCGTAAATATCTGATTAGTCAATCGGATAATAATTAATCAATTAGCATTGTCAAATTCATAAATTTAGCACATTCTATTATTTATAACACTGATGTGTGGTACCCTTGTGATTGAAAGAGATTATTTTTTTTTTAGGGAAAGCCTTTTGTCATATGTGAAGGAAACTGAAACTGAAGATGTAAAATCTACAAAATCATCAAAATATAACATGTGAACGCGACTCCTTTAGGCTTCTTGTAGTGTGTGATACATGGTTCTTAATTAGTACCGATCGATGGCTCAAGACTCGAGATATCAGTCGTGTCATTGTGTGCACATTTTGGAAATATGGACAGCGTGTACATATCATACATGCACAGTTATGGTGATGGTTTGATAGGGAGTGGCAGATTCAAGATTTTATTCAGAGGTAGACACAATTTCAGATGAGCAGTGGCCGATCAAGGAAATTGGGGATTCAACGGCAGAGATTCGACGACGAGCCGATGAGGGATGACCAGACGAGGGCACGTCAGCTGTCGCGATTCACGAAGTACAATTTAGGGTTGGAGAATCGATCGCTGGCGACTGGCGTGTGATTAGCGAATCAAAGTCGTCGAGTCAATGGGTCGTGATTCGCAATGGTGCGGGTGCTTGGCGGAGCGGGTTGCAAACTCATGAATTTTTTTTTTAATTTTGGTGGACCCATTATCCAACTCTAGTGCCATTAGAAAGCCATAAGCGATCTGTGAAGTCGCGAAATAAATGTTTTTGAGCTGAAAAAAAATCAATGCAGAGTCCGACCTAATTTCATTCCAGGGTCAGACAAAATTGATAAATATTATTGACTCTCTAAAAGATTTCAACATTTAGGATCAAAAACTTGTCCTACCCTGAATCACTGTAGATCGCTTCTGCTAATGGGTGCTAATGGGTGATGTAATCACGTGTAAAAGGAAACCCAGGAGACCCGATAGCCATTGTATTGGAATGTACGGATTCCCCAAGGAGGCCCAAAAGGTCATTGTATTGAGTTTTGTACGGATTCCATCTTCATTGTGCAAATATTCTGACCGCTTTTAGTTTTGAGAAGGATCTGACAATGACTATCTTCAAAATTTTGACAATAAAAATTTAAATATATATAAAAAAATTTATAGATATATTCTTCTATTTATAAATTGATGGTGATTTAAATTTCATATAATTTCATAATCATTTTATAGTTCATTAAAAATCATTAAATTAGAACCATTATAAAATTACATAATATTTTTTATGGTTTTTGATGGACTACCAAATAATAATAAAATTGTATGAAATTTGAATCACTATCAATCTATAAGTAGAAGAACATATTTATAAGTTTTTTATTTTTTATTTTTTTTCATATTTATTTAAAGATTCATTGTCAAAGGATCCTTCACTTTAGTTTTTTTATGACCGATTTGTGTGGCAGTTGTACGCTTAGTGTTTTGTTATCTTTGTCCCTTCCCTTTAATTTTTCTTATGACCAATTTATTTGGTAGTTGTATCCGCTTACTGTTTTGTTATCTTTGTTCGCTAATTGCAATGTGGCTTGTTATTTTTGGGTGGAACAACAATTTGATGTGAGAAACTAAGGGTACACAAGTTCAACCTTTTTTTCCCCAACAAAATTATAGCTCCTAGTTATTTTTATCTCTTATTTATATTTAATTTTAGATATAAATATTAGAGTTAGGCTATGGTGCTACGCGTAGTTAATGAATCAAATTTGTTACAGATTAAAAAAATATAGATAAATCATCTCTAAATCTTGATTTATGGATCTCAATAAATTCTTTATATCGAAATATGATGGGATATAAAACATTTTGAATTTTTTAAATATTAGTTTTGGATTTTTTAAGATGATTCAAAAATAGTAATAAAATAATACATATTTTCTAGATCATTTACAAAAATCCAAAACTAATACTTATAAAATTTAAAAAATATATTTTTTTATATCTCATCATATTTTGATATAAAGAATTTATTGAGACTCATAAATCAAGATTTGAAGATGATTTAACTATATATTTTAGTCCGTAGTAAATTTGATCATTAACTACACGTAGCACCATAGCCTAACTCTAAATAGTAATTAAAAGTCTAGGATTAATGTAAAATTTTAAATTATTTTCAAAAATTATTTGTGCGTAACATTAGATGCAGATGGGGGTGCAAAACTTATGATAGAAGAATAATTTATGTTTTTCTTTAACTAGGCCAATGATGAAAATAAGCCAAACAGTTTTTAGGTTGTTTTGTTAATAACTAAATCAACAAACACTAGTATCAAACAACTCTCAACTTAAAATTGCTAAAAAGAAGCCAGCGTTCATCTGCCTTCTTAGGAGGATGTATTTGATCTATTTCTCAACACACTAACCAATATAGTTAACAAAATAAAAAAAAAGTTATATAAGTCGTCAGAAGCCTTTGTTTTAAAAACACAGTGTCTTTCTCCAGCTAACTATAAGAGAGAAAAAGATACAGTTCAGAGTTAAAAAAAATGACTAAGTTATCCATTATCCTTATTTTTGCCCTTCTTGTAGCTATATCAGGTACTAAATTACTAAAAGAAGAGAAATAAAACATTATATTTGTATATTATAACTTTTTCATATTGTGATGTCCCATTGGAATATCATGATATCTATATATTCATATATTGGCAATAATCTCGTTATAATTTTCCTATACTTAATTTTAAATTTTGATTTGATATAATATTTTATTAGTTCATTTTCTTAATGGTATATAGTTGAGACTATGATTCCAAAAGTAGAAGCGGGACAAAGGTGTACAGTAACTCTGAGTCCGAGTGGATGCAACTTGTCGACTTGTAGAAGACAATGCTATGAAAGTCATGGACAACAAAATGGATTTGGCAGTTGTATTGAAGGAAAGCCACAAGTATATGCTTGTGTTTGCGCTTATGATTGTGGCCGTTGATTATTTGTTGCTAATATTTTTATTATTTAATGCAATCAAACTCAATAAAATATTGAAAGTAATTACTTTCACCTTATTTATGAATAATTTAAACTAAATATATTTATGTTGAAATAAATTCCAATTCAATCTTTTAGTTAATGTTGCATACTGATTGGTTATGATTTTAATTTATGATCACGTTGTATGAATAATTTGGGAAGTGAGAAATTCTATAAAATAATTATATATCAAACCAGCTTTGTGGCTTGTTGCCACTAAGAGACTTATATCTTCTCCTAAAAGAGGGGGGGGGGTCAAATGTTGACTCTTCAGTATTCGGTAATTTGGAATTTTAAGGCCGTCCAATTTTATGGCAAGATTGTTCGGTCTGAATTAGATCGGACCAGAAATTCATATTTTTCTTAAAAAAACATGATTTTAATCAAAAATTGGAAAAATTGTAAAAAATATTTTAAAAAAGTCATGGTAGAAGAAAAGATTGCACTCGAACAATCCACCAGTTTATTATAATACAAATATTCATATTTATTAGTTAAAAAGTTAACCCAATGCATTCTCTCAAAATAAAAAATAGGAAAATAAATATACATACTAGATTAATGAAAACCAAAAATACAATAATCTTTATTTAAAATTTCATTATATAGGAAATTAAGATTCAAACCCACTAAATTATTATCAAAATACTATGTTGAATTGGTTGAATTACCTTATCATCTTCTGTGGTGAAATATTGAGGACATTGTTTTATATATAGAGCCGGAAAAATGAACAAATTACAGAGACAAATGGAAGACTATTATCATCGACGTATTGATATGGTATGGATTGAAGAAAATATTATATAATTGGCGATGATTAATGATTGGACACAACAGAGATTATGTTAATTGGGTTGTAACTCGGGTTTCGCCATGACAATATAATCCTCAAATAAATAATTAACAATAGAATGTTTTAAATATGTGTTGGGATCACTTGACAATGGGTTATTTTGACAATATTAATAATGAATTTTCAAATAAATATTAAAATATCTTAAAAATAGAAACAACTTTATGGATATATTTTTCTACTAATAGATTAATTATAATTAAAATTTCATGCAATTTCATTATCATTTGACACTCCATCAAGAACCATCAAAATTTTATATAATTTACAACGATTATAATTTGACAGTCTTTGATGAACTATCAGACGATTATTAAATTATATGAAATTAAAATCACCATCAATCTATAAGTAGAAGAACTTATCCATAAAATTTTTTCTATTTTTAAGATTTTTGTGTTCTTATTTTTATAATTTTTTGTTCTTATCTGAAATGACATGAGTTATATTCTAAATATAGTAGATGACACTCCATCAAGGACCATCAAAATTTTATATAATTTACCACGATTATAATTTGACAGCCTTTGATGGACAATCAGACGATGATGAAATTACATGAAATTTAAATCACCATCAATCTATAAGTAGAAGAACATATCCATAAAATTTTTTCTATTTTTCTATTTTTTTGTTGTTATTTAAAAATCATTTGTCACGATTGTCAAGATAACCATTATCAAGGGATCCATTCCTTTTAATATATTTAATAAAATTTTACATAAAAAAATTTACACATAATATTTTTAAATACTAATTAATAATGATACTTATAATAATAATTATTATAATAATAAATAATATAATTAAATATATAATAATATATAAATGATCGTATAAAAAAGTTAGATCATTTTAAGAGTTAAGTTTCAGCTTTAAGTATATTACACACATTATTTTAAATGAGGAGAGAGAAACTATTTTATATAAATTCTTGGATTCAAGAAGATAAAAAGATTTAAATAAAATTAATGGTGGAGAAAAATGATGATGTGACATATTTAAAAAACTTGAAAGCTTAACCATTTTTATGTATTAATAAGTAAAAAAGATGCGTGACGAATGTTGTATGAAACCTAAGCCATATCATATTATTCTATAAATTTGCTTGACAAGACATTAAAAAATAATTACTATATTTTTTCAGACTTAACAATCAAATAATTAAAATATAGTTAACGAGTTTTTCTAAATTAACTAACAAGAAAGTAACAACTGAAAATTTGAAATAATGAATAACATATAAATTGAAAATATAAATACAAATCTTCTCATCTGAACTTACGATTTAAGTTGAAGAGATATGATTGTGTCCCAGAGTTACAGTCTCGCTGGAACAACCAATTCATATCGAATGAACAAGAATCTAAATTTTTTTCATGGATAAAATTAATGACATCCAAAAAGAAACATACTAAAAAAACTTTAAATCATAAGAATATGATGAATGTCACACGCTAACGCATACATTAATGTAAATATAGTAGATGACACATATTGTTATTCAACAAACACTTGATATAAATGTCATATGTTGCGCATCAAGTTTCAAAACATAGCATTGTCCGAAAAAAATACAGGGAATGTTAAGCATTTTAAGCTGATAGTGGTGGTTAGTATACAAAGACGTTTTGTATTCTTACTTCAATCACAACCGTAAAAAAATATTAATCAAACGATTTGTAAAAAGAGGTGATGTAGCCATGTCGAAAAGCTAGAAGACTTAATAATTTTTCTGGAGTATGAATTATATATATTTTTTTCAATGTAACTGCAAAGATCATAGATTCAAAAATTATTCTATTTATCATTTCAAAAACAAAATAAATAAAAATAAAAATATTAGCAAGTGCGTAAATAACTGATTTTTGTTGCAATTATTAATATTTTTATATATTTAAATTTGAATGCCAAATTGTCCGTCAATATTTGATTAATCAACCGGATAATAATAAATCACTTAGCATTATTTAATTCGTAAATCTAATATATTCTATTATTTATAACACTGATATGTGGTACCCTTGTGATTCAAAGAGATAATTTTTTTTGAGGGAAGGAAAATGTGAAGGGAACTGAAACTGAAGATGTAAAATCTACAAAATCATCAAAATATAACATGTGAACGTGACTCCTTTAGGCATCTTGCAGTATGCGACACATGGTTCTTAATTAGGGAAGCGCATCCTCTGGGGATTAATATTGGTGCGGTGCCCGGAGAGTTTTAAATCCTGTTCATTCATTTTAGTTGGACGATGTAGATTTGATATGATCCTATTTGGCCCCTCCGCTCTCCGCTCGGATAAAAAATATTCCAAACAAAACTCTTCGTCTCTCGCTTGGAATCGCATCAAGAAAGTTAGAAACAAAATTTTCACATCATCGGAGACGTCTCTCTACTCGATTCATCACTGAGATCTGCGTAAATTTATCTTCTCTGGAAGTAATCGTTTTGCTCACATTTCTCCACTCGATTCATCACAGTAATTATTTTGCTCATATCAGGATCTTATCTATTACAATATAGCTCATATCAGAAATCTGAATTTAAGCTCGAGTAGTGTCGATTATAGTATAACATTATGTACTGAGAGTAATTTTAATTAATCGCAAAATGCAACCATCATAAAAAGATCATAAGTTTTTGATAATTTGATTAATGCTAGCTGATGGATAATTTGAACAAGCTAGCTGATGAACATGAATCTCAATTGCATATGACTAAGATCCTGGTACATATGACCAACTAAATTTGTTACATCTGTATATGGTTTCTGTTTCTCATAGAAGTAATGCATATTGTTCAATGTTATATTGATTGGATTATTCATATTTTGTTTTATGTTTTATTCTTTATGAAGGATATAACATTTGAAGAAGATGATTTTGTATCTCGGTTGGGTATGAAATTTCAAACAATAGACGAAATATGGTTATTTTGGTGGAATTATGGTGGAAAAAAGGGTTTTGGGGGTAAGAAAAGGCTATGATAGTAAGAGTAAAAAAGATGGTAGAATTACTTCAAAGTTTTTTTTTTTGCTTCAACGAAGGTATATGAGAAAAAGATAAGCGAGATCATTTGACGAAGAATCCTCGTGCAGAGACGCGAATAAATTGTCAAGTTCGTTTACAAAAAAAATTTGATAGAGGAGCTAAAAAATACAAAGTCGCAGATTTTGTTTCCGAACACAACTACACTCTCCAAAAGCCTCAAGCTCGTTATTTAATACCAAGTCAACATGAATGCCCGAAGTAGCGTGCATTGATATTCATCTAGCTGATAGTTCAGGAATTCGGCCAAAAAAAACACATGAGTTTTTAAGTAAACAAGTCGGTGGACGTAGAAGCCTTGGTTACACCATTAGAGACCATCATAATCTCTTGAGGGATATGCGGAAGAAAACAATGAAATATGGGGCAGTCATTGCTATAATGAAGTATTTTGAAAGACAAACTTTGAAAAATCGTCTTTTTAACATTTTGAGGAAATCAATGAGGAGCACGAAATCGTCAACATCATTTGATAGGGACATTTTGAATATATGGGTGTATATTTATAAAAAGAGTTGACGTTGCCTGTCGAAAAAGCTAGAAGACTTGACAACTTTTCTCGAGTATGAATTATATTTTTTTTTTCAAAATTACTGCAAAGATCATGGATTTGATAATTTAATTTCTATTTATTATTTCTAAAACAAAATCCATAAATAATACTATCAAGTGCGTAAATATTTGATTTTGAAATTATTAATATTTTTATATATTTAAATTTGAATGTCAAATTGCCCGTAAATATGTGATTAGTCAATCGGATAATAATTAATCAATTAGCATTGTCAAATTCATAAATTTAGCACATTCTATTATTTATAACACTGATGTGTGGTACCCTTGTGATTCAAAGAGATGTGTGGTACCCTTGTGCACATTCTATTTTTTTTTGTCATATGTGAAGGAAACTGAAACTGAAACTGAAGTTGTAAAATCTACAAAATCATCAAAATATAACATGTGAACGCGACTCCTTTAGGCTTCTTGTAGTGTGCGATACATGGTTCTTAATTAGTACCGATCGATGGCTCAAGACTCGAGAGATCAGTCGTGTCATTGTGTGCACATTTTGGAAATATGGACAGCGTGTACATATCATACATGCACAGATTCAAGATTCAAGATTTTATTCAGAGGTAGAAACAATTTCAGGTGAGCGATCAAGGAAACTGGGAATTCAAGGCAGAGATTCGACGACGAGCCGATGAGGGATGACCAGACGAGGGCACGTCAGCTGTCGCGATTCACGAAGTACAATTTAGGGTTGGAGAATTGATCGCTGGCGACTGGCGTGCGATTAGCGAATCAAATTCGTGGAGTCAATGGGTCGTGACTCGCAATGGTGCGGGTGCTTGGCGGAGCGGGTTGCAAACTCATGATTTTTTTTTTTAATTTTGGGGGACCAATTATCCAACTCTAGTGCTTAGAAAGCCATAAGCGATCTGCGAAGTCGCGAAAGAAATATTTTTGAGTTGAAAAAAATCAATGCAGAGTCCGACCTAATTTCAATCTAGGGTCAGACAAAATTGATAAATGTTATTGACTCTCTAAAAGATTTCAACATTTAGGAACAGAAACTTGTCCTACCCTGAATCACTGTAGATCGCTCCTGTCCTACCCTGAATCACTGTAGATCGATCGCTCCTGCTAATGGGTGCTAATGGGTGATGTAATCACGTGTAAAAGGAAACCCAGGAGACCCAAAAGGTCATTGTATTGAGTTTTGTACGGATTCCATCTTCATTGTGCAAATATTCTGACCGCTTTTAGTTTCGAGAAGGATCTGACAATGGCTATCTTCAAAAATTTGACAATAAATTATTAAATATATATAAAAAATTTATAGATATATTCTTATATTTATAAATTGATGGTGATTCAAATTTCATATAATTTCATAATCATTTTATAGTTCATTAAAAATCATTAAATTAGAACCATTATAAAATTACATAATATTTTTTATGGTTTTTGATGGACTACAAAATAATAATAAAATTGTATGAAATTTGAATCACTATCAATCTATAAGTAGAAAAACATATTTATAAGTTTTTAATTTTTAATTTTTTTTCATATTTATTTAAAGATTCATTGTCAAAGGATCCTTCACTTTAGTTTTTTTTTTATGACCGATTTGTGTGGCAGTTGTACGCTTAGTGTTTTGTTATCTTTGTCCCTTCCCTTTAATTTTTCTTATGACCAATTTGTTTGGTAGTTGTATCCGCTTACTGTTTTGTTATCTTTGTTCGCTAATTGCAATGTGGCTTGTTATTTTTGGGTGGAACAACAATTTGTTGTGAGAAACTAAGGGTACACAAGTTCAACCTTTTTTCCCCAACAAAATTATAGCTCCTAGTTATTTTTATCTCTTGTTTATATTTAATTTTAGATATAAATATTAGAGTTAGGCTATGGTGCTACGCGTAGTTAATGAATCAAATTTGTTACAGATTAAAAAAATATAGATAAATCATCTCTAAATTTTGATTTATGGATCTCAATAAATTCTTTATATCGAAATACGATGGGATATAAAAAAATTTGAATTTTTTGAATTTTTAAGTATTAGTTTTGAATTTTTTAATATGATTCAAAAATAGTAATAAAATAATACATATTTTCTAGATCATTTATAAAAATCCAAAACTAATACTTATAAAATTAAAAAAATAATTTTTTTATATCTCATCATATTTTGATATAAAGATTTTATTGAGAACCATAAATCAAGATTTGAAGATTATTTAACTATATTTTTTAGTCCGTAGTAAATTTGATCATTAACTATCCATAGCACCATAGCCTAACTCTAAATAGTATTTAAAAGTCTAGGATTAATGTAAAATTTTAAATTATTTGTGCGTAACATTAGATGCAGATGGGGGGGGGGTGCAAAACTTATGATAGAAGAATAATTTATGTTTTTCTTTAACTAGGCCAACGATGAAAATAAGCCAAACGGTTTTTTGGTTATTTTGTTAATAACTAAATCAACAAACACTAGTATCAAACAACTCTCAACTTAAAATTGCTAAAAAGAAGCCAGCGTTCATCTGCCTTTTTAGGAGGATGTATTTGATCTATTTCTCAACACACTAACCAATATAGTTAACAAAATAAAAAAAAAGTTATATAAGTCGTAAGAAGCCTTTGTTTTTAAAAACACAAAGTGTCTTTCTCCAGCTAATTATAAGAGAGGAAAAGATACAGTTCAGAGTTCAAAAAAATGACTAAGTTATCCATTATCCTTATTTTTTCCCTTCTTGTAGCTATATCAGGTACTAAATTACTAAAAGAAGAGAAATAAAACATTATATTTGTATATTATAACTTTTTCATATTGTGATGTCCCATTGGAATATCATGATATCTATATATTCATATATTGGCAATAATCTCGTTATAATTTTCCTATACTTAATTTTAAATTTTGATTTGATATAATATTTTATTAGTTCATTTTCTTAATGGTATATAGTTGAGACTATGATTCCAAAAGTAGAAGCGGGACAAAGGTGTACAAGTAACTCGAGTCCGAGTGGATGCAACTTGTCGACTTGTAGAAGACAATGCTATGAAAGTCATGGACAACAAAATGGATTTGGCAGTTGTATTGAAGGAAAGCCACAAGTATATGCTTGTGTTTGCGCTTATGATTGTGGCCGTTGATTATTTGTTGCTAATATTTTTATTATTTAATGCAATCAAACTCAATAAAATATTGAAAGTAATTACTTTCACCTTATTTATGAATAATTTAAACTAAATATATTTATGTTGAAATAAATTCCAATTCAATCTTTTAGTTAATGTTGCATACTGATTGGTTATGATTTTAATTTATGATCACGTTGTATGAATATTTTGGGAAGTGAGAAATTCTATAAAATAATTATATATCCAAACCAGCTTTGTGGCTTGTTGCCACTAAGAGACTTATATCCTCTCCTAAAAGAGGGGGGGGGTCAAATGTTGACACTTCAGTATTCGGTAATTAGGAATTTTAAGGCCGTCCAATTTTATGGCAAGATTGTTCGGTCTGAATTAGATCGAATCAGAAAATCAGATTTTTCTCAAAAAAAAAACATGATTTTAATCAAAATTTGGAAAAATTGTAAAAAAATATTTTTAAAAAGTCATGGTAGAAGAAAAGATTGCACTCGAACAATCCACCAGTTTATTATAATACAAATATTCATATTTATTAGTTAAAAAGTTAACCCAATGCATTCTCTCAAAAAGTAAAAAATAGGAAAAATAAATATACATACTAGATTAATGAAAACCAAAAATACAATAATCTTTATTTAAAATTTCATTATATAGGAAATTAAGATTCAAACCCACTAAATTATTATCAAAATACTATGTTGAATTGGTTGAATTACCTTATCATCTTCTGTGGTGAAATATTGAGGACATTGTTTTATATATAGAGCCGGAAAAATGAACAAATTACAGAGACAGATGGTATGGATTGAAGAAAATATTAAATAATTGGCGATGATTAATGATTGGACACAACAGAGATTATGTTAATTAGGGTTGTAACTCGGGTTTCGCCATGACAATATAGTCCTTAAATAAATAATTAACAATAGAAAGTTTTAAATATGTGTTGGGATCACTTGACAATGGGTTATTTTGACAATATTAAAAATAAATTTTCAAATAAATATTTTTCTACTAATAGATTGATTATGATTAAAATTTCATACAATTTCATTATCGTTTGACACTCGATCATGGACCATCAAAATTTTATATAATTTATAACGATTATAATTTGACAGTCTTTGATGGACTATCAAACGATGATGAAATTATATGAAATTTAAATCACCATCAATCTATAAGTAGAATAACATATCCATAAGATTTTTTCTATTGTTAAGATTTTTTTTGTTCTTATTTGAAAAAACTATTGTCAAGATTGTCAAGATAACCACTGTCAAGTGATCCCTTCCCTTTAAATATATTTAATAAAATTTTACATAAAAAAATTTAGACATAATATTTTTAAATACTAAGTAATAATGATACTTATAATAATAATTATTATAATAATAAATAATATAATTAAATACATAATAATATATAAATGATCGTATAAAAAAGTTACATCATTTTAAGAGTTAAGTTTCACCTTAAGTATATTACACACATTATTTTAAATTAGAAGAAAAAACTATTTTATATAAACCCTTGGATTCAAGAAGATAAAATGATTTAAATAAAATTAATGGTGGAGAAAATGATGATGTCACATATTTAAAAAATTTGAAAGCTTAACCATTTTTATGTATTAATAATTAAAAAAGATGCGTGACGAATGTGGTATGAAACCTAAGCCATATCATATTATTCTATAAATTTGCTTGACAAGACATTAAAAAATAATTACTATATTTTTTCAGACTTAACAATCAAATAATTAAAATATAGTTACCGAGTTTTTTTAAATTAACTATCAAGAAATTAACAACTGAAAATTTGAAATGTGAAACAAATTGAAATAATGAATAACATATAAATTGAAAATATAAATAAAAATCTGCTCATCTGAACTTAGGATTTAAGTTGAAGAGATATAATTGTGTCCCAGAGTTACAGTCTCCTCGCTGGAACAACCAATTCATATCGAATGAACAAGAACAATCTAAATTTTTTTCATGGATAAAATTAATGATGTACATCCAAAAAGAAACATACTAAAAAAAACTTTAAATCATAAGAATATGATGAATGTCACACGCTAACGCATACATTAATGCAGAGATTTTATGGAAAATGTCTGAAATGACATGAGTTATATTCTAAATATAGTAGATGACACAGATTGTTATTCAACAAACATTTGATATAAATGTCATATGTTGCGCATCAAGTTTCAAAACATAGCATTGTCCGAAAAAAATACAGGGAATGTTAAGCATTTTTAGCTGATAGTGGTGGTTAGTATACAAAGACGTTTTGTATTCTTACTTTAATCACAACCGTAAAAAATATTAATCAAACGATTTATAAAAAGAGCTAGCCATGTCGAAAAGCTAGAAGACTTAATAATTTTTCTGGAGTATGAATTATATTTTTTTTCAAAGTAACTGCAAAGATCATAGATTCAAAAATTTAATTTCTATTTATGATTTCTAAAACAAAATCAATAAATAAAAATACTAGCAAGTGCGTAAATAACTGATTTTTGTTGCAATTATTAATATTTTATATATTTAAATTTGAATGCCAATTTGTTTGTAAATCTTTGATTAATCAGCCGATAATAATTAATCACTTAGCATTGTTTTATTCGTAAATCTAATATATTCTATTATTTATAACACTGATATGGTACCCTTGTGATTCAAAGAGAATTTTTTTTTGAGGGAAGGAAAATGTGAAGGAAACTGAAACTAAAGATGTAAAATCTACAAAATCATCAAAATATAACATGTGAATGGTGTTCTAATATTGTGTCATGTCGTGCCGTGTCATATCAAACACGGCTTGCACGGCACGGCACGACACGGATATTATTTTTTTTTTTTATCGTGTCATGTTATGTTGTGTCAAAAATTAGAAATGACCGACACGGTATGGTTAAGACACGTCGTGCCTAACCGTGCTGTGTATAATCGTGTCTGTGCCTAACCGTGCCGTGTTTAATCGTGTCCGTGCCTAACCGTGCCGTGTTTGTTTGTGTCGTGTTGATTCTGTACGACGTGTTTTATTCGTGTTAATTGTGTCGAAATTTAAAAAAATAAGAAAATATAAAAAATATAAAAAAGAGAAATATGAAAAATATTCCTAATTTTTATATACTACAATACTATATTTTCTTTTTTTTTCCAAAAAAATGGAAAAAGTTAAAACAAAAGCCAAAAAAAATTGAGAGAAAATTGCAAAAATTATTTTTTAATGGGAGAAATAGAAAAAAATGCATATATATTTTATATACTATAATATTATATATTTATTTTTTAAAAATTCAGAAAAAAATTATAAAAAAATTGGAGAAACCGTGCCTATCCATGCCTAGTGGTATCTAACGTGCCTAGTGGTGTCTAGCCGGGTCTACCGTGCCGTACCTAATCGTGTCGTGTCTGGTCGTATTTTCGTGTCGTACCGTACTGTGTTTCGTATCATGTCATATCTTTATTGTAGAAAAATCGAATACGACACGTTTAAGACACGACATGGAACACGACACGACACGTGTCATGTGTCGTGTCCTTATCATATCGTATTCAGACACGGTAACACGATTTTGAGAACACTCCGTATGAACGTGACTCCTTTAGGCTTGTTGCAGTATGCGACACATGGTTCTTAATTAGTACCGATGGCTCAAGACTCAAAGAGATCAGTCGCGTCATTGTGTGCACATTTTGAAAACATGGACAGCATGTACATATCAAACATGTATAGTTTTGGCGATGGGCGATGGGTGATGATGTAATCACGTGTACAAGGAAGAAACCCAGGAGACCCGAAAGGCGAAAGCACAATTATAGATTGTTAGTACCGATGTATTGGGCTGTTCGGATTCCATCCAGGAGGTCCAAATGATCATTGTATTGAGTTGTACGGATTCTATCTTCAATGCACAAATATTCTGACCACTTTTGGAAGGATCTGACAATGATTATCTTGATAATTTTGATAATATTTTTTAAATATATATAAAAAATTAAAAAATAAAAAATCTTGAAAGATACTTATAAATTAATGGTGATTAAAATTTTATATAATTTAATTATCATTTAATAGTCCATTAAAAACGTTAAATTAGAACCACAATAAAATTACAAAATACTTTTGATTATTTTTTATGGACTATCAAATAATAATAAAATTATATAAAATTTAAATTACTATCAATCTATAATTAGAAGAACATATTTATATATTTTTTATTTTAAAGATTTTTTTCATATTTTTCATATTTTAAAGATTTGTCAAGTTATCCCTTCGCTTTAGTTTTTTTTTGGCCGATTTGTTTGGCAGTTGTACGCTTATTATGGCTTATTAGTGTTTTGTTATGGCTTATTAGTGTTTTGTTATGTCTATCCCTTCCCTTTAATTTTTCTTATGACCGATTTGTTTCGTAGTTGTATCCGCTTACTGTTTTGTTATCTTTGTTCGCTAATTGCAAAGTGGTTTGTTGTTTTCGGGCGGAAAAACAGTTTGATGTGAGAAACTAAGGGTACACAAGTTCAAGCTTTTATTTCCCCAACAAAATTATAGCTCCTATTTTTTATCTCTTATTTATATTTAATTTTAGATATAAATATTATTTAAAAATATCGAAATTTTAAATTATTTTCATAAATTATTTGTGCGTAACATTAGACGCAGATAGGGGGTGCAAAACTTATGATGGAATAATAATTTATGATTTTCTTTAACTAGGCCATTGATGAAAATAAGCCAAACGGTTTTGAGCGAGGTTGTTTTATTAATAACTAAATCAACAAACACTAGTATCAAACAACTCTCAACTCAAAATTGCTAAGAAGTAAGATGCCAGCGTTCATCTGCCTTCTTGGGAGGATGTATTTGATCTATTTCTCAACACACTAACAAATATAGTTAACAAAATAAAAAAAAAAAACTATATAAGTCCTCAGAAGCCTTTGTTTTTGAAAACACAAAGTGTCTTTCTCCAGCTAATTATAAGAGAGAAAAAGATACAGTTCAAAGTTAAAAAAAATATGACTAAGTTTTCCATTATCCTTATTTTTGCCCTTCTTGTAGCTACATCAGGTACTAAATTACTAAAACAAGAGAAATAAAACATAAATTTTGTATATTATAACTTTTTCATATTGTGATGTCCCATTTATTGTCATTGGAATATCATGATATCTATATATTCATATATTGGCAATAATCTCGTTATAATTTTTCTATAATTAATTTTAAATTTTGATTCGATATAATATCTTATTAGTTCATTTTCTTAATGGTATATAGTTGAGACTATGATTCCAAAAGTAGAAGCGGCACAAAGGTGTACATTGCATTAGAGAGCCCAATAAAATTGCTATTAGAGATTTTGTCCAAGAGAGGAAGCAAAATCCGAGTCAACGGATGCAACTTGTCGACTTGTAGAAGACAATGCTATGAAAGTCATGGACAACAAAATGGATTTGGCAGTTGTATTGAAGGAAAACCACAAGTATATGCTTGTGTTTGCGCTTATGATTGTGGCCGTTGATTATTTGTTGCTAATATTTTGATTATTTTAATGCTATCAAACTCAATAAAACATTGAAAGTAATTACTTTCACCTTATTTATGAACAATTTAAACTAAATATATTCGTGTTGAAATAAATTCCAATTCAATCTTTTAGTTAATGTTGCATACTGATTGGTTATGATTTTAATTTATGATCACGTTGTGTGAATATTTTGTGAAGTGGAAATTCTATAAAATAATTATATATCCTTTGTGGCTTCTTCTAAGACACTTATATCCTCTCCTAAAAGCAGCTTTTCAGTATTCGGCTTGTTTTAGCCACTAAGACACTTATAACCCAATGCATTCTCTCAAAAAGCAAAAAAATAGAAAAATAAAATATACATACTAGATTAATGAAAACAAAAAAATACAATAATATTTATTGAAAATTAGATTATATAGGAATTTAAGATTCAAACCCACTCAATTATTATCAAAAAACTATGTTGAATTGGCTACCTCATCATCTTCTGTGGTGAAATATTGAGGACATTGTTTTATATATAGAGCCAGAAAAATGAACAAATTACAGAGACAAATGGAAAACTATTATCATCAACGTATTGATATGGTATGGATTGAAGAAAATATTAAATAATTGGCGATGATTAATGATTGGACACAACAGACATTATGTTAATTAGAGTTGTAACTCGACAATATAGTTCTCAAATAAATAATTAACAATATAAAGTTTTAAATATGTGTTGGGATCACTTGACAATGGGTTATTTTGACAATATTAAAAATAAATTTTCAAATAAATATTTTTCTACTAATAGATTGATTATGATTAAAATTTCATACAATTTCATTATCGTTTGACACTCCATCATGGACCATCAAAATTTTATATAATTTGTAACGATTATAATTTGACAGTCTTTGATGGACTATCAGACGATGATGAAATTATATGAAATTTAAATCACCATCAATCTATAAGTAGAATAACATATCCATAAGATTTTTTCTATTTTTAATATTTTTTTTGTTCTTATTTGAAAATCATTTGTCAAGATTGTCAAGATAACCATTGTCAAGTGATCCCTTCCCTTTAAATATATTTAATAAAATTTTACATAAAAAAATTTAGACATAATATTTTTAAATACTAAGTAATAATGATACTTATAATAATAATTATTATAATAATAAATAATAAATAATTAAATATAAATGATCGTATAAAAAAGTTACATCATTTTAAGAATCATTTTAAGAGTTAAGTTTCACCTTAAGTATATTACACACATTATTTTAAATGAGGAGAGAAAAACTATTTTATATAAACCCTTGGATTCAAGAAGATAAAATGATTTAAATAAAATTAATGGTGGAGAAAAATGATGATGTGACATATTTAAAAAATTTGAAAGCTTAATCATTTTTATGTATTAATAATTAAAAAAGATGAGTGACGAATGTGGTATGAAACCTAAGCCATATCATATTATTCTATAAATTTGCTTGACAAGACATTAAAAAATAATTACTATATTTTTTCAGACTTAACAAACAAATAATTAAAATATAGTTACCGAGTTTTTTTAAATTAACTATCAAGAAATTAACAACTGAAAATTTGAAATATGAAACAAATTGAAATAATGAATAACATATAAATTGAAAATATAAATAAAAATCTTCTCATCTGAACTTAGGACTCAAGTTGAAGTGATGATTGTGTCCCAGAGTTACTGTCTCGCTGGAACAACCAATTAATAAAGGGGAGGGATTTTTGATAATGAGTTATTTTTACAATTTTGACTATGAACTTTCAGAAAAATAAAAATAAAAATAAAAATTATAGATATGTTCGTGTTATATAACTGTAACAATCATCTATATAGGGAATTCACATCACCTGTGATATTTTACTATCTGTAAAGTATTGTTCTATAATAAATCTAAATTATAATTGTTGTACTTGTTTCTAACCGTTATCTAAATTTGACGATCCAAATAAATGTGAATAATTAATTTACCGTAGAATAAAGGAACTAGAACCTAAGGCATCACATGCATTTAACCTCTGTTCAATCAAAATCAAATCATAAAATAGAGAATAGTAAACCACTAATATACGGATGCAAACCAGAAGATTCTAATAATTAATACTCCATAATATAGACTGACTTGCTGGTTTGACAGCCTGACAGGGGTGTTAATTATTAATCCGATCAGATCTAATTCGATTCGATATGATTTAATTATAAATGGATTGAATATGAATTTAATTTTTTAATCCGAATCGGGTCGAGTCGGGTTCGGGTCAACCCGACTGATTAATTATTTATTTTTTTTATTATTTTACATGGATCGAATCAGGTCAACCCATGACCTGATCAGATCGGATATGAATTAAGATTTTTTTGATTAGAATTTAAACGGATTGACCTGAACCCAACCCATTGACACCCCTAAGGCGTGGGCTATGGTTCAGTGTCCTCTGGAGTATTGCATGAGCGATTAAGCGTAGAGCAATTTAGTCAGGATAGTTACAACAATGACAATTTAAATTTACAGATAATTACTTTATTTGGTGAAATATCTTAGAGGATGTGCCTAGATTATTATTTCTTATTTTTCTCTGCAGCAGAGTAACATTTTTCTTTCTTTTTTTTGTTTCATGGATGTGCAAATAGATCGGTTTAATTGAATTTCAACATAAATGTTAAATTTCAACTAATTGTTTGCACACTCTAAGTATAACAATCACATCTTTGTTCTCTGCCGTGTAAAATAGAAAATAAGAGCCAAAACTCGACATAATCGGGCAAACTCAGACAAAAACTTAGCTGACCCGGGCGATTCCAAGTGATTTCAAATTTTAGAATAGACAACAAAACTATTAGTTCAAATAGACAAAAGCTTAAAAAAAAACTTCTCTACAAAATTTCATATTTTAAAATCTATGACATCAAATATTTTTTTATTAACAAAAGTAATTAAATAGTACATGGAATAAAAAAAAATTGGAAGGGCAAATTAATAAAAGTGTAATCTAAAAATATTAGTTTTTAAAATTTAGAGGGAGATGGCTGCCCCGTGTTAATTAAATCCGTTCCTGCATTGAGCAGCACTATTCGACAACATCAAAAAATCTCTCTCACTTGTTGTCAGTTATTAGTTAATTTAAACGGTTGGAAACATTCAATCTCGTGGTGCATACATTGAACATAACATCTATTTTCTCAAAAAAAAGAAAAAAGAAAAAAGATAACATCTAGTACTGCACTAGTGCCTATATTTTCATCACCACTGGTGATGTAATTAATCGCGAAACTACTGATATGACCTCAAGTACTGGTTATAATGGACATAATATAGATTTAGGAAAGGAATTAATCTCCCATTTCCTTGGACCCTTTGGGTAGAAGAGCAATTATATGCTGGGGTTAGTAAACCCCACCTAGACTTTACAATGATGGACGTCTAAAAATTTGGATATCAAGTACTTAGATAGGTTAAATTTTTAATCTCATTAGAGTTTAATATTAATTAAAATAGCAATATGTCACATAGATGTGAACAAATGAAAGGAGAAGAGGCCACTGGCAGAGATCATTGATTCCTCCCCCTCCCTAGAAGAGAATTTGTTGTGCAGCACGAGGGTAGTATGTGCGCATCTCGTTTAATTCACGGGAATGACTGTGAGATGGGGTGAAACACGAATTTTTACGCGATCAGATGGTCTCCAAATCGCGCTGCACAGTGCAGACAATATGAATTCCATGACATGGAGGTTGTGTTAGAGATGCTTGGTACAGACATAAGACATTTATTTGCCAGCACCATCTTATCCTGGTTATTTCCAAGGTGCTTGACCACTTTCTCTCTTTTTGAGACACAGATATGACTAAAAGTCTTATCTAACAAAATCTAAATTATCAAGACTCTCCAATCTTTCTTATGTATTGTCAAACCGTGAAATTTAATTAAGAAATAATAATAATTAAGATAATAAATAAATTAATTTAACATAAATTAATAAATAACTTAAAATAACAATTACAAAAATATATACAATTATACAACTATAAATAAACAAATAGCTAAAGTTAACAATAAAGAAAAATAAAATTTAAATTTAAAATAAATAATAGATCAATCGAATTTGGGACTAAATAAACTTAAATAATATGAAAACTGACAATGACGAAAATAAAGTCAAAATAATAATAATAATCGCATAAATAATTATGAGTAATTTAACTTTAAGTAAATGGAATAAATATCTTGATCTAAGTATTGAATGATAGATAATATATAAGTAGATAACTAAATAAAATTTATTTTAGTAATCTAAAAAAAATTGATAAGGTATTCATGTAATCCCATCGTAACCAAAATAACTTAATTTTAAGTGACTCTAATAAATTTAATGGAATGCAATAAAACTTAAAAATTTAAAACAACCTAAAACAATCCAAAAAACTCGAGAATTTTAAACCGAACGGCTAACGATAAATCATGACTTTATTAACAAGAATCAAAATCAAAATAACAATTATTAACATGACTCAAGACCCCTTATACACAGAAGACTACACCAAGTTGCCACAGAAAATCCCCCTCTCTCCTACCCTCTCACTCCTCTCTCTCTCTCTCTTTCCACTTCCGCTTTACCCCTCCCTCTCTACCCGAGTTAATGCGGGCTACATTTTCCTATCTACCCTGTCCCCTCTCATTAATGTGTCTCCCTCGTTCTCTCCTCTTCCTGGCCTAGTTTCGCCTCTCCGTCCCTGATTTCTCTGTACATGGCGAGAGGCTCACCGACCCCCCTTGACTTTGCCCTCTTGGTCCCTCGCTAGGGTTGTGCTGGCTGTCCCGTCAGCCCCTAGCCCGACAAGCCTCTTGACCGTTGGCTCACCCTCTCACCCGTTACTTGTCACTCTTTACCGGCCCCTTGACCTTTGCACGAGGCTCTCACCTCGCCCACCCTCTATAAAGGTCGGGCAACGTCCTCTGTCCCTCTCTCTTTGGCTCTCATGCGTTGAGATTAGACCTATAAAACTGATAATAACTAAAACTACTGTCTCGGCTTGCAAACGGTTACAAAGAGAGGGAGGAGGGTGGTGACCGTGCCCTTCCGTGGTGGGTCGTGCTCTTATTGTGCCTTCCTTGCTTGCTGATCTGATTTTCTCTGATTCTGGTAAACCCTAGATTCTCGTTTACTGGTTCTTTTACTGGTTTAAGTCGGTTGGCTGGAGTTCCTTTCTTCTGTGTGCTACTCCCTCGTTCTCTATGGTTCCCCAGTCATGGGTGAGATCCAGGGACGAGGCTAGTGATGATATGTTGCTTTAATCTTGTTGTCTTGGTTCTGACTTGTTGCCTTGACTAAATCTGAGTTGTGCTGGTAAATGTTGATACTACACTGAATTGCCCCCCCTGTTTGCTGTTCTGATATTTAATTTGGGATACTTATGTGTTGGCATGCCCCTGATTTTCTTAATACCCCTGATTTGCTTGACTAAATCCGTGGTGGGCCGTGCTCTTATTGTGCCTTCCTTGCTTGCTGATCTGATTTTCTCTGATTCTGGTAAACCCTAGATTCTCGTTTACTGGTTCTTTTACTGGTTTAAGTCGGTTGGCTGGAGTTCCTTTCTTCTGTGTGCTACTCCCTCGTTCTCTATGGTTCCCCAGTCATGGGTGAGATCCAGGGACGAGGCTAGTGATGATATGTTGCTTTAATCTTGTTGTCTTGGTTCTGACTTGTTGCCTTGATTAAATCTGAGTTGTGCTGGTAAATGTTGATACTACACTGAATTGCCCCCCCTGTTTGCTGTTCTGATATTTAATTTGGGATACTTATGTGTTGGCATGCCCCTGATTTTCTTAATACCCCTGATTTGCTTGACTGTTGTGGTGGTTCTGATTTATGTTCCTCGATTTGGTTACTGAATCTAGTTTGCTTGTCTGTTATTGACTGTGGGAGTTTTGCTATCTTGTTCGGTTGATTTATTGGTATGGGTACAGTTGGCTAGTTTAAGTTGGTTCTGGATTGCTTGTTGTTGTCTTGTGCTGGTATTCTTGTTGCTGCTTCTGTGCTGTATGTGTGCACCTGTACCCCTATTGCTTATACCATGATGGTTGTACCAGTTACTGGTACAGCCTTGGACCCTGCTCTGTTACTAACTCATTCTTGTTGTTTGTTGATCTGTTGCTTGGCTTGTTCTTCATCTGTCGAATGGGATTTTGTTGCTTGGGCTGTCAAAATGTGGCCAACTTTAATGCTGGGTTGGTTAGGTAAATAAATTCTAAAGGGGCTGGAAAGAATTTATTGGAATTGGAGAGATAAGTGGACTAATAAGGAATAATGAACTTTTAATTAATGGATTAGGTTCATTTCTATCCATTAGATTTAATTTTACTCATTGGGCCAATCAATCAACCTAATCAACTCAAACTATTAATTAGGATTAGTGTTAATAAAATAAGACCAAATGTTAAAAGTCTAAAGATAATTAAAAGTGCTTAATTTAAAAACGTGACTAATTAATTGGAAGCCGCCCCGAAAGGTTTGGCGGTACCCATTATTAATAACGTAAACTTAAAGACGGGAAATGATTATATTCCCCGATGCGCTTCGATTTGATTTCGGGATATCGGTGTATTGGCACCAACGATTTGGTAGTCAGCGTATGATCCCGAACATTAAAACACCAACACAATAATAGAATAAAATATTATCTTCAATTGATTTAAATTCTTTATTTTTCTTTCTCTTTTATTTTATTTATTACATTTTTGAACTATTTTTCAAACTATTAAAAATATAATATTAATATATGTAACAAAGTAAATTATATAGTTTAAAAATATAATAAGAATAATAATTGGAATAGAATTAATATATATTAGAATATATATTAATCAATTTCTCTATTTTAAAATAAATAAAAGAATATCAAAATAAAACATTATATATAATATATATATATTAATCAATTTCTCTATTTTTATTTTAATCATAAGTGTTGTTTTATTTTAGTTTTCAGTTCATTTCGTAGGATTTTTATTTGTATTCCTTATTCCGTTGTATTGAAAATTATATATGTAATCGAAGTAAAATTAATAAAATAAATTATGATTTTTATAATTACCTCGTTGTGCATATACTGAATTGTTTTTAATATCTATCATTACAGAGTTGATTTGTCAATAACTTAATTTTTACTAAACGAGAAACACGATAAAGTTAATGAACAAGTAAAACAAATGGTAATTATGATCAAAACTTGAACTAATCGAAAAAGGGGATTTATTACTAAACACTAACGAAATTAAATGACTAAAATCTACAAACCCGAGCAAAATATAATAAGCACATAAAAAAAGATGATTAAAATGACATATGCGGCATTACAAACAAAAATACGTTAATTAGACTTTCCGACACCGCATATATGCGGTAGGAATGCTGCCGAATTTTTTAAGAAAAGACAATGAAAATCGAGCGAACGTGAATTAAATTATCAATTTAATTTAATTGTAAATTATGAAATAAATCAAGTTAAAATTAATAAACATATAATTTAAATTAATAATAGGTGATATAGTCGACTCGGATCCACTCGCGGAGTACGAGGTCACACCTGACCCGATGTACGCGGACGCCGACCCCGAGGCCGGTGGTCTGCCTCCGGAGTAGAGCGACCCCGCGATTCTCGCCAGCACTCTCAGGTACGGTTTCCTGAGATTTGATTTTCTTTCTTTAGAACTAGGAATCCAAACCGAAAATAAAACTGTTTTTAAAATAAATCTGAATTGCGGTATTTTTTGTCCAAAAATAATTAGAGACTTAATCTGACCTGTCATATGAATCTGGTAAATTGACCAGCATATTCGAGACCTACCCGCATTCGCATGTCATATCATGTCATATTACATGTAGACAGGATATGAGTAGGATTCGGAAAATAGTCCCGAGATAGGATTAAATAGAATTAAATAATTCAAATTGTAGATTATAATTATTAGGAAAATATTATTATTATCACTAATTATTAATTAAGTCAGGTAGTTAATCATGCATTAAATGCATGGGAGTGCTGAGAGGCGGATCAGGTAATTCTCAGTTTGAGTTGCCTTGCATAACCAGTCTGTTATGGTTATGTACGGTGACCCATAAGCCCGTGGGACCCACTGGTCTGTATATGTATTGCGCCTCTTTGCCTGTCGGATTATCCACCGACCCCGTCATTTGGCGGGTTCGGCTGTGTCAGAGTGTTTTTTTTTATCTTTATTATATTTTATTATTCTTTATATGATTTAATTTTTAATCTAAATTTGAGCGATTAGGATACCTTGTACTTCAGTGTTTAGTGTGGGCGGCCATATTCGAGTTTGGAATTTACTTCGTGATACTATATTATTATATTTATCTGGCTTATTTAGGATCTTGATATTGTCCGAATGATTTTCTCTTTTGGCCCATCGTTGGTACAGAGAAAGTCGGGATGCGGTCCGCTGGCCTTAGTGGGTACAGTGTAGGCTCCCATTTGCTTATATTTCGTTTTGATATTTTTATGGGATGCGGTCCTCTGGCCCTTGGTTGGTACAGTGTAGACTCCCATTTGATTTCGATTCATTAATTCACGGGTAGTTATGTCATTTTGGCGATATGGCAACTGAAGACATATTTATCCCCTTGCTTTTATTTTATAAGGTAAATTACCAGATTTAACAGACTAGAGTACGTGCCTATGCACGCTCACTCTCCTAGAGCGTTATCGCCTCGGGAGCCCAAATTATCGTTTATGGGGTATTGGAGCCCGAATTGTTTTAAAACCGGTTTTAATAAAATCGGTTCTAAAACAAAAATTTTAGAACCGATTTTCTTACAATATGAAATAGAACCGGTTATTATAAAACTGGTTTTAATAAAAAAACTTATAACCGGTTGTTAAACAAAACCGGTTCTAATAATTTTAATAAAATATACAAATATACCACTCTCACCTTTTAACACCTGTTTTTTAAAAACCGGTTCTAAATCAATTTTTCCTGGTAGTGCAAAGTATGCACAATCAAATCAAGAAACCCTTGCACATGTGGTAATTAAGTTTCATTCCCAAACAAAAAAATAAGTCTTCAGTATATTCAGATATATTTTCATGGGTGCACCCATGATAATGTCTAACTCTAATCTGAAGATATTTTTCATATATTGGAATTTCCCTTTGAATTGTCCATATTTGTGTCAATTGTACTAATGAAAATAATAATGGAAATTAAAAAACATCGTACCATTAAAAAAGAAAATTAAAAAGTAAATTTATTGATTTATTGGTGTGAAAGAAATACTCTTTTAGTGGCAATTTGTATAATTTTTATTTGATAAGCACTTTCCATATTCGATAAGCCCTTCTTTTCTACTTTATTCTTATTGGGGAGTTGCAGATGGTAGTTATTTTTAACTTTATATATTTCCTTTTTGTTTTCAAGCATGCTGTCTTGTCCATATATACTCTATTTTTAATTGGGACATCAAAACAGCCAAATCTCAAGTGCTAATCAAATAGATCACTATGCCTTATTATTTAGCATCGTCCACCAGCTTTCGCCTTCTATTTTATGAATTTTCTGAGATTTACTTGTTTAGTTTAATTTAGGGAGTATGCATAGAATTTCTGGTGCAAGCTTTGGCAGGACCTAAAATATCTCCTAAATTGTTGTGAATGAATCTGATAAGAACGAACAGTTTATTTAAGATTGTAAGTTTGATGATCACAGTATCTATTTGGATTAAGCAAATGGTTGTGTATTCCAAAATGTGTGACCAACTTTTGTTTGCTATATGAAGTCTTTGGTTTTTTTTTTTGTCTTGTGTCTTCAATAGTAGTAAAATGGAGTTTGCAAATATATTTTTTTAGTGCAAATGATAATAGGTGATTCATATTTGACTTCATCGAAATTTTTTTATATACATGCATGGCTGCTTTTTACTGGGAAAAGCAAGATAAAAGAAAGTATAAAACAGTTTAGGAATAGTAGCTTATGTAAATATTAGAAGAATTGAATGAACAATTTGTATCAAAGAGCAAGATTAGGACATACCACTCATCAAACTGAGATAATTAACAAAAGATTGATCTGCCCAGCTCTTCTTTTCGTCGTTTCTCTTGGTCATATTTATTTAAACATTAAATTTCTTTGTTAATTCTGTAATTGTTTCAGACATTACCTAAATTGCTTATTTGGTAGATGTGTACATGCTGACGAGATGACATTTCGTCAAATTTGTAGAGCCTCCATCGATTTTTTCTAGAAATATCTACTCCTTAAAACTTTAATTAGAACTAATTCATATTCATTTTTCTCACCTCCCTTTTAATTATAAGAGCACTGATGCTATCAATCTCTTCATAAGCCTTCATCTGTTTTTCATCTTTTCTATTCATGTGCATACTTCTCTTATCCTTCCACTCTTCATTTCAACCACTTTTGTCTTTAGCACACCATTCTTTCTCAAAACTGTAACTTGTACTCTCCTACAGGAAGAAGGCAACATCGGGTTGACTGTAGCTCGACTCTTCTATAGGATAAGAAGGCAGCACAGGGTCAGTGCCATTATTTCTGCAATTTACAAATTGAGAATGTTGTAAATCCGAGTGATATGGAGGTTGCAAACTAGCAATCATTGGTTTTAACATTTGATCTTCTCTTGTAAGTTCAAACTAGCAATAACAATTGCAGCATACGGATATGGTATGGGTTTTAATTAAGAAGCATTTATTGAACCATACTATAGGTCTTTAGTATAAGGGATTGATATAATTTTTGCTCGGTACCAACCTTCTTGACTCTTGACTTCTCAATTTGATTACAAATTATTCAAACTCGTATGATGCCCATAATAATTATGTCTATGGTTACACCATCACTGAGAGAAGATTTTTATGAACAGTTATTGACCAAGTTTAATATGAGACAAAAGCAGATTGATATATAAGAACAAACTAGTAACTTATTATTCATTCAATAATTAGTATAAAAAATATAATTATTCATCCCATGAAAAAAATATATTAACTCAACAATACATTTTTCTCATGTAATAATATGATAAATCTATATAATTTTTAAGAAAAAACTAAAAAAATAATAAAAAAATCTTAAATCTTCAAACATGTTTCTGAGAGTCAAAATGAGATTTTTTGGCTCTAACAATTACTATAAGCTTTTTCGTCGTAAGTTTTCTGTGACCGCGTAAAATATATCAATTGGAGTTTGTATCAATAGTTATGATCGTTTTAAATTGAGATGGTCAGGTTTTAATTTTGAATTCTTTTTTCTTTATCTTTTTCTGTCTTTCAAGATCTATTTTATATCAAAACAGTAGAGGAAAAAAGTCTTAAGCCGTGAGATTTTAGTATTTTAATTTTAATTTTTGAATTGTTGGATTGAGATGAATGAATGATTAAATTAAAAAGTCTAACAATTTGTGGGAGCAAAAAAGTAAAATTCAGTTAGTTGATTCTCTTCTGTTAGAGCTAAAAATTGAATCACCCTTTAGCAACGGCTGCTTATCAAAATCGTTGCTAAATACTATGTTTAACAATGGTTCAGTGTGAGAAACCATTGTTAAAAAAAATATAAGAAATATGGACTCATGTCTGCTTTTAAGAAATGTGGATTCAGGTCCGCTTTTAAGAAATATGAACTTATACCTATTATAAACTCGCAGCTCTTTCAAATTTATACTTCTGACTCTCTCCGAACATAATAAAGATCAGTGACAATTTTAATTTATTTTATATTAATAAAGTTAAAAATATATTTAAGATATTAACTAATAATATTTTAATAATTTGATAGAATGATTCCGATTGTGGTTTATGCGGGTGACAATATTATCACAGGATCAATGGGTATTGATTATGATAATCCTTCTAGATTTTTTTTCTTCTTGAAAATGAAGATATATGTTTTGACAAGGTCAGAACTACGATATACAAACAACTCGAATTACTAGAAAATCAATATTTTTTGAGTATTAGGGCTCGGTATAATACATGAGGTACTAGTGTTTATCATTTTTGTTTAATTCCTATTCGAGATGAGGTTGAGTGACGAATGATATTTCAAATGACAACAACAGAAATGAATTAGAGAATGATTGAGTTGTATGTGAAAATATTGTCAATTGATAATGCAGAGGATTCTTTGAATAACCTACCTAAAATCAATAATAGAACCGAGAATATTATACCTTCCACAATAAATCTAGCACATCAAATACATGAATCAGATCCGTAAAGACTCATTTATCCGACACTTGTTGGTCCAAATATAACAAATGAATGAGAGCAAAATGATTATGATGAGGGTGATGATGTTCGTAATGAAGATAATGGATGTGTTAGAGGAATAGTAGCGAAATGATGATGATTTTGTACTCATTTCAACGGATGGATGGGAGATTGGAGAAAATTATTGGGACTCGGCTAATGAAAATGATGATCCAGATTATGATTCCCATGAACATATAGAGCGTCGATTGATTATGAAAAATAGATTAGAAAATCATCATCCAGTACGTGACTTTAGTGATATTTCTGAGAATAATGAAATAAATGCTTCGTCACAGTCATAATTCGATAATCCATTGTCAGAAAATTGAACATTTAATTCTAAAGAGCAATTAATGAATATCATATAAGAGAAAATATCGAGGTGGAAATAGAAAGTAGAAGTAAATCTATATTATCTTCATTACGAACCTCGATGAATTTGTGTAAATAAAATGAAGATTTCTATTTTTCTATGTATATATAATTGTGCATTATACATTTTCATACAACAGAAAATTTGAATACTTAACAAGTAAGTCAATCAGTCCGTCACTCCATCATCGTTCCACCATTGAGAAATAACATAAGCAATACTATTTTTGATACTGCACGACATTCAATTAGCTGTGTATCTCCTGCTATATCTTTGAATGTACATTATAACACTAATGAGTTAATTAATTATATGAGTTAATTTATGATATAACCACATCTGCAAATAATTCTAACTTTTTCCTGTCATAAGTGTATCATCAAGTCAACGCGGTAATCAAACTGCACGGAAGTTATTTGCAGAAAGAATCAGATCGTTATTTAGATATTCTTCTAATCATCGAAATTGAAACAATTATATCATATTGTATTATATTGTATTGTAATGCAACTCTTTATATTTTTAATAAATTATTATGTACTTAATTATAATATTTTTATCATCAAAGAAGTTGAACTGAATGTATTTTTTAATATCATTAGGAGATTATCTGAATGCATTCAGCAAATTTATTATCTTAGTTTATCAAAAAAATTAAATAAATTACAAAAATAGTTAATAGCTTAAATAAAATATTAATAAATTTAGTTATTAACTTAAACTTTTAATACACGAACTATTCATATTCAACTTTTAATATACAAATAATTCATATCCATATTCAATTCAACTCTTAAATTTGAATCTGTATAAAAAAAAAATTCAGTCCACACTTAATAAGTGCGAACTCGAGTCCGCTTTTAACAAACACGGACCCAAATTTACGTTTATTAAAAGCGGATTTATTATTTTCGTAAATTCTGCCCATCAAATGTTATTAATAAAAATATCGGAATAAAGTGCCCTTCTGCGTTCCATTTCCGAGTTATGTCACTGGGACCACTAGTCAGTGAATTTATTTCAGACTGGCCCAAATAATAAATAAATTCATTTAATTTGCGAGTTTATTGCCTTTCGAATATGTAGGAAGGGAAATTGGGAAATTGCAAAATCGAAACCCGCCGAATTGCCCTTTTTATCGCTGAGCTGAAGAACAACAGATGTCGCGTGATTAGATTATGCTTCCATTTCGTTCAATTCGCCTCTTGAATTCCTCTTTTCTCTCCAAATTCTGTATCCAAAGAGCCCGAGTTCGCCCCAATTTTACTTACAGTAAACCCTTCTCCACCGTCTTCCTCCCTTGTCTTGCCTCCTCCATGGATCCCTCGTCGAATCGGTCCGAGGATCCCTCGACAACGGATCACTCGCAAGAGGAGTTACCTGTATCTCAACCCGCCTCTCCTACTCAATCTCCGTCGGAGGATGATTATTCGTGGGTTACTTCGGTGGATGAGATCGCTAAAGGTGTTGTGCATCTACAATGCGAATCGTCGGCTGAAGAAGGTGTCTGCCAGGTTTACCTAGTTGGCACAGCCCACGTGTCCCAGGTCTGCGCTATAATTTTTCAATTTTAGTTTATTTGTTCTGATTAGTTAGTGATGAGTTTTACGAGTTAGGGATTTGAGGTTGCATTGATTTGTAGTTCTTGCTGGAAATTCAGTAATTGTTCATCTTTTCTTTTTCTTTTTTGTTGTTGGAAGTGGCTTAATCTGCTTTAGCTCACAAAAAGGCAGTTGTGAATTGAGATGATTATAATAGGAGGTATGCTGTTAGTCAATTGAATGGTTCTAATTATTGCTATGTCCAAATTAACACTGACCAGTGAGCACTTTGCTTTACCCATCTTTCTATTTGAATGAAGAATAATTCCTGACTACATGAATAAAACTTAGCAAAAGACAAATGGAAATTAAGAAGTTTTGTTTGAAAATGGTGTGTTTTATTATATGTTCAAATTAGTCTGATACATGGTGTGTCTAGTTCTTCTGCGAAGAGAGGTTATAAATAATTATATGTTTTTTTTGCTATTATTTCGCACTTAAGACTATTCTGGTGCCAATATGCATTTCTATTCTCTTCCCATGATAAATTAGTCCATCCATAAGCCTACTAAGCAAATATCTTCACTGTGTCACTTGTTGGATAAATTACTGACTTCATTTGATTTCTCGTCATACTTTCTAGTCTTTACTGATTGTGTGGCTCAAAACTCTAGATTAATGATCTTTGCATATCCTTGATATTTTCATTATTTATCCACTAGTTTTACAAAAGAAACCCAGAAACATTTTTCCGGTGACCTATCCATAACAATTCAATGATTCAGCTCCAGGTGCGTTGGAATTCATGTTCATTTCATTATGTTGTGTTCTTAAGCTACTATGAGACTTTGAATGTTTTCTTGATGCTTGTTTGCGCCAACTATTGCCAGATCAAAGGCTATTGTCAGATCATATTCTTTTTCGAAAGTTTGATGTACTGGTAGAAGGCTGGTCTGTTAAAAGGTACACTATATTGTATTTGTAGGAGTCCTGCAAGGAGGTGAAGGCTGTCATCAGTTACTTGAAACCGCAGGTGCATCTTCCTTCTTACTCTTTGTCCATTTATTGTAGATCTGATGTCTACTTATTTTTTATTATATATAATTGTGATTTTCTGACATCACAGTTTCCTTAGTTATCTGAATTTATTTGTTGGCTTGCAATGCAGGTTGTCTTCTTGGAGTTGTGCTCAAGCAGGATTAATATATTGTCCCCTCAAAATTTTAAGGTGCCAAAAATAAAATGTATGATTAATTAGAATATATTGCTTCTGCATTTGAGGAATTTGTTTATATTTTACACCATTTTTATTAAAACAGGTTCCAACAATGAGTGAGATGTTTGACATGTGGAAGAATAAAAAGGCTAATCCTTTTGGCATTCTCTATAGTTGGTTCCTTGCGAAGGTAGTTTATTTTCACTTGTAAGTGACTGTGGTGAACTGAAATATTATACTGGGACATAATGTAATATTTCTGTTTTGTTGTTTTGTTCAAAAGGTGGCGACCGAAATGGAGGTACTTCCGGGGGCGGAATTTAGGATTGCATATGAGGAGGCCATGAGTTATGGTGCTCGTGTTATTCTTGGGGATCGCCCTGTTCAGGTACATTTCCTGTTCAGTCCCTCTTTTTTTTTCCCTGATATCATTTCTTTTTAATAACTAGCAGGGTGCTTCTATATTTATGATGTTGTACCATGTGAATAGATAACTCTGAAGAGAACATGGGGCGGAATGACAATGTGGCATAAATTCAAGTTTTTGTGTCATATTATTTTTCAAAGTGTTTTCTTGCCAAGTTCTGATGAGATCGCCAAAATGGTACCCTGCTCCCCCATTCATCTCTACTCACTTTTTGTTTTTTTGTTTTGCTATTTCTTGATCTCATTTATAGTTATTCTTTTTTTGTTTTACTTTGTAAACTTAACTGAAGTTGAAAGAAATGGAGGATGGGGATGCATTGACAGTTGTGGTACAAGAGCTGAGCAAAGCTTTTCCCTCTCTTATGGAGACTCTTATTGTTGAGCGTGACAAGTCAGTTCTTTTTGAATCATTGACCCTTCATATTCCACTTATGGCAAATTTCTAAATTCTAAATAATCCTTATTTAATTTATTTTTGGTTGTTTCTTTTTTTTTTCTTTATCTTCTTTTTAAATTAAGGTTTATGTCACAAGCACTATTGAAGGTGGCAAAAGAGCATTCTTCAGTTGTTGCTGTGGTTGGAAAGGGGCATTTGTCTGGAATTAAAAAGTACTGGATGCAGCCAGTTGATGTAATTTTCCTTTCTCATACATTTTGTTCTAGCAAAGACAATTGGACATTTGGTTGGGCCTTGTTTCTATTTAAGTATTTCTCTATTATATCACATAATACGACCATTTCTGTTAATATTTTAGTTTTCCTCTGTCATGCCTTTAGCTGGTGCTGATAACATAATAACATGGCATCATGGTTGCGCTAATATTTAATGTTTAATATTTCCAGGTACAGAGTTTGCTCGAATTACCTTCAGCAAAGAAGGGTATGGGTGTGTTCAAGATTTTTGCGTCAGTTGGAGCTGTAACAGGGGTAGTGGTTGCTTCTGGCATTTATTTTTGGTCCAAGAAATAAAATGTACATTTCATAAGCTAACATATATAACTCAGATTAGATTTTCTCATTGAATTTTGTTGAATTAAAAATTATTCTTTGTATTTAATGGCTGCTTTTCACGTCAGTTGATTTCTATCCAGTCTTTTTATAACTTAGATATAAATATTCGTCATCTCAGATAGTATATGCACTTACCATCATATCCAAATGAGCTGTATTTGAAGCTTTAACTAGTACTTACCTGTTATTTGGGCAAATTTTGGTGAGCATGCCGTTTTGTATGAGTAAAAATTATTTGATTTTTGCATTGTTGTTGTTGTTTCTGAAAGGGTTTTAGTGCAGACGAACGGTTGAGATCCATGGGAAGTGTGCTTTGCATGTGTTTTATTAGTGCTTTGTTTTTCTGACATTAAGTTTTAAACACAAATTTTTATTTGCATTTAGTACCAGTCACTTGGCAGTATAGAATGACATCTACAAAGGATTAGGGCCGTCAATTGTATCTTTTTGGTTGTTTACTTTATCCGTATCGTATCTGATAAAATAGATATGGATAAAAAAAATTATTAATTTATTGGGTAAAGATATGGGTAAAGAGTTATCGTTATCCGTTATTCATTGATAAATTATATAAATATGATTAATTTATATTTTAATTAATATATAGTAAAATTATATAAATATATATATAGCAATTAGTATATGTTTTTTATGACAATTGATATGAAAAATTATATGATTTTTGTTATATTTAAAATATTTATTATTGTTACACTCAATTAGTATATTTATTTAATGTTATTTATTTGTCTAAATTATATATTTTTTTTCATTGAACTATTCTTATTTTTAACTATTATTTACTATTATCCGAAATTTTTAATTTTTTAACAGATAAAGATAAAGGAGGAGGGTTGCGGTGTGGACTAGTTTTTGCATAGTCTGTCCCTAACCAGGATAAAGGAGGAGGGTTGCGGTGAGTGTGGTGAGCCATGTACTAAAACAACCTATATTTATGGAAATGAAACCCAGTCAAATTTTATTGGGGGTCACCCTCTTAGCGACGCGCCATATTGGAATCTGGATATGGTGATAAGAGAACAAGAGCCGGTTGTCACCACCTTAGTGGCGTGCCATATTTGAACCCTGATATGGTGATAAGTGAGTGAGAGCCGGATCGTCATCACCTTAGTGACGTGCTGCATCAACGCTCAGATGTAGTGTCAAATGAACAAGGGTTTTCGCACTTGACTCGACGAGTGCGAGGGACAAAAAAGCTAGTCGGGGAAAGTAGAGTTCGTTTAAGTAGTTGGAATGTAGGGTCCTTAACAAGTAAGCTAAGAGAGTTAGTTGATACTGCGATTAGGAGATGTGTTAATATCTTATGTGTTCAGGAGCCTAAATGGACAGGTCAGCAGGCTAAGGATGTGGAGAATACGGGCCTCAAATTATGGTAAACATGAAAAGAACGAAGTAGAAATGATGTATGCATCTTAATTGATAAGAGTCTCAAGAATGGAGTTATCACAGTTAGGAGACAAGGGGACATGATCATCATGATCAAATTGGTTTTTGGAGATTTGGTCTTGAACGTCATCAGTGCGTATGCCACACAAGTAGGTTTGAGCGATGATGTCAAAAGATAATTCTAAGAAGACTTAGAAGACATGGTTAGATGAGTGCCTAGCAGTGAAAAACTTTTCATTAGAAGAGATCTTAATGGTTATGTTGGCACAACTAAATGTGAGTTTGAGAGAGTACCTGGGGTTTTGGATATGGCGAACAAAATCAAGAGGGAGAAAAAATATTGAACTTCGCTAACACCTTCTTTAGAAAGAAAAAAATCCCATTTAATTACTTTCAATAGTGACCAACACTCGAGCCAGATCGATTTTGTCCTACCTAAAAAGGAGGAAAGACCAAACTGTATGGATTGTAAGGTTATACCTAGCGAGTGTGTCATCACACAAGAGAAATTTTTGATGGCTGATTTTTATTTTTCAGGTATGCGTCCGACGAGATAGAGGCGTGAAAATCACGAGAACAAAGTGGTGGAAGCTCAAATGGGATGTTTCTCAGATGTTTAAGAATATAGTTATTGCAGAAGGGCCGTGGAACGAAGGTGATGATGGAGATAATATGTGGAAGGAGATGACGATTCACATTTGAAATGTGGCTATAGAGGTGTTTGGAGTAACCAGAGAAAAATAAATACGAACCTAAAGACACTTGGTGATAGAATGATGATGTACAAAAGACGATCAATGAGAAGAAAGAATGCTACAAACATTTAAATCACAACAGGAGTGATGAAAACATAAAGAAATATAAAGAATCCAGAAGAAATGCAGAAAAAAAAACTGTGAGCGAATAAAGGAGTCAGGCATACACGGAGCTGTATCGAAAATTAGATACAAAAGAGGGAGAAAATGATGTCTAGAAGATGGCTAAACTTCGAGAAAGAAAGACAAGAGACTTCAATCAAATTAAATGTATTAAGGATGAGGCTGATAGGCTTTTGATGAAGGATGGTGAGATTTATAACAAATGTAGAGAATACTTCGACAAGCTATTCAACGACGATATTGAGAAAATCACGATCGAGTTTGACGACTCAATTGACACCAACAGGAGATTTGTTCGGATAATTCAAGAGTTGGAGGTGAAAAAAGTTCTTAAAAAAATGAAAACAGGTAAAACGTTAGGACCTGATGACATCCCGATTGAGGTATGAAGATGTCTTGGAGATATAGCAATAAGTGGAGAAAAAGTATATTAGTTATATCTCCAAGACATATTAAAATGGTCCTAACGTACTGGTGCTATAGGGCGTCGGGTCCCGTTTTCAAGTTTTGCGCGCCCGAACTCATTTTCGGCGGTACCAAGGGTGTCGTGTCCCGTTTTCATGTTTTGCGCCCCCGAACTCATTTTCGGCGCTACCGAAGGCGTCGACTCCTATTTTCACGTTTTGAGCTATCACACTTGTTTTCGGTGGTACCGAGAGCGTCGGGTCCCGTTTTCATGTTTTGCGCGCCCAGACTCATTTTCGACGATACCGAGGGCGTCGGGTCCGGTTTTCAAGTTTTGCATGCCCGGACTCATTTTCGGCGATACCGAGGGCGTCGGCTCCCATTTTCAAGTTTTACGCGCCCGGACTCGTTTTCGGCGGTACCAAGGGTGTCGGGTCCCGTTTTCATGTTTTGCGCACCCAGACTCATTTTCCGCGCTACCGAGTACGTCGTGTCCCGTTTTCATGTTTTGCGTGCCCGGACTCATTTTCGGCTGTAGCGAGGGCGTCGTGTCCCGTTTTCATGTTTTGCGTGCCTGGACTCGTTTTTGGCGGTACCGAGGGCTTTGTGTCCCGTTTGCATGTTTTACGCACCTGGACTCGTTTTCGACGATACCGAGGGCGTCATGTCTCGTTTTCATTTTTTGCGCGTCCGGACTCGTTTTCGACGATACCGAGGGCGTCGGGTCCCGTTTTCAAGTTTTTCGCGCCCAAACTCGTTTTCGGCAGTACCCACGGCGTCAGGTCCCGTTTTCATGTTTTGCGCGCCCGAACACGTTTTCGGCGGTACCGAGGGCGTCGTGTACCATTTTCATGTTTTGCGCACCCGACCTCATTTTCGGCGGTACCGAAGGCGTTGGCTCCCATTTTCACGTTTTGCGCTCCCAGACTCGTTTTCGGCGGTACCGAGAGCGTCGGGTCCCATTTTCATGTTTTGCGAGCCCGGACGAATTTGCGGCGGTCCTGAGGGCGTCGGGTCCCGTTTTCAAGTTTTGCGCGCCCGGACTCGTTTTCGGCGTTACCGAGGGTGTCGGTTCCCGTTTTCAAGTTTTGCACGCCCCGACTCGTTTCGGCGCTACCGAGGGCGTCAGCACCCGTTTTGATGTTTTGCGCGCCCGGACACTTTTTCGGCGCATCGAGGGCGTCGTGTCCCGTTTTCATGTTTTGCGCGCCCGGACTCTTTTTCGGCGGTACCGAAGGCGTCGGCTCCCGTTTTCATGTTCTGCGCGCCCAGAATCGTTTTCGGCGGTATCGAGGCGTCGGCTCCCGTTTTCATGTTTTGCGAGCCCCGACTCGTTTTATGTGGTACCGAGGACGTCGTGTCCCGTTTTCATGTTTTGTGTGTCCGGACTCGTTTTCGGCTGTACCGAAGGCGTCGTGTCCCGTTTTCATGTTTTGCACGCCCGGACTTGATTTTAGCGGTATCGAGGGCTTCGTGTCCTGTTTTCATGTTTTGCGCGCCCGGACTTGTTTTTGGCGGTACCGAGCGCGTCGTCTTTCGTTTTCATGTTTTGCGCGCCCGGTCTCGTTTTCGGTGGTACCGAGGGCGTCGTTACCCGTTCACTTGTTTTGCGCGCCCGGAACCATTTCGGCTGTACCGAGGGCATTGGTCCCCATTTTCATGTTTTGTGTGCCCGGACTCATTTTCGGCGGTACCGAGGGCGTCAGCACCCGTTTTCATGTTTGGCGCGCCCGGACTCGGTTTCGACGGTACCGCGGGCGTCGGGTCCCGTTTTCAAGTTTTTCCGCCTGAACTCGTTTTCGGCGGTATCGAGGACGTCGGGTCCCGTTTTCAAGTTTTGCGCGCCCGAACTCATTTTCGGCGATACCGAGTGCGTCGTGTCCCGTTTTCATGTTTTGCGCACCTGGACACGTTTTCGGCGGTACCGAGGGCATCGGCACCCGTTCTCTTTTTTTGCGCGCCCGGACGCATTTTGGCGCTACCGAGGGCGTTGGTCGCCATTTTCATGTTTTGCGCGCCTGGACTCATTTTCGTCGGTATCGAGGGCGTCGTGTACCGTTTTCATGTTTTGCGCACCCGACCTCATTTTCGGCGGTACCGAAGGCGTTGGGTCCCATTTTCACATTTTGCGCTCCCAGACTCGTTTTCGGCGGTATCGAGAGCGTCGGGTCCGTTTTCATGTTTTGCGAGCCCGGACTAATTTGCGGCGGTACCAAGGGCGTCGGGTCCCGTTTTCAAGTTTTGCGCGCCCGGACTCATTTTCGGCGGTACCGAGGGTGTCGGTTCCCGTTTTCAAGTTTTGCACGCCCCGACTCGTTTCGGCGGCACCGAGGGCGTCAGCACCCGTTTTGATGTTTTGCGCCCGGACTCTTTTTCGGCGGTACCGAGGGCGTCGTGTCCCGTTTTCATGTTTTGCGCGCCCAAAATCGTTTTCGACGGTATCGAGGGCGTCGGCTCCCGTTTTCATGTTTTGCGTGCCCGGACTCGTTTTATGGGGTACCGAGGACGTCGTGTCTCGTTTTCATGTTTTGCGTGTCCGGACTCGTTTTCGGCCGTACCGAAGGCGTCGTGTCCCGTTTTCATGTTTTGCACGCCCGGAGTTGTTTTTAGTGGTACCGAGGGCTTCGTGTCCCGTTTTCATGTTTTGCGCACCCGGACTCGTTTTCGGCGCTACCGAGCGCGTCGTCTTTCGTTTTCATGTTTTGCGCGCCCGGACTCGTTTTCGGTGGTACCGAGGGAGTCGGCACCCGTTCACTTGTTTTGCGCGCCCGGAACCATTTCGGCTGTACCGAGGGGGTTGGTCCCCATTTTCATGTTTTGCGTGCCCGGACTCATTTTCGGCGGTACCGAGGGCGTCAGCACCCGTTTTCATGTTTGGCGCGCCCGGACTCGGTTTCGACGGTACCGCGGGCGTCGGGTCCCGTTTTCAAGTTTTTTCGCCTGAACTCGTTTTCGGCGGTATCGAGGACGTCGGGTCCCGTTTTCAAGTTTTGCGCGCCCGAACTCATTTTCGGCGGTACCGAGTGCGTCGTGTCCCGTTTTCATGTTTTGCGAACTCGGACATGTTTTCGGCGGTACCAAGGGCGTCGACACCCGTTCTCTTTTTTTGCGCGCCCGGACGCATTTTGGCTGTACCGAGGGCGTTGGTCGCCATTTTCTTGTTTTGCGCGCCCGGACTAATTTTCGGCGTTACCGAGGGCGTCGTGTCCCGTTTTCAAGTTTTCCGCGCCCCGACTTGTTTTCGGCGGTACCGAGGGTGTCGGGTCCCAATTTCATGTTTTGTGCGCCCAGACTCATTTTCTACGGTACTAGGGACTCCGCTCCCGTTTTCATGTTTTGCCCACTCGGACTCGTTTTCGGCGGTACCGAGTGCGTCGTCTCTCGTTTTCATGTTTTGCGCTCCCGGACTCGTTTTTTGCTGTATCGAGGGCGTCGGCTCCCGTTTTCATGTTTTGCGCGCCCGGAATGATTTTCGGCTTTACCGAGGGAGTTGTGTCCTGTTTTCATGTTTTGTGCGCCCGGACCTATATCGGCGGTACCGAGGGCGTTGGTCCCCATTTTCATGTTTTACGTGCCCGGACTTGTTTTGGGCGGTACCGAGGGCATCGGCACCCGTTCTATTGTTTTGCGCGCCCGAACCCATTTCGGCGGTACCGAGGGCGTTGGTCCCCATTTTCATGTTTTGCGCGCCCAGACTCATTTTCGGCGGTACCGAGGGCGTCCGCACCGTTTTCATGTTTTGCGCGCCCGGACTCGTTTTCGGCGGTACGGAGGGCGTCAGGTCCCGTTTTCATGTATTGCATGCCCGGACTCGGTTTCGACGGTACCGAGGGTGTCGGCTCCCGTTTTTGTGATTTACGCGCTGGGATTAGTTTTTGGCGGTACCGAGGGCCTCGTGTCCCGTTTTCATGTTTTGCGTGCCCGGATTCATTTTCAGCGGTACTGAGGGCGTCGGCTCCCGTTTTCATGTTTTGCGCGCCCGTAATCGTTTTTGGCGGTATCGAGGGAGTCGTGTCCCGTTTTCATGTTTTAAGCGTCCGGACTCGGTTACGGCGATACTGAGGGCGTCAGGTCCCGTTTTCTTGTTTTGCATGCCCGGACTCATTTTCGGCGGTACTGAGGGCGTCGTGTCCCGTTTTCAAGTATTGCGCGCCCCGTCTGGTTTTCGGTGGTACTGAGGGCGTCGGGTCCCGTTTGCAAGTATTGCGCGCCCCCGTCTGGTTTTCGGTGGTACCGAGGGTGTCGGGTCCCATTTTCATGTTTTGGGCGCTCGAACCCATTTCAGCGGTACCGAGGGCGTTGGGCCCCAATTTCATGTTTTGCGCGTCCAGACTCAGTTTCTGCGGTACTAGGGACTCCGTTCCCGTTTTCATGTTTTGCGCGCTCGGACTCATTTTCGACGGTTCCGAGGGCGTCGACTCTCGTTTTCATGTTTTACGAGCCCGGAATCGTTTTCGGCGGTACCGAGGGCGTCGACTCCCGTTTTCATGTTTTGCGCTCCCGGACTCGGTTTCGGCGGTACCGAGGGCGTCGGCTCTAGGTTTCATGTTTTGCGCGTCCGGACTCGTTTTCGGCGGTAATGAGGGCGTCGGGTCCCGTTTTCAAGTTTTGCGCGCCCCGACTCGTTTTTCGGTTTTACCGAGGGTGTTAGGACCCATTTTCATGTTTTGGGCGCTCGGACCCATTTCGGCAGTACCGAGGGCGTTGGGCCCCAATTTCATGTTTTGAGTGCCCAGACTCATTTTTTGCGGTACTAGGGACTCCGCTCCCGTTTTAATGTTTTGCACGCCCGGACTCGTTTTCGGCGGTTGTGAGAGTGTCGTGTCTCATTTTCATGTTTTGCGCGCCCGGACTCGTTTTCGGCGGTATCGAGTGCGTCGTCTCCCGTTTTCATGTTTTGCGCTCCCAGACTCGTTATCTGCATTACCGAGGGCGTCGGCTCCCGTTTTCAAGTTTTGCGCGTCCGGAATCGTTTTCGGCTTTTAACGAGGGAGTCGTGTCCCATTTTTATGTTTTGCGCGTCTAGACTCTTTTTCAGCAGTACCGATGGCGTTGGGCCACATGTTCATGTTTTGCGTGCCCAGACTCATTTTCGGCGATACCGAGGGCGTCAGCTCCCGTTTTCAAGTTTTACGCTTCCGGAATCATTTTCGGTACCGAGGGCGTCGGATCCTGTTTTCATGTTTTGCGCTCCCAGACTCGGTTTCGGCGGTACCGAGGGCGCCGACTCTCGGTTTCATGTTTTGCGTGTCCAGACTCGTTTTCGGCGGTACTGTGGGCGTCTTGTCCCGTTTTCAAGTTTTGCGCGCACGGTATAGTTTTCGGCGGTACCGAGGGAGTCGTGTCCCGTTTTCATGTTATGTGCGCCCGGACTCGTTTTCGGCGGTACCGAGGGCGTCGACACCCGTTCTCTTCTTTTGCGCGCCCGGACCCATTTCAGCGGTATAAAGGGCGTTGGTGCCCATTTTTATGTTTTGCGCGCCCGGACGCATTTTGGCGGTACCGAGGGCGTTGGTCCCCATTTTCATGTTTTGCGCATCCGGACTCATTTTCGGCGGTACCGAGGGCGTCGTGTCCCGTTTTCAAGTTTTCCGGGCCCGACTCGTTTTCGGCGGTACCGAGGGTGTCGGGTCCCATTTACATGTTTTGGGCTCGGAACCATTTCGGTGGTACCGAGGGCGTTGGGCCCCAATTTCATGTTTTGCGCGCCTAGACTCCTTTTCTGCGGTACTAGGGACTCCGCTCCCGTTTTCATGTTTTGCGCGCTCGGGCACGTTTTCGGCGGTACCGAGTAAGTCGTCTCCCGTTTTCATGTTTTGCGCTCCCGGACTCGTTTTCTGCGGTACCGAGGGCGTCGGCTCCCGTTTTCAAGTTTGGCGCACCCGGAATGGTTTTCAGCTTTACCGAGGAAGTCGTGTCCCGTTTTCATGTTTTGCGCGCCCAGACTCTTTTTCGGCGGTACCGATGGCGTTGAAAGAGGCTGTCGGGTCCCATTTTCATGTTTTGCGCGCCCGAACCCATTTTGTCGGTACCGAGGGCGTTGGTTCCCATTTTCATGTTTTGCGTGCCCGGACTCGTTTTCGGCGGTACCGAGGGCATCGACACCCGTTCTCTTATTTTGCACGCCCGGACCCATTTCGGCGGTACCGAGGGCGTTGGTCCCCATTTTCATGTTTTGCGCGCCCGGACTCATTTTCGGCGGTACCGAGGGCGTCTGCACCCGTTTCATGTTTTGCGCGCCCGGACTCGGTTTCGACAGTACCGAGGACGTCGGCTACCGTTTTCATGTATTGCGTGTACGGACTCGGTTTCGATGGTACCGAGGGAGTCAGCTCCCGTTTTTATGTCTTACGCGCCCGGACTCGGTTATGGCGATACCGAGGGCGTCAGGTGCCGGTTTCATGTTTTGCGCGCCGGGACTCGTTTTCGGCGGTACCGAGGGGGTCGTGTCCCGTTTTCAAGTTTTGCGCACCCGGACTCTATTTCAACGGTATCGAGGGCGTCGGGTCCCGTTTTCATGTTTTGCGCGCCCGTACTCCTTTTCAGCGGTATCGAGGGCATCGGGTCCCGTTTTCAAGTATTGCGCGCCTTGTCTGGTTTTCGGCGGTACCGAGGGTGTCGGGTCCCATTTTCATGTTTTGGGCGCTCGAACCCATTTCGTCGGTTCCGAGGGCGTTGGGCCCAAATTTCATATTTTGCGCGCCAGACTCATTTTCTGCGGTAATGTGGACTCCGCTCCCGTTTTCATGTTTTGTGCGCTCGGACTCGTTTTCGAAGGTAGCGAGAGCATCGTGTCTCATTTTCATGTTTTGCGTGCCCGAACTCGTTTTCGGCGATACCGAGTGCGTTGTCTCCTGTTTTCATGTTTTACGCTCCCGGACTCGTTTTCGGCGATACCGAGAGCATCATGTCCTGTTTTCATGTTTTGCGCACTCATACTCGTTTTCGGCGGTACTGAGGGCGTCGGGTCCCGTCTTCAAGGTTTGCGCGCCCCGACTCTTTTTCGACGGTCAAGGTGTCGGGTCTCATTTTCATGTTTTGCGTGCCCGAACCCATTCGGCGGTACCGATGACGTTGGGCCCCATTTTCATGTTTTGCGCGTCCGGACTTGTTTTCTGCAGTATCGAGGGACTCAGCTCCCGTTTTCATGTTTTAAGCGCCTGGAATAGTTTTCGGCGGTACCGAGGGAGTCGTATCCCGTTTTCATGTTTTACGCGCCCAGACTCGTTTTCGGCTGTACCGAGGGCGTCGTGTCCTGTTTTCAAGTTTTGTGCACCTAGACTATATTTCGGCGGTACCGAGGGCGTCGGGTCCCGTTTTCATGTTTTGCGCGCCCAGACTCGTTTCCGGCGGTACAGAGGGCGTCAGGTCCCGTTTTCAAGTTTTGCGCGCCCCGACTCGTTTTCGGCGGTACTGAGGGTGTCGGGTCCTATTTTCATGTTTTGGGCGCTCGGACCCATTTCGGCGGTATGAAGGGCGTTGGGCCCCAATTTCATGTTTTGCGCGTCCGGAATCATTTTCAGCGGTACCGAAGGCGCCGTGTCCCGTTCTCATGTTTTGCGCGCCCGTACTCGTTTTCGGCGGAACCGAGGGTGTCGGGTCCCGTTTTCAAGTTTTGCAGGCCCCGACTCATTTTCGACGGTTCCGAGGGCGTCAGGTCTCGTTTTCAAGTTTTCCGCGTCCCGAGTCATTTTCGGCGGTACCGAGGGAGTCGGGTCTCGTTTTCATGTTTTGCACGCCTGGACCCATTTCGGCGATACCGAGGGCGTTGGGGCACATCTTCATATCTTGCGCTCCCGGACTCATTTTCTGTGGTACCGAGGGCGTCCACTACCATTTTCATGTTTTGCGCGCCCGGATTCATTTTCGGCGGCACCGAGTGCGTCGTGTCCCGTTTTCATGTTTTGCGCGCCCGGACTCGTTTCCTGCCGTACCGAGGGCGTCGGCTCCCGTTTGCAAGTTTTGTGCGCTCGGAATCGTTTTCGGCTTTACCGAGGGAGTCGTGTCCCGTTTTCATGTTTTGCGCGCCCAGACTCTTTTTCGGCGGTACCGATGGCGTTGATAGAGGCTGTCGGGTCTCGTTTTCATGTTTTGCACGCTCGGACCCTTTTCGGCGGTACCGATGGCGTTGGGACACATGTTCATGTTTTGCGCGCCCGGACTCATTTTCGGCGATATCGAGGGCGTCAGCTCCCGTTTTCAAGTTTTACGTGCCCGGAATATTTTTCGGCGGTACCGAAGGAGTGGTGTCCCATTTTCATGTTTTGCGTGCCCGTACTCGGTTTCGACGGTTCTGAGGGCATCGACTCTCGTTTTCATGTTTTGCGTGCACGGTATCGTTTTCGGCGGTATAGAGGGCGTCGGCTTCCGTTTTCATGTTTTGTGCTCCCGGACTCGGTTTTGACGGTACCGAGGGCGTCGGCTTCCGTTTTCATGTTTTGCGCGCCCGGACTCGTTTTCGGCGGTACTGAGGGCGTCCGGTCCCGTTTTCATGTTTTGCGCGCTCGGACTCGTTTTCTGCGGTACCGAGGGCATCGGTCCCGTTTTCATGTTTTGCGCGCCCAGACTAATTATCGGCGGTACCGAGAGCGTCGGGTCCCGTTTTCATGTTTTGTGCCCCTGGACTCATTTTCGGCGATACCGAGGGCGTCGGGTGCCGTTTTTCAAGTTTTGCGCTCGGACTCATTTTCGACGATACTGAGGGCGTCGGGTCCCGTTTTCAAGTTTTGCGCGCATGGTATAGTTTTCGGCGGGACCGAGGGAGTCGAGTCCCGTTTTCATGTTATGTGCGCCCGGAATCTTTTTCGGCGGTACCGAGGGCGTCGGCACCCGTTCTCTTGTTTTGCGCGCCCGGACCTATTTCGGCGGTATAGAGGGCGTTGGTCCCCATTTTTATGTTTTGCGCGCCCGGACGCATTTTGGCGGTACCGAGGCCGTTGGTCCCCATTTTCAAGTTTTGCGTGCCCCGACTCGTTTTCGGCGGTACCGAGGGTGTCGGGTCCAATTTTCATGTTTTGGGCGCTCGGACCCATTTCGGCGGTACCAAGGGCGTTGGGCCCCAATTTCATATTTTGCACGTCCGGAATCATTTTCAGCGGTACCGAAGGCGCCGTGTCCCGTTTTCATGTTTTGCGCGCCCGTACTTTTTTTCGGCGGAACCGAGGGCGTCGGGTCCCATTTTCAAGTTTTGCAGGCCCCGACTCATTTTCGGCGGTTCCGAGGGCGTCAGGTCTCGTTTTCAAGTTTTCCGCACTCCGACTCGTTTTCGGCGGTACCGAGGGAGTCGGGTCTCGTTTTCATGTTTTGCGCGCCCGGACCCATTTCGGCGGTACCGAGGGTGTTGGGGCACATTTTCATATCTTGCGCGCCCGAACTCATTTTTTACGGTACCGAGGGCGTCCGCTACCATTTTCATGTTTTGCGCGCCCGGACTCATTTTCAGCGGCACCGAGTGCGTCGTGTCCCGTTTTCATGTTTTGCGCGCCCGCACTCGTTTTCTGCCGTACCGAGGGCGTTGGCTCCCGTTTTCAAGTTTTGTGCGCCCGAAATCGTTTTCGGCTTTACCAAGGGCGTTGGGCCCCACCATACCATAAGATGACTGACAAGTGGGCCCCACTGGGTGCCACGTGGCATGTACTCACTGGTGCCATGTCATCACACAGTGTATACAAGGAGTTACAAGTGGCTTCTTATGATTGGTACATGTCAACATGAATGACACACCTGGCACCATTAGTCAGAGCCACCTCAGCCATATTACTGGTGTTAAGAAGTTGTTTATTAAACAGACAACCAATCAAAATCTGCCACCTCAGCACATTAACACTAATCAACTGCTAACCCTACAGACCTAAACCCTTAAACCTTACAGGTGGGACCAAGCAGTCAGATAAATGAGAGTGGGAGCATGAACTAAAGATATAAACCAAGTCCATCCAGCCTATCTATCCAATCCAGCACAATTCGGTTTAAATAAGAGATAACAGAGAAGGTGAACCTGGTCCAGACACTCTGACTCGCTGCTCCTCTCCCCTCTGATGCTTCGGTGCATGAGAACCAAGCCCATCCAAACACGCTGAGCTCTCTCCCCACTCTCTCTTCTTCTTCTCCTCGCGCGCGAGTGCTGCACTCTTCCCATGGCGTCTCACCATCGCAAAAGGGCTTAGATACAAGCAGCAAACATCAATGCATTAGTTAGAGAAGTGAGAACAAAAGGATAACAGTGGAGGAAGGGTTGAATAGTGAGATTACCACGATTTGAGTTGAAACGATAACGACGCACTTCTGAAGAGATGCAATTGAAGGCTTCAAACACCAAATTGAGCACAGGGATAGCTTCCTCGTGCTAAGGCGACACCGATTGATAAGTAATTATGGAGCAATTGAGTTAGAGGAAGGTTCAAGTGTGAGGAGTCGCCGGAGGCAGTGATGAAAAGGTAAACCTAATAGATGCTCTAGAGGTCAAATTGAATGATGAAAAGGCTTGTTCAGATCAAAGCGATGCTACTTAGCATGGATTGAGAGAGCAATTGAATGAAGAGATTTGAATTTTGTTAAGGGAGAAGACGAGACAGAAATGCAACTCAGGAACTTGGTAGACCTCAGTGCAATTGAGAGTGAAGGGTTGTCAGAAGTGATGAAGAGGTGATTAAATACGACCTAGCAATAAGGGGCCCACTCATCCACTAGAACATGTGCTGAATTGAAGTCAATTGAAGTTGCGGCACAGTCAAACCATAACAGAAAACTAACCAACTTGTCAGAGGTGATTAGAAACAAACGCAAGAGAGAGAAACAATACATACACCTTCACTAGTGATTAGCTATTGTAAAGAGAGAGATAAGAGAAATTAGCAAGAGAATTAGTCAATTGGTGTATTCTACTCGGATAAAAGGTAATTGGGCTATATGTTCATCAATCAAGATCGTACCTTTGTGTTTTTTTTAGAAATCCCTTTGATCTGAAGTATCTAATTCATATTTGTGTGATTGACAATTTCTTTCTCAATCTTGCTATCGTTGTTTCTTAAATTGCAGATTTTTTTTTTCCTTTTCTGGTTTTACTGCTTTCTTGTGCTGAAACTTGTAATCAATTATGAAATTGGTCATCCAGCGAGCCACTGGCCCAAACACAAGGTGTTTGGTGAGCCTTTAGGCCTGGATTGATCATCAATGTCAAGAATTTATAATAAAATGCTACTGTACTGTTATTCTTTGTAAAGTTTCATTTCATTTTCAGATTTTCTTGCTTATGGTTGAATAATGGTTAAAAGATAGGAGTCTTTTATCTCTCAATTACTTAGTGTTATAGTTGTGATTGATAGAACATTTTCAATTTGAGTTAATCTTGTGGTAAGCATCGAGAATTCAAAAGGAGTTAAGGTCGGTACTAGTCGGTACTGTATATTGACGAGTGATACCATACTTCAACATGACTATGAGCAAAAGAAAACCCCTACACTCACCTCACATCACACTAACATACTAAGGCGATGCATATTGAACTTACACTCGCCTCACATCACACTAGCATACTAGTCAATTTCGCTGAATTGCATCTCGGTGTCATGAATCACAGCTGGCATTGAGTTTCAAGAGCATCCAACTCAGTGAGCCACTGGCCCTAGCTCATGCTGGGTGTGCCTTTAGGCCTGAGGGATGTTAATTAAGTATACCAATTCGATAAGCATTGAGGAATTACAATGGATTTAAATTGGTACCAACCGGTACCGTGCATTGTTAGACGACACCATGCTTCAGTGCAATTACAAGCAAATAAAAACCTCTTCATTCACCTCAGATCACATCAACATGTCTAGACGATGCTTATTGAGCTTTTAATTGACAACAACATCGATCAAATTCATCGAATTCAGCAAAGATTGCAATTCAGTACCAATTTCGAGTGGTACACCTTAGCTGACATCACCGTGTAGTATCAACCACCGTGTGGATCTCCAATTAAGCACCACAGAGAGGTTCTGCTCATTGAGACGATGCTAGGACACTAGTCTGATCGGAGAAGAGGAGCTCCGATCGCTGGGAATGCCATCTTGCACGAATCTTGAAGCATCGGCAAGACAGAAGCTCAGGGAGTTCACCTGTGCGATTCTTGAAGCGTTCATCGAATCTTGACGTCCATCAATGGACATGATCTGTCAAGATTTTAGGGAATCAAAGTAGGAAGAAATCTAGGCCTTAGATCTGCCAAGCACGCATCTCAATTAAATTCGGCGACCCAAGTACAAATAAAACATTTAAATAAACTTTGCATCAATCTCAGAACGATCCGACGGCCCAGATTAAAGACAGCATTTAAACTGCGGCCCGGTTAAGAGTAGGCCCACCTGTGAAAATAAAAGAAAAAAATGAAATGGGCCCAATCTGTTAAGGATAAAGGAAATTAAAACTTCGGCCCAATCTATTAAAGCCCAACTACCAATTAATAACAGAAAATTAAAAATAAATAGTAAATAAATCGTTTGAAAATGTTCTTAAACTCCAAATTAACCCAAATTTGTTTCTAAAGATTCTTTGTTTTCCATAGTATTTTTTTTTTGTATAAAAATATTATAGTCACAGAAATATTATTATATAAAAATAATTTGAAAGTAAAGATACTATATTGCATTTTCCTATTTAATTTAGATTTGATTTATTATTTTAAATAATATAAAAATTCCAAAAAATCCAAATAAAAATCTTAAATTATAATTAAATATATTCTACTGATTTTCAAGTAATTTTTCATAAAATAATAATAACAATAATAATATCCAATAGGAAATAATAGGATAAATTCTATTCTTTAATTATTATAAAAAGAGAATAAATAACAATAGAATTTGTTAATAATAATTGAATATTATTTTAACCTTTCCTTTAGGAATAAAATAAATAATAATAATAAATAATAAGAATATTTTCTTTTCTTTTAACCCAAAATAAATCAAATTATATTCTTTTTGGTTATTATAAAAAAAACTCTAAAACTCAAATAAAAAAATATATAATAGAATAAATATTATTATCTTCAGTTTAAAAATATTAATAAATATATAATAAAAGCTAAATCATTCCTAATATTTTTTGTGAATAAAAATACAGTAAGGAAAATAATAATTGTAATAAAGAATATAATAAATTTCATTCTTTTAGCTATTATAAGAATTCTAAGATTCAAATAATAAAAATAATAATAATAAAACAAAATCTTATTCAAAAAGGCTAAAATTCAAATAAAATTCATTTTTCATTACTTTTCCCACATATAATAAATAAAATAAAAGTAATAAAAATAAAAGCTTAAAATTCAAATAAAATCATAAATAAAAAAAAATAATAATAATAATTCTTTTAGCTATTATAAATTATAAAATCAAAATAAAAATAGCTAATTCATCTTTTATTTTGAAAATAATTTTCTACAAAATAAATAGAATCTAAAAATAATAATAATAAAAAAATATCTTACTATCTTAAAAAGTATCTAAGAATTGGATTAGTCCAGTTATTTTGTTCAGATGCTTTGGATTTTTTAAGACGTGAAATCTCAAAAATACCCTCTTACCCTGTGTATCAGACGGTTGAAACTATTAATATAAAGTAACGAAGGGCTCTGATTGACCGATCTGAGGAATTCGGATGTGTTTTCTCTTCTCCAGTTGGTTCCATAATTTTTCGCTCCGCACAGACACTACAAAAGAGAAAAACACCCTTTCGCTTCGCTCGCCCCTATTTGCTCTCCGTCTTTTTCCCTAATCTCTTTTTTGAATTGATTTCTTCCTAATTTCTACACTCCTTCCCTGAAGAAAGTTCACTCGGCGTCTCTTCTCTCAAATCACAGAACTCTCGCCTTTCTTTCTCTCTAATCTGCTCCTCTCTGTCACTTCCCTCCGCCACTCCCCTCTGCCACTCCGGTAAACCCTCATCTTCTCTTCTCGAATCCAATTGCTTTAGTAGTCATGCGTAATGGTTAGAAGCGTGGCCACACTCAGCCCTACTCTGCTCTTCTCCTCTTCATCGCTCCTTTTTGCTTCAATAGAGTCGAAGTCAAATGAAGGCATCAACGAAATTTGTTCCCTTCTCAATTTCAAAATCTCTATTATCCTTCTCTGTCACATTCTATATCTAAAACCTTCCTTCGCTCTCTCTCTCGGTTTCAGTTTTAGGTGATCTAGAATTTTGACAATGGAGGCCGTGGTGGTGGATTACATATCAAAGTTGCTTAAATCTGGAATCGCTTCTCTCGACCAGGATCCTTCTTATGTAAGTCACACCTCCTTAATAACTTTCATAGAAGAGAGAAAAGAGACTGAATTCTTATTCGTTCAAATCTTACAATTACATTGTACATTACGCTATTTATACATATCGCGAGAGAATCTATTTTCCTAATCGTATAACTAACTTGAATGATTATTCTTTGTCTCCATTACACGAGTCATGGGAACTGTCCAGTGTTTGTATTTCTTCACCTATATCTCTGTCTTCAAAATTTCTATTTTATTTCACATAATTCAGCATTTGTTCTGATTTTTGAATTATGTTCTCGCAAGATCTACTTCCTTGGCATATTTTTTATAATAAGAAAAAAGAGAAATTAATACCCTTGCTATGTAAATTATCTATGGAAAATACTCAATATTGTGATATTTACGAAAAATCCATCTGAAACCAATTTCAGCATTGTTCGTGGACGCAGAATAGGATCGACGAGCGAAGTATCTCCATTGCTGAGTTCAAGAAACTTGAGGCTGAAGAACTCTATACAGAACAATTTTGGCCAAGATTATATTTTCCAAATCGCTTCTAGGTACTTTTCTATTAAATGTATTATGTGCCTCAAGAATTAATCAGCTGCTACCAAAATAAGATAAAATCTAGAAGCTGATATATATTAAACTCTTTTGTTGGGGAAAAAGGATAGAGTACATTGGATGCCGTTATGGTGATTACTGCTCTTCTGAAAATTATAATCTAGAATTCATAATTGTATATTCTATTGAAATGCTATTTTGAGTCAAAAGAAAATATGCCACAATAGATTTAGTATTTGATTTACTATTGTTCTTAATTGGGGACAAACTGGTAGGATGGAGTTCTTTGGGAGGTAGATCCATGAGGTCTTTTAGTTGTTGTAGTTCAACATAGTGAAATTTGAAGTTAGAATTGGCAAGGAGCCAGTAAATACGGACTGCACATATATGTCACCATTTAGTGATAGACCACTCACATCTTCTGCAAACCCATATAATAGAAAACTTTAAAAGAAATTACAAGGCAAATAATCAAGAATTGTTGAATCTCTGCCAGTAACTGCATATACTGGTCCTTCACCATCTTGTAGCATGGAGAGCGTTTGCAAAGAATGTTAGCTTAGATTATATACCTTTTCATCAATTTCTTGGCACTAATTTTCTAAACATAATACACACTCTATTAATTATTAAAGTAAATAACAAATAAATTTTGTTGTATGTGCTCAGCACTAGCTATATTTCAAACTATGGGGTAGCAACAACTGCTTCTCTTATACTTCACACTACACTAAGTACCAAGGGACCACATATTTTATATTTACTAATTATCTTTTTGTATTTACTATTTTTTAGTTCTTTAAAATCATTTTGGTAGGGATTGGTTTGCCTTTTTGACGCACAATTAGTTTATCTTCTCTTGCCACAGCTTATTTTTACGTTTTCTCTGGTCTGATTCAAATTATGTTCCTCTATAAAATAGTACTTAGATGTGATGCGAGATGCTCTTAGTTAGTTACAAGTTGCAAAAATATCTGACCCAATCATGGCTTTAAAAGAAAAAAAAAAGAAAATCACAACTAAAATGAAAAAAAAAACCCTAATTTTATGATTCTCCAATATTTTTTTTTCGATGTTCTGTTATCTTCAAGAGTAGGTGCTCCTACAACTTACAGAACCTTGAGAAGTTATCACATTTAGTGAGTGAACTATCCTTACTTTTAGCACAATTTAGTTGTTATGATGAGTCCAATACTGGTGCAGGTAACAAAATAGCTGGTACTTTGAGAAATCTTAGTGAAATCACGTCATAGTTTGCTTATGTTAGGAATTATCATGCAAGCAAGTGCTTGATATCATGGAGAGGAAGAAGAGAAGAAGCGTCATATTTAAAAACTCCAGGGAAAAAAAAAGGTGAAGAGGAAGAATAAATCTCAAGCACCATCAGTTGAGGCATGATGTGCACCTTCAAAACTAAAATGACATACCAAGCCAACTCAAGTGAAAAATGTTCAGATTTTTGAAGGGATGATAATTTTTTAGCTTGCTAAGCATACTGGTTCCTATGTATGAACCCTGCAGAAGATTCTGACAAGTGCTGGTGAAAAAGTCGGGTTAGAGTTTGACCTGATTACTATTGATGTTGCTGACCTGGCTTCCATGGTAAGTGCCTGATCAATCTTTGGTAGGTCAGTATTTTAGTTTCTTTTTTCTTGAAATCAGATGTAATTGTTTTTTACTTGTTTTCTTTTTGAGAGAAAAATATTTCTTATTTCAAAATCCTACTGAAAATCAGATTTTTTTTTGTAGGCAAAGTTTTTTTTATTGTTCTCATGGGCTTAACATTTTTTCAGGAAATTTTTTTTACTGTACTTTGTGCAAGAAAGAAGTTTATATAAACTATAAAAAAAGTATAATGAATTTGACCATATTATACATATATGAACGATTTTTAGTTTCAAGCTCTTATTTTCTGCTAAAACATTCCTTACATTCAATTGATTTTCAGTTATTTTGAGGAGACATGGTAATGTAGTAAATGATGGTGAATAAACGATGGCTTTCTCAATAAATGACAATGCAGTAAATTATGATTTATTAGTTTGTCTGTCTTACATGATATCTACACTGGAAAGAATAAATAATTTGTGTATTTTTATTATATCTCTTTTAATATTTTAGAGCAGCAAAAGGTGAGTGAATATTTGGAGTTCATTTCTTTTCTTATCCATTTTTTCTATCAAAATTGTACGTTAAGCATAAATTTATTTCCTTGTCAATTTTGTCTATTTAGCATTTGCCTGGTCATCCATTCTTTTTTCCCTCTTTGATATGCCTTGGTCCTTGATAGCATTAGTGAAGTCCAGGCTAAGTTTTGTTAAATGCAAGCATAATTGATGATTATTGTGTAGTTAAGAATTAATCTTGAAAAGATTGTATAAATCAATGGTTTGATAGATTGCATAATTTTGATATGGCTGCATAATTGGGAAATTTATACTGTTTTGGCATGTTTTTGTTTAACTTTTCTGCATTGCTGTGTTTTGTGCAGTTTATTTTACTTGTGAATTGTTATCTTTTGCTTTTCATTTCAGCATAAGGGATGATTGGTTAAATTCACCACTCAGATTTTGTGATGAGCCTTGTCGGTGCAAGATGCTAGATTTGGCTGGTGATTTCTCTTTTCTTCTGTAAAATGGCAATGGAAGCCTTCGAGTTGTGCATATTTGGCACATAAGATTAGTGGCACTAGGGGTGTCAAATGTGCGGTTCAATCAATGAGGTTCTGATCAATTATTTTCATCTTTTTTCTCGAGTCATTTAAGCAGTGTACAAACTTCCAACTTCTAATCAATATCACATAATCCAATGGATCATTAGTAGTGGATTTATCACCAACTTATGTTCAGACAAAAAAAATATACAGTTAAATCATTTAATTACATGCGAGTTTATGCAACTAGCCTTCCTTACCAGGACTGGTATGATGTCAAATTGTCGGCACAATAACCATGCTTTAGAAACTTATTATGGAGCTAATTTCACAGAATAATTCCTAGATGGCCTTTTAGAACCTACAGATAACATATATTTTACCTCACAGTGGCATTATTTGCTGGTATATACTCTGTTCAAACTCGAAAGGTTTAAATGTGAGAATTTTAATGTTGAAGGTTCCATCATCTCCCAGACATAGAAAGAACAATGTAGATATTAGATATTCACCATTGAGGCATAGACCCCCTGATAGGGAAGATACCAACACAAGGCATGCATCCAAGAATAGAAAAGGATTAGAGTCATAATCAAAGCATTAAACAGAAGACGGGGAAGATTCATGATAAGGGAGCAAGCATGTGAAGAATCCTAGAGAATGTAAGGAAGATTTGGCACCAAGGAATAAGGATAAGAAAGAAAAGGAGTTACGATCATGGCATCATTCTCGAGATAGAGAAGACTTGAGGTCAAGGCACAATGACAAGTCCAAGGATAGAGTAGATTATGGAAACGATTTGCAGTCAAGGGAGAGATCCAAGAAGAGAGAAGATAGATCTTACAAGCAGCGTCAGAGCTCTTAAGAAGAAAGTGGAGAAATAAGGCAGGAACACTACAAATAGAAATAGATGGACACCCCAAGACTGTGAGCTTGGTGGTTGACTGGTTGTTGACACTGAAATCTACTGGTGCTTGATTGAAAAGACAAAAATCGATTTCCTGCTATTATTAAAAGGGCTATTCATTTTATTTGTTATATATACTTGAGATGATTATCTCGAGTCTTGAGGAAATTATCTCAATGTTTTGTTCTCTTTTTGCACTTCAATTAATTGATATCTTGATATCGATATCTTCCTTATATATTTGATATAAATCTTAATACATGTTAAAAATATAAAATATGCATACAAATTATAACCAGAAATAGAAATTTAAAGATTATGTGTATAAATGGTTGAATAATAATATTGATTGTTACAAAAAAATATATTATATAGTATAAAAGTCCGCGCGTAAGAGCGGGTATACGTACTAGTAATAATAAAATTCTATTACTTTGGCTATTATAAAAATCTTATAAATCCAAAATAAAACCATAAATAATAGCCAACTTATTTCCTATTATTTTTGTTAGTAACTTTCTACAAAAATAAATAGAATCTAAAAATGATAAGAATAAAAAATCTATTACTTTAGCTATTATAAAATCCCAAACATCTAAATAAAAATAATAGCTAACCCATTTTCTATTATTTTTTTTTTGTAAATAATCTTCTACAGAAATAAATAGAGTTCAAAAATAAAGATAAATTCACCTTTGTAATAGAGATAATAATGAAAGATATTATCTTAATAATAAAAGAAAAATCAATAAAAATGTAATAATCTTTTTACATTTTAGAGGTGAATAAATATGCTCACACAAGGGGTGTAGAGTAACACAATGATCTTGCACAAGTAATGCAACATTCAGGACAATTAGTCAGGACAAGAACATCTTGACGTTCGTCGAAGAATAACCAAGACTGCGACATCAACATGAAGAGATATGTCGACTTTAAAAGAGAAGAACATTACGATGTCCGAAAGAAGTGACATCTTAATGACTCGGTGTCATGAACAAGTAATTCATGACTAGTTGAGCTAGTAAGACTGAACTCATCCGTCGATAAGTTTGTCTTCCGGTTCATCTCCCGAGATTGTGAGATTGAATCGTTCTGTAGTATATTCATCCACAAAACAGTGAATGTGAACCGTTCTGTAGTAGGTTCCTTCACCGACACACGCCTCAATGTCAAGTCGCGGCTTAGTGCTTCGGGTTTGACTTTGTGTGCGGTTGTGTTCCTAGGTTTATGAATCGGCTTAGTGCTTGGAATTCATGATCTAGAAGATCAGTGAGAAGAAACACGTGGGCCAAATCCACCCTTCTCCTGATTCACCAACCTCAAGATCAACCGGCTTAGTGTTTCGAGTTGTATTTTGTGTGATTGGTTGTTGACTAGTTAAGATTGAACCGTTCTGTAGTAGTTTTATCTTCTAGATCAACTGAGCTTGAGTCGTTCTGTAGTAGACTTACCTCGAACCCCTCTAAAGAGATTAATCTGATCAGTAGTAAGGTTATCTCTTGAGGCGGTAAAGACTGAACCGATCTGTAGTAGGTTCGTCTTTCACTGGATTAACCTTCTGGTAAATCCAAACGACCACTTGACCATCATTCAACTATACTATTTGCTTCTCCCTTTTAAAGATCCAGAGGTGCCTCGAGGTTAACAACCCAGGGTAATTAACGGTGGGGGCTTGCACCTACCGGAATCTATAAGAACTCACAATCACTAAAAAAAAACCCCTAAATGTGCATTCAAATTGGTCTAAACGGTAGAATCAACCGGCATTAAACAGATGCACGCTTGGGAGGGATCTCCGTGTCCTTCTTCCGCATCCCATCGCCCAGAGGCGATGCGGAGCGCGCGAAAAAGGGTCGCACAGTCCCGTTTTCATGTTTTGCGCGCCCAGACTAGTTTTATGTCGTACCGAGGGCGTCGGCTCTCGTTTTCAAGTTTTGCACGCCTGGAATCATTTTCGGCTTTATCGAGGGAGTCAGCTCCCGTTTTCATGTTTTGCGCGCTCGGATTCATTTTCGGCGGTACCAAGGGCGTCGGGTCCCGTTTTCATATTTTGCGCGCCCAGACTAGTTATCGACTGAACCAAGGGCTTCGACTGCCATTTTCATGTTTTGCGCTCCCGGAATCATTTTCGGCGGTACCGAGAGCGTTGGGTCCCGTTTTCATGTTTTGCGCTCCCGGACTCATTTTCGGCGATACCGAGGGCGTCGGGTGCCGTTTTCAAGTTTTGTGCCCGGACTCATTTTCGACGATACAGAGGGCGTCGGGTCCCGTTTTCAAGTTTTGCGCGCACGGAATAGTTTTCGGCGGTACCGAGGGAGTCGTGTCATGTTTTCATGTTTTGCGCGCCCGTACTCGGTTTCGGCGGTACCGAGGGCGTCGACTCCCGTTTTCATGTTTTGCGCGCCCTGACTCATTTTCGACGGTACCGAGGGCGTCAGCACCTGTTTTCATGTTTTGCGCTGCCGGACTAGGTTTCGGCGGTACCGAGGACGTCGGCTCCCGTTTTCATGTTTTGCGCTCCCGGACTCAGTTTCGGCGGTACCGAGGGCGTCGGCTCCCATTTTGGTGATTTGCGCGTTCAGACTCATTTCTGGCGGTACCGAGGGCGTCGTGTCCCGTTTTCATGTTTTGCGCGCCCGGACTCGTTTTCGGCGATAATGAGGGCGTCGGCTCCCGTTTTCATGTTTTGTGCTCCCGTAATCATTTTCGGCGATACCGAGGGCATCGACTCCTTATTACATGTTTTGCGCGTCCGGACTCGTTTTCAGTGGTACCGATGGCGTCGTGTCCCATTTTCATGTTTTGCACGCCCGGACTCATTTTCGGCGGTACCGAGCGTGTCGTATCCCGTATTATTGTTTTGCGCGCCCGGACTCATTTTCGGCGGTACCGAGTGCGTCGTGTCTCGTTTTCATGTTTTGCGCGCCCGGACTCGTTTTCTGCGGTACCGAGGGAGTCGGCTCCCGTTTTCATGTTTTAAGCTCCCAGAATAGTTTTCGACGGTACCGAGGGAGTTGGGCCCCATTTTCATGTTTTGCACGCCCGGACTCGTTTTCTGCGCTACCGAGGGAGTCGGCTCCCATTTTCATGTTTTAAGCGCCCGAAATAGTTTTCGGCTGTACCGAGGGAGTCATATCTTGTTTTCATGTTTTGCGGGCCCTGAATCGTTTTCGGCGGTACCGAGGTTGTCGGGTCCCATTTTCATGTTTTGCGCGCCCGGACCCATTTCGGCGGTAGCGAGGGCGTTGGGTCCCATTTTCATGTTTTGCGCGCTCGGACTCATTTTTTGTGGTACCGAGGTCGTGTCCCGTTTTTATGTTTTGCGCGCCCGGAATCATTTTCGGCTTTACCGTGGGAGTCGTGAACCGTTTTCATGTTTTGTGCGCTCGGACTCGTTTTCGGTGGTACCGACGGCGTTAGCTCCCTTTTTCATGTTTTGCGCGCCCAGACTCGTTTTGGGCGGTACCGAGGGCGTCGGGTCCCGTTGTCAAGTTTTGCGCGCCCCGACTTATTTTCAGCGGTACCGAGGGCCTCGGGAACCCTTTTCATGTTTAGTGCGCCCACACTTATTTTCGGCGGTACCGAAGGCACCTGTTTTCTTGTTTTGCGTGCACGGACCCATTTCGACGGTACCGAAGGCGTTGTTGCCCATTTTCATGTTTTGCGCGCTCAGACAAATTTTCGGCGATACCGAGCGCGTCGGCACCCGTTTTCATGTTTTGCGCGCTCGGAATATTTTTCGGTGGTACCGAGGAGCAGTTTCCCGTTTTCATGTTTTGCGTGCCCGGACTCGGTTTCGGCGGTACCGAGGGCGTCGGGTCCCGTTTTCATGTTTTGCGCTCCCGAACTCGTTTTCGGCGGTACCGAGGGCGTCGGGTCCCGTTTTCATGTTTTGCGCTCCCAGACTCATTTTCGGAGATACCGAGTTGGTCGGCTCCCGCTTTCAAGTTTTGCGCGCCCGGAATCGTTTTCGGCGGTACCGAGGGAGTCGTATCCCGTTTTCATGTTTTACGCGCCCGGACTCGGTTTCGGCGGTACCAAGGGCGTCATGTCCCGTTTTCATGTTTTGTGCGACCGGATTCGTTTTCGGCGGTACCGAGGGCTTCGTGTCCCGTTTTCAAGTTTTGCGCGCTCGTACTCTATTTCGGCGGTACCGAGAACGTCGGGTCCCGTTTTCAAGTTTTGCGCCCCCGGACACGTTTTCGGTGGTACCGAGGGCGTTGGGTCCCGTTTTCAAGTTTTACACGCCCGGACTCGTTTTCGGCGGTACCGAGGGTGTCCGCTCCCGCTTTCAAGTTTTGCTCGCCCGGAATCGTTTTCGTCTATAACGAGGGAGTCGTGTCCCGTTTTCATGTTTTGCAAGCCCAGACTCGGTTTCGGCGGTACCGAGGGCGTCGTGTCCCGTTTTCATGTTTTGCGCGCCCGGAATCATTTTCGGCTTTACCGAAGGAGTTGTGTCCCGTTTTTATGTTTTGCTCGCCCGGACACTTTTCGTCGGTACCGAGGGCATTGGGCCCCATGTTCATATTTTGCGCGCTCGGACTCATTTTCGGCGATACCGAGGGCGTCAACTCCCGTTTTCAAGTTTTACGCGCCCGGAATAGTTTTCGGCGGTACCGAGGGAGTCGTGTCCCGTTTTCATGTTTTGCGCGCCCGTACTCGGTTTCGACGGTTCCGAGGGCGTCGACTCTCGTTTTCATGTTTTAAGCGCCCGGAATCATTGTCGGCGGTACCGACGGCGTCGTGTCCCGTTTTAATGATTTTCTCGCCCGAACACATATTCGGCGGAACTGAGAGCGTCGTGTCTCGTTTTCATGTTTTGCGCGCTCGGACTCGTTTTCGGCGGTACCAAGGGCGTCGGGTCCCGTTTTCAAGATTTGCGCGCCCCGACTCGTTTTCGGTGGTACCGAGGGCGTTGGGCCCAATTTTCATGCTTTGCGCACCCCGACACGTTTTCTGCGGTATCGAGGGAGTCGGCTCCCGTTTTCATGCTTTAAGCGCCCGGAATAGTTTTCGGCGGTACCGAGGGAGTCGGCTCCTGTTTTTCATGTTTTGCACTCCCGGACTCAGTTTCGGCGGTACCGAGGGCGTCAGGTCCCGTTTTCATGTTTTCCGCACCCGAACTCGTTTTCGACGGTACCGAGGGCGTCGTGTCCCGTTTTCATGTTTTGCGCGCCCGGAATCGTTTTCGGCTTTACCGGGGGAGTCGTGTCCCGTTTTCATGTATTGCGTTCCCCGACTCGTTTTCGGCGGCACCAAGGGCGTCGGGTCCCGTTTTCATGTTTTACGCGCCCGGACTCGTTTCCAGCGGTACCGAGGGGCGTCCGGTCCCGTTTTCATGTTTTGCGCGCTCGGACTCGTTTTCAGCGGAACGGAGGGCGTCGTGTCCCGTTTTCATGTTTTGCGCTCTTGGACTCATTTTCGGCAATACCGAGGTCGTCGGGTCCCGTTTTCAAGTTTTGCGCCCTGAATCATTTTCGGCGATACCGAGGGCGTCGGGTCCCGTTTTCATGTTTTGCACGCACGGAATAGTTTTTGGTAGTACCGAGGGAGTTGTGTCCCGTTTTCATGTTATGCGCGTCCGGACACGTTTTCAGTGGTATAGAGGGCGTCGTGTCTCGCTTTCATGTTTTGCGCACCCGAACTCGTTTTCGGCGGTACCGAGGCCGTCGGGTTCCGTTTTAATGTTTTGCGCGCCCTGACACGTTTTCGGCGATAACGAGTGCGTCGTGTCCCATTTTCTGTGGTACCGAGTGCGTCGTGTCCCGTTTTCGGCGGTACCGAGTGCGTCGTGTCCCGTTTTCTACGGTACCGAGGGCGTCGTGTCTCGTTTTCTACGGTACCGAGGGCGTCGGCTCCCGTTTTCATGTTTTGTGCTCCCGGAATCATTTTAGGCGGTACCGAGGGCATCGTGTCCCGTTTTCATGTTTTGTGCGCTCGGACTCGTTTTCGGCGATACTGAGGGCGTCGGGTCCCTTTTTCAAGTTTTGCGCGCACCGACTCCTTTTCGACGGTCAAGGTGTCGGGTCCTGTTTTCATGTTTTGCATGCCCGGACCCATTTCGGCTGTACCGAGGGCGTCAGGTCCCATTTTTAAGTTTTGCGGGCCCAGACTCGTTTTCGGCAGTACCAAGTGCGTCGGCTCACGTTTTCATGTTCTGCGCGCCCGGACTCGTTTTCGACGGTACTGAGGGCGTCTCGTCCCGTTTTCATGATTTGCGCGTCCGGACTCGTTCTCGGCGGTACCGTGGGCGTCGAGTCCCGTTTTCATGTTTTGCGCGCTCGTACTTATTTTCGGGGGTGCCGAGCGCGTCGGCACGCGTTTTCATTTTTTGCGCGCTCGGAATAGTTTTCAGCGGTACCAAGGGAGTCGTGTCCTGCTATCATGTCTTGCGCGCCTGGACTCGGTTTCGGCGGTACCGAGGGCGTCGGGACCTGTTTTCATGTTCTACGCGCCCGGACTCGGTTTCGACGGTACAGAAGGCGTCATCCCCCGTTTTCATGTTTTGCGCGCCCGGACTCATTTTCAGCGGTACCGAGGGAGTCGTGTCCCGTTTTCATGTTTTGCGCTCCCAGACTTGGTTTCGACTGTACCGAGGGCGTCGGCACCCTTTTTCATGCTTTGCACTCCCGGACTCGGTTTCGACGGTTTTGAGGGCGTCATGTCCCGTTTTGATGCTTTGTGCGCCCGGACTCGTTTTCGGCGGTACCGAGGGCGTTGTGTCCCGTTTTCATGTTTTGCGCTCCTGGAATCGTTTTCGTCGGTGTCGTGGGAGTCGTGTCCTGTTTTCATGTTTTAGGCCTCGGACTCGGTTTCGGCGATACCGAGGGCGTCGGGTCCTGTTTTCAAGTTTTGCGCGCCCCGACTCATTTTCGGCGGTAACGAGGGCGTCGGGTCCCGTTTTCATGTTTTGCGCTCACGTACTTATTTTCGGCGGTACCGAAGGCGTCAGCACCCATTTTCTTACTTTGAGCGCACGGACCCATTTTGGCTGTACTTAGGGCGTTGGTGCCCATTTCCATGTTTTGCGCACCGGAACTCATTTTCGGCTGTACCGAGGGCGTCGGCACCCATTTTCTTGTTTTGCGCGCACAGACTCAGTTTCGACGGTACCGAGGGCGTCAAGTCCAATTTTCATGTTTTGCGCGCCTGGACTCGTTTTCGACGTTACTGAGGGCGTCGGTAGCCGTTTTCATGTTTTGCGCGCCCGGACTCGGTTACGACGGTTCCGAGGACGTCGTGTCTCGTTTTCTTGCTTTGCGTGCCCGGACTATGTTTCGGCGGTACCGAGGGCGTCGACTCCCGTTTTCATGTTTTGCGCGCCCGGACTCGTTTTCGGCGGTAACGTGGGCGTCGGGTCCTGTTTTCATGTTTTGCGCGCCCGTACTTATTTTCGGCGGTACCGAAGGCGTCGGCACCCGTTTTCTTGCTTTGCGCGCACGGACCCATTTCGGCGGTACCGAGGGCGTTAGTTCCCATTTCCATGTTTTGCGCGCCCGGACTCATTTTCGGCGGTACCGAGGGCGTCGGCACACGTTTTCATGTTTTGCGCAGTCGGAATAGTTTTCGACGATACCGAGGGCATCGTGTCCCGTTTTCAAGTTTTGCTCGCCCAAACTCATTTTCGGCGGTACCAAGGGCGTCGGCTCTCGTTTTCATGATTTTAGCGTCCGGACTCGTTCTCGACGGTACCGAGGGCGTCGAGTCCCGTTTTCATGTTTTGCGCGCTCGTACTTATTTTCGGGGGTGCCGAGGGCGTCGGCACCCATTTTCATTCTTTGCACGCTCAGAATAGTTTTCGGCGGTACCGAGGGAGTCGTGTCTCGTTTTCATGTTTTCCGCGCCCAGACTCGGTTTCGACAGTACAGAAGGCGTCATGTCCAGTTTTCATGTTTTGCGCGCCCGGACTTATTTTCAGCAGTAACGAGGGAGTCGTGTCCCGTTTTCATGTTTTGCGCGCCCGGACTCGGTTTCGACGGTACCGAGGGCGTCGGCACCCGTTTTCATGCTTTGCGCGCCCGGACTCGGTTTCGACGGTTTTGAGGGCGTCATGTCCCGTTTTCATGTTTTGCGCTCCTGGAATCGTTTTCGGCGGTGCCGAGGGAGTCGTGTCCCGTTTTCATGTTTTAGGCCCCGGACTCGGTTTCGACGATACCGAGGGCGTCGGCTCCCATTTTCAAGTTTTGCGCGCCGAGACTTGTCTTCAGCGGTACCGAGGGCGCCGGGTCCCGTGTTTCAAGTTCTGCGCGCCCGGATTCGTTTTCGGCGGTACCGAGGGTGTCGGGTCGCGTTTTCAAGTTTTGCGCGCCCCGACTCATTTTCGGCGGTAACGAGGGCGTCGGGACCCGTTGTCATGTTTTGCGCTCACGTACTTATTTCGGCGGTACCGAAGGCGTCGACACCCGTTTTCTTGCTTTGCGCGCACGGACCCATTTCGGCTATACCTAGGGCGTTGGTGCCCATTTTCATGTTTTGCGCGCCCGAACTCGTTTTCGGCGGTACCGAGGGCGTCGGCACCCGTCTTCATGTTTTGCGCGCTCGGAATAGTTTTCGGCGGTACCGAGGGCATCTTGTCCCGTTTTCATGTTTTTTGCGCCCGGACTCGTATTCGGCGGTATAGAGGGCGTCATGTCCAATTTTCATGTTTTGCGCGCCTGGACTCATTTTCGACGGTACAGAGGGCGTCGTGTCAGCTTTTTATGTTTTGCGCGCCCGGACTCGTTTTCGGCGGTACCGAGGGCGTCGCCACCCGTTTTCATGTTTTGCGCGCCCGGACTCGGTTTCGACTGTACCGAGGACGTCATGTCTCGTTTTCATGTTTTGCGCGCCCGGACTAATTTTCGGCGGTACCGAGGGCGTCGACTCCCGTTTTCATGTTTTGCGCGCCCGGACTCGTTTTCGGCGGTAACGTGGGCGTCGGGTCCTGTTTTTATGTTTTGCGCGCCCGTACTTATTTTCGGCGGTACCGAAGGCGTCGGCACCCGTTTTATTGCTTCGCGCGCACGGACCCAATTCGGCGGTACCGAGGGCGTTGGTTCCCATTTCCATGTTTTGCGCGCCCGGACTCAATTTCGGCGGTACCGAGGGCGTCGGCACACGTTTTCATGTTTTGCGTGGTCGGAATTTTTTTCGACGGTACCAAGGGCATCGTGTGTCGTTTTCATGTTTTGCCTGCCCGGACTCGTTTTCGACGGTACCGAGGGCGTCGGCACACGTTTTCATGTTTTGCGCGGTCGGAATAGTTTTCGACGGTACCGAGGGCATCGTGTCCCGTTTTCATGTCTTGCATGCCCGGACTCGTTTTCGGCGGCACCGACGGCGTCGTGTCCCGTTTTCATGTTTTTCGCGTCTGGACTCGTATTCGGCGGTATAGAGGGCGTCTTCTCCCGTTTTCATGTTTTGCGCTCCCGGAATCGGTTTCAGCGGTGCCGAGGGAGTTGTGTCCTGATTTCATGTTTTGCGTGCCCGGAATCGGTTTCGGCCGTGTCGAGGGAATCGTGTCCCGGATTCGATTTCGGCGGTACCTAGGTCGTCGGCACCCGTTTTCATGTTTTGCGCGCCCAAACTCGGTTTCGACGGTACCAAGGGCGTCATGTCCCGTTTTAATGTTTTCGACGGTACCGACTGCGTTGGGTCCCGTTTTCATGTTTTGCGTGCCCGGACTCGTTTTCGGAGGTACCGAGGGCGTCGACTCCTGTTTTCATGTTTTGCGCGCCCGGAATCGTTTTCGGCGGTGCCGAGGGAGTCGTGTCCCTTTTTCATGTTTTGCGCGCCCGGATTCGATTTCGGCGGTACCGGGGGCGTAGGCACACGTTTTCACGTTTTGCGCGGTCGGAATAGTTTTCGACGGTACCGAGGGCATCGTGTCCCGTTTTCATGTTTTGCGTGCCCGGACTAGTTTTCGGCGGTGCCGTGGGCGTCGACTCCTGTTTTCATGTTTTGCGCGCCCGGAATAGTTTTCGGCGGTGCCGAGGCGCCGTGTCCCGTTTTCATGTTTTGCGCGCCCGGACTCGATTTCGGCGGTACCGAGGTCGACGGCACCCGTTTTCATGTTTTGCGCGCCCAAACTCGGTTTCGACGGTACCGAGGGCGTCATGTCCCGTAGTCATGTTTTGCGCGCCCAGACTCGTTTTCGGCGGTACCGATGGCGTCATGTCCCGTTTTCGTGTTTTTCGCCCCCGGACTCGTATTCGGCGGTACCGAGGGCGTCTTCTCCCGTTTTCATGTTTTGCGCGCCCGGAATCGGTTTCGACAATACTGAGTGCGTCAGGTCTCGTTTTCATGTTTTGCGCGCCCGGACTCGTTTTCGGCGGTACCGACGGCGTCGGGTCCCGTTTAGATGTTTTGCGCGCCCGGACTCATTTTCGGCGGTATCGAGGGCGTCGTGTCCTTTTTTCGTGTTTTGCGTGCCCGGACTCGTTTTCGGCGGTTCCGAGGGCGTCGGCTCCCGTTTTAATGTTTTGCGCGCCCGGAATCGTTTTCGGCGATGCCGAGGGAGTTGTGTCCCATTTTCATGTTTTTCGCGCCCAAACTCGGTTTCGACGGTACCGAGGGCGCCGGCTCCTGTTTTCATGTTTTGCGCGCCTAGTGTCGTTTTCGACGGTACCAAGGGCGTCGTGTCTCGTTTTCATTTTTTGCACGCCCAGACTCGTTTTCTGCTGTACCAAGGGCGTCGTGTCCCGTTTTCTTGTTTTGCGCGCCCAAACTCGTTTTCGGCAGTACCGAGGGCGTCGACTCTCGTTTTCTTCTTTTGCGCGCCCGGACTCGTTTTCGACGGAACCGAGGGCGTTGGGTCCCGTTTTCATGTTTTGCGCGCCGAGAATTATCTTCAGCGGTATCGAGGGCGTCGGGTCCCGTTTTCATGTTCTGCGTGCCCGGACTCATTTTCGGCGGTACCGAGGGCGTCGGGTCCTGTTTTCATGTTTTGCGCGCCCGGAATAGTTTTCGGCGGTGCCGAGGCAGTCGTGTCCCGTTTTCATGTTTTGCGCGCCCGGACTCGATTTCGGCGGTACCGAGGTTGTCGGCACCCGTTTTCATGCTTTGCGCGCCCAAACTCGGTTTCGACGGTACCGAGGGCGTCATGTCCCGTATTCATGTTTTGCGCGCCCGGACTCGTTTTCGGCGGTACCGACGGCGTCGTGTCCCATTTTCATGTTTTGTGCGCCCGGAATCAGTTTCAGCGACGCCGAGAGAGTCGTATCTTGATTTCATGTTTTGCGCGCCCGGAATCGGTTTCGGCCGTGTCGAGGGAGTCGTGTCCCAATTTCATGTTTTTCGGCTCCCGTTTCCAAGTTTTGCGCGCCCAGACTTGTTTTCGGCGCTACCGAGAGCGTTGGTCCCCATTTTTATGTTTTGCGCATCGGACTCGTTTTCGACGGTACCGAGGGCGTCGGGTCCTGTTTTCAAGTTTTGCGCGCCCGGACTCGTTTTCGGCGGTGCCGAGAGCGTTGGTCCCCATTTTTATGTTTTGCGCATCGGACTCGTTTTCGACGGTACCGAGGGCGTCGGCACCCGTTTTCATATTTTGCGCGCCCGTAATAGTTATCGGTGGTACCGAGGGAGTCGTGTCCCGTTTTCATGTTTTTCGTGCCCGGACTCATTTTCGACGGTACTAAAGACGTCGGGTCCCGTATTCTTGATTTGCGCGCCCGAACTCGTTTTCGACGGTACCGAGGGAGTCGACACCTGTTTTCATGTTTTGCACGCTCGGAATAGTTTTTGGCGGTACCGAGGGAGTCATCTCGTTTTCATGTTTTGCGTGCCCAGACTCGTTTAAGGCGGTACCGAGGGCGTCGGGTCCCGTTTTCATGTTTTGCGCGCCCGGACTCGTTTTCTGCTGTACCGAGGGCGTCGTTTCCCATTTTCTTGTTTTGCGCGCCCAAACTCGTTTTGAGCGGTACCGAGGGCGTCGACTCTCGTTTTCTTCTTTTGCGCGCCCGGACTCGTTTTCGACGGTACCGAGGGCGTTGGGTCCCGTTTTCATGTTTAGCGCGTCGGGACTTGCCTTCAGCGGTACCGTAGGCGTCGGGTCCCGTTTTCAAGTTCAACATGACCGGACTCGTTTTCGGTGGTACCGAGGACGTCGGGTCCCGTTTTCAAGTTTTGCGCGCCCGGACTCTTTTTCGGAAGTACCGATGGCGTCGGCACCCGTTTTCTTGTTTTGCGCGCCAGGACCCATTTCGGCAGTACCGAGGGCGTTGGTCCCCATTTTCATGTTTTGCACGTCGGACTCGTTTTCGATGGTACCGAGGGCGTCCACACCCGTTTTCATGTTTGCGCGCCCGTAATAGTTTTCGGTGGTACCGAGGAAGTCGTGTCCCGTTTTCATGTTTTTTGTGCCCGGACTCGTTTTCGACGGTACTAAGGGCGTTGGGTCACGTATTCTTGATTTGCGCGCCCGAACTCATTTTCGACGGTACCGAGGGAGTCGACACCTGTTTTCATGTTTTGCGTGCTCGGAATAGTTTTTGGCCGTACCGAGGGAGTCGTCTCGTTTTCATTTTTTGCGTGCCCGTACTCGATTTTGGCGGTACCGAGGGGGTCAGCACCCGTTTTCATGTTTTGCGCTCCCGGACTCGGTTTCGACAATACTGAGGGCGTCATGTCTCGTTTTCATGTTTTGCGTGCCCGGTCTCGTTTTCGGCGGTACCGAGGGCGTCGGGTCCCGTTTTCATGTATTGCGCGCCCGGACTCGTTTTCTGCTATACCGAGGGCGACGTGTCCCGTTTTCTTGTTTTGCGCGCCCAAACTCATTTTCGGAGGTACCGTGGGCGTCGACTCTCGTTTTCATCTTTTGCGCGCCCGGACTCGTTTTCGATGGTACCGAGGGCATCGGGTCTCGTTTTCATGTTTTGCGCGCCGGGACTTGTCTTCAGCGGTACCGAGGGCGTCGGGTACCGTTTTCAAGTTCTGCGTGCCCGGACTCGTTTTCGGCGGTAACGAGGGCGTCGGGTCCCGTTTTCATGTTTTGCGCGCACGTTCTTATTTTCGGCGGTACAGTAGGCGTCGGCACCCGTTTTCTTGCTTTATGTGCACAGACCCATTTCGGCTGTACCTAGGGCGTTGGTGCCCATTTCCATGTTTTGTGCGCCCGGACTCGTTTTCGGCGGTACCGACGGCGTCGGCACACGTTTTCATGTTTTGCAGGCTCGGAATAGTTTTCGACGGTACCGAGGACATCGTGTCCCGTTTTCATGTTTTTTACGCCCGGACTCGTTTTCGGCGGTACCGAGGGCGTCGGCACCCATTTTCTTGTTTTGCTCGCACGGACTCGGTTTCGATGGTACCGAGGGCGCCATGTGCAATTTACATGTTTTGCGCGCCTGGACTCATTTTCGGCGATACAGAGGGCGTCGTGTCCCGTTTTCATGTTTTGCGTGCCCGGACTCGTTTTCAACGGTACCGAGGGTGTCGGCACCCGTTTTCATGTTTTGCGCGCCCGGACTCGGTTTCGACGGTACCGAGGACGTCATGTCTCGTTTTCATGTTTTGCGCTCCCGGACTAGGTTTCGACGGTACCGAAGGCGTCGGGTCCTGTTTTCATGTTTTGCGCGGTCGGAATAGTTTTTGACGGTATCGAGGGCATCGTGTTCCGTTTTCATGTTTTGCGTGCCCGGACTCGTTTTCGACGTTACCGAGGGCTTCAAGTCTCGTTTTCATGTTTTGCGCGCCCGGACTCGTTTTCGGCGGTACCGACGGCGTCGTGTCCCGTTTTCATGTTTTTCGCTCTCGGACTCGTATTCGGCGGTATAGAGGGCGTCTTCTCCCGTTTTCCTGTTTTGCGCTCTCGGAATCGGTTTCAGCGGTGCCGAGGGAGTTGTGTCCTGATTTCATGTTTTGCGCGCCCGGAATCGGTTTCGGCCGTGTCGAGGGAGTCGTGTCCCGATTTCATGTTTTTCATCGATACCGAGGGCGTCGGCTCCCGTTTTAAAGTTTTGCTCGCCCGGACTGGTTTTCGGCGGTATCGAGGGCGTCGGTCCCGTTTTCATGTTTTGCGCGCCCGGATTCGTTTTCGGCGGTACCAATGGCGTCGGCACCCGTTTTCTTGTTTTGCGCGCCAGGACCCATTTCGGCGGTACCGAGGGCGTTGGTCCCCATTTTCATGTTTTGCGCATCGGACTCGTTTTCGACGGCACCGAGGGCGTCGGCACCCGTTTTATGTTTTGCACTCCAGGAATCGGTTTCGACAATACTGAGGGCGTCGTGTCTCGTTTTCATGTTTTGCGCGCCCAGACTCATTTTCAGCTGTACCGAGGGCGTTGGGTCCCGTTTTCAAGTTTTGCGCGCCCGGAATTGTTTATGGTGATGCCAAGGGAGTTGTGTCCCGTTTTCATGTTTTTCGCGCCCAAAGTCATTTTCGGCGGTACCGAGGGCGTCGTGTCCCGTTTTCAAGTTTTGCACGCCACGACTCATTTTCGGCGGTAATGAGGGCGTCGGGTCCCGTTTTCATGTTTTGCGCGCACGTACTTATTTTCGGCGGTATCGAAGGCGTCGGCACCCGTTTTCTTGCTTTGCGCGCACGGACCCATTTTGGTTGTACCTAGGGCGTTGGTGCCCATTTCCAAGTTTTGCGCGGCCGTACTCATTTTCGGCGGTACGGAGGGCGTCGGCACACGTTTTCATGTTTTGCGCGCTCGGAATAGTTTTCGGCGGTACCGAGGGCGTCGACACCCGTTTTCATGTTTTGCGCGCCCAGACTCGGTTTCGACGGTATCGAGGACGCCATTTCTCGTTTTCATGTTTTGCGCTCCCAGACTAGGTTTCGACGGTACCGAGGGCGTCGACTCCCGTTTTCATGTTTTGCGCGCCCGGCCTCGTTTTCGGCGGTAACGTGGGCGTCGGGTCCTGTTTTCATGTTTTGCGCGCCCGTACTTATTTTCGGCGGTACCGTAGGCGTCGGCACCAGTTTTTTTGCTTTGCGCGCACGAACCCATTTCGGCGGTAGCAAGGGCGTTGGTTCCCATTTCCATGTTTTGCGCGTCCGGACTCATTTTCGACGGTACTGAGGGCGTCGGCACACGTTTTCATGTTTTGCGCGGTCGGAATAGTTTTCGACGGTACCGAGGGCATCGTGTCCCGTTTTCATGTTTTGCGTGCCCGGACTCGTTTTCGGCGGTACCGAGGGCGTCGACTCCCGTTTTCAAGTTTTGCGCGCCGGGAATCGTTTTCGGCGGTGCCGAGGGAGTCGTGTCCCGTTTTCATGTTTTGCGCGCCCGAACTCGATTTCGGCCGTACCGAGGGCGTCGGCACCCGTTTTCATGTTTTGCGCGCCCAAACTCGGTTTCGACGGTACCGAGGGCGTCTTGTCCCGTTTTCATGTTTTGCGTGCCCGGACTCATTTTCGGCGGTACCGACGGCGTCGTGTCCTGTTTTCATGTTTTTCGCGTCCGGACTCGTATTCGGCGGTATAGAGGGCGTCTTCTCCCGTTTTCATGTTTTGCGCTCCCGGAATCGGTTTCAGCGGTGCCGAGGGAGTTGTGTCCTGATTTCATGTTTTGCGTGCCCGGAATCGGTTTCGGCCGTGTCGAGGGAATCGTGTCCCGGTTTCATGTTTTTCGTCGATACCGAGGGCGTCGGCTCCCGTTTTCAAGTTCTGCGCGCCCGGACTTGTTTTTGGATGTACCGAAGGCGTCAGGTCCTGTTTTCAATTTTAGCGCGCCCAGACTCATTTTCGGCGGTACCGAGGGCGTCGGGTCCCGTTTTCATGTTTTGCGCGCCCGGACTTGTTTTCGGCGGTACCAATGGCGTCGACACCCTTTTTCTTGTTTTGCACGCCAGGACCCATTTCGGCGGTACCGAGGGCGTTTGATGGCGATCAAGTAATGGCAGGTCTACAGGTGATCAATCGTGATCAAGGAAGCAAGTTCGGACCAGTTCTCAGTTTGAAGAACCAGGCCCAAGTCATATTTACAATTAATTTACGAAACAGCAGCTCTCTGGACAGATTCGTACTGGGCCAGTATTTTGGGCATAACTCTCTCATAATATCTCGGATTTAGGTGATTCAAATTTCTGTGATCAGATGATACAATGGACTATCTGTTTTGTGTTTTGAGTTTCTCCAGATTCCAGAGTATTCGTGGTCAAAACCTCGTATCAAGTGAGCGTGGTTACTGAGGAGCCAGCCAGCATTTAGTTTCTTGGAACTTGTTTTTTGAGTCTTTCTATGTTTTAATTATATTTTGGAATTAGCAGTAGTAGTTAATGTTGTTTTTATTGTGTTTTGATATTTGCAAAAATAGTTAAGGAGTTATTAATTAGTAGGAAGTTTCTAGAGTTGAGTTGTATGGCTATATAAAGCCTAATTTCTGAATGTAAACTCACTTGTTGAATTATTATGAAAAAGTTTATCTTGAGTTGAGTTTATCTCCTCTTTTATCCTGCTATGAGTTGAGAGTATCCTCTAGTTGTGATTTTTATAGTTGAACCTGTGCGTGTCCTTGGACGATTCATAGCTCGAACGCTATCAGTTGGTATCAGAACAGCAGGCGAAGGATGGTGCGACGTAGTGCTCGTGTCAATCCTCCTGAAGGCAACCAGCAAGCCGATCGAGATATTGAGTTGAACGAGTTGAGGCAGCATGTGCAATAACTCCAAGAGCGTCTAGCGCGTGTGGAGGCCGCTGGGAACAACCGCGATGATTCCTATCGTGGCTCAGATGGCGAAACTTATGGTGACGATGATGCGGAGTTCAACCCCTTCCACGACAACCACACCTTGGTGTCTAGTGATGAAGAGATTCTCCATCAAAATCACACCCAAAGGAACCAGCAATTTCGACGGGCTTTTGATCTAAAAGCGGATATTCCGGTGTACGAAGGGCGCATACAACCCGATGAGTTCATAGATTGGCTCAATACGGTTGAACGTGTCTTTGAGTACCAAGATGTCCCTGAGGAAGAGAAGGTGAAGATTGTTGCCATCAAATTGAAGAAGCATGCATCTATTTGGTGGGAGCAGTTGAAAATGAAGCGAGCCCGTGAGGGTAAGCAACAAATCAGAACATGAGAAAAGATGGTGAAAGAGTTGCGAAAGAAGTTTTTGCCTGAAGGGTACTTCCAATAGGCCTTTTTCTTCAACTTCATGGTTTTGTTCAAAGTGATAAAACCGTGGCAGATTACACCGAGGAACTTGATCACCTCATGTTGAAGTGTGGCGTTGTTGAGCCCGAAGAACAAACCATTGCACGATATCTTCGTGGCCTTCGCAAGGAGATTCATAACTTTACAACCCTTTATCTCTTATCATGATGTTTTTAAGCTTGCCACAAAAGTTGAAAAACAACTCAAGGAGAAAGAAGTCAGAAAAACAACGAGCTTTGGTGGTAGCCGAGTTCTCAATCGAGGCTATCCAACAAGCCATGGGAACAGTACGCAATCAGCCAAACCAACATCAAGTGCTGTGGCCAAATTTTCAGCCAAAACCACAACCGCAGGACCCTCTAAACCAACCCCTAAAGCTGTTCAATGTTATCGGTGTAAAGCGTACGGTCATATCATGTCCGAGTGCCCAAACCAACGGGTATTTACCATTGTTGAAGAACCCCTAGAAGAGGAGCAAACAGATTTTGATTCTCCACCCGTGTTTGATGAGGCAGCAGATGAGGAGGATGTCATTTATGGAGATACAGGTGAGATGTTGGTGATTAGGCGTGTGCTGAATTCCAATCCCGTTCAAGATGATGTGTGGCTCCGTAACAATATCTTCCATACACGATGCACCTCTCATGGGAAGGTATGCGATGTTATCATTGATAGCGGGAATTGTGAGAATGTTGTTTCTGAAATTATGGTACAAAAGATGCCGCTTAAAACTGAAAAACACCCAAAATCGTACAAACTCTCTTTGTTGGAAAAGGGTAAATGTGTGCAAGTTGACCAGTGTTGTTTGGTTAATTTTTCTATTGGTGAGAAGTACCGAGATGAGGTATGGTGTGATGTAGTTCCTATGGATGCTTGTCATTTACTTTTGGGGAGGCCTTGACAGTTTGATAGAAAGGTACACCATGACGGTTTTAAAAACACTTATTCTTTTGAGTTGAATGGTGCTAAGATTACTTTGGGTCCTTCTAGAATGGAAATGAAATCTAAACCAACCCTCAAGGATAGCAATTTCGTTCTCTCAAAATCTGAATTTACTGAAATTTTTGAAGAATCCCAAATAGCCTTTGCATTGGTGTTGAAAGAAGTTAAGGGTGACATAAGTACTCTAATACCCGGACCAGTGGTACCTTTACTTGAACAATTTCAGAACCTTGTTCCAGATGAAATTCCAGCGGGTTTACCTCCAATGAGGAGTGTGCAACACTGCATAGATTTTGTTCCTGGTGCAGTTTTGCCAAACAAAGCGACCTTCTACCGAATGAACCCAACGTAAAATGCCGAGTTGCGGCGACAAGTAGATGAGTTGTTGAGAAAGGGTTTGGTGCGTGAAAGCATGAGTCCTTGTGCGGTTCCGCCTTGCTTGTGCCAAAGAAAGATGGTTCTTTTCGCATGTGTGTGGATAGTAGAGCGGTCAACAAGATTACTATCAAGTATCGCTTCCCTATTCCTCATCTAGATGACATGCTAGATCACCTCCATGGTGCTAGTGTGTTTTCAAAGATTGATCTTAGAAGTGGGTACCATCGATTCGTATGAGGCCTGGTGATGAATGGAAGACGGCATTTAAGACCCGTGATGGATTGTTTGAGTGGTTGGTGATGCCATTCGGACTCTCTAATGCTCCTAGTACTTTTATGAGAATAATGAATTTAGTGTTTAAGTCTTTTATTGGCGGATTGTGGTGGTCTATTTTGATGACATACTCGTGTATAGCACGGTAAAGAAGAGCATTTGGAACACCTTCGCCAAGTCTTTGAAGTGCTAGCGAAACGAAACTCTACATCAACCTCAAGAAGTGCGAGTTCCTAACCAGCAACTTGGTGTTTCTAGGCTATGTGGTTTCAGCTGAGGGTATTCATGTTGATCCTTCTAAGGTGGATGCAATTGTTTAATGGCCAACACCAACCAACATTCACGATGTGGGAGTTTTCATGGACTGGCCTCATTTTATCGCCGGTTCATTCGAGATTTCAGCACTCTTGTCTCTCCAATCACCGAGTGCTTGAAAGGAGGAGTATTCAAATGGACAAAGGAAGCTGAAAAGAGCTTTCAACTCATCAAGGAGAAGATGACAGCAGCCCCAATTCTTACTTTGCCCAACTTTGAGAATATTTTTGAGCTTAAATGTGATGCATCGGTGTTGGCATTGGTGCGGTTCTCAATCAAGAAGGTCGACCTATTGCCTTCTTTAGTGAAAAGCTTTCAGATTCACGTAAGAACTACACTACATATGACAAGGAGTTCTATGCAATTGTCCGAACTCTTGGACATTGGAGACACTACCTCATTTCCAAGGAGTTCATTCTCTACTCCGACCATGAGGCACTGAAGTTCCCTCGGTACCGCGAAAATGAGTCGGGCGCGCAAAACATGAAAACGGGACCCGACGCCCTCGATGCTCGCAAAATGAGTCCGCCGAAAACAAGTCCGGCGCGCAAAACATGAAAACGGGACCCAAAACGGGACGCGACGCACTCAGTACCGCCGAAAACGAGTCCGGGCGCGCAAAACATGAAAACGGGACCCGACGCCCTCGGTACCGCCGAAAACGAGTCCGGGCGCGCAAATCTTGAAAACGGGACCCGACGCCCCCGGTACCGCCGAAAACGAGTCCGGGCGCGCAAAACATGAAAACGGGACCCGACGCCCTCCGTACCGCCGAAAATGAGTCCGAGCGCGCAAAACATGAAAACGGGACCCGACGCCCTCGCTACCGCCGAAAACGAGTCCGGCGCGCAAAACATGAAAACGGGACCCGAGGCCCTCGGCACCGCCGAAAACGAGTCCGGCGCGCAAAACATGAAAACGGGACCCGACGCCCTCGATACCGCCGAAAACGAGTCCGGCGCGCAAAACATGAAAACGGGACCGACGCCCTCGGTACCGCCGAAAATGAGTCGGGCGCGCAAAACATGAAAACGGGACCCGACGCCCTCGCACCGCCGAAAACGAGTCCGGCCCGCAAAAACAGTCCGGCGCGCAAAACGGAAAACGGGACCCGACGCCCTCGCACGCCGAAAACGAGTCCGGCGCGCAAAACATGAAAACGGGACCCGACGCCCCGGTGCGCCGAAAACGAGTCCGGGCGCGCAAATCTTGAAAACGGGACCCGACGCCCCCGGTACAGCCGAAAACGAGTCCGGGCGCGCAAAACATGAAAACGGGACCCGACGCCCTCCGTACCGCCGAAAATGAGTCCGTGCGCGCAAATCTTGAAAACGGAACCCGAGGCCCTCGCGCCGAAAACGAGTCCGGCGCGCAAAACTTGAAAACGGGACCGACGCCCTCGGTACCGCCGAAAACGAGTCCGGCGCGCAAAACATGAAAAACGGGACCGACGCCCTCGGTGCCGCCGAAAACGAAGGCGCGCAAAACATGAAACGGGACCCGACGCCCTCGCATGCCGCCGAAAACGCAAGTCCGGCGCGCAAAACATGAAAACGGGACCCGACGCCCTCGCAAAACGAGTCGCGCGCAAAAACGAGTCCGGCGCGCGAAAACAGTCCGAAAAACCTGAAAACGGACCCGAGGCCCTCGGTACCGTCGAAAACGAGTCCGGCGCGCAAATCTTGAAAACGGGACCCGAGTCCCTCGGTACCGCCGAAAACGAGTCCGGGCGCGCAAAACATGAAAACGGGACCCGACGCCCTCGTACCGCCGAAAACGAGTCCGGGCGCGCAAAACATGAAAAAGGGACCGACGCCCTCGGTACCGCCGAAAACGAGTCGGGCGCGCAAGACATGAAAACGGGACCCGACGCCCTCGCACGCGCCGAAAACGAGTCCGGCGCGCAAAACATGAAAACGGGACCCGACGCCCTCGCGCGAAAAACGAGTCCGGGCGCGCAAAACATGAAAACGGGACCCGACGCCCTCGCACCGCCAAAACGAGTCCGGCGCGCAAATCTTGAAAACGGGACCCGACGCCCCGGTGCAGCCGAAAACGAGTCCGGCGCGCAAAACATGAAAACGGGACCCGACGCCCTCGAAAACGAGTCCGCGCGCAAAACGAAAACGGGACCGACGCGCGCAAAACATGAAAACGGGACCCGACGCCCTCGGTACCGCCGAAAACGAGTCCGGGCGCGCAAAACATGAAAACGGGACCCGACGCCCTCGTACCGCCGAAAACGAGTCCGGCGCGCAAAACATGAAAACGGGACCCGACGCCCTCGCACCGCCGAAAACGAGTCCGGGCGCGCAAAACATGAAAACGGGACCCGACGCCCTCGGGACCGCCGAAAACGAGTCCGGGCGCGCAAAACATGAAAACGGGACCGACGCCCTCGGTACCGCCGAAAACGAGTCCGGCGCGCAAAACATGAAAACGGGACCCGACGCCCTCGGTACCGCCGAAAACGAGTCCGGCGCGCAAATCTTGAAAACGGGACCCGACGCCCCCGGTACCGCCGAAAACGAGTCCGGCGCGCAAAAAACATGAAAACGGGACCCGACGCCCTCGGTACCGCCGAAAACGAGTCCGGCGCGCAAAACATGAAAACGGGACCCGACGCCCTCGACGCCCCTCGAGTCCGGGCGCGAAAACGGGACCGACGCCCTCGGGCGCGAAAACGAGTCCGGCGCGCAAAACGAAAACGGGACCCGACGCCCTCGGTGCCGCCGAAAACGAGTCCGGCGCGCAAAACATGAAAACGGGACCCGACGCCCTCGGCACCGCCGAAAACGAGTCCGGCGCGCAAAACTTGAAAACGGGACCCGACGCCCTCGGTGCCGCCGAAAACGAGTCCGGGCGCGCAAAACATGAAAACGGGACCCGACGCCCTCGCATCGCCGAAAACGAGTCCGGCGCGCAAAATGAAAAACGGGACCCGACGCCCCCGTGCGCCGAAAACGAGTCCGGCGCGCAAAACATGAAAAAGGGACCCGACGCCCCGCACGCGAAAACGAGTCCGGCGCGCAAAACATGAAAACGGGACACGCCCTCGCACCGCCGAAAACGAGTCCGCGCGCGCAAAACATGAAAACGGGACCCGACGCCCTCGGTACCGCGAAAACGAGTCCGGCGCGCAAATCTTGAAAACGGGACCCGACGCCCTCGGTACTGCCGAAAACGAGTCCGGGCGCAAAACATGAAAACGGGACCCGACGCCCTCGCTACCGCCGAAAATGAGTCGGGGCGCGCAAAACATGAAAACGGGACCCCCTCCCGTGCACGCCCTCGGGCGCAAAACATGAAAACGGGACCCGCCCCCGTCGAAAAAACGAGTCCGGCGCGCAAAACATGAAAACGGGACCCGACGCCCTCGCACCGCCGAAAATGAGTCCGGGCGCGCAAAAAACATGAAAACGGGACCCGACGCCAACTGAACCGCCGAAAACGAGTCCGGCGCGCGCAAAACATGAAAACGGGACCCGACGCCCTCGGTACCGCCGAAAACGAGTCCGAGCGCGCAAAACATGAAAAAGGGACCCGACGCCCCGCACCGCCGAAAACGAGTCCGGCGCGCGCAAAACATGAAAACGGGACCCGACGCCCTCGCACCGCGAGTCCGAGAAAAAATGAAAACGTCCGAGCGCGCGCAAAACTTGAAAACGGGACCCGAGGCCCCTCGCATCGCCGAAAACGAGTCCGGCGCGCAAAACATGAAAACGGGTCCCGACGCCCTCGCATCCGCCGAAAACGAGTCCGGCGCGCAAAACATGAAAACGGGACCGACGCCCTCGCACCGCCGAAAACGAGTCCGGCGCGCAAAACATGAAAACGGGACCCGACGCCCTCGAAAACGCACCGCGAAAACGAGTCCGGCGCGCGCAAAACGAAAACGGGACGCGACGCCCTCGGTGCGCCGAAAACGAGTCCGGCGCGCAAAACATGAAAACGGGACCCGACGCCCTCGGTACCGCCGAAAACGAGTCCGGGCGCGCAAAACTTGAAAACGGGACCCGACGCCCCGCACCGCCGAAACGAGTCCGGCGCGCAAAACATGAAAACGGGACCCGACGCCCTCGGTACCGCCGAAAATGAGTCCGAGCGCGCAAAACATGAAAACGGGACCCGACGCCCTCGGTACCGCCGAAAACGAGTCCGGGCGCGCAAAACATGAAAACGGGACCGAGGCCCTCGGTCCGCGAAAACGAGTCCGGCGCGCAAAACATGAAAACGGGACCCGACGCCCTCGATACCGCCGAAAACGAGTCCGGCGCGCAAAACATGAAACGGGACCCGACGCCCTCGGTGCCGCCGAAAAATGAGTCGGGCGCGCAAAACATGAAAACGGGACCCGACGCCCTCGCATCGCCGAAAACGAGTCCGGCGCGCAAAACATGAAAACGGGACCGACGCCCGCACGCCGAAAACGAGTCCGGCGCGCGAAAACGAAAACGGACCGACGCGCGCAAAAACGATCCGGCGCGCAAAACGGGAAAACGGGACCCGACCCGCCGTGCCGCCGAAAACGAAACGAGTCCGGCGCGCAAAACTTGAAAACGGGACCCGACGCCCTCGCACCCGCCGAAAACGAGTCCGGGCGCGCAAAACATGAAAACGGGACCCGACGCCCTCGTACCGCCGAAAACGAGTCCGGGCGCGCAAAACTTGAAAACGGGACCCGACGCCCTCGGTACACGCCGAAAACGAGTCCGGCGCGCAAAACATGAAAACGGGACCCGACGCCCGCGCGCGAAAACGAGTCCGGCGCGCAAAACATGAAAACGGGACCCGACGCCCTCGGTGCGCGAAAACGAGTCCGGGCGCGCAAAACATGAAAACGGGACCCGACGCCCTCGCACCGCCGAAAACGAGTCCGGCGCGCGCAAAACTTGAAAACGGGACCCGACGCCCGCGCAAAACGACCGCCGAAAACGCCGAAAACGTCCGGCGCGCAAAACATGAAAACGGGACCGACGCCCTCGACCGCCGAAAACGAGTCCGGCGCGCAAAACATGAAAACGGGACCGACGCCCTCGGCGCCGAAAACGAGTCCGGCGCGCAAAACATGAAAACGGGACCCGACGCCCCGTGCCGCCGAAACGAGTCCGGCGCGCAAAACATGAAAACGGGACCCGACGCCCTCGAAAACGAGTCCGGCGCGCAAAACATGAAAACGGGACCGACGCCCTCGGCACCGAAAACGAGTCCGGCGCGCGCAAAACATGAAAACGGGACCGACGCCCTCGCACCGCAAAACGAGTCCGGCGCGCAAAACATGAAAACGGGACCCGACGCCCTCGGTGCCGCGAAAACGAGTCCGGCGCGCAAAACTTGAAAACGGGACCGACGCCCTCGTGCACGCCGAAAAAGAGTCCGGCGCGCAAAACATGAAAACGGGACCCGACGCCCTCGGTGCCGCCGAAAACGAGTCCGGGCGCGCAAAACATGAAAACGGGACCCGACGCCCTCGGTGGCCGAAAACGAGTCCCAAAGCGCAAAACATGAAAACGGGACCCGACGCCCTCGGTGCACGCCGAAAACGAGTCCGGCGCGCAAAACATGAAAACGGGACCCGACGCCCTCGATGCGCGCCGAAAACGAGTCGACCGCAAAACATGAAAACGGGACCGGGCCGAGTCCGAAAACGAGTCGCGCAAAACATGAAAACGGGACCCGACGCCCTCGCACGCCGAAAACGAGTCCGGCGCGCAAATCTTGAAAACGGGACCCGACGCCCTCGCATGCCGCCGAAAACGAGTCCGGGCGCGCAAAACATGAAAACGGGACCCGACGCCCTCGGTACGCCGAAAACGAGTCCGGGCGCGCAAAACTTGAAAACGGGACCGAGGCCCTCGGTACCGTCGAAAACGAGGTCGGGCGCGCAAATCTTGAAAACGGGACACGAGTCCCTCGGTACCGCCGAAAACGAGTCCCGGCGTGCAAGACATGAAAACGGGACCCGACGCCCCTCGCACGCCGAAAACGAGTCGGGCGCGCAAAACATGAAAACGGGACCGACGCCCTCGGTGCGCGCGAAAAAACGAGAATCCGGGCGCGCAAAACATGAAAACGGGACCCGACGCCCTCGGTGCGCCGCCGAAAATGAGTCGGGCGCGCAAAACATGAAAACGGGACCCGACGCCCCGATGCCGAAAACGAGTCCGGGCGCGCAAAACATGAAAACGGGACCCGACGCCCTCGCACCTCGTGAAAACGAGTCGGGCGCGCAAAACATGAAAACGGGACGAGCCCCGGCCGCCGAAAACGAGTCCGGGCGCGCAAAACATGAAAAAGATACCCGACGCCCTCGGTGCGCCGAAAACGAGTCGGGCGCGCAAAAATGAAAACGGGACCGACGCCCTCGTCCGCCGAAAAATGAGTCCGAGCGCGCAAAACTTGAAAACGGGACCCGAGCCCTCGATGCGCCGAAAACGAGTCCGGCGCGCAAAACATGAAAACGGGACCCGACGCCCTCGAAAACGAGTCGGCGCGCGAAAACGGGACCCGACGCCCTCGAAAACGCGCAAAACATGAAAACGGGACCCGACGTCGCGAAACCGAAAACGAGTCGGCGCGCAAAACATGAAAACGGGACCCGACGCCCCTCGATGCCGCCGAAAACGAGTCGGGCGCGCAAAACATGAAAACGGGACCCGACGCCCTCGCATCGCCGAAAACGAGTCGGGGCGCGCAAAACATGAAAACGGGACCCGACGCCCCCGCATGCGCCGAAAACGAGTCCGGCGCGCAAAACATGAAAACGGGACCCGACGCCCTCGCACCGCCGAAAAACGAGTCCGGGCGCGCAAAACATGAAAACGGGACCGACGCCCTCGGTGCGCCGAAAACGAGTCGGGCGCGCAAAACATGAAAACGGGACCCGACGCCCCGGTGCCGCCGAAAACGAGTCGGGCGCGCGAAAAACATGAAAACGGGACCCGACGCCCCTCGGTGCCGCCGAAAACGAGTCCGGGCGCGCAAAACATGAAAACGGGACGCCGACGCCCCGAAAACGAGTCCGGCGCGCAAAACATGAAAACGGGACCGACGCCCTCGACGCGCCGAAACGAGTCCGGCGCGCAAAACATGAAAACGGGACCCGACCCCGGTGCGCGCCGAAAACGAGTCCGGCGCGCAAAACATGAAAACGGGACCGACGCCCCGATGCGCCGAAAACGAGTCCGGGCGCGCAAAACATGAAAACGGGACCCGACGCCCCGAATGCCGCCGAAAACGAGTCTGGTCGCGCAAAACATGAAAACGGGACCCGACGCCCTCGATACCGCCGAAAACGAGTCCGGGCGCGCAAAACATGAAAACGGGACCGACGCCCTCGGTACCGCCGAAAATGAGTCCGGGCGCGCAAAACATGAAAACGGGACCCGACGCCCTCGCACCGCCGAAAACGAGTCCGGCGCGCAAAACATGAAAACGGGACCCGACGCCCTCGGTGCCGAAAAAACGAACCGGCGCGCAAATCTTGAAAACGGGACCCGACGCCCCGCATGCGCCGAAAACGAGTCCGGCGCGCAAAACATGAAAACGGGACCCGACGCCCTCGTACCGCCGAAAACGAGTCCGGCGCGCGCAAATCTTGAAAACGGGACCCGACCCTCGCACGCCGAAAACGAGTCCGGGCGCGCAAAACATGAAAACGGGACCCGACGCCGTGCACCGCCGAAACGAGTCCGGCGCGCAAAACATGAAAACGGGACCGACGCCCTCGGTGCCGCCGAAAACGAGTCGGGCGCGCAAAACATGAAAACGGGACCCGACGCCCTCGGTGCGCCGAAAATGAGTCCGGCGCGCAAAACATGAAAACGGGACCGACGCCCTCGCATGCCGCCGAAAACGAGTCCGGCGCGCAAAACATGAAAACGGGACCCGACGCCCTCGCACCGCCGAAAACGAGTCCGGCGCGCGCAAAACATGAAAACGGGACCCGACGCCCTCGAAAACGAGTCGCGCGCAAAACATGAAAACGGGACGAAAACGAAAACGAGTCCGGCGCGCAAAACATGAAAACGGGACCCGACGCCCTCGGTCGCCGAAAACAGTCCGGCGCGCAAAACATGAAAACGGGACCCGACGCCCTCGGTACCGCCGAAAACGAGTCCGGGCGCGCAAAACATGAAAACGGGACCCGACGCCCTCGCTACCGCCGAAAACGAGTCCGGGCGCGCAAATCTTGAAAACGGGACCCGAGTCCCTCGGTACCGCCGAAAACGAGTCCGGGCGCGCAAAACATGAAAATGGGACCCGACGCCCTCGGTACCGCCGAAAACGAGTCCGGGCGCGCAAAACATGAAAAAGGGACCGACGCCCTCGGTACCGCGAAAACGAGTCCGGGCGCGCAAAACATGAAAACGGGACCCGACGCCCTCGGACCGCCGAAAACGAGTCCGGCGCGCAACATGAAAACGGGACCCGACGCCCTGACGCGAAAACGAGTCCGGCGCGCAAAACATGAAAAAGGGACCCGACGCCCCCGGTCGCCGAAAAAAGTCCGGCGCGCGCAAAACATGAAAACGGACCCGACGCCCGTCGTGCCGCGCGAAAACGAGTCCGGCGCGCAAAACATGAAAACGGGACCGACGCCCCGCGCACCGCCGAAAACGAGTCCGGCGCGCAAAACATGAAAACGGGACCCGACGCCCTCGCACCGCCGAAAACGAGTCCGGCGCGCAAAACATGAAAACGGACCGACGCCGACGCCCGAGTCGGCGCGCAAAACGAAAACGGGACCGACGCCCTCGGGCGCGAAACGAGTCCGGCGCGCAAATCTTGAAAACGGGACCCGACGCCCTCGTGCACCGCCGAAAACGAGTCCGGCGCGCAAAACATGAAAACGGGACCGACGCCCTCGTGCACGCGCCGAAAACGAGTCGGGCGCGCAAAACATGAAAACGGGACCCGACGCCCTCGGTGCACCGAAAAAAGAGTCGGCGCGCGCAAAACATGAAAACGGGACCGACGCCCCGCACGCGCCGAAAACGAGTCCGGCGCGCAAAACATGAAAACGGGACCCGACGCCCTCGCATGCGCCGAAAACGAGTCCGGGCGCGCAAAACATGAAAACGGGACCCGACGCCCTCGCACCGCCGAAAACGAGTCCGGCGCGCAAAACATGAAAACGGGACCCGAGCCCCCTCGTGCGCCGAAAACGAGTCCGGCGCGCAAAACATGAAAACGGTCCGGCCCTCGCGCGCAAAAACATGAAAACGGGACCGACGCCCTCGGTGCGCCGAAAACGAGTCCGGCGCGCAAAACATGAAAACGGGACCGACGCCCTCGGTGCCGCGAAAACGAGTCCGGCGCGCAAAACATGAAAACGGGACCGACGCCCCCTCGCCGCCGAAAACGAGTCCGGCGCGCAAAAAACATGAAAACGGGACCCGACGCCCTCGTGCCGCCGAAAACGAGTCGGGCGCGCAAAACATGAAAACGGGACCCGACGCCCTCGCACCGCCGAAAACGAGTCCGGCGCGCAAAACATGAAAACGGGACCCGACGCCCTCGGTACCGCCGAAAACGAGTCCGAGCGCGCAAAACATGAAACGGGACCCGACGCCCTCGGTGCCGCCGAAAACGAGTCCGGGCGCGCAAAACATGAAAACGGGACCCGACGCCCTCGATGCGCCGAAAATGAGTCCGGGCGCGCAAAACATGAAAACGGACCCGACGCCCTCGGTGCACCGCCGAAAACGAGTCCGGCGCGCAAAACATGAAAACGGGACCGACGCCCTCGTGCGCCGAAAACGAGTCCGGCGCGCAAAACATGAAAACGGGACCGACGCCCTCGGTGCGCGCCGAAAAAGTCCGGCGCGCGCAAAACTTGAAAACGGGACCCGACGCCCTCGCGTGCGCGCGAAAACGAGTCCGGGCGCGCAAAACATGAAAACGGGACCCGACGCCCTCGGTGCGCCGAAAAACGAGTCCGGCGCGCGCAAAATGAAAACGGACCCGACGCCCTCGATGCCGCGCCGAAACGAGTCCGGCGCGCAAAACTTGAAAACGGGACCCGACGCCCCCGGTGCGCGCGCGAAAACGAGTCGGGCGCGCAAAACATGAAAACGGGACCCGACGCCCTCGCCGAAAACGAGTCGGGCGCGCGCAAAACATGAAAACGGGACCCGACGCCCTCGTTACCGCCGAAAACGAGTCGGGGCGCGCAAAACATGAAAACGGGACCCGACGCCCTCGGTGCGCGCGAAAACGAAGTCCGGGCGCGCAAACATGAAAACGGGACCGACGCCCTCGATGCGCCGAAACGAGTCGGGCGCGCAAAACATGAAAACGGGACCCGAGGCCCTCGGTACCGCGAAAACGAGTCCGGGCGCGCAAATCTTGAAAACGGGACCGAGCCCCGGTGCATCGCCGAAAACGAGTCCGGGCGCGCAAAACATGAAAACGGGACCGACGCCCTCGCAAAACGCCGAAAAACGAAAAAACGGCGCGCAAAACATGAAAACGGGACCGACGCCCTCGGTGCGAAACGAGTCCGGGCGCGCAAAAATGAAAACGGACCGGACGCCCGCGCCGCGCCGAAAACGAGTCCGGCGCGCGCAAAACATGAAAACGGGACCCGACGCCCTCGGTGCCGAAAACGAGTCCGGCGCGCAAAAAACATGAAAACGGGACCCGACGCCCTCGGTGCGCGCCGAAGTCGGAGCGCGCGCAAAACATGAAAACGGGACCCGACGCCCTCGGTGCGCGCGAAAAACGAGTCCGGGCGCGCAAATCTTGAAAACGGGACCCGACGCCCTCGTGCCGCCGAAAACGAGTCGGCGCGCAAAACATGAAAACGGGACCGACGCCCTCGATGCGCGGGACCGAAAACGAGTCGGGCGCGCAAAACATGAAAACGGGACCGACGCCCTCGGTACGCCGAAAATGAGTCCGGCGCGCAAAAACTTGAAAACGGGACCCGACGCCCTCGTGCACGCGAAAACGAGTCCGGGCGCGCAAAACATGAAAACGGGACCCGACGCCCTCGGTGCGCGAAAACGAAAGGCGCGCAAAACATGAAAACGGGACCCCGACGCCCTCGCGCGAAAACGAGTCCGGCGCGCAAAACGGGAAACGGGACCGACGCCCTCGCATGCCGAAAACGAGTCCGGGCGCGCAAAACATGAAAACGGGACCGACGCCCTCGGTGCCGAAAACGAGTCCGGCGCGCAAAACATGAAAACGGGACCCGAGGCCCTCGCACGCGCCGAAAACGAGTCCGGCGCGCAAAACTTGAAAACGGGACCGACGCCCTCGCACGCCGAAAACGAGTCCGGGCGCGCAAAACATGAAAACGGGACCCGACGCCCCCGTGCACCGCCGAAAATGAGTCCGGCGCGCAAAAACATGAAAACGGGACCCGACGCCCTCGCACCGCCGAAAATGAGTCGGCGCGCGCAAAACATGAAAACGGGACCCGACGCCCTCGCATGCGCGAAAACGAGTCCGGGCGCGCAAAACATGAAAACGGGACCGACGCCCTCGGTGCGCCGAAAATGTCCGGCGCGCAAAACATGAAAACGGGACCCGACGCCCCTCGGTGCCGAAAAACGAAACGAGTCCGGCGCGCAAATCTTGAAAACGGGACCCGACGCCCCGCGCGAAACGAGTCCGGGCGCGCAAAACATGAAAACGGGACCGACGCCCCTCGATGCACCGCCGAAAACGAGTCCGGCGCGCAAAACATGAAAACGGGACCCGACGCCCTCGGTGCCGCCGAAAACGAGTCCGGCGCGCAAAAAAACTTGAAAACGGGACCCGACGCCCCGCACCGCCGAAAACGAGTCCGGTCGGGCGCGCAAAACATGAAAACGGGACCCGACGCCCTCGGTGCGCCGAAAATGAGTCCGGCGCGCAAAACATGAAAACGGGACCCGACGCCCTCGCACCGTGCCGAAAACGAGTCCGGGCGCGCAAAACTTGAAAACCGGACCCTCGACGCCCCGCCGGTCGGGCGCGCAAAACGAAAACGGACCGACCGACGCCCTCGCGCGCAAAAAACAGTCGGGCGCGCAAAACATGAAAACGGGACCCGACGCCCTCGACCGCCGCCCGAAACGAGTCCGGCGCGCAAAACATGAAAACGGACCCGACGCCCTCGAAACCGAAAACGAGTCCGGCGCGCAAAACATGAAAACGGGACCCGACGCCCTCGATGCCGCCGAAAACGAGTCCGGGCGCGCGCAAAACATGAAAACGGACCCGACGCCCTCGAAAACGAGTCCGCCGCCGAAACGAGTCCGGGCGCGCAAAAACATGAAAAACATGGGACCCGACGCCCCGCATCGCCGCCGAAAACGAGTCCGGCGCGCAAATCTTGAAAACGGGACCCGACGCCCCCGGTATCGCCGAAAACGAGTCCGGCGCGCAAAACATGAAAACGGGACCCGACGCCCTCGGTACCGCCGAAAATGAGTCCGTCGCGCGCAAATCTTGAAAACGGGACCCGAGGCCCTCGGTACCGCCGAAAACGAGTCCGGGCGCGCAAAACATGAAAACGGGACCCGACGCCCTCGGTACCGCCGAAAACGAGTCCGGCGCGCAAAACATGAAAACGGGACCCGACGCCCTCGATGCGCGGGCGCGCGCGCAAACGAAAACGGACCCGACGCCCTCGCGCAAAAAAATCGGGCGCGCAAAACATGAAAACGGGACCCGACGCCCTCGGTACCGCCGAAAACGAGTCCGGGCGCGCAAAACATGAAAACGGGACCCGACGCCCTCGCATGCCGCCGAAAACGAGTCCGGCGCGCAAAACATGAAAACGGGACCCGACCCCGGTGCCGCGAAAACGAGTCCGGCGCGCGCGCAAAACATGAAAACGGGACCCGACGCCCCGGTACCGCCGAAAACGAGTCCGGGCGCAAAACATGAAAACGGGACCCGAGACGCCCTCGCAAAACGAGCCGCGCGCGAAAACGAGTCCGGCGCGCAAAACATGCATGAAAAAAGGACCGGCGCCCTCGAAAACGGGACCCGACGCCCTCGTGCCGCCGAAGAGTCCGGCGCGCAAACATGAAAACGGGACCCGACGCCCTCGCACCGCCGAAAACGAGTCCGGCGCGCAAAACATGAAAACGCGCGAAAACATGAAAAAGAGTCCGAAAACCCTCGCCCTCGCACCGCCGAAAACGAGTCCGGCGCGCGCGCAAAATGAAAACGGGACCGACGCGCCTCGGTGCACGCCGAAAACGAGTCCGGGCGCGCAAAACTTGAAAACGGGACCGACGCCCCGATGCGCCGAAAACGAGTCCGGGCGCGCAAAACATGAAAACGGGACCCGACGCCCCCGGTGCGCGCCGAAAGAGTCCGGGCGCGCAAAACATGAAAACGGGACCCGACGCCCTCGCACCGCCGAAAATGAGTCCGGCGCGCAAAACATGAAAACGGGACCCGACGCCCGCATCGCCGAAAACGAGTCCGGCGCGCAAAAAACAAAACGGGACCCGAGCCCCGGTCCGCGCGAAACGAGTCCGGCGCGCAAAACATGAAAACGGGACCGACGCCCTCGCACCGCCGAAAACGAGTCCGGGCGCGCAAAACATGAAAACGGGACCCGACGCCCTCGGTGCGCCGAAACGAGTCGGGCGCGCAAAACATGAAAACGGGACCGACGCCGCCCGGCACCGCCGAAAACGAGTCCGGCGCGCAAAAATTGAAAAACGGGACCCGACGCCCTCGATGCACGCGTCGAAAACGAGTCGGGCGCGCAAAACTTGAAAACGGGACCCGACGCCCCTCGATGCCGCCGAAAAACGAGTCCGGGCGCGCAAAACATGAAAATGGGACCCGACGCCCTCGAAAACCGCCGAAAAACGAGTCCGGGGTGCGCGCGCAAAAAAACATGAAAACGGGACCCGACGCCCTCGGTGCCGCCGAAAATGAGTCCGGCGCGCAAAACATGAAAACGGGACCCGACGCCCTCGATGCCGTCGAAAACGAGTCCGGCGCGCAAAAAACATGAAAACGGGAACGACGGACCCGATGCCGCGAAAAACGAGAGTCGCCGGCGCGCAAAACATGAAAACGGGACCCGACGCCGACGCCGAAAACGAGTCCGGCGCGCAAAACATGAAAACGGGACCCGACGCCCTTGCTACCGCAGAAAACGAGTCCGGGCGCGCAAAACATGAAAACGGGACCCGACGCCCCGGGTACCGCCGAAAACGAGTCCTGGCGCGCAAAACATGAAAACGGGTCCCGACGCCCTCGGTACCGCCGAAAACGAGTCCGGCGCGCAAATCTTGAAAACGGGACCCGACGCCCTCGCACCGCCGAAAACGAGTCCGGCGCGCAAAACATGAAAACGGGACCCGACGCCCTCGGTACCGCCGAAAACGAGTCCGGCGCGCAAAACATGAAAACGGGACCCGACGCCCTCGTCCGCGCACGAAAACGAGTCGGCGCGCAAAACATGAAAACGGGACCCGACGCCCTCGTGCCGCCGAAAACGAGTCGGCGCGCAAAACATGAAAACGGGACCCGACGCCCTCGATGCCGCGAAAAACGAGTCCGGGCGCGCAAAACATGAAAACGGGACCGACGCCCCGATGCGCCGCCGAAACGAGTCCGGCGCGCGCAAATCATGAAAACGGGACCCGACGCCCCTCGTGCCGCCGAAAAACGAGTCCGGCGCGCAAAACATGAAAACGGGACCGACGCCCTCGTGCCGCCGAAAACGAGTCCGGCGCGCAAAACATGAAAACGGGACCCGACGCCCTCGCACCGCCGAAAACGAGTCCGGCGCGCAAAACTTGAAAACGGGACCCGACGCCCTCGATGCCGCCGAAAACGAGTCCGGCGCGCAAAACATGAAAACGGACGCCCTCGGTACCGCCGAAACGAGTCCGGACGCCATGAAAACGGGACCGACGCCCTCGCACGCCGAAAACGAGTCCGGCGCGCAAAACATGAAAACGGGACCCGACGCCCTCGCACCGCCGAAAACGAGAGTCCGGCGCGCAAAACATGAAAAAACGGGACCCGACGCCCTCGCACCGCCGAAAACGAGTCCGGCGCGCAAAACATGAAAACGGGACCCGACGCCCTCGGTGCGCCGAAAACGAGTCCGGCGCGCAAAACATGAAAACGGGACCCGACGCCCTCGTACCGCCGAAAACGAGTCCGGCGCGCAAAACATGAAAACGGGACCCGACGCCCCGATGCACCGCCGAAAACGAGTCCGGCGCGCAAAACATGAAAACGGGACCGAAAACATGAAAACGCCCCCCTCGCACCGCCGAAAACGAGTCCGGCGCGCAAAACATGAAAACGGGACCCGACGCCCTCGGTACCGCGAAAAACGAGTCCGGGCGCGCAAAACATGAAAACGGGACCCGACGCCCCCGGTACCGCCGAAAACGAGTCCGGCGCGCAAAACATGAAAACGGACCCGACGCCCTGCGCCGAAAACGCCGGCGCGCAAAACATGAAAACGGGAGACGCCCTCGGCGAAAACGAGTCGGGCAAAAAACATGAAAACGGGACCCGACGCCCCGCACCGCCGAAAACGAGTCCGGCGCGCAAAACATGAAAACGGGACCCGACGCCCTCGCATGCGCCGAAAACGAGTCCGGCGCGCAAAACATGAAAACGGGACCGACGACGCCCTCGATGCGCCGAAAACGAGTCCGGCGCGCAAAACATGAAAACGGGACCCGACGCCCCCGGTGCACGCCGAAAACGAGTCCGGGCGCGCAAAATCTTGAAAACGGGACCCGACGCCCCGTGCCGCCGAAAACGAGTCCGGCGCGCAAAAACATGAAAACGGGACCCGACGCCCTCGCATGCGCGCGAAAAACGAGTCCGGCGCGCAAACATGAAAACGGGACCCGACGCCCTCGGCACCGCCGAAAACGAGTCCGGGCGCGCAAATCTTGAAAACGGGACCCGACGCCCCCTCGTGCCGAAAACGAGTCCGGCGCGCAAAAACATGAAAACGGGACCCGACGCCCTCGCACCGCCGAAAACGAGTCCGGCGCGCAAAAAAATGAAAACGGGACCCGACGCCCTCGACCGCCGCCGAAAAACGAGTCCGGCGCGCAAAACATGAAAACGGGACCCGACGCCCTCGCACCGCCGAAAACGAGTCCGGCGCGCAAAAAACATGAAAACGGACCCGACGCCCTCGCCCTCGCATGCGCGAAAACGAGTCCGGGCGCGCAAAACATGAAAACGGGACCCGACGCCCCGCGTCGCGAAAACGAGTCCGGGCGCGCAAAACATGAAAACGGGACCCGACGCCCTCGATGCCCGAAAAACGAGTCGGGCGCGCAAAAACATGAAAACGGGACCGACGCCCTCGCGCCGAAACGAGTCCGGCGCGCGCAAAACATGAAAACGGGACCCGACGCCCGTGCACCGCCGAAAACGAGTCCCGCAAATCTTGAAAACGGGACCCGACGCCCCCGCACCGCCGAAAACGAGTCCGGCGCGCAAAACATGAAAACGGGACGACGCCCTCGTGCCGCCGCCGAAACGAGTCCGGCGCGCAAAACATGAAAACGGGACCCGACGCCCCGCACCGCCGAAAACGAGTCCGGCGCGCAAAACATGAAAACGGGACCCGACGCCCCGGTGCCGAAAACGAGTCGGCGCGCAAAATGAAAACGGACCCGACGCCCTCGCGCCGAAAACGAGTCGGCGCGCAAAAACATGAAAACGGGACCCGACGCCCTCGCATGCCGCCGAAAACGAGTCCGGGCGCGCAAAACATGAAAACGGGACCCGACGCCCTCGTACCGCCGAAAACGAGTCCGGCGCGCAAAACATGAAAACGGGACCCGACGCCCTCGTACCGCCGAAAACGAGTCCGGCGCGCAAAACATGAAAACGGGACCCGACGCCCTGCACCGCGCGCGCGAAAAAAACGGGACGAGTCCGGCGCGCAAATCTTGAAAACGGGACCCGACGCCCCGCACCGCCGAAAACGAGTCCCGGCGCGCAAAACATGAAAACGGGACCCGACGCCCGATGCGCCGAAAACGAGTCGGCGCGCAAAACATGAAAACGGGACCCGACGCGCGCAAAACATGAAAACGGGACCGACGCCCCATGAAAAACGGGACGCGCCCCGCCGAAAACGAAAACCGAGCGCGCGGCGCGCAAAACATGAAAACGGGACCCGACGCCCCTCGGTGCCGCCGAAAACGAGTCCGGCGCGCGCGCAAAACATGAAAACGGGACCCGACGCCCCTCGGTGCGCGCGAAAACGAGTCCGGCGCGCAAAACATGAAAACGGGACCCGACGCCCCGCACCGCCGAAAACGAGTCCGGCGCGCAAAACATGAAAACGGGACCCGACGCCCTCGATGCACGCCGAAAACGAGTCCGGGCGCGCAAAACATGAAAACGGGACCCGACGCCCTCGCTCGCCGCCGAAAATGAGTCCGGCGCGCAAAAATCTTGAAAACGGGACCCGACGCCCTCGGTGCCGCCGAAAACGAGTCCGGCGCGCAAAACATGAAAACGGGACCGACGCCCTCGATGCACGCCAAAAAAGAGTCCGGCGCGCAAAACATGAAAACGGGACCCGACGCCCCGGTGCACCGCCGAAAACGAGTCCGGCGCGCAAAACATGAAAACGGGACCCGACGCCCCGATGCGCGCCGAAAAAGTCCGGCGCGCAAAAAACATGAAAACGGGACCCGACGCCCCGATGCCGAAAAATGAGTCCGGCGCGCAAAACATGAAAACGGGACCCGACGCCCTCTGATGCCGAAAACGAGTCGGCGCGCAAAACATGAAAACGGGACCCGACGCCCTCGCACGCCGAAAACGAGTCCGGCGCGCAAAAAATGAAAAAGGGACCCGACGCCCTCGCACCGCCGAAAACGAGTCCGGCGCGCAAAACATGAAAACGGGACCCGACGCCCTCGGTGCGCCGCCGAAAACGAGTCCGGCGCGCAAAACACATGAAAACGGGACCCGACGCCCCGGTGCACCGCCGAAACGAGTCCGGCGCGCAAAACATGAAAACGGGACCGACGACGCCCCGCACCGCGCGAAAACGAGTCCGGCGCGCAAAACATGAAAACGGGACCCGACGCCCTCGGTGCACGCCGAAAACGAGTCCGGCGCGCGCAAAACATGAAAACGGGACCCGACGCCCCCTCGCATCGCCGAAAAACGAGTCCGGCGCGCAAAACATGAAAACGGGACCCGACGCCCTCGGTGCACGCCGAAAACGAGTCCGGCGCGCAAAAACATGAAAACGGACCCGACGCCCTCGATCGCGCCGAAAACGTCCGGCGCGCAAAACATGAAAACGGGACCGACGCCCCGCAAAAACGAGTCCGGCGCGCGCAAAACATGAAAACGGGACCCGACGCCCTCGCACCGCCGAAAACGAGTCCGGGCGCGCAAAACATGAAAACGGGACCCGACGCCCTCGGTACCGCCGAAAACGAGTCCGGGCGCGCAAAACTTGAAAACGGGACCCGACGCCCCCGGTACCGCCGAAAACGAGTCCGGGCGCGCAAAACATGAAAACGGGACCCGACGCCCCGTACCGCCGAAAACGAGTCCGGCGCGCAAAACATGAAAAAGGAAAACGGGACCGACGCCCGGTGCCGCCGAAAACGAGTCGGGCGCGCAAAAACAGAAAACGGGACCCGACGCCCGCAAAACGGGACCCGCCCTCGAACGAAAACGAGTCCGGCGCGCAAAACATGAAAACGGGACCCGACGCCCCTCGCACCGCCGAAAACGAGTCCGGCGCGCAAAACATGAAAACGGGACCCGACGCCCTCGCACCGCCGAAAACGAGTCCGGCGCGCAAAACATGAAAACGGGACCCGACGCCCCGCACCGCCGAAAACGAGTCCGGCGCGCAAAACATGAAAACGGGACCCGACGCCCCCGCACCGCCGAAAACGAAGTCCGGCGCGCAAAACATGAAAACGGGACCCGACGCCCTCGCACCGCCGAAAAATGAGTCCGGGCGCGCAAAACTTGAAAACGGGACCCGACGCCCTCGCCGCCGAAAACGAGTCCGGCGCGCAAAACATGAAAACGGGACCCGACGCCCTCGCACCGCCGAAAACGAGTCCGGCGCGCAAAACATGAAAACGGGACCCGACGCCCTCGGGACCCGCGCCGCCGAAAACGAGTCGAGTCCGCGCGCAAATCTTGAAAACGGGACCCGACGCCCTCGGTACCGCCGAAAACGAGTCCGGGCGCGCAAAACTTGAAAACGGGACCCGACCCCGCACCGCCGAAAACGAGTCCGGCGCGCAAAACATGAAAACGGACCCGACGCCCTCGCATGCCGCCGAAAACGAGTCCGGCGCGCAAAACATGAAAAAACGGGAAACGGGACCCGACGCCCCGACCGCCGAAACGAGTCCGGCGCGCAAAACATGAAAACGGGACCGACGCCCTCGCACGCCGAAAACGAGTCCGGCGCGCAAATCATGAAAACGGGACCCGACGCCCTCGCACCGAGTCCGCGCGAAAACGAGTCGAGTCCGGCGCGCAAAACATGAAAACGAACCCGACGCCCCGCACCGCCGCCGAAAACGAGTCCGGCGCGCAAAACATGAAAACGGGACCCGACGCCCTCGCACCGCCGAAAACGAGTCCGGCGCGCAAAACATGAAAACGGGACCCGACGCCCCGCACCGCCGAAAACGAGTCCGGCGCGCAAAACATGAAAACGGGACCCGACGCCCTCGTACCGCCGAAAATGAGTCCGGCGCGCAAAACTGAAAACGGGACCCGACGCCCTCGCACCGCCGAAAACGAGTCCGGCGCGCAAAACATGAAAACGGGACCCGACGCCCTCGCATCGCCGCCGAAAACGAGTCCGGCGCGCAAAACATGAAAACGGGACCCGACGCCCTCGCACCGCCGAAAACGAGTCCGGCGCGCAAAACATGAAAACGGGACCCGACGCCCTCGCACCGCCGAAAACGAGTCCGGCGCGCAAAACATGAAAACGGGACCCGACGCCCTCGCATGCCGAAAACGAGTCCGGCGCGCAAAACATGAAAACGGGACCCGACGCCCGCCCGCACCGCCGAAAACGAGTCCGGCGCGCAAAACATGAAAACGGGACCCGACGCCCTCGATACCGCCGAAAACGAGTCCGGCGCGCAAAACATGAAAACGGGACCCGACGCCCTCGCACCGCCGAAAACGAGTCCGGCGCGCAAAACATGAAAACGGGACCCGACGCCCTCGACCGCGCGAAAACATGAAAACGGGACCGTCGCCGAAAACGAGTCGCGCAAAACATGAAAACGGGACCCGACGCCCTCGCACCGCCGAAAACGAGTCCGGCGCGCAAAACATGAAAACGGGACCCGACGCCCTCGCACCGCCGAAAACGAGTCCGGCGCGCAAAACATGAAAACGGGACCCGACGCCCCGCACCGCCGAAAACGAGTCCGGCGCGCAAAACATGAAAACGGGACCCGACGCCCTCGCACCGCCGAAAACGAGTCCGGCGCGCAAAACATGAAAACGGGACCCGACGCCCCGCACCGCCGAAAACGAGTCCGGGCGCGCAAAACATGAAAACGGGACCCGACGCCCTCGCACCGCCGAAAACGAGTCCGGCGCGCAAAACATGAAAACGGGACCCGACGCCCTCGCACCGCCGCCGAAAACGAGTCCGGCGCGCAAAACATGAAAACGGGACCCGACGCCCCGAAAAACGAGTCCGGCGCGCAAAATGAAAACGGGACGAGCCCGCGCGCCGAAAAACGTCCGGCGCGCGCAAAACATGAAAACGGGACCCGACGCCCTCCGTACCGCCGAAAACGAGTCCGGCGCGCAAAAAATCTTGAAAACGGGACCCGCCCCGGCACCGCCGAAAACGAGTCCGGCGCGCAAAACATGAAAACGGGAAAACGCCCCGCGCGAGTCCGGCGCGCAAAACATGAAAACGGGACCCGACGCCCTCGCATCGCCGAAAACGAGTCCGGCGCGCAAAACATGAAAACGGGACCCGACGCCCTCGCACCGCCGAAAACGAGTCCGGCGCGCAAAACATGAAAACGGGACCCGACGCCCTCGATGCACCGCCGAAAACGAGTCCGGCGCGCAAAACATGAAAACGGGACCCGACGCCCCGTGCCGCCGAAAACGAGTCCGGCGCGCAAAACATGAAAACGGGACCCGACGCCCCCGCACCGCGAAAACGAAACGAGTCCGGCGCGCAAAACATGAAAACGGGACCCGACGCCCCCGCACCGCCGAAAAACGAGTCCGGCGCGCAAAACATGAAAAAACGGGACCGACGCCCCGCATCCGCCGAAAACGTCCGGCGCGCAAAACATGAAAAAGGGACCCGACGCCCTCGCACCGCCGAAAACGAGTCCGGGGCGCAAACATGAAAACGGGACCCGACGCCCTCGCACCGCCGAAAACGAGTCCGGCGCGCAAAACATGAAAAAGGGACCCGACGCCCTCGCAAAACATGCCGAAAACGAGTCCGGCGCGCAAAACATGAAAACGGGACCCGACGCCCCGCACCGCCGAAAAACGAGTCCGGCGCGCAAAACATGAAAACGGGACCCGACGCCCCTGCACCGCCGAAAACGAGTCCGGCGCGCAAAACATGAAAACGGGACCCGACGCCCTCGACACCGCCGAAAACGAGTCCGGCGCGCAAAACATGAAAACGGGACCCGACGCCCCGATGCACCGCCGAAAATGAGTCCGGCGCGCAAAACATGAAAACGGGACCCGACGCCCCGCACCGCCGAAAACGAGTCCGGCGCGCAAAACTTGAAAACGGGACCCGACGCCCTCGACCGCGCCGAAAACGAGTCCGGCGCGCAAAACATGAAAACGGGACCCGACGCCTCGCCGCCGAAAACGAGTCCGGCGCGCAAAACATGAAAACGGGACCCGACGCCCCGCGACCGCCGCCGCGCGAGTCCGGCGCGCAAAACATGAAAACGGGACCCGACGCCCTCGCACCGCCGAAAACGAGTCCGGCGCGCAAAACAAAACGGGACCCGACGCCCTCGCACGCCGAAAACGAGTCCGGCGCGCAAAACGAAAACGTCGCCGGCGCGCAAAAACCGGCGCGCAAAAAAAAAAGGGGACCCGACGCCCCTCGCACCGCCGAAAACGAGTCCGGCGCGCAAAACATGAAAACGGGACCCGACGCCCCGATGCACGCCGAAAATGAGTCCGGCGCGCAAAACATGAAAAAAACGGGACCGACGCCCGCACGCCGAAAAAAGTCCGGCGCGCGCAAAACATGAAAACGGACCCGACGCCCCTCGCACCGCCGAAAACGAGTCCGGCGCGCAAAACATGAAAACGGATACCCGACGCCCCGCACCGCCGAAAACGAGTCCGGCGCGCAAAACATGAAAACGGGACCCGACGCCCCGCACCGCCGAAAACGAGTCCGGCGCGCAAAACATGAAAACGGGACCCGACGCCCCAGGTGCACCGCCGAAAACGAGTCCGGCGCGCAAAACATGAAAACGGGACCCGACGCCCTCGCACCGCCGAAAATGAGTCCGGCGCGCAAAAACTTGAAAACGGGACCCGACGCCCTCGCACCGCGAAACGTCCGGGCGCGCAAAACTGAAACGGGACCGACGCCCGAACGCGAAAAACGAGTCCGGCGCGCAAAACATGAAAACGGGACCCGACGCCCGCGCGCGGAAAACGGGACCGCCGAAAAACGAGTCCGGCGCGCAAAACATGAAAACGGGACCCGACGCCCCTCGCACCGCCGAAAACGAGTCCGGCGCGCAAAACATGAAAACGGGACCCGACGCCCTCGCACCGCCGAAAACGAGTCCGGCGCGCAAAACATGAAAACGGGACCCGACGCCCCTCGCACCGCCGAAAACGAGTCCGGCGCGCAAAACTTGAAAACGGGACCCGACGCCCCCGCACCGCCGAAAACGAGTCCGGCGCGCAAAACATGAAAACGGGACCCGACGCCCTCGTACCGCCGAAAAATGAGTCCGGCGCGCAAAACATGAAAACGGGACCGAGGCCGACGCCCTCGCACCGCCGAAAACGAGTCCGGCGCGCAAAACTTGAAAACGGGACCCGACGCCCCGCACCGCCGAAAACGAGTCCGGCGCGCAAAACATGAAAACGGGACCCGACGCCCTCGGTGCACGCCGAAAACGAGTCCGGCGCGCAAAACATGAAAACGGGACCCGACGCCCTCGCGCCGCCGAAAACGAGTCCGGCGCGCAAAACATGAAAACGGGACCCGACGCCCCCGCACCGCCGAAAACGAGTCCGGCGCGCAAAACATGAAAACGGGACCCGACGCCCCGCGTACCGCCGAAAACGAGTCCGGCGCGCAAAACATGAAAACGGGACCGACGCCGACGCCGAAAACGAGTCCGGCGCGCGCAAAACATGAAAACGGGACCCGACGCCCCGTGCGCGCAAAACGAGTCCGGCGCGCAAAACATGAAAACGGGACCCGACGCCCCGGTACCGCGCCGAAAACGAGTCCCGGCGCGCGCAAAACATGAAAACGGGACCCGACGCCCTCGCACCGCCGAAAACGAGTCCGGCGCGCAAAACATGAAACGGGACCCGACGCCCTCGTACCGCCGAAAACGAGTCCGGCGCGCGCAAAACATGAAAACGGGACCCGACGCCCTCGCACCGCCGAAAACGAGTCCGGCGCGCGCAAAACATGAAAACGGGACCCGACGCCCTCGCATGCACGCCGAAAACGAGTCCGGCGCGCAAAACATGAAAACGGACCCGACGCCCTCGCACCGCCGAAAACGAGTCCGGCGCGCAAAAAACTTGAAAACGGGACCCGACGCCCCCGCACCGCCGAAACGAGTCCGGCGCGCAAAACATGAAAAACATGACCCGACGCCCTCGCACCGCCGAAAACGAGTCCGGCGCGCAAAACATGAAAACGGGACCCGACGCCCTCGGCACGCCGAAACGAGTCCGGCGCGCGCAAAACATGAAAACGGGACCCGACGCCCCGCACCGCCGAAAAAACGAGTCCGGCGCGCAAAACATGAAAACGGGACCCGACGCCCTCGCACCGCCGGCGCGCGCGCAAAACATGAAAACGGGACCCGACGCCCGGCCGAAAAAACGAGTCCGGCGCGCAAAACATGAAAACGGCACCCGAGGCCCTCGCTACCGCCGAAAATGAGTCCGAGCGCGCAAATCTTGAAAACGGGACCCGACGCCCCCGCTACCGCCGAAAACGAATCCGGGCGCGCAAAACATGAAAACGGGACCCGACGCCCTCGGTACCGCCGAAAACGAGTCCGGCGCGCAAAACATGAAAACGGGACCCGACGCCCCGTACCGCCGAAAACGAGTCCGGCGCGCGCAAAACATGAAAACGGGACCCGACGCCCTCGGTACCGCCGAAAACGAGTCCGGCGCGCAAAACATGAAAACGGGACCCGACGCCCCCGGACCGCCGAAAACGAGTCCGGGCGCGCAAATCTTGAAAACGGGACCCGACGCCCCGGTGCACCGCCGAAAACGAGTCCGGCGCGCAAAACATGAAAACGGACCCGACGCCCTCGCATCGCCGAAAACGAGTCCGGGCGCGCAAAACATGAAAACGGGACCCGACGCCCTCGCATGCGCCGAAAACGAGTCCGGCGCGCGCAAAACATGAAAACGGGACCGACGCCCTCGGTGCACCGCCGAAAACGAGTCCGGCGCGCAAAACATGAAAACGGGACCCGACGCCCTCGCACCGCCGAAAACGAGTCCGGCGCGCAAAACATGAAAACGGGACCCGACGCCCCGCACCGCCGAAAACGAGTCCGGCGCGCAAAACATGAAAACGGGACCCGACGCCCCTCGCACCGCCGAAAACGAGTCCGGCGCGCAAAACATGAAAACGGGACCCGACGCCCGCACGCCGAAAACGAGTCCGGCGCGCAAAACATGAAAACGGGACCCGACGCCCTCGCACCGCCGAAAACGAGTCCGGCGCGCAAAACATGAAAACGGGACCCGACGCCCCCGCACCGCCGAAAACGAGTCCGGCGCGCAAAACATGAAAACGGGACCCGACGCCCTCGCACCGCCGAAACGAGTCCGGGCGCGCAAAACATGAAAAACGGGACCCGACGCCCTCTGCACGCGAGTCGGGCGCGCAAAACATGAAAACGGACCGACCGACGCCCTCGCACGCCGAAAACGAGTCCGGGCGCGCAAAACATGAAAACGGGACCCGACGCCCCCCGCATACCGCCGAAAACGAGTCCGGCGCGCAAAACATGAAAACGGGACCCGACGCCCTCGCACCGCCGAAAACGAGTCCGGCGCGCAAAACATGAAAAACGGACCCGACGCCCTCGCACCGCCGAAAATGAGTCCGGCGCGCAAAACATGAAAACGGGACCCGACGCCCCGCACCGCCGAAAACGAGTCCGGCGCGCAAAACATGAAAACGGGACCCGACGCGCCGAAACAGTCCGGAAAAAACATGAAAACGGGACCCGACGCCGTCGTACCTCCGAAAATGAGTCCGGGCGTGCAAAACATGAAAACGGGACCCGACGCCCTCGGTGCCGCCGATAACGAGTCCGGGCGCGCAAAACATGAAAACGAAAACGGGACCCGAAAACGAGCCCGGCGCGCAAAACATGAAAACGGACCCGACGCCCTCGAAAACCGCCGAAAACGAGTCCGGCGCGCAAAACATGAAAACGGGACCCGACGCCCGGTCGCACGCCGAAAACGAGTCCGGCGCGCAAAACATGAAAACGGGACCCGACGCCCTCGCACGCCGAAAACGAGTCCGGCGCGCAAAACATGAAAACGGGACCCGACGCCCTCGCACCGCCGAAAACGAGTCCGGCGCGCAAAACATGAAAACGGGACCCGACGCCCCGGCACCGCCGAAAACGAGTCCGGCGCGCAAAACGTGAAAACGGGACCCGACGCCCCGGCACCGCCGAAAACGAGTCCGGGCGCGCAAAACGTGAAAACGGGACCGACGCCCCGCGCAAAAAAAACGAGTCGGCGCGCAAAACTGAAAACGGGACCCGACGCCCCGCACCGCCGAAAACGAGTCGGCGCGCGCAAAACATGAAAACGGGACCCGACGCCCTCGCCCTGCACGCGCCGAAAACGAGTCCGGCGCGCAAAACATGAAAACGGGACCCGACGCCCTCGGTGCACCGCCGAAAACGAGTCCGGCGCGCAAAACTTGAAAACGGGACCCGACGCCCCTCGCACCGCCGAAAACGAGTCCGGCGCGCAAAACATGAAAACGGGACCCGACGCCCTCGCACCGCCGAAAACGAGTCCGGCGCGCAAAACATGAAAACGGGACCCGACGCCCTCGCACCGCCGAAAACGAGTCCGGCGCGCAAAACATGAAAACGGGACCCGACGCCCCCGGTGCCGCCGAAACGAGTCCGGCGCGCAAAACATGAAAACGGGACCCGACGCCCTCGCCGAAAACGAGTCCGGCGCGCAAAACATGAAAACGGGACCCGACGCCCTCGCAAAACGAAAACGAACCGGCGCGCAAAACATGAAAACGGAACCCCGACGCCCTCGCCGCCGAAAACGAGTCCGGCGCGCAAAACATGAAAACGGGACCCGACGCCCCGCATGCCGCCGAAAACGAGTCCGGCGCGCAAAACATGAAAACGGGACCCGACGCCCTCGCACCGCCGAAAAATGAGTCCGGCGCGCAAAAAACATGAAAACGGGACCCGACGCCCTCGCACCGCCGAAAACGAGTCCGGCGCGCAAAACATGAAAACGGGACCCGACGCCCTCGCTCGCGCGCGAAAACGAGTCCGGCGCGCAAAACATGAAAACGGGACCCGACGCCCCGCATGCCGCGCGAAAACGAGTCCGGCGCGCAAATCTTGAAAACGGGACCCGACGCCCCCGCCCCGCCGAAAACGAGTCCGCGCGCAAAACATGAAAACGGGACCCGACGCCCCGTGCCGCCGAAAATGAGTCCGGCGCGCGCAAATCTTGAAAACGAGACCGAGCGCGCAAAACGAGTCCGGCGCGCAAAAACGAAAAAAAGGGACCCGACGCCCCTCGATACCGCCGAAAACGAGTCCGGCGCGCAAAACATGAAAACGGGACCGACGCCCCCTCGCACCGCGCCGAAAACGAGTCCGGCGCGCAAAACATGAAAACGGGACCCGACGCCCTCGTGCCGCCGAAAACGAGTCCGGGCGCGCAAAACATGAAAACGGGACCCGACGCCCCCGGTGCCGCCGCCGAAAACGAGTCCGGCGCGCAAAACATGAAAACGGGACCCGACGCCCTCGGTACCGCCGAAAACGAGCCCGGGCGCAAAAAACATGAAAACGGGACCCGACGCCCTCGGTACCGTCGAAAACGAGTCCGGGCGCGCAAATCTTGAAAACGGGACCCGACGCCCCTGGTACCGCCGAAAACGAGTCCGGGCGCGCAAAACATGAAAACGGGACCCGACGCCCTCGGTGCACCGCCGAAAACGAGTCCGGCGCGCAAAACATGAAAACGGGACCGACGCCCTCGCACCGCCGAAAACGAGTCCGGGCGCGCAAAACATGAAAACGGGACCCGACGCCCTCGCATGCGCGCGAAAACGAGTCCGGCGCGCAAAACATGAAAACGGAACGCCCTCGCACGCCGAAAACGACCCGCAAATCGAAAACGGGACCGACGCCCTCGCCGAAAACGAGTCCGGCGCGCAAAGTCTTGAAAACATGAAAACGGGACCCGACGCCCCGCACCGCCGAAAACGAGTCCGGCGCGCAAAACATGAAAACGGGACCCGACGCCCTCGATGCCGCCGAAAATGAGTCCGGCGCGCAAAACATGAAAACGGGACCCGACGGCCCCCCTCGTGCCGCCGAAAACGAGTCCGGCGCGCAAAACATGAAAACGGGACCCGACGCCCTCGGTACCGCCGAAAACGAGTCCGTGCGCGCAAAACATGAAAACGGGACCCGACGCACTCGGCACCGCCGAAAACGAGTCAGGGCGCAAAAAACATGAAAACGGGACCCGACGCCCTCGGTGCACCGCCGAAACGCAGTCCGGCGCGCAAAACATGAAAACGGGACCGACGCCCTCGGTGCCGCCGAAAACGAGTCCGGCGCGCAAAACATGAAAACGGGACCCGACGCCCTCGCACCGCGAAAACGAGTCCGGTCGCGCAAATCTTGAAAACGGGACCCGACGCCCTCGGTTCCGCCGAAAACGAGTCCGGTCGCGCAAAACATGAAAACGGGACAAGACGCCCTCGGTACCGCCGAAAACGAGTCCGGCGCGCAAAACATGAAAAAGGGACCGACGCCCTCGTACCGCCGAAAACGAGTCCGGCGCGCAAAACATGAAAACGGGACCCGACGCCCTCGCTCGCCGAAAACGAGTCCGGCGCGCAAAACGAGAAAACGGGACCCGACGCGCGCAAAACGAGTCCGGGCGCGCAAAACATGAAAACGGGACCCGACGCCCTCGCTACCGCCGAAAATGAGTCCGGGCGCGCAAAACATGAAAACGGGACCCGACGCCCCCGGTACCGCCGAAAATGAGTCCGGCGCGCAAATCTTGAAAACGGGACCCGAGGCCCTCGCTACCGCCGAAAACGAGTCCGGCGCGCAAAACTTGAAAACGGGACCCGACGCCCCTCGGTACCGCCGAAAACGAGTCCGGGCGCGCAAAACATGAAAACGGGACCCGACGCCCTCGGTACCGCCGAAAACGAGTCCGGGCGCGCAAAACATGAAAACGGGACCCGACGCCCTCGCTACCGCCGAAAACGAGTCCGGAAAACGGGACGCGCAAAACATGAAAACGGGACCATGAACGCCCTCGCACGCAAAACGAAAAAAACGAGTCCGGCGCGCAAAACATGAAAACGGGACCCGACGCCCTCGACGCCGCCGCCGAAAACGAGTCCGGCGCGCAAAACTTGAAAACGACCCGACGCCCTCGCACCGCCGAAAACGAGTCCGGCGCGCAAAACATGAAAACGGGACCCGACGCCCTCGCACCGCGCCGAAAACGAGTCCGAGCGCGCGCAAAACATGAAAACGGGACCCGACGCCCTCGGTGCGCGAAAACGAGTCCGGCGCGAAAACATGAAAACGGGACCCGACGCCCTGCACGCCGCCGAAACGAGTCCGGGCGCGCAAAACATGAAAACGGGACCGACGCCCTCGGCCGCGCCGAAAGCAAAAACATCCGGCGCGCAAAACATGAAAACGGGACCGACGCCCTCGGTACCGCCGAAAACGAGTCCGGCGCGCAAAACATGAAAACGGGACCCGACGCCCCCGAAAAAACGAGTCAGCGCGCAAAACGACCCGAGTCGCCCTCGGCGCGCAAAACGAGTCCGGCGCGCAAAACTGAAAACGGACCCGACGCCCCTCGGTGCCGCCGAAACGAGTCCGGGCGCGCAAAACATGAAAACGGGACCCGACGCCCTCGGTACCGCCGAAAACGAGTCCGGCGCGCAAAACATGAAAACGGGACCGACGCGCCCTCGGTGCCGCCGAAAACGAGTCGGCGCGCAAAACATGAAAACGGGACCCGACGCCCTCGGTGCACGCCGAAAACGAGTCCGGCGCGCAAAACATGAAAACGGGACCCGACGCCCTCGGTGCCGCGAAAAACGAGTGGCGCGCAAAACATGAAAACGGGACCCGACGCCCTCGGTACCGCCGAAAAAAGTCCGAGCGCGCAAATCTTGAAAACGGGACCCGACGCCCTCGGTACCGCCGAAAACGAGTCCGGCGCGCAAAACTTGAAAACGGGACCCGACCTCGCCCTCGTGCGCGCAAAACGAAAACGAGTCGCCCTCGGGCGAGCAAAAAACATGAAAACGGGACCCGACGCCCTCGTGCCGAAAAACGAGTCCGGCGCGCAAAACATGAAAACGGGACCCGACGCCCTCGTACCGCCGAAAACGAGTCCGGCGCGCAAATCTTGAAAACGGGACCCGACGCCCTCGGTGCGCCGAAAACGAGTCGAGTCGCAAAACTTGAAAACGGGACCCGAGCGCGCGCCGAAACATGGCGCGCAAAACATGAAAATGGGACCCGACGCCCTCGATGCACCGCCGAAAACGAGTCCGGCGCGCAAAACATGAAAAAGGGACCGACGCCCTCGGTGCACGCGCGAAAATGAGTCGGGCGCGCAAAACATGAAAACGGGACCCGACGCCCTCGATGCCGCGAAAACGAGTCCGGCGCGCAAAACATGAAAACGGGACCCGACGCCCTCGACCGCGCCGCGAAAAGAGTCGGGCGCGCAAAACATGAAAACGGGACCCGACGCCCTCGGTACCGCCGAAAACGAGTCCGGCGCGCAAAACATGAAAACGGGACCGACGCCCCGGTGCCGCCGAAAACGAGTCCGGCGCGCAAAACATGAAAACGGGACCCGACGCCCTCGGTGCGCGCGAAAACGAGTCCGGCGCGCAAAACTTGAAAACGGGACCCGACGCCCCGTGCACGCCGAAAACGAGTCCGGCGCGCAAAACATGAAAACGGGACCCGACGCCCTCGCATGCCGCCGAAAATGAGTCCGGCGCGCGCAAATCTTGAAAACGGGACCGACGCCCTCGGTGGCCCGAAAATCGCCGCGCGCAAATCTTGAAAACGAGTCGGCGCGCGCGCAAAACATGAAAACGGGACCCGACGCCCTCGGTGCCGCCGAAAACGAGTCCGGCGCGCAAAACATGAAAACGGGAC